>CM033742.1:5659986-6322837 GCA_019671005.1 Hibiscus mutabilis
AACTTATACCATGGAAAAATCTTGTGCTATGTGTGGAGAACATCATGTGTTTGAAAATTGCCCTCACATTTTCGGTGCATATAACTACATGGAGGACCATAGAGGGAACCAACAGCAAAATTCTTCATGGTATGGTCAAAAAGCTTAAAAAAAATTTTACCATAACAATTTTTCCGCGACAACAGATATGCCATGGCAATGTAGTCCTTTTCAAGAGCATTCCAATTCCTTGGAGGAAACGTTACTAGCTTCCTTGGCTAAACTTGACGAATCAATTGAAGAGATTCGAGAACTATCAAAATCTATGGATACGAGGATAGCTCAGTGGGATGCAACCTTAGGGGATTCAGAAGATCAATCGGGGAGATCCACATATGTCATGGATAACATGCACCAACAATTCATTCCTAGGGATACTGACGTCCCAAGGCAAGAGGATAAGGAGCAATACAAAGAAATTTCTCCGATGTGTGAGGAACAACTAGAACCTCAAAGTCAAGAGGATGCCAATGAGAGAGACGCCCAACACATGATGGGCTCGAACAACAAATTGCCTCGGCAATGATTGAGGAGCCTGAACAGAGCAATGCCACGACAACACTCAGTGAAGCTGAGAACAACAATACTACAGCAAATTCTGAGGAACCTGATGCCCAGAAGGTTACAACGTTGATGCTGAAACAGGAATCAGAGATTGCTCTCATCTACAATTGCCACGACAATTACACGACCACATGCAAGATCAACGAGATGATAATACTTTGCCAATGGAATATGAGCAGGTAATAGTTGAACCTTTTGAATTCTTTAAAAACTCACATTGTCCATTGCAGGTATGTCTTGAGGAACCGAGATTGGTAGATTTGAAGCCATCAAATCTCTACTGATGGAGATGTTTGAGAGGCCAAAAGAAAAAGGTGTTTGGATTCATAAAGCTCTTGAAAAAGTTGATTCTTCCCTTGACTTAGAGAAAATTTGACAACTGATTGTCACGGCAATTGGCTTGAGCAAAGAATTGCCACGACAACAAAGGCTACATCCAACCATGATAGAAGTCGACAAGAATGAGGTAATTGAATGGTTGAGAATGGATATAATTTTTTCCTATTAATATATTTGTGCCTTCGGGAATAGTAGCAAGGTGGAGAGTATACATGGACTACAAGCGAACAAAAGAAAAGACACCTCCACCATGGTAACGCAAAAAGGGAGTAGTGGCAAGCACATTTGCCAAACTCTTTTTGGGCAATATTATCACCCGATGGAGGGTGCGGATGGACTATAAGAAGTATCGAAAACGGCAACCTTCAACACCGCAACAACTCCTGATACGCGCGCCTCTTGCAACCATGGACGCGCGCGCCGCCTCGGCAACCCCGACGCCTCGGTAACCATGGATGTGCATGCCTCGGCAACCCTCGACGCCACGGCAACTACCGATACATTTATTTTTATTTTTATTTTTTGAACTATTTTGTTCTATTATTTTTTGTTATTTTTTTTTCTCTTTATTTTTTAGGATATATTTTATTTTTCTTCATTATCTTTAGTTTCGTGTTTTTCTTTATTTTCTTTTCCACAACAAGACTCACAACCACCATGATAAGGAAATTTACTGCCGACTACTCGCCACAACAACCATAACGGAAATCTGGCGATGCCTGTGCAACAACAATGGCTTCGGCAACTATCGATGCACATGCAAGTAAACCTGCATCGGCAAACATGGACCAAATCAAGGCAATGCTATTCACGCGGTACCAGCCTCAAGCATTCAACCACTGACCGAAAATTGAATCAAGCAAACGGCACGAAGGAAACTCATCAATCGAGGTGACGACCTCTCTCCGACTAACTCATTTCATTTAGTTTCTTTTAAATTTTGTTTCACTCTTACATGCATTGAGGACAATGCTTCTCTCGAGTTTGGGGGGGTGTTGGTTTCTAGTTAGTTTCATGTTTAGTTGCATTCATCTTTAGCAATCACATATAGGTTGCATATGTTACTTGCCATGCCTTTAATTTGATTTAATTGCTTAAGACTTGTTGAATATCCAATGATGAATTTTTGCCACTGTACTTAATTGAAATAACCTTTAATTTTAGGATTGCATGAAAAGAACTTAGAGTTTTACTATGATGCTGAATTTTTTTACACGGTTGTGGGTTGTTGATTCAAAGAAACTTAGTGAACTTAGGTTGCTTAAAATTTGGGTAAATTTAAAATTGAAAATTAAAAGTTAATTTCTTGCTAGAGGTGCCCAAAACTGGCTCTAGTAGTAAATACACTTTCTTGCTAGAGGTGCCCAAACTGCTCTAGTAGTTAATGCACATTAAAGAATCGCTAGAGGTGCCCAAATTGGCTCTAGTCGACTAAAAAAAAATGAGAAATAGCTTACTTTGCTAGAGGTGCCCGAAATTGGCTCTAGTGAAAATAAAAACAAATGCCCCGATAATTAAATTGATAAAAGCCTATTGTTCACATAGAATCTTGAAAATCAACTTGTACACAACTACGCACACACATTGTCACGAGCATTATAGTTTGGTTCCGGTAAGTTTTTGTGCTATCCAAAAATTAAAAGGTGATCATACTTTGTGCCACGGTTCCGAGGTTTGAATTCAAGTTTGAAGCATGTCTTTGATGATTAAAGTCTTGGCGGTGTAATTGTTAGTTTGCATTGCTTGAGGACAAGCAATAGTTCGAGTTTGGGGCGTGATAAGTGTTCAAAAGTACTATTTTTATTACCCTTTTACTCATATTATTGTTAGACTTAAGCTCATAATAGTTGCATAATTAGTCATTCATGCATTAATTCATGTTTCTTTCCACCGTTGAGCTTGATTACATAACTTGGTGATTTTTGTGGAAAAAGATGCTGCTTTGGTGTGTTTTTGTGTGTGTATGTGCAGGATCACTTGCCAAAGCAATGTTGAGCTAGTTGCCGTGGTAATGCATGAAGGAGACGCTGAGCCGATTGCCATGGCATTTGTCGACAAAGAAAAAAAATGCAATAGGGATGTCGAAATTAATGACTTTACAAGCCCAAGATGACATGGAGCAAGGCCCAAGCCCAAAGGAATTTGATTGCCATGCAGAGATTAAAGAAGAATTAAATTCCAAGAAGATAGGAGAAGTTCTAATAGGAATAAAATTATAATAAAGAATTATATTCTTTAAAGATAATTTAATTCCAACTCAAACTCCTCCTCAAAGAAGGACTTTGGCCTAGCCCTATAAATAGCAGAGAGATTTCGACAAGATAGCAAAAAAAAAAGGAGAGAGCAAGGGGGAAATTTCGACAAGAGAGCATTAGGGAATTTCGACTTCTTCTTCTTCTTTGCTTCTATTAGATTCATGGTTTGGGGATTATTCTTTGTATATCTTTTGAACCCAACCATGAACTAACTTGATCGGCTATGGTTATTGTGTTTTTTGTGGTTGTGAGAAACTATTGGTTTTTGTTTAGGTAATAAGAGTTTGTACTTTTCTATTTCAAGGTTTATTCATTCTTGATTCTTATTATTGTTTATGCAGTGAATTGGGAGAGGATCTCGTGATTTCATCCATTTATCTAATATCGGGAGAGTTAGATTCAAGAAACGAATGAATATGATCTTTATTCAATCCAATGATGGTGAAGATTAATCCGGCTTAGGAATAAGTTAAGGATTTCAACGGCTAAGAGGAGTGCAAGATTGGTTGTTGTTCACCCTTGATTCACGCAGGATGTATTATCAAGGCATGCACAAGTAGCTAGAGTTTCGACTTAGGGATAAGAAGAAACCATTGAAGAACGCTCCGCCGAACCTTGAAGTTGCTGCCCGATCGCCCAAGTAGTTGCCCAACTAGTCGCCCGAGGCAACCATCAATTAGTTGCCAAGGCAACCCGTTGTGCAAATCGCCGCCACGGCAAATCGAGTTGCCCGTGCACTCTTTTACCAAGACAATCCAATCGGCTATCACACCTCAACTCACGATAACCTAGCCTATCTCTCTCAATCGATCTCATCTTTTCTTTTACTTTATTGCTTTCTAGTTTAGTTATTAGTTAAACTCCTTTAATCCTTTAATTGTGTTTTTACTTTTCACAAAGTCAAGAAACTTAAGCAAAGTGGCCCAAACCAATCCCTGTGGAGACGATACTCGATACTCATATCACTTTATTACTTGCGACGTGTATACTTGCACAATTGCGTAGCACTTATCACACGCAACAGCAACCGACCAGGCAACACGACAAAATTGCCCTGCAACCAACCAGGCAATTGCAACCAAATTTCCCTGGAAATCGACTAGGCAATCGTAACAGAATTGCCTTGGCAATCCGGCTGCTACTCAATCACCACGATGAACCATTCGATCATCACTCCACAACTCATGATAACCTGGCCTATTCCCTCTCATTTGTTTACATCTTTATTTTATTTACTTGCTCTTTTACTTTACTCGTTAAAATCAACTCCTACTATCAATTGTGTTTTTACTTTTACAGTGCGATAACTAAAGCAAAGTGGCCCAAACCAATCCCTATTTAGACGATACTCGATACTCGTATCACTTTATTACTTGCGACGTGTATACTTGCACCGTTTTCGTAGCACTCAATACGCGCAACAGTGACATCGAGTATGACAAAGCTTGTGGTTCCTATAAGACTTCTTGTTGACTTGTTTATGCCTTGAGATAGTTGATCTAAGGACTCTAGCTAGTGTAGGCTAGACGATAACCCATAGAAAGAAAAGCCTTATATATACTCTCTAGACTATTTTATCTTGTATGCTTATTTTATGATATTCATGAATTATGGTAGAGTAGAAATGCATCACTGAGCTTTGTTAGCTCAGCGTGCGGATGTATGGTTTTTTCGTGCGTAGGTTGACATGTTAGCTTTTGGCGGAGCACGTCGACAAGGATTTCCCTAGCACCATGATTGTTTTAGAGTATAGTGCTTGTTATTTTAGTTTGGGCTAATGTATTCATAGGAATTTACCACTGTTGAGTCTATAACTCTATTTAAAATGTTATTTTGTTAAACATTGTTTTAAACTTGGAGCTCTTGTTTTGTAAACTTATTTAACTGCTTATTTAAGTACATAGATCTTATGGGTGATTTAATAATTTGAAAATTGATAAACTTGTGGTTTTAAATGGAAACACTTATGGGTCGGTTTTAAGTGACCCGAATATAGTACTTTAGATTCAAATCAAGATTGGGGTGTTACAGAGAAGCCATTGATTGAGCATACTGCGAGTTCAGCTGAAAGTATATGCGAAGAATACCTTGGGAAGGTGTCATATAGAAGTGATGTGAAAAGTTCTTGTATTAAGTTGACTTGGTTGCAAAGTGAATTTTGACTCAATGAGTATATGTGAGATTTATAAGGCAAGTCGAGCATATATTCTGTATCTCATTGAAGGGATACTGATGCAGGATAAATCTAGTTCATAGACGGTATCTACATTTTTTGGATACTCCTTGGGAAGCTGGTAAATATAGTGGCGATCATCCATATTAGAGTTCTTGTATCGTGAGTTGTGCAAGGGCGATATACTAGAAAATGGTCACAAGATAAAGGGTGTTGGTGGATGTCTGATGTTATTGCAATAGTGAGTTTGGCAACGACTTCCCTTTTTTACACCTCTTACTCAAACAGAGATATTGTTTCCTCTTGTTGCAAGGTAATTATTTTGATTTTGAGTTGAATGTTCAAATTAAATTTACTTGTTTTTAAAATATTATTGTGATTTGTATACAGATGGTGTGAGAAAAAAGCTCACACAGGATTGGCGTACAACGACGTTAGAGTATGTAGATCTCAGATTGATTTGTATTTCCAAGATCTAGTATCTGAATAGAAAGTTTATTTGGTTAAATGTATTATTTACATTTTAGTTAGATATATTATTATAATAATCATATATTATTTTTGCAGTTTATTTGAATGTTGTACAATGACAAAGACATAATTGTACTGAATTATTTGATGGTGGATTCTACTTCATGGTGTAGTGTTACACCGATGATCCACTTTGCTATTGTCGAGTTCCAATTTGGAGATAAGGTGCTCAGAAAATTTGGCTTCCACCAGCCCATTCCACAAATTCCACCTGATCTTGACTTTCTTCACGACTATGATGGACGCAACAGAGCAGATGTGAATTGGGAAGTCACACATGCCCAATACATTAATATATGGAATGGCAGAAGTTCATTGTTGCCGTTTCACACTCCAATACAAGCTGATGATTTTGATTTTAAGAGTTCAGAGTACATGATCTACTATCGTAATAATGGAAACTCGTACTTAACTACTCTCGAAGGACAAAAATAATGCCGGAGGTATAAAAAATATGATGGTAAAGGTGAATCATCTAAGAGTGCAGCGGGCGCATCTAGGAGTGTAACAGACAAAAATACCGTTTAGAATAGAAACGTTGAAAATTGGCCAACAACATGGGAGGTAGATATGAGCAAAATAACGTCAACAACTATATAGGAAAAGGAACCGCCTCCGCCTCCTACATGTGTACAACCATAAGTAGGTCTGAGCTCATCAGATAATTAACGATTTGATGGTGTTGGTTTATACAGACCGAGTTTTATCTGTCACAGTCACCCATATACTCGAACTTTGGCGAAAACATTGATTTTTAAGAAATGACAATTTTTTTATGTTCGCCAGAGATTATGGGAGGGCAGAGCGGTGACTATTTGTTCACAACACCGCCTTCTATGCCCTCGGTGACTGAGGAGGTGAGCAACGTTGAAGAGGAGCCCGAGGCACCACAGAGACCATAACGTGATGGACGAGCACCGCGATATTATTATTTGACCACAACCCGTAATGGGCAGAAATTACATAATAAATGATTTCCTGTCTTTTTTATAATACATTTGAGTTTGAATTTTATTGTTTTCTATTTTCCACTGTTTTTTATATTCACCTAATTAGTGAACCGCTTTTCAAATTCGACTATTTGAATTCATTAATTAGTAATGAAGTAACTTAATGATAAAATTTAAGAATTAGAAATGACTTAAGTGTTCATGTTCATGCTTAAGACTATGTAATTAAGTTACCTAATGATAAAAGTGACAATTAAGGGTTAGAAATGGCTTAAAATGTCATATTTTGGTGAAACAGGACAAAGGTTTCGAAACCATATTAAGAGGTATCGAAATCTCTATTCTATAATGTTAATTTTATGAATATGTGACATATTTTTCGAAATCTTTCCCATAGGTTTTGAAACCTTACCTAAATTATTGAATTTTTACGTTTTGGTCACTATCTCATAACTTTTTCAATTGAAATCCGATTCAGTCGCCATTTTTTTTGAAGTTCAAGTTTTGTGATGAACATGAAATTAAGAACATTTTCTACTAATAAAGTGAAAATTTTCTTTGGTCCTTGAAACTTTATAAATTTCTAGATTAGTCCTTAAACTTTGAAAACTTAGCAATTTGGTCCCTAATGATTAAATCAGAATTAAGAAACTTATGTTCATTGATGTTTAATTGATTTGCTTTGAATTTGAATATGTTTCGCATTAGTTTAACTTTGAATCGAATGCTTGAATTATCTAATTTGTTTTTCAGTGACATCTCCAACTTGGTTTTCTTCTAGACTGGGTAGGAGGTGTTACAATAATATTATAGTAGTAAAAATATAAAATTATAAATAACTAATACTAATGGAAAGTAGAATATTTGATATCAATATTTCAATATTTTAGAATAAAAACATAAATCACTGAGGCATAGGCACGTATCTTGGTTTATTTAGACAATTTGACCTCGAATGTCCTTCAGTCGTACATATGGTACATCTCTTTCGTTGTCCCCTCTCTCTATGATGAACATCTATACTGGTATAGATGCGAGTCGATCTAGGACGGTCAGTTGGAGTTCTACGGAGTCTAGGATCCGGTAACCATTTTTTATTCTCCACTGACGGCCAATACTTTAAATTTGCGATCGGTGGGAACTCATTTTTGTAAATATTTACCATCATGTGGAGATTGAAGCATTTATCAACATAGGTTTAAGGATCAACCCCTACACACATACATGTTGCAACTGCATGAGCACATGGATATCGCCATGCCTGGAACTCGCAACAGTCACACCAACTACATCCGAAATTGACTCAAAATAAATTTGAGTGACATGCTTCGTTGTTCTGTTTGGAACCAACAACATCAAAAGTCTGATTCATTCAGTCAAACTGTGAACATTCATCGACGTTGTATTCTTTACATTATTTTGCATTTTGTCACAAGATAAGGAGCCCAGCATTGTCCCCTATTTATTAAAGACTCAATTTGCTTCCCTTTAATGGTCCAAACTATAGCCAACCTGTAGTGCGTCTCTCTCACCAAGCTTGCTATTGGGAGATGACGTAATCCTTTTAGTACTCCATTTATGCACTTCACAAGGTTGGTTGTCATTTGTACGTATCGTCTACCACCTTAATTATACGATTATGCCCATCTTTCCCTCTCGATACTGTTTGCCCACCTCTAAATGTGATCGTCGTACTTCTTCAAATTCTCCAACTTTTTCTCAAAATCTGGCCGTAATTGTAGATATCCTATGTCATAATATGTTATTAGTATCGAAAAAAATCAAAACACATAAATGGATACCCATATATAATCGAGTTTGAAAAAATGATACTTACCCATGCTTAAATCTCACTACGAAGGTATTGGTTTTTGAACTATTCGTAACTGTTCTTACCAATATGACGAACACAATACGCGGGATATGCGTCCAAAGGTGTCCAACGACTTTCGTCTTGATTAATTTTTGATATGATACATATCCATCGATTGTATATAATACAGACTTATCTTCTTGGACGACATGCTCACGTAAATTGCTCAAAACGAAATTCCAAGCTTTCGTCGTCTCTAGAGCTGGGAATCAGTCAGTTCGAGGACAATTTTGCATTCCCTATTTTGTGCCAACATTTACGGGTACAGTTTTGGGTAATCCCCATTATATGCTTTGGTGATTTTTTATCCCTATCCCCATACCCATCAAATCCCCACAATTTTTAGGGAATCCCGATCCCCAAAAGTTAAACAAAATTTATTATTTTACTAACCAAAACATATGGTCAATTTCAATTTACAAGTCATGTACTCAATACACTTAAACATATGGTTGAAGGTGAACAAGATTTTTGTGTAAAATAAACGGCTAAAATAGAGAGATAAATAGATAATATAATTGACAAAAAATGGTAAATTACTAGACAGGTCACCCAAACTTAATAAGGTTTAAACAAAAGACACAAATATCTTGACGGACTAGAATATTGATAAAAAATATAGGTAGGCATTAGGGCTGTAAACGAACCGAATAAACATGAACGAGGGTATGTTTATGTTCATTCGTTTAATTTTAATCGAAAAAATGAACGAACACAAACAACTAAACGAACATAATTTCTTGTTCGTGATCGTTTTTTAAGGAATGTAGTTTGTTCGTGTTCGTTCATGTTCGTTTGTTAAAATGATAAACGAACGTAAACGAACACAAACGAACGAACATAAAAAACATATGTGAATAAATTTAAACGAACATAAACGAATGAACATATGTGAATAAATTTAATTTTTTTAAACATAATACTTTTATTATGAAAAATAATAAATATAAATGGATATATGTGAATAAATTTAAACGAACATAAATGAATGGATTACTGAACATTCACTAACGTAAATGAACGAACAAGCCTTTTGTTCGTGTTCGTTCATTTAATTAAATGAATAGAAAATCTAGTTCATGTTCGTTTAATAAATAAACAAACATAAATGAACTTCCCGTCGAATGGTTCACGAACAGTTCGCTGAACGTTTGGTTCGTTTACAGCCCTAGAAGGTATATATGTAAATGAGAGTTAATTATATATTTTAAAATTTTTTGTAAAATATCAGGCATTCTTGTGGATAATTTTTGGGGATCCCTACAATTATTTATATGATTGTAGTTCGGTTATCCATATTTTTTTAATACAACAATCCTTGTCCTCATCCCCATTTGAGTTTCGATGATAAAACTTTCCCCGTCCCCATCTCCGTGGGTGAAGGTTTTAATTATTCCCCATCCGTCGGTTCAGATCCTCACAGTTTTATGATATTCCCCACCCAATTCCCACCCCTAGTCGTCTCCTGCTCAACAATTACAAATGCAATCGGGAAGACACCGTTCTCACCATCTTGCGCAATGTCAATCAACAGCACATGAAAGTATCTCTTATACAGCCACATGCCATCGACTTGGACCATACGTTTGCAAAACAGAAAGTCTTCGATTCATGGCTTGAACACCTAGAATAGTCGATGGAAAAATTTATGCCCTTCAACAAGTTGGCCTTCTTGGTCATATGCATCTGAGGTTTGATACCTCATAATAGTGTCTGGGATGAAATGTGTCATTGCTAGTAATAAAGCTAATAGCTCATTGTACAACTTTTCGTAATCACCATACACCGACTGCATTGCCTTATCCCTTGCACTCTTCCTCTTTATGTATTTTATCTGATATCCAAACTGCTGTGCAATGGTTGCTTGAATCACTAAAACATGAACCCTTGGATTTTCTCAAACCAACTTCATCACATGATGGCTTATTACATTTGAGTACAATTTGTGGTGGTCTTAGTCGATGGAAGTTCGTAAATATATGTGATCGCCATTATACTTTGTGACCTCCTAAGCATTTTCATTTGATTCTTCGACACTTGGATCTTCTAATTGCACTATTGTCCATATTTCACACACTTGGCAAAGAAAGTCCCCAGGCTGGATTCTACAACAACGTAGTCTATATGCTTCTTGATGCTATACTATTTAACTGCCAATATAGCTTCATTCTTTTCATTAAATTGAAACCCAAACAATAATTCATCATGCTAACTCGAAGTTAATTATGGCATATTCGGTAATCGAGGTGCCTTCATCGCATCAGAATCTACTAAGTTCATGTGAGCATGAGGTTCATACCATGTAATGTCGTCCTCGGTCGAAACAAATTCTTCAACACCAAAATAGGGGCATCACCAACGTCATCAGGGAACAAATTGAGATCCTCAATATCTTAATATTTGCTGGAATCTTCAAGTGTTTCTCCCCATCGACCTCGAAGGTTTTCTATATCAGCATCAATAGTTAGTTCTGGAAATTGTATGCTCATCAACTCGTATGATGCTGCATATGTCAAAGGCCCAACTGGATGAAATGCACTCGATGTCCCACTTGCCAACATTGCTAGAAAACTGCCTCCGGACATATTGTTAAGTTATTTATTTTGATATAACAAAGTGAAAAATATTTTTGGACTCGAACAAATATTGCAAAAATAATTCAAAGTCCATTTAATATAAAAATATGTTTAAAAGCTTTCAAAAGTGTTTTTGACTCAAACAAATATTTTCAAGTAATTTAAAAGTAAAAAATAGGCCTTTGATACTTGTACAATACTCCTAATACCAATAAAAAGTTGCCCGTATCGATACAACAATGCCATGTACTGATACGCTTTTGTTTTCATCTCCAACGGCTAGTTTTTAACGAATAGTTTTCATCCTAATGCCTAGTTTTTAAAGGCTAATTTTCATCCGCAACGGCTAGTTTTTAACGGCTAATTTTCATCCACAACAGCTAGTTTTTAACGGCTAGTTTTCATCTCCAACGGCTATAAAAGGCTAGTTTTTCATTCCACACTATAAATACAAGCCAATGACACTTGAAGAAGAAGAGGATGGATATCCAAGATTAAAGATCAAGAGAGTAGAGTAGAGTTTTATTGTTTATTTCTTGTAATCTCTTGTATTTCTTTAATCTAATCCTAGTGAGCCCCAACGACTATAAAAGGCTAGTTTTTCATTCCACACTATAAATACAAGCCAATGACACTTGAAGAAAAAGAGGATGGACATCCAAGATAAAAGATCAAGAGAGTAGAGTAGAGTTTTATTGTTTATTTCTTGTAATATCTTGTATTTCTTTAATCCAATCCTAGTGAGCCAAAAGTGTAAACACCCACCTAGAGAGGTATTTTGTTTACAAATATCAAGACCTAATTGTTGAGAGATAGGTTCCAGTTGATCCTTATAAAAATTAGGGTGAGGGGTTCTATCTTATTCCATGAAAAGATGGGTTGTAAAGGTTATCTCTTTGTCTTGTAAAAAGAAATAATTAATGGTAGTGAATTGGAAAATCCTTAGTGTGGATTCTAAGGTAGTAGATGTAGACCTTGGTTAAGAAGGTTGAACCACTTTAAAATCGATCATGTCAAAATTGTCATTTCTTTCACCGATTTTTGCTTCACAACTTCACAAGAAATCTTTACACCTTTCATCGGCGATATACAGTTGAAGACATCGAGCCTATATTTTGGTATCAGAGCGGGACTCAAATTAACGGTCTAACAATCTTTGAGGAGATCCTAGGAGTGCTCGAACCATTTCTACATCAACCGACCTTGAAGAGCTAGAAATATCAACATCAAGCTCAAGGATTCAAAGATGAACGATCTACCTCATCTCAAATGCAAAGGTGGCTTGCTCACGCATTAAAGATGCGTAACTTCTAAGCTTAATCTATTTAATTATATGGTTACTTATTTTTAATGATTTTTGAATGATCATACATATTTTTATTGTTAAATTTTTTTATAAAAGTATGAAATTGAAAGAGGTTTTATGCATAAGTGTGTTTAACATACTCATTCTTATTTTTGCATAAACTCTAAAAAAGGACTTTGATAAATTGAATTTCACGAATTTTTAAACTTGATCATTTTTATTGAAATTTGATAATTTTCTTAAGTGTCAAAGTATTTTGAGCTAAAATTTAAAATGGAATGCATTTATTAAGGGAGAACTTTTGTTTTCAAAAGAATCAACTTACTCTCCATTGTTATTTTGAACCTTAAATGATTTTGAATTATTTTTGATATAATAGAAAAGGGGAGAGATGTGTTTGAAAATTTTAATTTCAAAAAGAAAAAGGGGGAGCTTTAGTATTTTTCTAAAATATTCTCCTTTTCTAAAATTATTTTTCTAAGGGAAAATTTTCAAAAACAATTTTTCAAGAGGTTTCGTTATATCAAAAAGGGGGGATATTGTTGAATTATTTATTTTGATATAACAAAGTAAAAAATATTTTTGGACTCGAACAAATATTGCAAAAACAATTCAAAGTCCATTTAATCTAAAAATATATGTTTGAAAGCTTTTAAAAGTGTTTTTGACTCAAACAAATATTTTCATGTGATTTAAAAGTCAAAAACATGCCTTTGATACCCGTACGATGCTCCTAATAACGATACGAAGTTGCCCGCACCGGTACGACAATGCCATGTATCGATACGCTTTTGTTTTCATCCTCAACGGCTATAAATGATTAGTTTTTCATTTCACACTATAAATACAAGCTAATGACACTTAAAGAAGAAGAAGATGGACATCCAAGCTTAAAGATCAAGATATTAGAGTTTTATTGTCTATTTCTTGTAATCTCTTGTATTTCTTCAGTCCAATCCTAGTGAGTCAAAAAGTATAAACACCCACCTAGAGAGGTATTTTGTTTACAAATGTCAAGACCTCATTGTTGAGGTATAGGTTCTAGTTGATCCTTATAAAAACTAGGGAGAGGGTTCTATCTTAGCTCGTGAAAAGGCAGGTTGTAAAGGTTATCTCTTTGTCCTGTAAAAATAAAGAATTCATGGTAGTGAATTGAGAAATCCTTAGTGTGGATGCTAAGGTAGTAGATGTAGACCTTGGTTGAGAAGGTCGAACCACTCTAAAATCGATAGTGTCAACATTGTCATTTTTTTCGTCAGTTTTTGCTTCCCAACTTCACAAGAGATCTTTACACCTTTCATCGGCGATATACAGTTGAAGACATCAAGCCTGTCACATATCAATCTCATTGTCGGAATCTATTTGAGTAGATTCTCCAATTACGTTTCTGGATGGGTCGGGAACATCTCGCACCTCAACAAACAGCTCGATATTTTGAATATCAGTAGATTCATGCTCTACAATCATTATTCCAACATTAGTATTATCTTGGAGAGTTATTGCAGAATATCTGACTGGATTATGACATATCAGCCACTGCTACCGCAAACCATGAATCTCATCTCCAATTTTCTTGGATATCTTCTCCTTCATTTCTCAAAGCGTGATTTCCTTTTCAAATCTCATATTTGTATTGCTTTTAGATTCAAATACAACTCCTACATCAGTTTTCACAATTTTTCCATTGTAATCGACAATCGTCATAAATCTATTGTTGCCCATTTTCTTAGCATGTTCAAAACAATATATATTTTCAATCACAATACACAAATCAAAATTAACATACTAAATTTTAAATTGTTGTTACTAACATCAGAGATGAGTTTTTTTGAATATATATTTTGTTGATGTTTTGAATATACAAAATTACTTTTTTAAATATATTTTGAATATTTTTAAATATACTAAATTATTTTTGTCTTCAATTTAACCATTTTTATTTTCACTTATATTCTCCAAAAATTAAATATATTTCGAATACATCCAAACTACATGCATAAAATTAAAATTAGATCAAACATACAAAATAAAATGAACAAATTAAAATAAAACTTAAAAATAAAATATCAAATCTACGTACAATATTTTTCGCTAAAAATTTCTTCTTCTTCTTCACTCAAATTTTACTCAAATTTTTCCCTTCAACCTCACCTATTTAACACAAAAAATTACAATTTCCCCTTACCTACACCTACCCCCTCTTTTAATAACACTAACAAAATTTTAACCCTTAATTTTCTTTACCCCTATATATTTAAAAAACACCGTAAACCTTTCACCCCTTTTTAGCCATGCATGCATGCTGCACCACTGCCCCTGCCCACTGTCACCCGCTGTACCGGCTTGCACCCTCCCAACAAAAATGCTGAAGTCGAAATACTCTCCTTCCGCCTTTGAACAGTAACATGCATGATTGCTTGCCAGGTGGCCCTGATGAAGACAAAACCTCTTCCCATCATCTTCAATATAATCACTATTCAAAGATGATATGTAATCCTATCAACTTCGATATTTTTATTCAAAAAATTAATTTACTATTCAAAGACGTGAAAATGCATATCATGTTCACTTTCTCTATAGAATGTACAATATTTTTGAAAATAATTTGGCTTGTGCGATATTTGTGGAAAAAAACCTTGGAGCAATATTTGAGTAAATTCTCCCAATATAATATTGTCATCAGTTATATGAAATAAATTTTAGACGAGTCTAAAACGGACGTCACACACAGCTATGCACTACTAACATTATAAATTATTGCATACTATTAATATTTTTAATAATTTTTAAATAAATATTAAAATTCTTAAGGACTCGATATGCAATAAAAAATATAAATAAAATTATAATCTCCATGATTTAGTTGGATTAAATCCAGATTTATAAATCCATTATTAATCGATCAAAAATAAATAAATTCATTGTTAATCAAACATGTTCATTTTTAGTGCCGTAAACTGCCGTTAGGGTTGTTTTTATCGTAATAAAGACCCATAAATAGATACATAATGGGTAAATGACATGGACTGTCCCTCTTATTGTTGCTATGTTCTCTTTTGGTCACTGATTTTTGAAAAAGTAACATTTTGGTCATTTACGTTTCTAGGTTATAATATTTTGGTCACTCAGATGTTAATTTCTGTTAGACGCTTACATGGCATGTTAACAAAAAATATTAATTTCTAATTTAGATCTATAAACTTTTGAAAGTTTATTTTCACCCATTTTCAAATAAAATACCTAAAATCAACTTATTCTCTCAAAATTTCTTTTATCTACCCTAATCTTCTCTTATTGTTGTCGCGATCGTTGGCCTCTTTTCCAAACCCTAACCCTTTTATCGATATACACCTTTTCACCCCCAAAATAGGGGTTCATTGATAAAAGAGTTGAGGTTTAGAAAAGAAATTCGCAGTGGCGATGTCGGTTGACGGTGATGGTGTCAACAACAAAGAGATAATTAAGCTAGATAAGAGAAATTTTAGGAGGATAAGTTGATTTTAAGTTTTTGTTTGAAAATGGGTGAAAAATAAATTTTTAAAAGTTTATGGGTCTAAAGTAGATATTAACAATTTTTATTAACGTGTCACGCCAATAGTCTAAGGGAGGTTATCGTCCGAGTGACTAAAATATTATAACCAAAAATATAAATAATTAAAATATTTTTTTCAAAACCAGTGATCAAAAGAGAACATATAAAAAAAATCATTCGTGTAGTTTACCCATACATGATTTACACATTTTCATTCGGATAGCATTTAAAAAAAAATCATCGAAAAAACTTTTAGTACTTTTTGATTGGTAGATTTCGCTTCCTTCGAAACATTTTCAATTTTGATATATTTGGATTTCATTATTATTTGTGTTTGATACTTTTATTATTATTTTATAAGATTTATATTTCACCTTAGTTTTAAGGTTTAATGATTTGAGCTTTAAGGGTGTAGGTTTAGAGGTTTAAAGGGGTTGTGGTTTGAATGTAAAGTTTAGGATTTAACCTCTAAACCTCAAACCTTAAATTCTAACCACAAGCCCTAAATTTTAAACTCATAAACTCTAAACCATAAACTAAATCATTAAACCTTAAAATTAAGGTGTTTGTGGAAACTTTTTAGTTTCCATTATGTGTATGAAATAATATTCTAATTAATATTCAATAATACTTTATTATGAGGTAATATTTTTTGTTTACTTGTTAAATTCAAGATGTTTTTTTATTAATTTTAATTTTAAATTTAGGGAACCAATATTCAAATTGTAATGTTTGACCGACTAAAATTAATGAAGTTCGAATTCTTTGAGAAATTATATTATGAACTCTTCTCACCACGTTATTTATGGTCTCGATCAATAAAAATTATTTATTTCATTAAATTTTTAATGTCATACTTATACCAAGTGATTCTTCACTCATATTTACTGTAAATTAAATTAAAAAATAGATTTTACCAATAGAAGATTCACTAGGTAAAAATATGACATGAAAAAAATAATGAAGTGAGTGGTTTATTGGTTATAAAAACGAAAAGTTTTCACAAGTATCTTAGTTCTAAGGTTTAGAGTTTATGGGTTAACGGTAGGGGTATAAAATTTAGGGTTTATGGTTATGATATAGTTGTTAGGGTAATATAGTTAGGGATTTTGATTTTAACCTATAAACCATAGCTTTTAACCATAACCCCTAAATTATAACCACACTCCCTAAATTCAAAACTCCTACAATTAAAATCCTAAAAACTAAACCTTAAATAAAATCCCTAAATCTTAAAATTAAAGTGTTCGTAGAAACAAAATTTTCACACATATTTGTGCATGGAATAATTATGCTACAAACAATTTCAAATATATTAATGTACAATTCGATCCTTCCATCATACATGCCAAATGAGTTAAAAGACATGGCATGCTGTCTATCTTTTCCTCATCTATATTATTCTATCCGTCCCATAAAATTTGTCCCTTGTTAATTTTTTACGTAATTTTAGAAAGAATAAATTTGTGTTGTAAAATGATTAAAATGATAATTTTATCCTTAAAAAATTAAAGTTTATTTTGTTGGAAAACTAAAAAAAGGAATAGAAAAGAAAATGTATTCTATAAAAGTTGTTGAATTTTTCAATAAGACAATTTAAGTGAGACAATTTTAAAACACAAAAGAGACAAATTTTACAGGACATGGGAGTAGTTTATTTTTTGATAAATCTTATCTATATTAGTTGTACAAGGGGCGAATGTAATATATAAATTGGGGGTGTAATTGACCCCACTTGATTTATTGGGTATGAGGTTTTCAAGGGGTAATATAAAATTTTCAAAAGAATTATTAGATTCGACCCCACTTAATCTGTTGGGGTATTGGATCAACAATATTTATTGTAACGATATTAGAATCCTTCATACCTCATACTTTATTTTTAACTCCATTATATAAAAATTCTGACTCCGTCACTATCAACCTGTATTAACCGGAACCAAGTGGTTTGATCAATGACTTGTGGTTGGTACGCGTTGAGTGCATATCTACCTAAAACATCTTACTTCACTACTCGTGACGAATTAAGGTAGGACATACAAGATGAATTAGTGTAATAAGTCAAAAGATTAGTTACACTACCGATAAAATAAGAGTATTTTTACCGACACTCGAATGAAGTATCGAATGAAACTCTCGAAGCGAATCGTGTTTAGTACACGAATCATAACTTTGATGCATAAAGATCTGATAATTCTATCTTCTTACAATTCTCTTATGAAGCCTATTGTGCTTTATCTATATAAGTATTACTCTTTGTCTATTCAACTCGTCATTAATGATCTTTTATATTAATTTGATTCCTTGTTATTTAAAATTTATTATTGATAAAATATAAAAAATTATATTTCTAAAAACATTCAATCAAATGATTTTTAAATATATATTTTATAAAATTTAATTATTTAAAATAATTAGGGTTAAAATTTAAAAGTTCTAACTTGAGACAACTTTAATGGCACATAGAATATATACTATATTTTACTTATAGATACACATAATATATTTATTTATTTATTTGAATTGAAATGAGAAGATGAGACTAATTATTAGCCCCGAACAGATTTATAATAGGGAGGGTCGATCACATTATGGACCAGCAGAGGACGAATAGAATCAAGAACATCATCAAGGTGGCAGGGACGGAGCCAATGTACACTTCGGGAGGAACTTTTGTTCCTTTCAAAATTTTTTTACTATAATTACATTTGAAGTTCTCTTTAGTTTAAATAGTAGTTAAATAAGGTCTTTGTCCCTCTTAATTTTTAAATGTGAAGGCCTAACAGACCTTTGCCATTCCCCGATGTTTAATCCTAGCTCGTCACCATATTACACTCGCTTGGAATTCAATTGAACTCGGTTTGACATGTACGTCCACGAAGCGCAGCGATAGCACGTGCAAGCCTGAGAGGACTACTCATGGCTGCAGCATCCAACACTAACCGATTGGCCTGGGAGCTATCGGATTGGACCTTCGGACGATCAACGCCGACGGACCACGTCACCTGGAGACCTGTGAAAAGACTCCAAAGATCCGCCTGCAGAGGAGAGACAACAACCGCCTTGCAATAGCCACGAACCCAAACACCCGATGAGTCGTGAATGACGCCTCCAATTGAGTCAGAACTCCTAGCAAAGGAGAATGCGACATCAGAGTTAAGACACGACCATCCTTGAGGTGGTGGTTGCCAGGAGAGGAGCTCCGTGCCGATGACAGATCGAGGCACTGACGGTGCACTGCAGTCGGCAAAATAAGATGCCCACGACACACTGATCTTGAACACATCCGTTAAAGAAAGTCGATCATCGTTAAAAACAAAGTCATTCCTATGTTTCCATGCCTGCCATAAGAGCGAGGTGAAAAAATAATTTTCTTTGATTTACAATTCAGCCGACTAATTCAGATTCGAGTTTTGTAGAGGTCTATTATGAAAGCGACTCCCAACCTAATTTTCTTTATTCACAATACCAGAATTCGAACCTCTAACATTGCTTAAGGAACCTAACACCTTGTCCGCTAGACCAACGAATTGTTAGTTCAATATATAATATATTTTACTGTTAATCATTTTAACTATTTTCGTCACGAACGTAACATGTACAAACGAATAAAAAATTGACACATAATATATATATAATTCTATTTACTTAAAACATGATAACAAAATTAGTCTTTAAGAGTTCACTGTTTTTCTAATTTTTTGTCCTTAATTTTTAAAAATATAGAAATACAAAAAAAAAATCTAAATCCGCTAAATTTTAAAAATAACTTTTTTGTTTAATATTTTTTCCATCCCCGCTGATTAGAAGCAAAGCTAACCCACAAGTTGGCTTTAGCTACAGATTAAATTTGAGCAAAATTAGCTGACCATGAAACAAAACCCACAAAGAATTCAATCCGTGTCCACCCCCACCATCACCAACTCTCCGTTCGCATCCGCAAAGTCCAGGTCATCGGAGTCTCAAAAATCAACTTGTACGAACTACGAACTTGACCTCAGCAACAACAAGCTAGAAAGTTTTCCGGCTGCTTGTCGTATAAGATCGATAACCTGAGTCAAGTCAACGTATTCGACAGGACGAACAAACTTAAGTACTAAATTGAAAATCAATAAAACATAGAGATTAATCTTACTATTCTACCTTAAGTAAACAAAGATTTTTTTTAAAAAAATACCACGTAACATAATACTTGTATAATACAATAATGAATATAATTCAGGTACCAAACACGCAATTAACACTTATAAATGCTATAATAAAATCAACACAATTAAGTACTATATAGTTATTACAAACATATCATACTAACATTTCTTTGTATTTTATTTCATTTGAACGATGTTGAAGGTTGCTGGAGTTGAAATTCACATTGGTTAGTTGAAGGGCAATCGTTCAGCTCCCTGTTCAACAGCTTTTCTCCATAATCTGTACCTAAATCCGAGCTTATAGTAGTCAACCAGCAAATTCCAGATGTTTGCGCCCTTAGTCATACGTTCTTGCTGGCCGATCATGAGTCGCAAATCCTCATTCAAGACCTGTATCAATCATGCATGTAAAGCAAGACAAAATGTTATTGACAGGCACGGTCGACAAATATTGGAAATGTCTGTTATTCGAAAACTGGTAAATGATAATACAGAGGAAAGACGTTGTTACAGATCTTTTTACCTGCTCTGCGAAATGCCTCCATAAATAATGGATAAAAGGAATGTGCTTCAACACGGGAGCAAAATCGAGTGACATTCTATATAGTAGTCTCGTCTTATTTCTCGATGAAGGTATGCACACATAAAGCTGGTGAAGGTGTGTTGAGCTTCCCGTGGTACTTTGTCCTTCCAGTTTTCCCGGCTTAGATATCCCAATAGTCGATAGCATCATACATGGTGGTCGGAATTCCATAGCGATGGGATAAGGGTCCCAGTATCCTCGGAGACCGGATGCAGTTGTCAAGAACTTCACCGAACTGCGATGGTCAGATTATACACAGTAAGTATGATCACACATTTAGAATCATACCGACTAAACGTGCAAGATCAAAGCAATTTGGAATTAAGAGGTGTAGACAAAGCGTAACTACAAGGCATCAAGCATTGCAATAAACCATTTGCCAAATTGATTGCAGAAACAAACCTTGGAACCGTCCATCCATTGGCAAATGTAGCAGTGTGAACAAACGGGGCATGAACAATATCCAAAAGTAGTCCGTGTTCAACCGGAAGTTCCATGGCAAACTGGCATTTATCAGCATATGATGTGAGATAGTGCATAGTTCTACAGAAAGTTGTCCATTGTTTTCATCGAGCTACTACAAACAAAGCTTACCTCGGCATGAATTTCAAATTCCGAAGGAGGTTGTAAAGAAGGAAGGGTTGCCGTGGGAGGTTCATCTCCAGGCCAAATCCAGATCATTCCCTCGTGCTCAAAACAGGGCAATGATCTTATCTTCACATCAAGTAATCGCGTAGATGGCATTTTTTCACATTTCCCATCAGTCGTGTATTCCCAGCCTGATACACTCATACTAACCATGGTAAACACGGTGAAGGAACCTCGATGTCACTCTAAGCATATATTAACATAAGGTGTAAATCATTGACTCATACTAACCATGGTAGGGACATTGGATACGACCCTCATTCACTGAACCAAGGTGAAGAGGACATGCTCTATGTGCACAGGTGTTCTGGACACAACCTGGATTCCCGTCTTTTCCGTGAAAAAGAACCCATGGCTCTTCGAAGCAATCAATCGGAATCTGGAATGAGAAGTACCAAAGACATTAAAACAACACAAATTGCTATATGAATTGCAATAAATGAAGAAACAATGCATATCATCATACTGTAGAATGAATATGTCAATATGTTGTGGAATTGGATTATACGCAATATTATACTTTTGAATGTAGCTTACCATAGTGTCACCCTTCAGATCAGCGGAGAAAGCAACAGGATACCAAAAATTCTTCATCCGTGGGTGATATGATTCAACGGGACCTGACACATCCAAGTGTTTCCGGGGCAACTTCCGCTTTATAGTATCCGAAGAGTATGCTGCAACCCTTGCTTCGGATATGTGTACCTGTTATTTATCTCGAATCAGAACCGAAATTGCATATACCAAAATAAAGACCTCTTTTTATTATTCCATTGTCAATTATAACCGATGCATACGCGCGACGTAATTAAATTATATGAATCACAGATTCATTAACTGCTGATTTCATCTACCTGTTTGTGAGCTTGCGCTAATTTCCCTAGCAATTCCGCTAGAGGATTCAACACTTCCACTACCTACAACCATAACAAAGCAACAAACACTTCTTAAAATGGAAAAAAATGATCAAGCAAACAGTAACATGCGAGAATGCCTTGATGAAAAAAACTAAAACAAAATAGAAAGTTCGAAAACACAGGTAGTAAATAACACATGTATAAGCAGAAGCAAAATTTTGAAGTGCTAACAAAGAAGATTATCATATTGAGATTGAAGACCTTTCCATGAAGAAGCATGATTGAGAGTAAATCTTGCCGAGCTCGCCAATCGTAGTACCGAATGTTGTATCGAGCAAGTTCCAGTGCCTGATATACATTGAAAAACTTCCCTTTACGTTGTGGAACATTAGACCTCGGGTCCTCGACATCAAAGATAGTTCTCCACTGGCTCTTCTTATCCCCCAAGCTACTTTCCTTATTAAGCTCGGCAAACACCCTAAAACCCATTTTAATGCCCTGAAACTGTATCAATCTCGAAATATAAGCCACAAATCAACTATACTATTAAGGGGTAAATTACGTGAATTATTACTGAATTTTATTCTTCAACATATTTTGGTCATTGAAATTTCAAAACGTTTAATCTATTCATTAAAGTTTAGACATTGAACGTCTTTTATCACTAAAGTTTAGACATTAAACGTTTTTATCACTCTTAATCCCCAAACAGACGTAAATGGCGGTATTTCGCTTTCAAATTTCTCCAATGATTAAGTCTCGGGCCCCCCTAAGTCTGAATTCAACTTTCATTTTATCAGAATTTGTTCTTAAGTTCACGAATCAACTAAAAATCTTTTGATTTTTCTCTCATTGATCTCCTTCCTCCATCGTTGGATGAAGTTCATTTTTCAGTATGTTACTTCTCTTGCGCCAATAAAATTTTTCACCGTTCGAATCTTAGAGAAATTCCTTCGTTCGCCGATAAATAAACGTCGTCAAAATGTTAACAGAAAAGTGACCAAAGACGTCCAATGTTTAAATTTCAGTGAATAAATTTAATATTTTGAAACTTCAATGACCAAAATATGTTTTAAAGTAAAGTTCATTAATGATTAACGTAATTTACCCTATTATTAAATTGTGGCCACAACACAACTATATCGTTATAGTTTTGAAGGTCGTCGTAACACCTCAAACGCAATTTAAAATCATAGTTAATTTTTTAAAAATTACGACACAACGTCCGCAACCGCAACATGACGACTACAATTTAATATTATATTATCAAGTGATTTGGTTGGACTTTTTGCTAACTAACATGCTAACCCTTTTTAAAGTTGAAACTTTAAACCACCTTGTAAGCTAACTAAATGACTTAGCAAACAAATTAGTTCATTTGGGTTGTTAAACTAAAAAAGAAACCGGATACAGTTATTGAGAAGTTGTTCTTCCTTCGTGCAAAAAAGAATAAAATAACCTAACCCCATAATTAAGCAGAAAAAGTAGTACCTTTTTAGAAGAAGTAATGTTGCATGATCTTGGTGAACATATTGGCAAAGACAATGCACCGGTAGTGGCTATGGCGGCCATGGCGCTTCAGAACATGGACGGCTAAGAAAAAGGTTTCAATAGCCGTTTGGTGGCAAAGGAAGATAGAAAGAAAGCGACACGTTTCGTACAAGTGTCGTTGTTATATCTTTCTATATGTGGTGGCGCCGGTTTCAAGTTTAAAATTTTATATATATAAAAAAATATCATTGACAAATTCATCCAATAAAATTTAGTATACGATCCAGATCGATTTTTATTAATTAAAACAATACCCTGAAAAATTAAGAGAACAACCAGAAAAAATATTTGTAAAAAATATTATTTTTTCTCAAAAATTACTTAGTAAGAATTCTTAAATTTTAAGAGAAACTTCAATTAAAAATTTTGGAAACATATTAAAATTAAAGTTTTATGCTTAATTTTGATCTAGCGGTCCATGTGTACTTCATCAATTTTTACATGAATGATCATTAAACTTTTAAGATATTTTTATTTTGGTCATCGAACTTTTAAACTTTACATTACAATTATTAAACTTTTAATTCGCTTTTAAAATATCAATACCGTCAACTACGTTAAAAAATCTGCGTGGCAGTTAACTTTTTTCACTTATTTCTGTTACCCTAATCTTCTGTCTCTCTTTTTTTCTTCTTCTCCGTAATCAACATGCAATCTACCATTAAAGCAATCAATGTTTTTCTTCGTAGTACTGTAATCTCAAACATCCATTACAATTACTTAGTTGAATTTGCTATTGTGAACATTTTTCTTCTGCCTTTATAGTATATTTTCTTTATTTTTTTATTTTTGTGATATATTTTTTTGCTGTTTGGCATGACTTTCGCATACTTTAAGAGTCGTTTGGTGTTCGTACAAAGATCCTCACAATGCTTGTTTTTTTATTTGGGTTTGTCGGTTGTCATAGAAAGTTTGATCCTCTTTGATAATTGTTTATCGATGTAATCAGAACTGTTTAGCAAAACAATTTACATGATAGTTTGGTTTGCTCCAACTCCTTTTTCACCTCGTAAAATATCTTGTTTGTGTTGGTTAATCCCACATTGGGAGGGTAAATCCCTTGGGAAGGGTATTTAAAGAGTCTTCTTTACCCTTCCTTGTTGGATGTGGTTAAACAACTCACTCACAAGCGTGCGCTGTCGCCGCCAGCTCGGCTTGTGGTGTTGTGGAAATACATGTCTTCGACACATCTGCACGCGTTCTATCTTTTTGGGGGAAATTCAAAATAATTTCTTTAGAATTGTTTTTGGAATAATTAATCTGCTAATTAATTCTTGATTCTTATTAGATAATTAACAAGGCTTAATTTTAGTAGTTTGACCAACCGTTAATTTCGAAAATCTTTAAGACTGGCTCAATTTGCCATTTTTATCTCTCTTTTATTCTTTCGGTGAAGAAGAGAAATTCCACCATTATCCACTCCGATCTCCGGGTGTACAATTATTCGAAACTATCGTGTTAACCTCGGGAAACGACCGCCTACTGCAGCAGTTACACACATCGAGGCAAAATCATTTTCTAAATTTTTGGTAAGAATACTGCGAGATCAAATCGTTAGCATTGACTGGATAATAATAAACAAATTGAAAGCAGATAAAGAAATCGTATTGTGGTAAATTTGTATGACTTCTCTATCTGTGAAACTAGGGATGATGTGTTCTTTGAAGAGATCTTTCCTTTAAAAAACTAGTTTAAGTCTTGAAACACAAGAAGAAAGTCGTGCTTCAACTTTTCTGCTCTTGCCAAGGATTCTTTAGAGATAGAATTAGAGCCTAGAAGAAGTAAAAGACAAAGGGTAGCCTCTACTTTTGGTCCTGATTTCCTAACTTCCTTTATTGCTGAAATAAGTGATGTAGACTCAATTTCTACTCTCATAGCTCAGACTTTCCTTTTAGATGAGGATCCAAAGTTGTATGATGAAGCTATAAGTTCAATTGACACTAGTCTCTAGATAACTACAATAAATGATGAACTAGAGTCAATAATGTCTAATTACACGTGGAAGTTGGTTGATTTGCCTAGAGAATTTAAACCTACCAACTCTAAGTGGGTTTTCAGAAAGAAACTTAGCCCCAATGGGTCAATCTAGAAATATAAGGCAAGACTAGTAGTCAAAGGGTTGACTCAAAAGTTTGATATAGACTTATTTGACACATACTCTCATGTCACAAAAATTTTAATGATCCGTGCCTTATTTCCAATAACGTCCATTCATAAGTTGCACATATATCAAATGGATGTAAAGACTGTATTTTTGAATAGAGATCTAGACGAAGAGATCTATATAGAGCAACCACCAAGTTTTAAGACACCTGGTATGGAAGGCAAAGTATGTATACTTAAAATGTCACTTTATGACCTTAAACAAGCTCCAAAACAGTGATACGAGAAATTTTACAAAACCATTCTGAGTTATGGTTTTATTGTAAATGGAACGAATGCATACGTGTATTCGAAAATGTTTGGAACTGATTGCATTATCATAAGTTTGTGTGTTGATGACATGTTGATATTCAGTACCAACATTAAATCCATTAACAAAACAAAAAAAAAATCTTGTTCACTAAATTTGAGATGACAGATTTAGGAAAGGTTGATGTGATCTTAGGAGTTAAGGTTATCAAATCTGAAAAGGGATTTTCTTTGAATCAAACACACTATATTGAGAATGTGTTAAAGAAATATGACAATTTTAATGTCATTCCTGTTAGAACTCCTTATGACTCCAGTATACGTCTCTTTAAAAATAAAGAAAGTAGTGTTTCTCAACTAGAGTATGCCAAAATCATTGGGAGACTTATGTTCTTAATGAACTACACTCGGCCTGATATTGCCTATGTTGTGAGTAGGTTGAATAGATATACTCATAATTCTAGTGATGAACACTGGATTGCTCTGAGACGTTTACTTAAGCATCTTAAGGGTACTATGAATTGGAAACTCGAGTTTGTTGACTATTCGTTGATCTTAGGAGGATACTGTGACGCCAATTGGGTTACCGATATTGATGAAGCAAGCTTTACGAGTGAGTATGTCTTTACCTTAGGTGGCGCAGCGATCTCGTGTCTGCTAAGCAAACTTGTATCGCTCGTTCTACCATGGAGTCAGAGTTTATTGCTCTTGACTTAGCTGGGCAAGAAGCTGAATGGCTTAGAAATTTATTGGTAGAAATACCTTTTTGGGAAAAACTGACTCCTCTAGTATCATTATTGTGTGTTTCACAAGTTGCAATATGTGTTGCTCAAAACCAGGCTTACAACGGTAAGAAGAGACACATTCGCATAAGACATGGATCAGTAAGACATTTAATAAGGAACAAAGTACTCTCTTTAGAGTATGTGAAGTCGGAAAGGAACCTTGTTGATCCGTTTACCAAAGGGTTAAGTCGAAAATCGGTTCTGGATTCTTCGAGAGGGATGTGTTTAAAGCCCATTGGTTGAGGAATTCATGGTGGATACATAACTTAGTTATCTAAGTTCAATGTCGTCAAATGAAGCCATAAAAAGACCCATAGTGTACATTTCACTTACCTATCCCTATGATGAATAATGTACATGCATAGGATGAGCTTAAATGCCCTTAATAAATTCATAGTCCAAGCTTTGGGTGGTCTTAGTGAGAAAGACTTGATGAATTTACTGACTTTTGGTTGAATATCTATTCTTAATAAGTTCATAACCCAGTGTTAAGTGGGTAGTCCTAACCGCGAAGGACTAGGTGAACTTACCGCTAGAGAGGATGGGTTTTCTTAAAACTCTTAATGAATTCAAACCCAAGAGTTTGGGTGTTCCTAGTGAGAATGACATATTGAATTCACTGATTAATGAGGTTGAATATTTATTCTTAATGATTTCTCATTCCAGAGTTTGAATGGTTCATTTAAAATGAATTTGAAGAAATTCACCATACCTTTTGTGAGGTTGAGTTGTTATAAAAACTCTTAATTATTTCATAACCCAGTATTGGGTGGTTATTTTGAGATAAACTTGATGAAATAACCTACACAAGTGAGAAGGATTAGCCACCGTCTATAGAAAACGTAAATAAAAAAGTACAATAAATCCGCAAATAATTAAGAAAGTACAATATTTTTGAAAAAAAAATTAAGTACAATAATTATTGTCCAAAATTTTCCCGTTTAAAGTCTAATTTACCGGGATAAACCCCTATTGCTTTAGTCACATTCAATTAAAATTATTTTATTAAATGTCGGTTACAGTTAAACCTTGAAGATGTCATCCAAAAAGAAGTTAAAACAAAATTGTAGTTTAAAAGTGAATACATCATCAAGTTCCCATTAATCTAATTATGTGCTAATATATTAATGAAGTTGACCTTTGATAATGTATTTTTTTAATCATTAGTTTTTGATTCACTGGCTGACTAATTTGGATCGAGTATTGTAGAGACCTATTATGGGGCGACCCTCCCAACTTAATTTTTTCTATTCACAATGTCAGGATTCAAAACTCTAACCTTGCTCAAAACATCTATGCCTCATCTCACTAGACCAGTTGGTTGTTGGTACCTTTAATAATGTATTTTACTCGAGCTATGCTCCAAACCTCCCATTCACTTCTGAAAAAAGTCTTTTAAATAGGGAAAAAAACAATTTTTTCCGAAGCTTTGGATCAATATTGTATTTATAATTTTTTTTTTTCAAAAATATTGTACTTCTTTACTTATTTGCGGATCTATTGTATTTTTTACAGTGATTTTGAACTCGAATTGCTTACAACCCGAATATGAAACAGTGTGTTAACTCTTTTAAATAAAAAAAAATTAAAACACCATGGAAAGCACCCCGAATATGAACAGTACCAGCTGAAATTAGCTTGAATAGTCAAAATTACTGTTTATATTCGGTTTCCTTTCACCACAATTTTATTTTTTTTTATTTAGAAAAATTAAAGCACTGTTCATACTTACGATCTGAGTTCAAAATCACTGTAGAAAGTACAATAAATCCGCAAATAATATATATTTATTAATTTGATCCCTAGATAATTTTTTTTGGTGTATATTGATACTCAGTTTGATGACTTTTATGAACTTGATCTCTTTGTTCCGTATTATTCCTGAAACTTAGTAACTTTTCCCAACATGGTCTCTGAATTCAGATCTCATCGCATATTTTTAGTCCTTAATGAATTCAAATTTAACGTTCAAATCGAAAAACATTACCTAAGTTAAAAACTTAAGGACTAAATTGAATCTAGGCATTGAATTTCGTTTCAATGTTCGACTTTTTAGGGAATTTTTAACGAGGTCCGTTCTCCTTCAAAAAAATTAAGGACTAAATTAAAAAAAATCAAATTTAAAAATCAATATGAGCTAAAAAATAATTCAATGGCTAAATAAAAGAATATTTCAAGATTAAAATAGGGAAAATATTTCATGTACTGAAGGTAAAAATAGAAAGTTTTTACAAGCGTTTTAGTTTTAAGGTTTATGGATTTAGTTAAAAGTTTGGTGTTTAAAATTTAAGGGTTGTGGTTAGAATTTAGGGTTTAGGTGTCTGGTAATATAGTTAGGGATTTACGTTTTAACAGATACACCCTAAATTCTAAACCTAAATCTAAACCCTAAATTCTAAACACTAAACTTTTAACTAAATTCATAAACTCTAAAATTAAAACGCTTGTGAAAACTTTTTGTTTCCATCGTCGGTACATAATATAATTACCCATTAAAGTATTCCATATCCCTTTCAAAAATCAATGTTTATTTTGTTCCGTAAAATTACAATTTTCTTATATTTATTTATTGGCTTAAAGGTCAAATTGCCCTCAACGTAAAATCAAAAAATCAATTAAGCCCTTATAATTTTTTTTACCCAATTTAGCTCTCAAAAATCAAATTACACCCAATTTAGCCCCTCTGTTATGTTGACAACGTTGACCATCAATACCCTCTAACAGTCAAAGATAGAAGGACACGTGGCACGCTCAGTACGTGCCATGTCATCAAAATCATTTTTTAAAAAATATTAAAAAATCTACAAAATTATAAAAAATTATAAAAATTCATAAAAATATAAAATATAAAAAAAATATGAAATTAATTTATTTTTTTATTTTCCTTTAATGTTTTATAAAAAATAAAATAATTTTTTTTTTCTAAAAAAACCACAAATTTTCATTTCTTTCGAAAAAACCCCATAAATTCTTAAGTCAAGCATTAGCACCGATTCAAATATTGGGCATTTTGAAAATTTTGAGGATTTAAGAATGTAGGGTTAGGGTTTGGGAATGTAGGATGGGAAATTTAAACTGATTTGAGGATTTGGGAATGTAGGGTTAGGGATATGAATTTTGAGCATTTAATTTTTTTTGAAATTTTGGGTTTTATAATTAAAAATATATTTTTTAAAAATTATACAATTTTTAAATATTATTTCATTATAAATATTTATATGTTTTTTAATAATTATTACAATTATTTTTTTATATTTCTCGATTTTAAGTAAAAAAATATTTTTTAGAATTTTATACATAATTTTAATTTTTTACACATTTAAATATATTTATCTTGAATTTTTAAATAATTATTTATTTATATATTTATTAATTTTAAATTTTTCAGATTTTTTAAATATTTTTATAATTTTAAATATATTTCTTATACTTTTAAATATTTTTAAAATTTTTAAATAATTATTTACAGTTTTGATGATGTGGCACGTCCAGAGTGTGCCACGTGTCACCATCATAATAATTATTTTTGAGTTAATAGTCAATTGTAACGGTCAACGTTACGGAAGGGCTGAATTAATCGCAATTTAAATTTTGAGGGCCTGATTGATCGTAATTTAAATTATGAGGGCCTTATTTATTTAAGTTTAATAATAAAATATAAAATTAATATAGTTTTTAAGATGTGTAATTGTTAAGAGCTTGGTTTATTATGAATAAAATATTTGAGGTGCTCTTTTCTTCTTTCCATTGTCTGATTTTGAGTTTCGACTCCATATAAGTTAAAAAAAAAATTACAATTAGATTGGATTGGACTCGATCCGACTCAGTCCGTATTGGGGACTCAGTCCGTATTGGAAAATATCTGAATCCAAGTACTATTTGCAATCATTTTTCGTACGCACCGAGGGAAAAACATGTTTTAATTTTCTTTTGATCTTTTGGGGTAATCTTTAAAATCATCCCCAAACGTTTAGGATACTTATATTTTGGTCTTCAAATTTTTAAAACATACAATAAAATCACTGTATGTTTAATTCATTTCCCTCTAAAATAAATCCTAAAAAACTATTTCCTTTTTAAATTTCATTTTCCTCTAAAAAAATCCTAAAATATCATGAGCTTCAAAACTTGTCTTCTCAGACTACAATCGTATGAGGCCACCACTACAAAACAATTTATCTTCTTCTCCTCTCTAACATTCTTTGTTTAGATTTGTCTGAGGCCAATTGAAAGTATCTAACATTCGTCTCATTTAGTCGTTGTTCGATTCTTTTGTTGCTCGAAAATCATCAAACTACTCTTCTTTTCTTTTTTTTTCTTAAATCAAACTTGTTGAAAAAACCTCTCAATCTCCTCAAATCTCAACTGAAATTAAAAATTAAAATTTTTATTAAGGTTTTCTAATCGTCACATTAGCTGGCGATAACGACGTGGGTGATGAGCGGTGACTGCCAATATGAAGAAGAAAATTTTGATTAAAGTTTTCTAATCGTCACATTAGCCGAAGAAAGTAACCATAATAGTAACGAATTAAAAGATCAATTATTATATGGTAAGTTTAGTTAGTGACCAAAATGAAAATACACAAAAGAAATTGGAGACATTTATTTAGTTTACACATCTTTTAATTATCTTTGGTAATAATTGGAACAGCAAGGGAAAAAAAGTTCTTTTATCAACTGATCAAGTTCAAGCATTCGACTTTGGTAAGAGAAAGAGGGCGTGAAGAAAACGTCTTCTCTCCCTCTACGGCTACGCCATCACTCATACAAACTGCAAGGAAAAGGAAAGCCCTAAGAGTTCATCTCTCTCAGCGCAAAAAACCCAAATTAAAATGGGTGATTCAAAGGTTGAAACGATCTCCAGATTAGCTCAATGGAGGATCGACAACTTTGGTCCTTGTTCTTACAAAAAATCCGACCCTTTCAAGGTCGGTCTTTGGAACTGGTACTCTCTTTTTTATCTAATACCCAGATTTTCTTTTTGTTGGAAATTGTTGTTCTTTTTGGTTTTTTTGATAGCTTTGACTGATTCTTGGGGGAATTGTGGACTTTAATGAAACAGGAACTTGTCTATAGAGAAGAATCGATATTTGTATATTCGTTTGTTTCCCGAGCCATCTCGGGTGTCTAAGGAGCAGCCCCCTTATGCTAAATTCATACTTCGGATCTCTAATGTTGGTGCTAATCGTAGACTTTATATCTCCCCAGGTATGCCTTATTTTTCATCTGATTTTGTTCTTTGGCTTATGTTTTTCTTAGATAAACTACACCAGATACCAGTATCGACTATCGATTATACTAAGGAACTAAAAATCCATGCTATTTTGGCAATGAACTTTTAGTTTAAGCTTCAGTTATACCATCGGGCCATTAAAATCGATGGCGTGGATGGATCTTAACGGTCCATGTGCGGTGACATGGAGGGATTTTAATGCCTAAACTAAATCTTAGTGCTAAAATAGTATCGATTTTTAGTTCAGTGGTATAATCGATACTAAAGCTCAGTAGTACCTGATGTAGTTTACCTTTTTTGTATGTATAAGAGAGACAATTGGTAGACAGTTATCTAAAAGCTTAACTTGATAGGAAAGTTCAAACTTTATACACTCATCTATGTGGATTCAAGTTTTGGAGAAAGTGGAAGCTGAAGATCAATTGAAGGGTTTTGCTTGTAAATCCAATGGATAAGTTGCTGGATGAATAAATGATGGAAAAGGGGGTTTTAGGATTTGAGCACAATATGTCAACTTTGGTTCTAAAAGGAAGAGATAGTTGAATGATTAATTACCCAAAGGCTTTAGCTAATAGGAAAAAAATCCGACTGTTATATTCAAAATTATGGTGGTGGAAGTAGTTTATCATGTGAAAGTGAAAGCAAGTTGGGTATTTGAAATTGAGTTTTATTGTCTAAAACATATTGCATTAGTGTGCTTTTGTGTGTTTGCATGTTGGTGTTCTTTGTTGTAGAGTTTTTAGAATGTAATTGGTATTTGAAATTGGATCGTGATTCTTAATTTTGAGCAGTGTTTATTTCCGGTGTAGAATGAAACGATAAAATAAAAACATTCACCTTCACTTGCAAAGTACTTTTACCTTATTGGGGAAAGAAAAAAGGGGAACAAGAAGCACATGATAAAACTTGGATCTTTCTATTACTAAGTTTTCAAATTGAATCCATATGTTGGCATAAGTGTTTTAATTGAGTAATCACTATCATTTGGATTGTCACAAGTAATGTTTATTAGTAGTCCCTTCGATCTCTTGAACTTTTCTATTGCTTTCTCATCAATTAAACAACAATGAACTTAAAACTGCTTTCTCAATAGGCTTTTATGCATGTTTAGTCTGTTGAGTGGCTCTGGGAATACGCACTTGACACTAATTTGTCTACTTGGTGCTGCAGTTCATGATAGACCGCTGCGAACATGTGACGACTTTTTTTGGCCTGTTGATTCTACATTCCATGGGCGCTTCATTATTGATGTTGAGTTTCTGGACCTAAGGATCTGCCCTATAAATGTGAGCTCCTTTAGATTGTGATTAATGTAGAATGCTAGCAGTTCACTAAATATGTTCTACTTCTTTCTCTCCCTCTCTCTTCCCTTATTGGGAAGGCATGTTTCACGGGGTTAGAAGAGCCACCTAAAACCAGTCGATACATAGCAAGTAACTATACTTCAAGTTGTTTTTCTTTACTTTTACTTGTTATATGCAATTTCCCGGCACATGACCCTTGTTATATGTCGACAGATATCTTCTTTTCTTAACCCTTTACATTTTAAAACCCAGGGTGGTGAATTCGTTTCCATATGGCCCATTGAAGGAGCAATGCAGTCTCTGTCAACTCAAAGCACCCTGCGCTGCCTTGCTCGCATGCTTGATGAAGGTCTACATGCAGATGTTACTATCCAGACTTCTGATGGTACTCTAAGAGCACACAAGGCAGTTTTATCCGCAAGTTCACCTGTTTTCGAGAGCATGTTCCATCACAACCTTAAGGAAAAGGCGTCATCCACAATCCATATAGACGACATGTCACTGGAATCTTGCACGGCCCTTCTCAGTTACTTGTATGGAACGATAAAGCAAGAGGACTTTTGGAAGTATCGACTGGCATTACTAGGAGCAGCAAATAAATACGACATTGTAGATTTAAAAGATGCTTGTGAGGAAAGCCTGTTAGAAGACATCAACTCACAGAATGTCCTTGAGAGGCTGCAGGAGGCTTGGCTTTACCAATTAACCAAGCTGAAGAAAGGGTGCATGACGTACTTGTTTGATTTCGCCAAGATTTACGATGTTAGAGAGGAAATCAATAACTTCTTCAGGCAGGCAGACCGAGAACTGACGCTGGATATGTTTCAAGAGGTGCTGACTGTTTGGAAACCGGTATAACTTCCCTTTTGGACTTTCTATTTTACCTTCGAGTTGCTGGTGATCAGACAAATATGCAGAAGTCTTTATGGTATAGTTTGTTGCATATTACTCAAAGAAACTCTTCATGTTTTCTGATATCTGTATATATGCCTGCATGCTAAGGTCTTTTTCATGCCGGAAATCGGTAGCTTCGTTAGTAACTGGTACAGACACTTCATTTGTATGTAAGGAATGTAAACTTGGGTGGTTGTCTTTTTTATTCAACTTTCCTGTGCAGTTTAAGAATGTATAATTGCATCAATATTGGGTTTCCTACTCTCATATGTAACTTGAATGTTTAACATAGTATCAGAGCTTAGATTTTTGAGTCTTTTATATTTGAACAAAATAGGAAGCAATGTGATTGTTTATGCTTCGACTCTAATCAGTAAGTGGTCTGTATATTTTGAGCTTTAGGGGTACACGATGCTTGTATGTAGTTCAAGTGCAAATCTTGGGAATTTTCATTAAACATAGTTACTATAATACAAAGATCTTTACTACGGGACAAGAGATTTAGCAACATTGGCTTCTATGTTCCAAGGCCAAAATTTTCCGATCAACTCTCCGGTCTGGGGTTACCAGCAGAGAAAAAGTTGGTGTTGAGTGTATACAAAAACTATAAAAGCAGTGTACAGGCTATTATTTTACAAAGGCATGTCTGTAGAGACCAACTTGCATCTGTGTTGGATTATTACAAACTTGCATCTGTGTTGGATTATTACACATTTTCTGATGAATCTCCATTGTTCTCCTCCCGTGCCAACGCCATATAAAATGCATGGATGTTGAAAGTTGCTAGAGTTGGAATTTACGTTGGTTTGCTGAAGGGTAATTGTTTAACTCCCTGTTCAAGAGCTTTTCTCCATAATCTGTACCTCACTCCTAGCTTATCATAGCCAACCGGAAAATTCCAGATGTTTGCACCGTTAATCATACGTTCTTGCTGGCCGATTACAAGTCGTAGATCTTCATTCAAGACCTGTATTGATCATGTGTATAAAGCAGGACGAAATATTAGTGACAAACACCTTTGACAGATACTGGAGATGTCTGCAATCCAAAAACTGGTAAATGATGGTAATACAGTGGAAAGTCGATATTAATGATTTTACCTGTTCTGCGAAATGCCTCCATAAATAATGCATGAAAGGAATGTGCTTCAACACGGAAGCAAAATCGAGTGACATTCTATATAATAGTCTGGTCTTATTTCTTGACGAAGGTATGCATACATGAAGCTGGTGAAGGTGTGTTGTGCATTCCTTGGTACTTTGTCCTTCCAGTTTTCCCGGCTTTGATATCCCAATGGTCGATAACACCATACAAGGAGGCCGAAATTCCATATCGATGGGATAAGGGTCCCAGTATCCTTGGAGACCTGACGCAGGCGTCAAGAACTTCACCAAGCTGTGATGTTCAGATTACAAGAAGTAAGATCATATATTCAAAATCATACTGACTATACATTGTTAGCATCTAGTCTATCTGTACTACTAACGAGTAAGATGTTTAGAAGAATCATCAATCAAAACAATTAAGAATTACAGGGTGTAGACAAAGCATGACAAAAGACATCTAATCCTTATGAATGTTTTCTTTTCCTAAGCAATGCAATAAGATGTCCGGAAGTCGCCCATACAGTTGCGTGCAAACATTAATATGGAGACTATTCCGCTTCAAACTAAAATACAACAGAAACAAACCATTTGCCTATCTGTTGGCAGGAACAAACCTTGGAACAGTCCATCCCTTGGCAAATGTGGAAGTGTGAGTAAATGGTGCATGAGCAAGATCCAAAAGGTTATCCAAAAGTAGCCCGTGTTCAACAGGAAGTTCCATGATGATCTGGCATTTATCAGCATATGAAGTGAGATAGTGTGGATGTTTACTTAGAGTTGTCCATTGTTTTCATTGCGTCACTTAACAAAGTTTGTGTGTTTCTTGCAATTACAATAGTGTTTAAAAACATTTAAAGCATACCTCGGCATGAATTTCAAATCCGGAAGGAGGTTGCAAGGAAGGAAGGGTTGCCGTAGGAGGGTCATCGCCGGGCCAAATCCAGATCATTCCCTCTTGCTCAAGACATGGCACTGATCTTATCTTCACATTAAGAAATCTTGTAGATGGCATTTTTTCACATTTCCCATCTGTTGTGTATTCCCAACCTGATGCAGAAAATGTTTCAAGAATTAGAAAATTTTATACAACTATTTGTTAAACACGATGAAGGATCCGATGTCATTCTGAGCATATATATTGTGTAAATCATTCATTGCTATCTGTCTTGCTTCTAAAATGTACAATTCCTAAATGCATACTAACCATGGTAGGGACATTGAATACGACCCTCATTAACCGAACCAAGGTGAAGAGGACATGCTCTATGTGCACAGGTGTTCTGGACGCATCCCGGATTCCCATCTTTTCCACGAAAAAGAACCCAAGGCTCTTCAAAGCACTCGATCGGAATCTGGAATGAGAAGTAATAAAAGGACACATGTTAACTAGCTGGACTATAAAACAACACAAAGTTACCATGTAACCCCATCAAAGAACACATTCTTGTATAATTGATAGCTATACGATTGCAATAAGAAGCTCAAGTTAAATGAGGAAATAACGCCAATCATCGTTACGTAGAATGAGTACGTCAATATTTTGTGGAGTTGGATGATAAGCAATATTATAGTTCCGAATATAGCTTACTATAGTGTCATCCTTCAGATCAGTGGAGAAAGCAACGGGATACCAAAAATTCTTCAAGCGAGGGTGATATGGTTGAACTGGACCCGACACATCCAAGCTTTTCCGGGGCAACTTCCTCGTCACAGTATCCAAAGATCGTGTTGATGTACTAGAAGAGGATGCTACATTGGACTCTCTTGTCATTCTATCATCTAACAGCTTATCATTAACCAATTCCTCCATGTAAGCTAGTTTATCCAAAGCGGCAGACACCCTTGATTCGGATATATGTACCTGTTATTTCTCCCGGATCAGAATAAAAATTGGTAGATACCAAAAATAGGGACCTCTTTTGATTATTCCTTTGTCAATTATAATTGATAGTCTGATTCCTGTGGTAATTAGTTCAAGTTTTACTCCGATAATTTTGTTGGGAAAGGAAAAGGCATAAACATTGGATCGATTTAAATATCTCCTAATTGAATAATACAAATCACAGTTTCATTATCTGCTGATATTTTATACCTGTTTGTGAGCTTGCGCTAGTTCTCCTTGCAATTCCGCAAGCTCTTTTTTCATGGTGCCGATAGACTTGTATTCACGAGCTAGAGGGTTCAACACTTCCACTACCTACAACCATAACAAAGAAACAAAAACTTCTTAAACTGAAAAAAAAGAGAGAAAAGATTATGCAAGCAGCAATATGCAAGAATGCCTTGTCGAAAACAACCAAAAACAAAACCAAAAGTTCGAAAACACAGGTCAAGTAGTATCAATACAACTTGCATAAGCAATAGCACAAATTCTAAGTTCTCACACAGAAGAATATCATATTGAGATTGAAGAAGACCTTTTCATGAAGAACCATGATTGTGAGTAGATCTTGCCGAGCCCGCCAATCGCAGTACTGAATATCGTATCGAGCCACTTCCAGCGCCTGATATACATCTAAGAACTTCCCTTTAAATTGTGGAACTTTAGACCTTGGATCCTCAACATCAAAGAGAGCTCCCCGCTGGCTCTTCTTATCCCCCAAGCTACTTTCCTCACCAAACACAGCATACACCCTAAACGCCTTTTTAATGCCCTGAAACTGCATCAAACTCGAAATATAAGCCACGGATAAAGCGATTTGGAGACCTTCTGCTAACTAACAAAGAACAATGTTTTCAAACGTTGAAACTTCAATTAAACCCCCCCATGTAAAGTAACTATAAGATTTAACAAATCAGTAAGCTCATTTGGGTTGTTAAACTAAGGGATTTACTGCATAAATTTAGTGGAAATCTTATACATTTACTTAACCTAAGTTCATCGTCCGCTAGTGCATAAAAGTTCCTAAATTAAACCATAGGGATCATACAACTTTAGTAAAATTTGAGATTAACCCAAATAAGTTTAGCTCAAAAACAGATTAAAAACCAAATCTTTAAGGCTTCCAAGGGGTAAAAAACAAAATCTTTAAGGCTTTTCAGCAACTACCCAGATAAACTAATCCCCTAAAAAAGCAGAAAAATGGTACCTTTTTAGAAGAAGTAATCTTGCAAGATCTTTGTAAAGAGATTGGCACAGACAAAGCACCAGCAGTAGCTATGGCGGTCATGGCGTTTAAAAAGCCTTTTGGTGGCAAAGGAAGAACGAAAGGGAGAGAGAGGGAGACAGTGAGAGAAGTCTCTAAGCCGAAAACAAAAATGGGATGGTGTTGGATAAGGGGTTGATGATGCGCGCGATCTTGGCAGGCCTTCCAAGGATGCCACGTGGACACAAGCGTCGTACACGTGGCGTGTCGGGTTTCCACAAGCTTCAGATGGCTGGTACTGGTAGTATATTCTGTTTCAGCGGGGCTTTCTTTGATATCTCCGCTAATTGCCACCTCGGATTCTGGAGATATCTTGTCTATCTCCCTATCTGTTTCTGCGTTTTCTTTTCGTAATAAAAATGTTTTTCTTTCTGAAATTAAGATAAAAAAATAGACCCGTTTATATCTAATTAAGTTTCCGATCCGATCCGATCAGTTTTTTTAAAGAATTATGTTCGAGTTGGGTCGGGTTTTATTAAGGGTGAGTTTGAGTTGAGATTTAGGGTAAAAATATCTGACCGGACCCGAAATTAATACTGTAATTTCCCCTAAATTTTGTAGGAATATTTGTAATAGTGTCCCTCTTTATATATTTCTAACAATTATGTCCTTAAAATTAAAATTTTTATTTATAATTTGGCTCCTATAATTAATTTTTCTATAATTAGGTCCCTAAAATAATTTTTTTACAATTAAATCCCATAAAATTGATTTTTTATAGGTCGAGATCAGGTTGATATATATAATTTTTTGGTCGAATCAGGTTTACTGTATTTATTTTCGGGTTAAGGTTGGGTTTGCACCGACCGCGCCCATCCCTACGTTGGTCCGTTTAAGATACGGGTTGAGTTTAAATTTATGGTAAACTACATAAATAGTCACTGAATTTTTAGGGTACTTTTATTTTGATCACCAAACTTTTAAAACTTATAATACAATCACTTAACTTTTAATTCGCTTTCAAAACATGAGTAAGTTTATTTAAAATGTGAGTAAAGTTTAGGTTTCAACATTTAAGGATTTGAGTTCATCCTATTTTATTTTTATATATCATATAATTTATATTATAAAAATTAAATATTTGATAATAATATACATGCCCCTTCCTAAAATTTTGGTGGCTTAAGGGTGAACATAAAAATTAAGTATCTAATAATAAGTATTAGAAAAAAGTTTGAATTTTAAGAGTAAGCCCCTAATGACAAGTATTAGAAAAAAATTGGGCCTCTAATAATAAGTGTTGGAAAAAATAGGAGTATGTATCTAATAACAAATACTGAAAAAATAGACTCTTAATAACAGATATTGAAAAAAATTGGACCCCTAATAAAAAATAATGAAAAACGGAATTTTAAGAGTAAACCCCTAATAACAAATATTAGAAAAAAGTTGAGCCACTAATAAAAATTATTGAAAAATGGAATTTTAAACGTATACCTCTAATAACAAAAGTATTAAAAAATTAGACTCTAATAACAAATATTGAAAAAAAAATTAAACTATAATTAAAATCTTAATTATGTCACTAGAACCCACTAATGCCTAAGCTAAATAAGTTTCAACTGTTCTTTATATTTAATTAGACACTCATTAATATGATTATTTATTTTTAATTATAGACAATGGACCCTATACAGGTGCCCCTTATTGTCCTGGATCAGGAATGTTTGTATACGTAAACATAAAATTATATCTTAAGTAATGCAAGTTTATAATTTTAATAAAAATAAAATTTTGTTAAAGTAATATAAAATAATAAAAAAATTAAAATATATGGACATGTTTAAAGCGTGTTTGGGTTAATCAATTATAAATATGAACGAATTTGTATGAAATTTGAAGTCAATATTTTGGACGATTAAGACTTAGGCTTTGGGCAATTTTGTTTTTTGGTAATATGAACGAATTTGTAAATTTTTTTGAATACTTTAAAGGTGGTTACAAGGTAATATCTGTTCATAATTATTCTTAATCTTTTGACAAAACACATACACCTTGTAGACATTATAATTGAACCCCGAGTCTCATAAGATGGATATCATCCGTTTTTTCACTAATTAGAATTTCTTAACATGATAAGTATGTTAATATCATCTATTCAAAAAAAGTATGTTAATAGGCAATCTCAAACTCGGCCCCATTTGACTATCAAGTCCTCTAATTAGAATTTCTTAACATGATGTTTTAAGACTATTCTACCTTGTAAAACTAATGTTTGATGGGACACTGGTTTACACAATAAAATATTAACTATGGTAATGGAATTATTGAAATATAAGATTATTTGGTATTTGTACAATAGGTCATTTTTCCTCGAATAATAATGTTAACTGAAATTAGGGGTGTAATCGAACTGAGTCAAGTCCAAATAGCAAGAAGCTTGAGCTCGATTCAAAATTCGAGACTAGATTCGCAAATCAAATATTATATTTAAGCTTGAACTCGACTTGAAATATAATGGAGTTAGAGTTATTCATGCTCAAGCTTGATTTACATATTGTTTTCTATTTAAATAATATTTTTTACATAAAAAATAATCAAGATAACAGCTACTAGTTGGTTTAGCAGACCAAAGTATTAGATCATTTGAACAAGATCAAGGGTTTAAATTTTTAAAATTGTTAATGCACAAACTGAATTGGAAGGATCGTCCTATAATAAACCTCGACTAATAAATTAGATATCAATAATTATAAAAAAAATAATCGAGATAATATATAATATGAAATCTGAACAGAATTTAAAATGAAAAAGAAAAAAATATCAATTTTCAGTTCAATGTTCTCAAGATACATGAAACAGTAATAAATTTATAAAATGAATTCCCCTCTTCTTCAATTATAAGAGTAAAAATTATTGAAAAAGAAAACTCATAGTATTCAAGAAAATACCATTCAAATGGCTAAAGAAAAGTCAATCAACTTAATCATCCTTAAAGGAAGAAAACACTAAAATTGAATTTTTCAATACATGTTATATTAACTTTCTAATAACTTTTTTTTTTCACGGAAATGATTTATATTTTTTTATTTTGGGCTTAAATGTTAAATCAATTCTCAACGAAAAATTAAAAAATCAATTAAGTCTTTATAAATTTTTTGCACTTAAATTAGCACTTATAATTCAAATACGATCAAATCAGTCTTTTCGTAACGTTAACCGCGTTAACCGTCATGATCCACTAAAAAAATAAAATCTTTAGACTCAATATTTCTATTAGAGATAAAGGAAAATACACACAAAAAAAACAAGATTTATCTGATAATATTCTAAAAAGTTATTACGATCAAATCAATTAAGTCTTTATTCTCCAAAGGTTATTTCATCGTTTTAAAAGGAAAATGGTGTGGACAGCTGATTGAAAATGGAGGAAGGTAGTGATTCGGAGAAGGATCTCATTAGGAAATAAACTGATTAAATCTTTAGACTCAGTGTTTCTATTGGGGTAAAAAAACACACACACACACAAAAAAGATTTATCTGATAATATTTCAAAAGCTTAAGTGCTCTTGATTGCTTCGTACAAAAATTCTTAAGAATTGGTTTATTAAGAAAGAGTACTATTAGGAATTTGTTATGCGGTAAAATAAACAAAGCGATAACGACATAGATCAACACATGCACAAGAGACAAGATTTAATGTGGTTCAGTATAGCCTACCTCCACGGACGAGAGAAATCAATCCACTATCAACGTAGAGAACCCGAAGAGTACAAATACATGATAACCCATGTAATCCCAAAACCCGGCGTACAAATCTCATGACCAGGTGGAACCAAAACACTCTTCCCAACATCCCTACAATAACCATCTCTACAACCTAGGCACAATAGTTGCAGAGAACCGAGTAATTCCCCCCTCTCATTCTCGTATTCTCTCATAATTCAAAAGATTAAACTTAGTCTATATTTATAGACCCAAATACTTGGTCACCAAGAAACATTATTCAATAAGAACTCTACCTAAAATAGATATTTACTCATTAAAGTAAATCTCATTTACAAGTAATTTTCAACCACTAGAATTACAATAAAATCCAACTTAATTACCAATTAGAATTTAAGTCAAAATATAACAAGTAAAGATGGTTTGATAATATAATTAAACAAACGTAGGCAACGTTCAAGAAGGAAATACTAACAGCTATTCCTTTGCAGTGTCTCTGTGATCGTCATGGTCGTTTTGTTTCGTCTTTCGATTATTCTTGTTGATACTACTTTTCTTTCTCATCTTTTCTTTAACTTGAAGAAGTTATGAAATTAAGGGTAAATTTAGCCTTAGGGAAAAAAAATAAAAAATCAATTAAGCCCTTTTGAATTTTTACACCTAATTTAGCCCTCATAATTCAAATTATGATCGAATCAGCTTTTCTGTGACATTGATCGTGTTGACTATAACGTTGACCATTTTAGTGGACCCTGACGGTCAATGCAGTCAACATTACGGAAGGGTGAACGCAATCGACATTATAAGGACTAATTTGAGTGCAAAAAATTTTAAAAAAAACTTAATTAATTTTTTAATTTTTCTGAAAACTAATTTGACCTTTAAACCTTTATTTTAATTAAAAAAAAGTTCTGAAAAAGAAATTTCAGATCCAAGCTTGGTACCTCCAAACAAATACAATAACTCATTAGTAAAAGGATAATGTTATATGCACCAATGAATATATGTACATCTGGTTTGGTTAGATTGTAATTGGCGCGTTGTATTATTTAATACGTCTTTATTACAAAAGTTACTTTTATACGTGCGTTTGGTATATGTGAAATTTAATACGACATATTATTTTATACACAACTTGGGCAATATTTAACACGATGGTGGATGTGGTGTTTATTTAACACGCAAATTTTATGCATGTTTTGTCAATTATACCCTCATACTAGTTTTCACATATTTACACCATTCTAAACATGCTAACTATAAACCCTAAACAATGATTCCCAACCCCAAACCCTAAATAATGATCCCAACCTTAAACTATAAACAATAAACCCCAACCCTAAACTCAAAACCCTTAACCCTAAATCATATACCTTAAACCATAAATCCTAAACTTGAAATCATAAACCCTAAACTTTAAACCCTAAATACCAATCAATAAATCATGAGCCCTAAACCCTAAGCACTTAACCTAAACCGTAAAGCCCTAAAACCATAAATTCCAAACACTAAACCCTAAATGACAAACCTCAAACCCTAAATGACAAACCTCAAACCATAAACCCTAGACTCTAAAACATGAACTCTAAACCACTAAATAGAAATCACAAAACCTAAATCCCAAACCCTTACCCCAAACCCTAAACCATTAACCCTAAATTCAAAACTCCAAACCATAAACCCTAAACACTAAACCTTAAACTCCAAGCACTAAACCCTTAACTCTAAACACTAAACCCAAAATCATGAACCCTAAACCTTAAACCAATAACCTTAAACCCTAAACTCTAAAGTACAACCTCCAAACCCTAAACCATAGGCTCTAAATCGTTAACCCTAAATTATAAACTACAACCCCAAACTATAAACTATAAAGCTTAAACCCTAAACCTTAAAGCCAAACTCCAAACCTTAAACCCTAAATCATGACCCAAAACCCAAAAGTTTAACCATAAACCCTAAATTATAAACCCTAAAAATAATATAATAATCAATGTCAAAACAAGGGAAAATATAACAAGAGTATTAAAAAATTAGACTCTAATAATAAATATGGGAAAAATTAAACTATAATTAAAATCTTAATTATGCCACTAAGACCTACTAATGCCTAAGCTAAATAAATTTCAAATGTTCTTTATATTTAATTAGACACTCATTAATATGATTATTTATTTTTAATTATAGACAATAGACCCTATACAGGTGCCCCTTTTGCCCTGGATCAGGGACGTGTGCATAGTACTATAATGTAAACATAAAATTATATCTTTAAGTTATGCATGTTTATAATTTTAATAAAAATAAAATTTTATTAAAGTAATATAAAATATTTAAAAAATTAAAATATATGGACATGTTTAAAGCGTGTTTGGGTTAATCAATTATAAATATGAACGAATTTGTATGAAATTTGAAGTCAATATTTTGGACGATTAAGACTTAGGCTTTGGGCAATTTTGTTTTTTGGTAATATGAACGAATTTGTAAATTTTTTTGAATACTTTAAAGGTGGTTACAAGGTAATATCTGTTCATAATTATTCTTAATCTTTTGACAAAGCACGTACACCTTGTAGACATTATGATTAAACCCCGAGTCTCATAAGATGAATATCATCTGTTTTTTCACTAATTAGAATTTCTTAACATGATAAGTATGTTAATATCATCTATTCAAAAAAAGTATGTTAATATCATATATAGGGCAATCTCAAACTCGGCCCCATTTGACTATCAAGTCCTCTAATTAGAATTTCTTAACATGATGTTTTAAGACTATTCTACCTTGTAAAACTAATGTTTGATGGGACACTGGTTTACACAATAAAATATTAACTATGGTAATGAAATTATTGAAATGTAAGATTATTTGGTATTTTACAATAGGTCATTTTTCCTCAAATAATAATGTTAACTAAAATTAGGGGTGTAATCGAACTGAGTCGAGTTCAAATAGTAGGAAGCTTGAGCTCGATTCAAAATTCGAGGTTAGATTCTCAAATCAGATATTATATTTAAGCTTGAACTCGACTGGAAATATAATAGAGACAGAATTATTCATGCTCAAGCTTGATTTACATATTGTTTTCTATTTAAATAATATTTTTTACATAAAAAATAATTAAGATAACAGCTACTAGTTGGTTTAGCAGAACAAAGTATTAGATCTTTTGAACAAGATCAAGGGTTTAAATTTTTAAAATGGTTAATGAACAAACTGAGTTGGAAGGATAGTCCTATAATAAACCTCGACTAATAAATTAGATATCAATAATTATAAAAAAATAATCGAGATAATATATAATATGAAATCTGAACAGAATTTAAAATGAAAAAGAAAAAATATCAATTTTCAGTTCAATGTTCTCAAGATACATGAAACAGTAATAAATTTATAAAATGAATTCCCCTCTTCTTCAATTATAAGAGTAAAAATTATTGAAAAGGAAAACTCATAATATTCCAGAAAATACCATTCAAATGGCTAAAGTCAATCAACTTTATCATCCTTAAAGGAAGAAAACACTAAAATTGAATTTTCAATATATGTTATATTAACTTTCTAATGACTTTTTTTACAGAAATATTTTATAATTTTTATTATTTTAGGCTTAAAGGTCAAATCAGTCTTTAACAAAAAATTAAAAAATCAATTAAATTTTTATGATTTTTTGTATATAATTTAGCACTCATAATTCAAATTTCGATCAAATCAATCTTTCTAAAACATTGACCGAATTAACCGTCATAGTCTACTAAAAAAATAAAATTTTTAGACTCGATATTTCTTTTTAGGGGTAAAGGAAAACACAAAAAAAAAAGATTTATCTGATAATATTTCAAAAGCATAAGTGATCTTGATTGCTTCGTACAAACATTCTTAAGAATTGGTTTATTAAGAAAGAGTAAAGATGGTTTGATAATATAATTAAACAGAAGTAGGCAACGTTTAAAAAGGAAATACTAACAGCTGTTCTTTTGGAGTGCCTCTGTGATCGTCATGGTCGTTTTATTCTTGCTGATACTACTTTTCTTTAGCTTGAAGAGGTTTATGAAATTAAGGGCAAATTTAGCCTTAGGGAAAAAATAAAAAACCAATTAAGCTCTTTTGAATTTTTACACCTAATTTAGCCATCATAATTCAAATTATGATCTAATGAGTTCTTTTGTGATGTTGATCGCATTGACTGTAATGTTGACTGTTAGTGGACCCTGACGGTCAACGCAGTCAACATTACGAAAGGATCAACGCAATCAACATTATGAGAACTAATTTGAGTACAAAAAATTAAAAAAAAATTAATTAATTTTTTTTGAAGACTAATTTAACCTTTAAATCTTTATTTTAATGAAAAAAAGTTTTGGAAAATAAATTTCAGATCCAAGGGAAAGCTTGGTACCTCCAAACAAATACAATAACTCATTAGTAAAAGGATAATGTTATATGCACCACTTAATATATGTACATCTTGTTTGGTTAGATTATAATTGGTGTGTTGTATTATTTAATATATTTTTTTTATAAAATTTAGTTTTATTTGTGCGTTTGGTAGATGTGAAATGTAATTTAATATATTATTTTATACGCAAGTTGGACGATATTTAACATGGGTGGAGATAGTGTTTAATTAACATGCAAGTTTTACGCAAGTTTTGTCAATTATACTCTCATACTAATTTTAACATATTTACATCATTCTAAACATGCTAACCCTAAACCTTGAACAATGATTCCCAACCCAAACCCTAAATAATGATTCTAACATTAAACTCTAAACAATAAAGTCCAACCCTAAACTCCAAAAAAAAACCTTTACCCTAAACCTTAAACCTCAAACTATAGACCCTAAACTTGAAATCATAAACCATAAACTTTAAACCCTAAGTACTAGACCCTTAATCATGAACCCTAAACCATAAACACTTAACCTAAACATAAAGCCCTAAAACCATAAACTCCAAACCTTAAACCCTAAACTCTAAATCATGAACCATAAACCCTAAATCACAAACTCCAAACCATAAACCCTAAACCCTAAATTATGAACCCTAAACCACTGAATGTAAACCACAAACCCTAAACCCCTACCCCAAACGCCAAACCATTAACCCTAAACTCAAAATTCTAAACCCTGAAACCCTAAACCATAAACCTAAACTAAACGAAGACAGCCCTCCAGATCTGCTTTAACAACTAAAGTGTCTATTGAAGTGGTCATACAACATTCGTATCATCCTCTTCGGAACCTCACGCCATCTATCACCAAAGTAAAGTCATAAGAATAATCTTCGCTTAGCACGAAACCTGACTGCGTAAAGTCATAAGCTCCACCTATAGTTTTTTGACTCTTTTTGCTTACCCCATTTCCAAGCTCTTCAAGTCCATTAATTTTTTCTCCAACTCCCGGACTTTGACAAATTTTCGTATCATACTCTATAATTTTTAGTCTTATAATATTTTAATCCTTGTAAAAAAATAAATATTTAAATTAAAAATATAAATATTAATTAAATATTTAATCAATTAAAGGCTGAACATAAGAAGGACGAGCCTGTCCTCTTCAACCTTTTGACCTAATAATTGTTTAGAAGGTCTTTATAAATTTAAATACTTAAAAATTTATTATATTTTTTAAATTTAATATTTCGACTCACCTTAATACGGAATGATGACTCCATCCCTGCGTACCATTTACGACTGTTTGAATTTTAGGAGTCGTACGAAAATTTCCATTCATCGAACAGTAAAAAAATTACATGTTTTTCAAAGCCAAGCTTTCCCTATCTACGAAACGAAGATAATTCTACACTCGTCCTCTCGTACTGTTAATTTATTCATAAAACCAAACACAATCTCTCTGTTTTTCAAGGGTATCCCAAAACCATATTCATATCCCTCTCTTAATTGCTGCTCCGAGTTTCCCACCATGTCCGAACGAGCCGCCATATACATCTTCTTCTTCATGCTCGTCCTGGTCCTGTCCCGAGGCACCATTCCGAACCCTGTCGTCGATCAGCAGAAAAGCTGTGATTTCCCGGCTATCATCAACTTGGGTGACTCGAATTCCGACACCGGCGGATACGCTGCCGCGCTTTATCCGCCCACTTCTCCTTACGGAAACACCTACTTCCACATGCCTGCCCGCCGTTTCTCCGATGGTCGGCTCGTCATCGATTTCATAGGTATGTTATAACTTCACTCACATGAATCCATGTAAAAGCAGAAAAAAAATAAACAAACTTTGCATGCAATTTCCCTTTCTTCACTCTACGTTACTGGTTATTTTTCTACGTAATATCTGCTTTTATTATGGATGTATTTTCAGACACGGATATATACTCGTATCCAACACTTAATGATTGAGATAATTGATTTACTTGCAGCCGAGGCATTTGGTCTGCCACATATTAATGCATATCTTGATTCAGTGGGGACCAATTTCTCCCATGGCATAAACTTTGCCACCGCAGCATCTACAATCAGATTACCCAATAGCATTATCCCTAGAGGTGGATTTAGTCCATTCTATCTGGATCTACAGATCTTACAGTTGGAGCAATTCAAATCCAGATCACAAATGATTAGGGAACAAGGTTAGTTTATATTTAAAGTGAAATTCGTGTTATTGTCGCTAATTTATTATATTATGGTCATTCAATAATTAGCTATTACTAACGAAACGACCCCGTGACATGTTTTTTAATAATTCATATAGTAATTTTTAAGAATTGTACTTTTTAAATTTTTTCCATGTTTTTTTTTGGCTAGAAGAGATGATAATGATGTTTGGTTATTGCAATGGTGAAGATAGTCCATAGTTAAAAAGTTGATTCTTAAAAGAATTTAAAATTTCATAGGAATTTTTTTAAAGTTTTTTTTAGAATTAAAGTTAAAAAATTGTAAAAATATTAAATTGATCAGTTATAGTTTAGGGGATAAAATAGATATTAAACCCTTTTTCAATATAATAAATTGATAATATTAGCGACTACAATGAATTTTTTAAAGCAAAAACATAAATTTTCTGAAACTCGAGTGATCGTTTGTGTAGTCTACCAATACTTAAAACACAATATCATTTTTCAAAAGGGGGACATGAGATTGCAGACGTTAAGATATGAACTCTAAACATGTAAGATATCATATTTTACGGAAAGATGCATGCACCAACTATGTTAAGTTTTTTTTTTATTGTTAAGATCAGGGATAGACCGAGAGGGCTGGAGGGGCGGTCTCCCATGGAAATTTAAAATTTCTATTTGATTTAATTTTTTAAAAAAATTCTATGTATTTTTTATTGAAAATATATTTTCGCTCTTTAACATAAAGTCATGCATTCGTTCGTGGCTAAGATATCGGATCTTTTTGCATGTATAGGAGGGTTGTTTTCGAGTTCAATGCCCAAGGGAGAGCATTTTTCAAAGGCTTTGTACACATTTGATATTGGCCAAAATGATCTTGGAGAAGGGTTCTTTGCAAACATAACAATACAGCAAGTCAATGCTTCTGTTCCTGATATGATCAACAAATTCTCAGCAAATGTTAAGGTATAAAGATCCTACTGAGAAATGTTTTGGACCTAACAATTCTGATATTTTATGAAAATGGCTGTTTTTGCAGAATGTATACAGTTTAGGAGCCAGATATTTTTGGGTTCACAACACTGGACCAATTGGTTGTTGGCTGCTCAAAACCTCACAATGAAGTGGCTCAGTATTTCAATCTCAAGCTAAAGGAAGCTATAGTTCAGCTTAGAAATGAACTACCTTCTGCTGCATTTACATATGTAGACATCTATGCTGTGAAGTATTCCATGTTTGCCGAGCCCCAAAAACACGGTATGCCCCTCTCGGACCGCATAATTGGGCACATATCCGTTTCGGACGCTAACAGTATTGAATTGCTTTTTCAGGGTTTGAGCTTCCACTTGTAGCATGTTGTGGCTATGGAGGTCGGTATAACTACAACGCCGAAGTTCTGTGTGGAGGAAATATTACGGTGAATGGTAGGGAGATATTTGTGGGTTCGTGTGATCGTCCATCGGTTCGTGTAGTTTGGGATGGGATTCATTATACTGAGGCTGCTAACAAATTCATCTTCAATCAGATTTCGACCGGTTCATTCTCTGATCCACATGTTCCATTGAAACAGGCATGCCAGAGGACTTCAAATTGAACTTTCAGCTAAAACATGTAGACACATGAATAAACCAAATTCTAACTTGTTTCTCTTGTATGTAATAAGTGTCTACTTATTGCTGGAGAATCTGTTGTTGTTATGGGCATGAAGTAATAAAATTTGCATTCACACTCATATTATTTAACTGATACCAAGTGCGAAGATTCGTATATATATTTTAATTTTCAAAATAAAATTTTGAACTTGAAATTCAAAGATATTAAGAGAAGGCGACATTTTTTCTTCATTTAAAGTCTCGTTGAAATAGTTGAATAGGAGGATTGTTATGATTATAGCATTTGGTAAATTTATAAAAGATGATATTATAGATTCCTGGTTAGGTTGGGATCGCTTCGTTTTTTGTAAGTTGGTCTGCAAGGCCGATCTTGACAAAATAAGTTGAAAATGCCTATTTGAAATTTAAAAAAAAAATCAAAACCTAAACTAAAATTTTTAAAAATTTTGTGACTATATGAGAATTTTTTAAATTAAAAGGAATTTAATTAAAAATATTCATGAAAACTTAAAACATAATGAAAATTTTAAATTTTTGAGGGGACCAAATTAAAAAAATTAAAAATTGAAGGACCTAATAATAGTTATCTAGAATCTTGGGGAGCCAAAACCCCCTCTAACTCCAACCAAGATCCGCCTCTGCAGGTCCGACCTATTGCTCTATTTTGTGCCTATTTTGATTTAGGGGTTGGTTTACAAGTACAACATTTGAAATAGGAATTTCCTATTTTTTCGGTGTTTCTATTTATGCTCTCACCCTAAAAAACTAAGTTTAATGTTTGGGATTAAGTTTTAGGGTCAGAATTAATGTTTAGGGTTTAGAGAATTAAGAGTATAGTGTATTTTTAGGGTTTAAAATTTAGGGATAGAACTTAAAATTTAAATTTTAATGTCAGGGCATGAAAAGGGGCACTAAAAAGAGGCAGATGATGTTTGTTCCAACATTTGTAGCTTCGTGGTATACTCATGGATTGATAGTTTCGTGTTTAAAGTGTTTTTTTTTTTGAAAATGACAGCAATACGGCTGTCAATTTTTTTCCTCAAAGTATGGTACCACCCAAATTATTTTTCAGAATATTGTTATTGCTACAGTGAAAGTAAAGTCGGGTGGACTACACTCTGACTTTGAACAGTAAAATCTATTTTTATGAATAAAAAATTGAAGTCGGATGAATTACAATCCGACTTTGAACAATATTTTACACTTAAATTGGAATCCTTTCTCACCGTCATTAATATTTTAACTTAAAAAAATACTCAGAATAGTGGATGAACAGTGAAGTCGGATCCGTTTCCCACTGACTTCATTTTTACTGTAGCAAATGCTACAGATTGGGAAATAATCTGACATGTACGATATTTGAGGGGAAAAATTAATGGCCATAATTGGATAAAGTTGCCTTTTTTGGTTTAGAATATGTGTAAAATCATTTCGTTACCATGAAGGTTAAAAAATTGGTTATCCAATTAAAATGAGATAAGTGTAATATTTTTTAATTTTCTTTACTTTAAAAAAAACATAAAATCTTTATTTTTTTATAAAACTTCTAAAATTCCTAAAATCCTAAAAAACTTAAAATACATCTCTTCATGTAGTCGATTCAATCACCACCTAGCACCCCTTCAACCGTCGGACTCCCATAATCGATAATCGATAATCTCATTCTTACATCATAAAAAATTGGCAAACGAGTGGTTAATTTGACCAAAACGTCGAACGTAAAATCTTCAATTGAATGACGAACGATAGATGAAATGTTCCTTAAGGCAAGAGGATGAGACCCAGAGGGGGGCTGGAGGGGACAGTCCCGCCCCCTAAAAATTTAAAAATTTCTATTGAAAATCTATTTTTGTTCCTCCTAAAATTTTATAAGTTCGCCCCCTCAGAATTTTATAGGTTCGTCTCCCTAACATAAAATCTCACGTTCGTCCCTGATGAGACCTACAACGACGGAGTGGTGTTCGACGATAGTAGAGGGGGAATTTAAGGATTTAATTTTTTTTGAAGAAAATGAAACTTTTTTTTAAAAGAAATATGTCACATGTTATATAATGATTGGGTGAGAAAATTATTTTAACGGGCGATAATGAATCGATCTTAAAATGATAGCAAAATAAAACGTTAGACATGTGCTCTAATAACTTTAAATACCCATTCTAAGAAAAGTATAATTTAAACGAACAAAAATTATTTGCCCCTCTTATGCCTAACATTAAAAGATCAAATACTAAACTCTAACCCTAAATTCTAAATCTTAAATTATAAACTCTACAAAATACACCCTATACCCAATACTCTAAGCTCTAATCCTAAACTTTAAATTTAATTTTTCATATTAAAATAAAAATAAAATACCGAAAAAACAGACGACTTCTACACAATTTAAACATTTATTTTATAATTAAGTCTGCATTTAATTAACTTTGACTAAACATGAAAATTACTGTTTAACATGCTATTTATAACTTTAGCTACCATGCTTTTTTCCTTCCTATATAAACAAACTAATTGCAGAAACTAATTGTGGTCCTCATAGCTATTGTACCTTGATTGTCATTTTTCTATTTTTTAAATATTTAGATTTGATATTCATACTCAATATACTTAAATTATGAAATATTTTTTTAATATATAAAATCTATTCGTATCGAATACATATTTGTATTCAACTCGGGCTGAACAAAAATCCCCTTCTCTTTTTGATGCTCACTTCTATATCCTAACACTAAAAAAATAAATTCTAAGCTCAACTCTAAATTCCAAACTTTAAACTCTAAATAATACACCTTGCCCTAATTCCCTAAATCACAATTCTAAACTCTAACCTTAAACCTAATTTTTAGAGGAATAATTTATTATTAATCCCCTAAAGTTAATTTTTTTTAAATAACCCCTTAACAAATAATGTCGAATTCTACCGCGGATAAAACAGAACATGTTTTAAGAAAAATACCAGTAAGAATGAGATCAAATTGCTGAGAGCGGGATTATATTTGTGTCGTATATTAGAGGTTCAATCATCTATATTTCGAAGGGAAAATATTTCCCGTTCACTTGATGTTTTGAATTTATTATAAACGACGTCTTTTCTGTTGACATTAGATAACGATAATGTGTGTGTAAGGCTTAAATAAAAAATAAGTATTCAAATTATACCTATTTACTTTGGGTGTTTAAAGTATTTTTTTTTTAAAATAAGTGCCTAAAGTTTATATCGTTGCAGTTTTAGGTGCCTAGCCGTTAATGGTTTTAAAAAAATATTAACCAATCAATGTTTGACGCTTGACAATAATTTAATTTTTTTAATTTTTTGACAAATTATAAATTTTTAGAAAATCCTAAATTTTTTAAATTTTTACAAAATAGTTCTTAAAACCATTTCTAAATATCATGTTAAACAATATTTTTCATGTTTAGTCATTCCAGTCACTATTAAATTAGCATCTACCACTCCTTTTTTTCCCCTAGGGTTTAGGGTTGTTATGGCCGTAAGAGAAGTCTAGAACTATAAGGTCTAGGAAGCTTAGAGCATGGAAATTTTAGGGTGAGATGGGTTAGAGTGAGTCTAAAATGAGACGGTTACATAATTTTTTATTATTTTTATAAGAATTTGTGTAAGACGGGTAATAATTTAAGTAACTACATAAATTCTTACTAATTGTTGTAAGAATTTGTGTAGATTTTGCCTTAGGTAAGAATTTGTGTAACTATACAAATTCTTATATTATAACCTAAATTCTTACCATTTGGGTAATGACTTGTGTAGATTATAATGATTTCTGTAACTACACAAATCCTTATCAATTTAGTAAGAATTTGTGTAAATCTGCCTCATTTTAGCCCCACCCTAGAATGAGCATTGACAAAAGACAGTTACAACAAGTTAATGAAATGCAGACTTAATTAAGAAATAAGTGTTTAAATTGTATAGAAATTGTCTGTTCTTTTTTGGTGTTTTTATTTATGTCTTATTATTAAAAAATTAAGTTTAGGGTTTAGGATTAGAGCTTAGAGTATTGGGTGTAGGGTGTATTTTGTAGACGTTAGGGTTTATAGTTTAGGATTTAGAATTTAGGGGTAGAGCTTAGTATTTGATTTTTTAATGTTGGGGCATAAAAACAAGAAAATGATTTTTGTTCGTTTAAATTATACATTTCTTAGAATAGTTAAAGCATATGTCTAATGTTTTATTTTATTACCATTTTAAGATCGATTCATTATAGCCCGTTAAAACAATTTCGTCATCCAATCATTATATGACATGTGACCTATTTTTTTAATTTTTTTTAAAAAACTAAAACTTTCATTTTCTTAAAAAAATCAAATCATTAAATTCCCCCTCTACAATCGTTGAACACCACTTCGTCTTGCAGCAGCAATGAGGTCTCATCAGGGACGGATGCGAGATTTTATATTAGGGGACGAACCTAAAAATTCTGAGGGGCGAACTTATAAAATTTTAGGAGGAGCGAAAATAGATTTTCAATAAAAAAAAATCAAAGTTTTAGGGAGCGTGACTGTCCCCTCCAGCCCCCCCCCTTGGGTCTCAACCTCTCGCCTTAAGGCTCATTTCATCATTCATTCATCTATAGTTCGTCATCCAATTGAAGATTTTACGTTCGTCGTTTTGGTCTAGTTAATCACTCGTTTGTCAATTTTTTATGACGTAAGAATGAGATTATCGACTAGCGATTATGGGAGTCCGACAGTTGAAGGGGTGCTAGGTGGTGTTTCAATCGGCTACTGGAGGAGATGTATTTTGAGTTTGGACAATTAACTATCAGACACCTAAAATTGTAACAGTGCAAAACTTTATACACATATTTTTAGCCAAAAAAAACTTTAACCATCAAAATTTCAAAAGAAGTATAAGTTAAACACTAATTTTTCATTTAAGACTTACTGTAATAACACGACAACAACTGTGAATCCGATGTTGTTTGAATTAGTAAAATCAAACTTTTATTCTCAAGAATTTTTTTCCTGAAATTTGTTTTAAAAGATCTTTCGTGTAGTTTTAGAGCGTGTAACAAATTTTCCTGAGAAAAGTATATCAATAATGTTAACGGTAAAAAATTAATATTAACGGTGTAAAAATCTGTTAACAATGAATTAACACTCCTTACTATTAATCACTCCATAAAACCAAAGCAATCTCTTTGCTTTCAATGCTATCCAGAAACCATATTCATATCCCTCTCTTATTTGCTGCTCCGAGTTTCCAACGATGTCCAAACCAGCCGCCATATCCATCTTCTTCTCCATGCTTGTCCCGGTCCTGTCCCGAGCCGCCATTTTGAACCCTGTCGTTGATCAGCAGAAAAGCTGTGATTTCCCTGCTATCATCAACTGGGGTGACTCGAATTCCGACACCGGCGGATACGCTGCCGCGTTTTATCCACTCACTTCTCCTTACGGAAACACCTACTTCCACATGCTTGCCCGCCGTTTCTCGGATGGTCGGCTCGTCATCGATTTCATAGGTTTGTCATGACTTCATTCGCCATTTTTATTTATCACTATTCGTATCTAACACTCATGATTATTGATCGAGATAATTGATGTTTGCTTGCAGCTGAGGCATTTGGCCTGCCCTTTATTAATGCATATCTTGATTCAGTGGGGACCAATTTCTCCCATGGCATAAACTTTGCCACCGCACTATCTACAATCAGAATACCGAATAGCATTATTCCTAGTACTTGTGGATTTAGTCCATTCAATCTGGATCTACAGTACTTACAGTTTGAGCAATTCAAATCCAGATCACAAATGATTAGGGAACAAGGTAAGTTTATGTTTTAAGTGAAATTCATGTTATTGTCAATAACAAAGTTGTCGATTCATTACATTATAGTCATTCAATAACTAACTATTATTAACGAAACGATGTCGTTATATGTTTTTTTAAGGGTAAACTACATGAAATTCCACTTAACTTTAGGGTCTGGCTCGATTTTATCACTAAAATAAAAAAACGATACTATTGTACCATTGAACTTTAGTAAAAGGTTCTATTATACCACTAGACCGTTACCGAGTTAGTCGTTTTGGTAAGCTGCTTTGATGCCTAAGATGACCCAAAAGGACATCGTTTTATTAGAGAAAAATTGGAGGTTTGAACAAAGGAACTTTGGGATTAAAGGTTGACACTTAAACACCAAGCCAACTTATCATTATAATTCTGGCGCAAATAACATATATCTATATATAAAAAACTTCAGTTGAGCTTAATTTTATTTATCTCATGACATAATTTTATAAGATTTATAATATATTAATTTTATAAATAAATATTATTTATAATTTATATTAAAGACTAAAATATTATTCATAATATATATTATTTTAATAAAAAAATATTTATATATTATTTTATAAATATAATTCATACTATAAATATAATATTTTTATATATTAATTTAGATGTATTACTTGTTAAATATTATTTTATAAATACTATTCATATTATAAATATAATATTTTTATATATTATTTTTTAAATATTATTTATAATATTTATAAATATTGGTTTTATAAATATATTCTTTTTATATATTACTTTTATAAATATTATTTTTATTATAAATTATATTACGACATAAATTATAAAATAATATTTATAAATATAAATAATCTCCAAAAAAAAATTAATACTTATAAATATTATAAAATAATATATAGGATAATATATTTATATTATAAATAATCTTTTATTTTTGTAACATAAATCATAAATAATATTCATAAAATTAATATTTATAATAGTTTATAAAAATAATATAGAAATAGCATTGTAGTTTTGTAATATATATTACAAATAATATTTATCTTGGAAAATATTATTTGTAATATAAATATTGTAAATAATATTTATATTATGAAATAAATGAAATTAAGCTCAATTGTTGCTATATATATTATTTGTGTTGAAATCATTATAAAATTCTAAGTTGTTTTGATGGTTAGACATTTACTTTTGAATCCAAAAGCCTTTGGTTCAATCCATATGAAGTTCAATTTCTTAATTTTTCCTTAATAAAACGATATCGTTTATGGACATCTTAGACATCAAAGCAGTTATGCCTAAACGATGTCGTTTTGGTTTAGCTTTGATGTGTTCACTCTTAGTCTACGTCATCATGTTGTTAACTCAGTAACGACCCAATAATATAATTGAACCTTTTACTATAGTTTAGTGGCAAAATTGAACCTTTCACTAAAATTTAGTGGTGCAAAATATCGTTTTTTTAGTTCAGTGGTAAAATCAAGTCGGGCATTGAAGTTCAATGGTATTTTGTGTAGTTTATTTTTTTTAATAATTCATATAATTTTTAAGAATTGTACTTCAAAAAAATTCCAAGTGTTATTCGGCTAGAAGAGATGATATTTAGGGATGGCAAAGGGCGGGTAGGGGCAAGTTTTTGGCCAACCTGGCCTTAACCCAAAACTTAAAAGCTTCAATCAGATCACGACTCGTCCCGATTTTTTTTATATGTTTCACCCGTCTGAACCTGCCCCGACATTTTAGTTAAAAACTCGACTGACTCGACCCGACCTGAATTAATACTATATTTCTCAGATTTTCCCAGACTTTCTATCAATTTTATATTTTCTCTCAAACCGAATAACATGAATACTCAAACTTTAAGCAACAACTAGCAAAAAATAGTCTCTAAAATAAGAGGGGAAACTAAAAATAAAGCATCTCATTATCCTTTAAACAAAGAAATCGAAATAAATGACATGCAAACAACAAAGTGAAACATAAAAAATGAATTTTTGTAAATATACAGTAGATTTAAAAAATATTTAAAAGGAAATTAACCACCCTACTTACGGACCAATCGGCTCTTTTTGCATTAAAAGACCATTTTATACATGATCCACAAAATGTTTTAGCAACTAATTGGTCAGTTTCTACTCCTGTTTGTAATTGAATTGGTGTCAGTTGCGGAACTAAACACCAAAGAGTCACAGCTCTGGACCATACAGGATTGGGACTCGTAGGCACCCTTCCTCCCCACTTGGGGAATTTATCATTCCTTTCTCTTCTTTACCTCACAAATAATAGTTTTTATAGAATTTAAATCGTAACCTATGAAATGATGATAAAAAATTAATACTACTTTTTTTTCTCTGTTTTTCTTCCTCGTCTCTCAAAAAATACATTCTTCTGAGCTCTAACCTCAGTTGGAACCACAATAGCCTCTCGAAAATTTCCAACTACATCGACAATTAAATCACTGTCACGAAAAATTATTAGATGGGTTTGACTCACTACATCATCCATGGTCTCATCCAATAATAATTTTTCATTTTATTTTTTTTCAAAGTAAATCTTTACCTCTTTCCTACATGTCAATAAATGAATAAATCTTATTGGATGAGACCATAAATGATGTGGTGAGCCGGGACTATATAATAATTTCTTCACGGTCACCGACCCTAGATTTTTCTGTCGGTTGTTGCAAATTCTCACGTGTTCCAATTGCCTCATCAAAAACATCATCTTCTCTTCCCTTTGTTTCACCGGAATCCCCAACAACCACCGTATCCACTTTCTCATTGGCAGCCCTTTTTCTGCAATCTTAACAGAATCATCAATCATTGCAACCCCATTTTCTATTTTTCATGAATGTTGCTTCAAAAACCTAAATTCACCAAAAACCATAAAAATGGAGCCCACTTAACCAACATCTCAATAATCAATCAATCATAAGAAACACCCACAAATCCAAAAACCCAAACCCGCCCTGATTCAAAATATATTAAATAAATATATACAATGACATTTTTATAAATATATTAAATATATATTAAAATAATATAAAATATATTGGGTATGACTGGTTCTGAAAATTTTCATCTTAAACTCAAACCTGACCCGACTCTCATCTTCCAAAAACTCGTCCTGTCTCGACCTGAAATTTGACTTTTAAAAATAATGCCTGCCCCGTTCGGGTCGGGACTGACGAGGATGAGTTAAATTGTCAACCCTAACGATATTGGTGTTTGGTTGCCGCAACGAAGAAGATAGTCGATAGTTTAAAAATTGTTCCTTAAAAAAATTTAAAATTTCATACAAATTTTTTAATAATATTTATTTTTTTGGAATTAAAGTTAAATATTGTAAAAATATCACATTGATACTTTAGTTATAGTTTAGGGGCTAAAATAGATATCAAACCCTTTTTTAATGTATTGCACCATCATTTCATTCTACTTTAATGGGTTCATTGTCGAGTGATCATAATATGATAAATTGATAATATTAATGATTACAATGTAGCTTTTTAAAGCAAAAATACGTATTTTTTTAAACTCGAATGATCATTTGTGTACTTTATCAATATTTATCATACCATTTCATTTTTTAAAAAGACAATCTAAGATTACAGATGTTAAGATATGAATTCTAACCATGTAAGATGTTATATTTTACAAAAAGATGCATGCGTCAACAAAGACAGTCGCATGATTTTATGTAAGGAATGTGAACCTATAAAATTTTAAAAAATATATATATAAAATTTTAAAAGTAAAAATAGATTTTCAATAAAAATTTTTTAAAAAAATTAAATTATAAAGGATTTCAAATTTACGCTTCCATCCCCTAGGTCCATTCCTGTGCATCAACTATGTTAAGTGTTTCATTGCTAAGATTTGAAAAGGAACCTAATTGTATAAGAGTTTTCCTCTCTCTCTACGAGGAAAAATCCTTATCCCCAATTTTTCTACGTCGAGCTCTGGTGTTTGTTGCTGGCGTTGCAAGATGAGATTTGGTTTCCCGGGCTCACCTCCTCTCTCGCTCTTTGTCTGCTACGTCTATTGAGGTTTTTTTGGTGATTTTCTCAGTGGGGAGGCTCTTCAGAGGTATTTTGGTCCAGGTTTGGTCCACCGCTAGTCTTGACTAGGTTTTCTGTTCTTTCGCTCTGGGGTCCGTTTTCTTTGGTCGAGATTAAGCTCTTTTTGTTCTTCTTCACTCTTGAGTTGGGGTTTTCCAATTTTGGTTTCCTTCTTGCTGGATTTAAAAGGTTTCATGTTCATTTTCAGACCTCTACCCCTCTTTTGCTTCATTGTTTTGTGTGGGTGTTTCATTTGGTCCTTGATTCTTTATTGGGTTTTTAGTGAATGCCTTGTATGGACTAAGAAATGGATGGTTGTGCTAGTTTCCCTCTTTCTGTGTTTTTGGTTTGACTAAGTTCCAATTTTGCTCCAATAAAAGTTATAAGTTGGAATGTTCGAGGATTGGGAAGGTACCGAACAGTCCAACATCTTCGACATATGCTACGGGACATTAACCCCTTAGTGGTTTTCTTAATCAAAACGAAATTACAGGCTTCTAAAATGGAAAGAATAAGGAAGTTGTGTGGTTTTAACAATAGAATTGAAGTGAGCTCATGTGGTCGTAGTGGAGGGTTGTCCTTGGGTTGGAAAGACGGGGTCTCAGCTTCTTACCATTTTTCCTCGGAAAGATATATCGACTTTTTGTTTACGGATGATTCTGATTGCTATTCTTGGCACTTCAGGGGTTTTTATGGAGCTCCTGAGACTGCGAATCAAAGAGATTTATGGCAGTTACTGTGCTATTTAAACGATTGTCCAAGCATCCCATGGTACGTTATGGGGGATTTAAACGAAATTATGTACAATTCAGAGAAACAAAGAGGGATACCAAGCCCTGAAAGCCAAATAGAGGATTTTAGAGTTGCCCTTTATGACTGTTGTCTTGATGACTTGGGTTTTCGTGGCTCTTGGTTCACTTGGGAATAGGGAAGAACATCTGAGAATAATATTCATGAACGTTTAGATAGAGGTGTTGCGACAACTTCTTGGTGTGACCTCTTTCCTTCCCATCTTTCATTCCTACAAGCTGACCCATATGGTTTACTCTTTCTCTAACCATTGTCCACTTCTACTAGATACGTCAACCTCGGAGGCCTCAACGAGTAAGTGTTGGCATTTCAAGTTTGAGGCTGCTTGGTTACTTGAGGACTCGTGCGAAGACGAGATTCGTTTTTTTTATGGCAAGCTGCAAAATGCACAGTTCCTAAAAAATTAAGATTTGTGTGTTAGGGCCTTGATACGTGGTTCTTTAAAATCAAAAATGAGAAAAAGTTATCTGTTAGTGATCTTCAGAAGCGCATTGATTCTTTGAATGGGACGGCACTCAGTGATGAGGTGTTGGGTGAGTTGGTTGAAACAAAATTGGCTTTGAATGTCGAGCTTGATAAGGAGAGACTTTTCTTATGTATCGACGAGGCTCAAAGTGCCTTTGTGCATGGTCCTCTGATTACTGATAATATTATTGCAGCTTACGAAATTTTACGTTCTCCAAAAAAGAGACGTAGTGAGAAATAAAACTCTTTTACTTTAAAACTCGGCATGAGAAAAGCTTATGATAGGGTAGAGTGGAGTTTTATAGAGGCAATGTTGCGCAGGTTGGGCTTCGCTGAAGCATGGATTTCTTGTATTATGGGATGTATCTTCTAGTTTCTTACTCTGTAGTGATTAATAGCATTGTTAGCGAAAAGTTCTCGCCATCAAGAGGTCTTCGCCAAGGAGATCCTTTGAGCCCATATCTTTTTCTGATTTGCAGTGAAAGGCTCCCATCCCTCCTTAGATTGGCCTGTGCAAATGGACGTCATACGAGAGTGCGTGTCAATAGGGGTGCACCTCTTATTTCACACCTCTTCTTTGTGGATGATAGTCTTATCTTCGGAGAAGCTTCGGCTGAAGGTGCTAAGTAGTTACTAAATACTCTTAACCTTTACACGGCTTACTCGGGCCAACTTTTGAACTTGGATAAATCGGGAGTTTTCTTTAGCTCCAATACTTTGGATCAAGTTAAAAATGACTTTTGCAGAATTATGGGGGTTAATGTGACATCTGATCCAGAATCATATCTTAGATTACCCCCTATTGTTGGACACAACAAAAAGAGGGCTTTTGCTTATCTTAGATCACGGTTCTCGAGCAAGACACAGAGTTAGAGTGCCATAACTATTTCCCTCGGGGTAAAGAGGTTTTCATTAAATCGATTCTTCAATCAATTCCTTTGTATGCAATGTCATGTTTTATCCTCCCGGCTACCTTCTACACAGAATTGGAAGCAATTGCGGCATGCTATTGGTACCAGAAGTCAGCAGCTAAAAGTGGCATTCATTGGTGCTCATGGTCTGATCCATGTCGCCTTAAGCAAGACAGGGAACGAGATTTCGTGATCTTAGAAAATTCAATAGCGCTTTACTGGAAAAACAAGGTTGGAGACTCCTTTCTAATTCAGACTCGTTGGTGGCACGATTACTACGTGCCAAGTACTTTCCTAGCTCTTCTTTCACTAAAGCTTCACTCGGCTCAAGTCTTTCGTTTATCTGGCAGAGTATTTGGAGTGCGATAGGCCTGCTTGAAAAGGGTCTTATTTGGAAGATTGGAAATGGCTTCTCAGTTTTTATTTGGGATGATTGTTGGCTTCCAGGTCCTATTCTAACAAAGGTCTCCTACCCAAGATTAGACAACTTACACTTTGTTTCAGATCTCATGATTGAAGGAACCCGAAATTGGAACGCAGATCTCATTTCCTCTTCTTTTTCGAGGGATGACACTCGATGTATCCTTGATATTCCAATGTCTTCTTTTCTGCATGAGGATAGCTTGTCATGGAACTTTGAGGGCTCTGCAACCTATACAGTTCGCAGTGGGTACAAGGTGCTGTTACTTGGAACATCGACTCCTCCCCAGCATAAAAATATCTACCATTATATTTGGAGCATTAAGTGTCCGTCAAAGATGTGTATCCTGTTGTGGAAGTTCGTGCAAAACTATGTTCCATCGTTGAACAATTTCATTTCTAAGCATGTTTTTGTTGATCTTCACTGTCCTCGTTGCAGAGAAGGGTGCGAAACAGTTAACCATGTTGCTCGGGATTGTGTTTATGCAGCTACGATTTGGAAACTATTGGGTTTCGATTGGCCCCCGGATACTGGACAACTGGACTTCGGTGATTGGCTTTTTTGGATTTTTGAAAGTTATTCAAGTCACAAGCATGCTTTGATAGCCATAACTATTTGGGCCCTGTGGTTTTCGAGAAATAAGCTTGTTCATGAAGGCACCAATCAGAATTTACAAGATGTAATTGCTTTTGTGTGAGGGCATTGCTCTGAACTTGATTCCCTTGCCGCTACTCTTAGACATCCCCATACACACTCTTTGTGTCATTGGACGCATCCTTCTTCTCCCTACGTTAAAGTTAATTTTGACACGAGCTCCCTCAAGACGAAAAGCAAATCTTGTTCGGGTTTTGTTATTCAAAACACCTCTGGTCATGTCATGGGTTCGGGATTCACTTTAAATTCTCAAGTCCCTCCGGCTTTCTCTGCGGAAGCTATGGCTGTCTTGCATGGCATGAATTTTGCTCTAGATTTGGGTTTTAGATATGTTGTGGTGGAAAGCGATTCAAAATTGGTTATCAAAAAAAATTCAGTCAAAGGAGGACTTTTCAGAGATTGGCTTCCTTACGGGTGATGCGAAATTGCTCAAAGAGATATTTAATTCATGTATTTTTAGTTTTATTGGTTGTAATGGGAACAAGGGGGCACATGCTTTAGCAGCTGCGGGATATGGATGTTCTGAGGATCGGTTCTGGGTTGATGAAGCTCCCGAGTTTGTTTCTTGGTTGCTGAAGATAGTTGCTTTGCTCCACCACCTTGACTTTGGTCGTTTTGGGTTTCTTGTGGGGAATATTTATCTTTTCGCTTTGTTTCTGGGTCTCCCCTGTTTTTTGATCTTTCTTAGCTTCTGCTCTTTCATCGTATCATGGTGTCTGACTGAGGAAGTCTTTCGGTTGGATGGCACTCCGGATCTTTTCTTCTTGCTGTTGATCTCGTTTGGTTCTTTTGTTAATATTATTTCAACCGATGTTTTATCTCAAAAAAAAAAAAAAAGAAAAGATTTGTGATGTTTTTGCATGTATAGGAGGGTTGTTTGCAAGTTCAATGCCCAAGGGAGAGCATTTTTCAAAGGCTTTATACACATTTGATATTGGCCTAAATGATCTTGGAGAAGGGTTCTTTGCAAACAGGACAATACAGCAAGTCAATGCTTCTGTTCCTGATATGATCAACAAATTCTCAGCAAATGTTAAGGTATAAAAATCCTACTGAGAAATGTTTTGGACCTAACAATTCTGATATTTTATGAAAATGGCTGTTTTTGCAGAATGTATACAGTTTAGGAGCCAGATATTTTTGGGTTCACATCACTGGACCAATTGGTTGCTTGCCATATGTTTTGACTGCATTTTCCTCAGCGAGAAAGGATCCTGTTGGCTGCTCAAAGCCTCACAATGAAGTGGCTCGGTATTTCAATCTCAAGCTAAAGGAAGCTATAGTTCAGCTTAGAAATGAACTACCTTCTGCTGCATTTACATATGTAGACATCTATGCTGTGAAGTATTCCATGTTTGCCGAGCCCCAAAAACACGGTATGCCCCTCTCGGACCGCATAATTGGGCAAATATCCGTTTCGGACGCTAACAGTATTGAATTGCTTTTTCAGGGTTTGAGCTTCCACTTGTAGCATGTTGTGGCTATGGAGGTCGGTATAACTACAACGCCGAAGTTCTGTGCGGAGGAACGATAACGGTGAATGGTAGGGAGATATTTGTGGGTTCGTGTGATCATCCATCGGTTCGTGTAGTTTGGGATGGGATTCATTATACCGAGGCCGCTAACAAGTTCATCTTCGATCGAATTTCGATCGGTTCATTCTCTGGTCCACATGTTCCATTGAAACAGGCATGCCAGAGGACCTCAAATTGAACTGTTCTGCTGAAACATGTAGACACATGAATAAACCAAATTCTAACTTGTTCCTCTTCCATGTAATAAGTGTCTGCCTCATTGCTGGAGAATTTGTTGTTGTTATGGGCATGATGTAATAAAATTTGCATTCACACACTAATTTATTAACTGGCACCAAGTGCTTCATGAGGATCCGAATATTCGAGTATAAATTTTAATTTTTAAAATAAAATTTCGGACTTGAAATTTAAAGATATTGAGAGAAGACTACCTGGTTTTTTTACATTTAAAGTTCCCCGTTCCCCCAGTTTTTCAACTCTTCCTTCCGGCTTTCTAGGCCGATCGGAGTAGGCCGAAACTAGGGAAAGTCGATATCAGTTGGAGATTTTGTCCATTTTTCTAAATTCAGAAAGCGATGAAATCGTACTCATATATCAATAATTTACGTATTTTCTCAAATTATACCCTTTTTTTTGACGAGGGTCTAAAGTTTTTTATGGTTAAAATAAATATTTAATGTCACTTCGTTAACATGCAAAATATTAGAAAAAATCATTATTCAATAAGAGATGGAACTACTTGGGATAGGGAGAGACAATTCCCCCACCCCTAAAATTTATTTTACCTTTATTTTTATATATTATTTTTAAATATGAGTATTTATAAATTTAGCCACACTTTTAAATATTTACGTTTTAATGCTTAAACCCAAGTTCTAGCTTAGTTTTTGTATCTAATTATAATGTGACAAGTTATATATTTCTTATTTTAAAAAATCATAAAAACTATAGTTTTTTTAGGCTTAACAATAAAAAATGCCTAAACTATATCATTTTTTCAGATAGGTGCCTAAAGTATTTTTTGGGCGAAGTAGGTGATTAACATTTCGTTTCGTAATTATTGTAAGTTTTTTCGCCAACATTCGTTAAAAAAATTCGTCATCCAATGAAAATAAGACACGATGACTATTTATTAATTTTCATTTAATTTTTTGTTAAAAATAAAAAATATTATTTTTTTTCAAAAACCCCAAAACTTTAATGTTCTTCAAAAAAATCTCTCAACCGCCAATTCAACCACCACTGTCCACCATTTCAACTGTCGGATCTCACAATCGATAACCTCATTCTTTCGTCATTAAAAATCAATGAACGAACGGGTAATCAGACCACAAACATCGAATGTGAAATTTCATCGAACGACGAATGAACGATGAATGGAGTCTTTCGGTGAGAATAGAATACCTAATTGTTGCTACGACGGTAAAATGGTATTCGACGACAGTAGAGAGAGAATTTAGAGATTCGAGATTGTTTTTGAAGAAAATGAAAGTTTTGATTTTTTAAAAAAGATTAAAGAAATAGGTCATGTGTCATGCAATGGCTGACAATTTTTTAACGACTAATGATAGATCAACCTTCAAATAATAACAAAAATAAAATGTTAAACACATATTTTGACAAAAAAAAGTATCGATGTAATAAGAAATGTATAATTAGTTTTTTTTTTTTGCAATTAAGCCTCTTTGAATCAACTTGCTACAGTTGTCTTTCGCCAATGCTATAGGCTTCCTAGATAGGGATGGAAAATGGGGCGGACGGGTGTGGATATTCCCTCCTCGTAATTATGCTCACATAAAATTTTCACATCCATCACCTATCCACTATTCACGGCGGGTATAATTTTTAAATCCACACCTATCTATGCGGGTACATCTCAAATTCACCACCGCACCCACTACCTAGCTGGTATCCACCACCCAGCTCATAGCCGTATGTACTACATTTAAAAAAATTCTTTATCTCATAATATATAACTCGAAATTCCATTTCGTTTGGTCCAAAAGAAACTAGACTCGGATGCATTTCTAACACTATAAGGTGGTACTTCTAATTAGACTTGTACAATTTATGACGAATTTTTAAAGTCACTACCGAACTAGTATTAGGAACAGTCTGCTGCTATATTTTTCTAACATTCGATCATTTAAAATTCACATCTTTTAAAATACATATCGAAATCCATATCCGTTTGTTCTAAACGAAACTACACTTACTCACGGTTACAATGATGTATGGACTGCTTCCTAATTATTTATATAGTATTTTTTGAACTCAATGCCTATGTATAAAATCATTGGTCAGATTTCATAAACTTGGTTTTTAACTTCATTATTCATTCCAATTTTTTCGAAATGCTTACATATATATTTTATGTGAATGACAACAAACATATTCATCCACCGTCACACCACCTAATATATATAATATAAATAAAATAATATTTCATTTTCATTAAAATATCTTTATTCATATTGGTGAATAGTGGACAAGCAGATGAGGGTGGCTGGATGCGAGGCAGACGGATCAGGACGAGCATATATGGGGCGGGTAAGGTCTCAAATCATCACCTACCCATTACCCTAGACGGGTATGACTTTTGACATCCACACCTCCCACTACCCATCAAACTTATACACATTAATGTCCTAATTGAGACGGGTGTAGTGTGGAATTCATAAAATTGTAACCGTCTGACATCCCTATTCCTAGACCTTATAACTTTTAATCTGTTGGCATAACAACCCTAAACCCTAAAGCATAACTATAACGCCCCGGTTTTGGGCCTAGGAGTTTTCCTAGTGGATTAGACGGATGGTGGATCAGGATTAGAAATTCGAGTCGGATTTGAGATTAAAAATCAGAATAAATAATTTTGGTGTGAGAAAAATATCTAAAAATCATTATTTAGTATATGAATATTTTTCGTAAAATGTAATTTGGAAAATTTAATTTGGAAATTGGACATTTTGGCTAGTGACCACAATGTAAAGAATGAAAACTGTTTTTAATGACTATTTTGAAAAAGTGTCAAATCTTAGAATCTTTAAGGAGCTATTTTACCAAACTTTAATAACATATTTTCCTCTCATTTAGGACTATTTTAAAGGAGTTTTAATTGGGTAATTAAAAGGAGGATTAACAAAAAGTAGTTATTTTTTAAAACCAAAAATTGACGTAACTTTTTTCTCCCAAACTTTACTCTCAAAGTTCTTCATCCAAACACTCACTTTTTCATCAAAAATTTGAGGTAACACTCTTGATTTCTGAAATTCTTGTTTCTTAATTGATTCTTCAATCTTGCTTTGCAAAACCTCATTGAATTTCTTTGTTTTTAAGTTTAAAACATCCAATTGAGAAGGAAATCACCCATTAGAGGTAAGGTATGTTATTCTCCTCTAATGAATGGTTCTTTATTGAAATTCCCAAGTATTTGATCCTTGTTTAATGTTTTCTAATAAGTTTTGATGATTTAATTGTGGAAATTGATTAAATCAAGGTTTAATTGATGAGATTAAGTGATTTTCGTTTCAGATCTGTTTTGCTAGGTTCTTGATTGGTTATAATCATGATTTTGATGTTTTATAATGTTAATAAGTTGATTTTAACATTGGAATTCCGAAACTATGTGAATCTCTAATTTTCTAGGTTGCTAGTTATGTGTTTTTGAGGAGTTATGGTGGTTAAATGAATGCTGGAGATATAAGGATGTTTGAGAGGTGTTTTTAGATGTTAATTGATGTTAATTGAAGTGTTGAAGTGTTAGATTGTGGATGGGTTAAGTTTGGAAGAGTTTTGTTGTTAATTTTGGGAGTTGTGGAGTGGTTTTGGGTAAAAGATGTTGAGGTTTTGTGTTGCCGTGATGTTGATTGCATTTTGATCCAATGTACCTCTATTTTGTGTGGCTAAAAGCATGGAAGGTTGATCCTCAAGCTTGAACGTGAGTTTCAGAAGCTTTAGAGGCGTGATTGTCGCATCGGCAAGCAAGGCGTTGTGAGTCGGTGAGTGAAAACGTATTTTCAACTTTGCAAAGGTTTGAAAAATTATGTTGGGGAGTTTAGATCGAGCTTAAAATGCTGGTCTAAGTTCGGAAGTAAGTAAAGGATGGATTCTCTCTCGAACTCAGTTTTTGGCAATAGTTTGATGCACTTGTTTTACATGGTTTGATTACTTATTGTATATGCATATTTTGAGCATGGTTTAATGCTGGAAATTGGTTTTCAGATGATGTTGATGCATTTGGAACTTGTTAATGTTTATGAACATTGTTTAATGCGAAGGTTGTTGTATTGGTTTAATGGTTTTGATGATGCATATGAAAACAGTGAGTTGTTGATGTTAAAATGAATTATATTGGCAAGTGATGTTATGAAATGGATTGAAAATGAAATCGGATATAGTTGGCCGACCATAAGATTGATAGTGCACTATAAAAAAGGCACCTTGGATGTTGAGGGGTTTATATGGTGTACCAAATGCTCCATCCAAGTACCCTAAAGGTAGAAGCGTTGTATGGTACCGAAGACTATCGTTAGTGGGTTAAACATCGTACCGATGAGTGGTGTTGAGGGGTTTATGGGTACCGAATACTCCACCACGGGTGTCACAACGCTGGAGGGGTTTATGTGTACAGAATACTCCCGTGTGTGAACGTTGTGTTACCGGTAGATTGTTTGTTAAGTGTTGTGGGAATACTTGTTGAATCCGTGTATCCGATGTTACGTTTTGGTAAATGGAACTTGGTAAATGATTACTTGGGAGCCAATATAATTGTTTATGTATCATGAGATGGATTATGATGTTTAATGTGATTTAAACATCATTTACTCTTTAAGCCTTGCATTGGTAGTATGCATGGGAAAGCTTAAATTGAGGGTAGCAAATGAGATTTTGCCGTGGAATCCATGATGCATGTTGCAGATGTTTAATATGCTGTTTTGGTACTGTTAAGTGCATGGTTTGGATAAGGCATGATGATGTGTTGATGTTTTAAAGAGTTTTAAAATGTATTTTGTAAAAGAAAAGTGAAAATGGTTTAAAATGCATTGATGATGGTTGTTGGTTGAGCATTCCTCACTAAGCCTAGTGTGCTTACGCTCTCTCTTTCCATCAATGCAAAGAATTGAATTTGAGGCAGCGAGGAAGCAAGGAAAGGATTCCTAAGGACTAGTTTTCAAAGTACGGTTTGGACGTTGAAAAGTAGTAATAATGACAATGTGTCAATTAATGTTGTGGGAGGGTTTTTTACAAACTCCTTGTTGTTGCAAGTTTTAATTATTGTTTTGGACTTGTAATATGTTTTAAGTGGCTGGGATATGGTTGGTTTGATGATTTGGACGTAGACTAGGAAGCAGGCCTCTAGAATTGATTGCTTGTGTATGCTAGAAAAGCTAGGTTGGCTTTTGATGATGATATGATGTTGTTTAAGCATGTTGATAATGTTATATGTTGATTAGCTAGGTGTTAATGCTGTTTGGGATGAGCCAACGTGTCATATGTTGGACCTAGAGATCATTACAAGCCTCTGTGTACCGGTACGGGTACCTCAAGGTTCGGTACGCGGGGTCTTGTAGAGGCTCAAATTGTTGAAAATATGCCTAGCGTACCGATATGCCTAGCCAACATATCGGTAGGCCTTGAGGGAAAATAGTTATAGGTGTCGGTATACGGGCCAACATACTAGAATGCTCATTCGGTATCAATAAGTCGTACCGATACGCAAGGTACCGTATCGATACGGGCTTTAGCTACTGGAATTCTGAGTTTTCAAAATAATCAAGGGGGTATTGGTACGGGTCAACGTTGTATCGGTACGGTGTGGTCAACATGTCGTATCGATATGTGATAAATGTGTATTGGTACGAGGAGTCGTTAAATCTGTTAAGCCGTATCGATACATGCATGTTGTTCTTGTGCTATTTGGTGTTGTTGAAGTTTGAAAATCTTGCAAATTGGTCCATGTTTGTTATGAATGTAACTAATTGAGTTTGAGTAATTGTTTTGGAATGGAAATTGACCCATGAGCATGCAATTGGAATAATTAAAGGTTGGTGACCATAAATATGTAATTTTCCTGAAGTTTATGAAGTTTGCGTTTTGGTCATCTATGTGATATGTTGGGCATTTGATCACCGAATTGTATCTGTTTAATACAAAACGCTACCGCTGAGGCATGTACATATATGATTTTAATAACACGTATCTAGACAAGATAAAAAGGGGTTCGATTTTGGGTTTTAGCTCGGGTTTGCTTCGGCAAACCTAATGTGGCTCTTTTAGTCCGGTTTCGGCTAGGCCGGGCTAAGGGAGTTATAATAATAGTCCTAAACCCTAAAAAAGAGTGGAAGATGCTAGTTTATTTTGGCCAAAAGAAGATGCTAGCTCAATAGTGATTGAAATGACTAAACAGGAAAATGCTGTTTAACATGCTATTTAGAACTTTAGCTACCATGTTTTCCCTCTACATAAACAAACAAACTACTTTTTTAGGGGACATATGGCATAAAATTATTTGAATAATTGATTTTAGGGTTAGAAAATTATTGTTTTCCTTAATTATGCTGTCAGCTAATGGAAACTCTACATCTTTGTTAACATGGCCATTGTGGTCCTCAGTGACGGATTTTTTTTTACCTTTATCCTCGTATTTAATTTTTTTTAAAATTGGTTTATTTATGTATTTGTCCTTCATTTTCAAACATTTATAGTTTGTCCCTTCAATCCCAAATCCTGGCTCCGTGGTCCTCTTAGCTATTGTACCCCGATTGTTATTTTCTCTATTTTTTATATATTTAGATTTGATATTCATATTCAATATACTTAAATTATGAAATATATTTTTAAATGTATAAAAAAATCTTATTCATCAAATACTGTACATATTTTATATTTATATTCACCTCCGACTTCTAACCTAACTAAGTAACACTATATTTACAAGCCAAGTAAAACGAAAATTCCGATGACAAATTTCTTTTAAACTGTTATATCATAGATTTATAGGCGACAGACGATAACGGCAAAACAAACAAGAATATGATTGTAACTAAAATAATAAAACAAAGAACATCAAAATTTACGTGAAAAATCTAAACTAAAAACTACAGACAAAGAACGATAACTTTCACTAAGACAAAGCAGTAAAAATTACAAATAGTTTGTCTTAACTCTATGTAGAGTTATTTTTATCTATTTGTTGTTGTGTTGTCTCTAAAACGTTAATATCTAATATCTATTTATAGAAATTTACATATTTAATGTACATTTCCGACTTTTTAAATAATGTAAAGTAAAAGAATATATTAAAATAAAATTTTTATTTTAAATCAAATCTTAAAAAGAATTTGGATTACAATTCTAACATAAACAAAAGTAGCCATGATTCCTTATTTTTCTTCCTCTGATAATGTATAGGGGGTGGGTGAAGAATTATGTCTTGTCATTCATTGTCCACTCCATTTCTGGCTTTTGTCAACATCCATTGTGGTCCAAGTGCAATGGTCTCTTTGCTAAAGAGTCAGAACTTGGGGACAATTGCTCTAGTGAAGGGTCCTGCTGGGCACACTTAGCACCATAATAGTCTAATATTTCGAATATATAAAAAACTTGAAAATAATTAAACATATACACTAGATACATAACATCATCATACTTTTACATCCGAGCTCGAGTAACATAACAAAATAGTAATTAAAGGGCATAATGTTAAAAAAAGCCCTAACGTTTGACGGAATAGTTATTTTAGCCCTATTCTTTTTTTTGAAGTAATTTAACCCTCAACGTTTTATTTTGGGTCAAAATGGCCTCTCTACGAATGAAAACTATTAGTCAACTGATGATAAATGGATTGAAATGACGTGACAAACCTACATGACAATACACGCCGCGATAGCATAGACAAATATATTGACTTTATAGAATGACACACGAGTCAAAAAATAATTTTAAAAAATTGTATAAAATATAAAATATTATTTTCTTCTAACGTGTCATTTTGTTAAGTCATTTCAAGTTGTTTATCGTCAGTTGACTAATAGTTTTTATCCGTAGAGGGGTCATTTTGTCCCAAAATAAAATTTTAAGGGCTAAATTACTTCAAGAAAAAGAATAGGGGCCAAAATGACTATTCAATCAAATATTACGGGCATTTTTTTGGCATTATGCCTAACTAAAACTTATAGTCACAAATGAGAGCCTATGGTGGAGGTTTTTAGTGTCCCTTTCTATGTAAGAACACCCTTTATTCTTTGTTCCTCTTTGTCAGAATCCTTATCCAGCCTTTCCCCATCAAGTTGATTCCATTTACCTTGCTTCCCATGTGGCACACATTGCCTTGCTGGACCTCTTCCCCTTGATGAGCTGGAACAAGTGACCAATCTGCTTTCGCCACCTAAGCGGGGCACGCGGTTGCGTGTGCTCTATCACACTCTTATTGGTCACCTTTGGTTCCTTGGTGAGCTCCTTTGTCAAGGTGGGGTTCCATGACTTGCTGCAATGCTCAATTGAGACCTTAGAATTAACTTCTCCATTTTCCCATGAAGCAACGCCATTCTCTTCAAACTTGATTGAGATAAAGGAATCTGCCAAAAAGTAAAAATGGTAAAGAGTTACGCATTCGACACTCATGTTTGATGCATATGTCGAGAAAAAAAAAACACATGGGTTATGACCTTTGAATCAGGGGCGGATCTTGGTGTGTTAATTTGTAGGGCCTAATAAAAAAATTTAAAACTTTTGGAGAACTAATAAAAAAATTGAAAATTTTGAGGGATGTAATGAGAATATTTTTAAATAAATGAGGGTTTGTTGAAAATTTTCAAAAAAAATAATCAAAATACTTAATGGGATTTTTAACAATTTTAAAGGGTTTAAATAAAAATATTCAAAAAAGTAAGACTTTATAAGAATTTTTAAAAATTTGAAGGGGTTTGATTAAAATTTTAAGGGAGCCTAATTATTTTTTTTAAATTTAAGGGTATAATTCAAACTCCCCAAAAAATTGGGAGTGCCAAGGCTCCCTCATGCTCCTATATACCACCTCTACTTTGAATACATTAGAATTGGACTCATACTCATATCTGACACACCAAAATCCGAAAATTATGGTGGTAAAGTATATGTATTCTAGTACATACTAAAATCTAGTAAGCTGCATTTGAGTGCAAAGTACAAAAGCTAAAGCAATATCCAACATATATCCTAAAAATGAAAATTATTGATAGTAAAAATGGAATTGTGGTGGTTTATGGCAGATTGTTTCCTCTAGAGTTATATACATACAACATCAGAGGATTGAACAGGAGAGACACCATCCAATCATAAAAAATACCTCCATCTTCTTCAAGACTACTACAGGTAGCAGCTCTCCGCTCGAATCAGAAGAGGATAATCTCATTTTTACCCTCAACAAAAATGTAACAGGAAAGCCATATTTATCAAAATTGATAAGCTGATGACATGATTAGCAAAAATTGAAATGAAAGGGGTCCCTCAAAGGATTCAGATTTAGATGAATTTGTATGATCTTTGATGTCTTTATTGTTTTTGTTATTACTAGGGAGTTGAATGATTAGCATAATTCCAACAAATAAAGGGTAAATGCTGATTTGAACTGATTCTGGAATAATACAGGAAAGTTCTCAAAGGTTTCTGTTTGCATTACCTACAAAATTCCCAGAAACAAAAGCCAATTCACATAAATCTGAAGAATTGAAACTACCTAGAAAATCATACTAGTATTTTCCAAACACATTCTTGCCAAACAAACACATCTTTGAATCAATAATATAATGGAAAAGAATCTCACACATAGAGACATACAGGCATGCAAGTGATGCACATCTTTTTCATGTTGGGAAATTAAAGTAATACAGCAAAGAGAGACATAGAAAACACTGTTTTTGCATGAACAATCAAAGGGAAAAAAAAAGGCAGAAATCAAAAGGGAAATAATAAAAACACTACCTTCTTGACTGGTGCTGCTGGTTGAACATGAAACACAAAGATCATCAGAATTTTCGGGTTTCCAATGCTTGAAATCGAGACGATTGAGCAATGAGCCTAAAGCAAAGATCTTTGGCAGTTTCATCCGTGGAAAAGCGTGAATGATTCCATGGTCGCCTCCGGTAGACGATGAAGAGCAGCGTTTGCCTTGCTTTGTAGCAAGAAGAAGAAGCCTTTCATTTAAGCAGAACTGGCAAACGCCGATGAGTTGTTGTTGTTTGGGATGGAAATAGCAGCTGGAGCTGGAGTTGTGTTCCATGAAAATATGGCGTCGTCTGAAGTGAGTAACGTAAAGAAGAGAGGAATCTTAACTGTCTTAAAAGACCAATCTGCTAGCTTATATTGCGGAGAATGCAACATCGTTTCTACAGGTGTCGGATTAGTCGGGTCGGCTTCAACTTTGTTTTTTATTGGGTAAACAACATATTTAGTACTCAATTTATTCCGTGTTTTTACTTTTACACCACACCTATTTTTTTATAAAATGGTATTTAATGTTATATATTTTTTACGTTTTAGTATCTCTGTCGTCTAAAATTAACGAAGATGATGACGCGATTTGGTATAATCATAGTTTTAGTCCAAAATATTTATATATTTTATAAATTTAGTACAACTAACTTAAAGAAAGTTTAAACCAAAATATTCAAGACAACTGACTACAACTTTAAAATTTTGGACTAAGATATTTTCCAAACACACATGGATTGAAAAGTCTTCATAGTAAAAATACTACAAATGAACTTTTAAAATAAAATGCATGAATTTAAACGTTTCTTTTTTTACAATAGACAGACAAAAATAAATTTATAAATATAATACAAAGACTTCTAATAAATTTTAACCGATAATCTTTTAATTTATTTCACATAAAATATTAAATTATTCATTAATTTTTAAAGAGTGCAGTTATGTCTGAAAATTTAATGCATATTAAAGAAAATTTTCTTATTTCCCACTTAATTATTACAAACTCCCAAGGTTAAAAACAAAAGGAAAAAAACTGACAAATAGTTTCTCCAAAGCTAGACCAGTTCTATATTAGACAAGTATAGAAAATCTAGTCAACGTCAAAAATCAAAGGAAAAGTATATTCATGGAATGGCTGCGATCATCCCATTTTCTCATTAAGAGTTAACCCCACTTCAAATTTATATGAGATTAACTACAAAACAAGTGTTCAAACTATATTTTTTTGTAATATATGTTTAAAGTATTTTTTAGTTGAAATATGCACTTAAAATTTTATTTTTTGTTAAAATATGTATCAAATTAAATATTTCAGTAGACTTTAAAATAAATTAAAAATAAAATTTTAAATACTTATTTCAAAAAATAAATATTTTAAATACCTATTTTAATTAAAAAATAAATTTTAAATACTTATTAAAAAAAATATTTTAAACACTTATGATAAAAAAATATATAATTTAAACGCTTATTCGGTTGTTAAAGCCAATTCATAAACAAAATTTCCATGGCAATACAAGAAACCGTTTAGACTTCAATCCTTCCATATTATAGTGAGAAAAAACAGAGAGGTTGTCACATTTTCTTTCGGCTTCTCTTTTTAACTCTCTTTCTCTCTCTATTTATATTAACTTAGCTAGCTTATTCAATAATCTAAAAACAAAATTTTTGAGGCGATTTTTTTGTTCTTCTTTGGTTTTTGGTTCTGGGTTTTGATTCGGTGATCTGGGTTTTTGTTGTTGTGTGTATGGAAGAAGGGAGATTTATGCAGTGGGGTGTTTTTAGATCTCTGCTTGCAATCCTCCAATGGTGGGGTTTTAATGTAACTGTTATAATCATTAACAAATGGATCTTTCAGGTTTGTTTCTGACTTTATTTATTGATTTCGACACTTGGGTTCAGCTTAATTTTCATATATTGTGATCTGATTATTTGATTATTGCAGAGTTATTGTTTAGTTTTGTTATGAATATTTAGTTTTGATGATTTCTGCTTTTATGCTTCCATTCAAGATCAGTGAAAATCTTGCCAAGCTCAATAATTTATTAAAATAATGCATAATATGAAAGTTTTAATTCTAAATAGTGAATATAAAATTAACAGTCCATAATTATATTTATTTAATTATTTATGAACTTAAATGATGCATCTTAGTAGAAAGATACATGTTTCATGGCTTGTCTACCATTTTGTTCATGTTAGAGGAATGCAGCTGCAGTTTTCAATTTTGTCTAGGCACATAAGTAGCAGATATATGAATGTATATGTATGTATAATTCCTCATATATCGGCATTATAATGTTTATTTTGTTTATGTGATGCATGTCGATGAGATAGGGGAAAAAGGAGCCTTCAATTTGTTGCTTGATATGTACATTTTGGTTCAGTTGGTTGATTTTGACACTTTAATCGAAGGTCTAAGGATTTATGTGACATGTTATTTTCATCACAGAAATTGGATTTCAAATTTCCTCATTCGGTTTCATGCATGTCGATTGGAGCATATCTGGTAATCAAAGTGCTAAAGCTCAAACCTCTGATAGTAGTCGACCCCAAAGATCGCTGGAAATAGATATTTCCTATGTCCTTTGTGTTCTGTATTAACATAGTGTTGGGAAATGTTAGCTTACACTACATCCCGGTTTCTTTCATGCAGACTATAAAATCATTCACTCCTACAACCACCGGTGAGATATCGAACTTAAAAGATTAATCATAGCTTCTGTGCCCCTAATCTTGATATAACTCGTGACTGCATGTCAGCATCATATCTCATCTATGCACATTTTAACAGTCTTTTTGCAGTGGCTTGTTCGGAGAAGGCACTTTGACAGGCGAACTTGGGCCTCTTTGGTTCCCATTGTCGGAGGAATTCTGCTCACATTCTTTTAGAAAGAGGGTAATGGCCCCGTACAAGTGGTATCAGAGCGATCCTTTGACTGTCCGATTTCACGCCGAGCGCCCATGAGTGGGGTAGGCAGAGTGGACAACTGTGACAAGGTGACCCATCACGAGAGCGAAAGCTCGTGACGAGGGCGTCACTAGGTTGAGTGGGGGAGAATGTCACGCCTGAGAAGAGGCGATGTCATTAATCCCACATCGGAAAGGAAAAGAGAGGTCTTGGGATATAAATACGGTGGCGCTGCACATCCTATCAGACATGTCTTTTGGGAAGAGGGTAATGGCTCGACTCGTTATGTGAAGAGCCACCTTAGTGCTTAAAGCTTCCGCATCCATCGAAGCCTTGAGGGCTTGTTCGAGCCTTTGCCGAGCAGGAGTTCTCGCAAGGCTGGTTGAAGGCTTACTTAGGCACGAAATCGACTGAGTAGCGTCAGGAGGTGCTTAAGGCCGCACGTTCCCGGGCATTGGGTGTCACGTGGCTAGATTTCTGAACCAGCCCACTGTGCGGCCTTAGGCGATGTGACTCAAGACAAACGCCTAAGTAAGCCTTTTCAACCCTCTCGGAAGATCAAACTTCCCAAGCACCGACAAACGCAAAGCGTTCTACGCTGAATCGAATCAAACGAGATGAGCGAAGAATAACACTGAAATAAAGCTCAAGAACAAAGAAAAGAACACAAGAACACTCAAAACATTTAGAGTAAATACATTTATTCCTTGGAAACTTGGATACATAAAATAAGGAGGGGAAGACCTCTATTTATAGTTGAGTTTCCCCAATCCGACGATCTATACAAATTTACATCAGCGGCTATGATCGAATCCCACCAACCACAATAGTATAATCTTGGGAATATTCCCTTCTATCTATGGTAACAAATCCTATATATACAAGGTAACTTTACATAGGTCAAAGTGGATGAATAAGTCTTCTAGAATCTCCCACGGATCGGGCTAAGTCTGGTGGTCTCTTTGGGCCCAAAACCTTTTGGGCACCCTGGTGTGTACCCTATGGTGCCAATGACTCGAACCTTGGCTCGTGGCCCGTGAAATTCTCCCCCACCAAACTTGGCGGCGCCTTCGTCGCGCCTCTCGAAAAAAGCTGAGATCGATCCTGGAGCTTCATTTCGCGCACCTTGGCTTGCTCCCAACTCTGAATCTGGCTTGATTGTCCCCCATAAGGACTGCTCTCCCCATAAAGAGTACTGGACTATGACTCGGTTGTCCCCCATAAGGACTGCTCGCCTTGGTTCACACCGCCATGTAACATCACCTGTCTCAAGCACATCTCGATCGTAGGAACTTTCCTACCAGTTTTGACTTGCCCCGATCTAGATTATCCCGTTCCTTGTGAACAAACTTGGAAGCCATCACATTGAACACCAACCAGACTTTCAGATTCGTTGGCAACTCCTTGTGCTTGAGAACTCTGAAAGGTTGCTCCGGCCCGCGCCAAGTCTTGGCAACTCCACCTGATGGGTTAGGTTTTCTGCTCCCTACACTCAACAAATCTGGCAAATCAAACTGTAAAACACTATCACTGTGTTTAAGATGTACCTCACTCATTATCCTGGCATTTACTCTACGCATCAATCCTTCATACTTGAAGTTTGACGGCCCATTGCTCCTCGGCAATGCAACACCCATCGACACTTCTCTCCCATTGAAGTTCGACCTCGACCATCTCGCCCATGGGTGGCTCTTCTACGACCCTCAAGCCAACTGCCTTGGGCAACTCTCGCCTATCCAAGGTAGTGTCCCCAACTGTCGCCTCTAACTCGATGTCTCTTTGGCATGGAGCATCTTTGACAAGCTGAATGGCGGTCAGCTTCTTGGTTCCTTACCTGTTGTATCGGCACAAGGGCACAAGGCACCGCTGTCTCAGATCCAAGATGCACACGACATCAGCATACGGAATAATGAGAGCTTCAATACGGTTAAGGAAGTTTAGTCCCAAAATAAAATCAAAGTCATCTAACTCGATTACATTGAAATCCTCCTTAGCCTTCCAATCTGCAACTCAATCTTTCGTACTATCCCCACATTTGGAACTTCCTTGGCGTTCACTGTCTTAATCTTATCGGTTGAATCCACAACTTTAAGACCAAGCTTCTCAGCAGCTTTTTTGGACATGAATAGTTTACTTGCTCCGGTGTCCACTAAAGCACTGCTCGATCGTCCCGCCACGTTGATGTCGACAAACATCAACCCTTTCTGCTTCTGGCCCTTCCTCGCCTTGGCAGAATTCAGAATCATCGAGCCAAGCTTCGCAGCCTCATCATTCTTAGGCTCGTCCACCTTGGACTTCTTGACTCGATCCAAGAACTCTCGCGCTAAATACGGCCCCTTATATCAGTAACACCTTCGATGTACTTTTTCTACCCTCGGCTTCCCTCCTTCGACGCTGGCGATTGCACCAACTCTACCTGGTTTCCCATCTGACTAATAGTTCTCTTGGACAATGGCATCGAGGTGGCTCCTTTTCTTGGGACAGTCTTTCACTATGTGTGGACCATCACAATGGTAGCAGCTTACGGATCCTCGATACTTCCGATCATCTGGCTTGTCATGCCGGTAGGGCTTGGTCGATGGCCTCTCCTTACCATCATCGCTGCTTTCTCCGGACTCGTCGTCGTCTCTCCCACCATTGCTCTCGCCATGGGGCTTGGAAGACTTGGACTCCATGGACTTGTAAGCACTATAGTCGGTCAGGGACTCTGCAATAGCTAGGGCTTTGGAAAGTTCCTGCATATCCCTCCGCTTTAACTCGGTCCTGGCCCATGGCTTCAGTTCATCCATAAACGTGAAAAACGCATCTTTCTCACACAAGCCGGGGATAAGGAGTTGTAGCTCACTAAACTCCTAAATGTAATCCGCAATGGATCCTTCGTGTCGAAGCCTCCTAAACTTGGTCCTGGCTTATCTCTCCGTGTTACTCGGGCAAAATTGCTGCTTGAACTCCGCTTGGAACTCTTCCCAGGTTCCAACGCCCGTGCCCCCACTATTCTCATCAAGGCACCTACGTCGCTACCATAACAAAGCAACGTCAGTCAAGTAAACAACAACAATATTTACCTTCTCGGCATCGTCTATGATGCTCATTGCCCGGGAGTATTGCTCCATGCACTAAATGAAGTTCTCAACATCTTTGGCAAACCGGTTCCCCTTGAACTCTTTTGGCTTTAGAATGTCCTTCATTGGTATAGGTGTTGTCGTGGTTAACACACCGTTCTGTATGACAGCCTGATAAATCATCACTTCCGCCTTCTGATCCACCATTTCCACCTTCAAGGCCTTCAGCATGACTTCGAGAGCATTTCTCTTTCCCTCTGACTGATCACCCTAGTCATCCAGCTCCTCGAGACGTGTATCCACAACGTCGAGTCACTCCACAGAATCCTTCACAGATCCCTCAAGTCGGGTAACCTCTCCTCGAGTGCCGACAACTTATCCTTTGAGTTTGCTCGACTTCCTTTGTCAGCCTGGGTCTCCACACCTTTCTGGCTCGCAACAACATTCTCTCCCTTCTTTGGTCCCATCTCAACTCGATGCTTCGTGCCTCGAACTACCTCACGACGCTCGAACAAGGCTTTGATACCACTTGTCACGCCCCTAAAGTCCCAACACCCGGGAACGTATGGCCTTAGGCACCTCCTGACACTACTCGGTCGATTTCGTGCCTAACTAAGCCTTCAACCAGCCTTGCGAGAACTCCTGCTCGGCAAAGGCTCAGACAAACCCTCAAGGCTTCGATGGATGCGGAAGATTTAAGCACTAAGGTGGCTACTCTTAACCACTCGAGAGGCAACTAGCTCAAAGAGCTTTAAAAACAAAGACAACTGAAAGGGACAAGAGAAAACTATAACAAATGCCTTTGAGTCTTATTACTCAAGTGAGAGTGAATGGAATAGGATGGATGATACAAATGAGAGTGGGAAGCTCTCTATTTATAGTTGAGTTCCCACTCAACCGATGGCCCAGATCGAATTACACGGATGGCCAGGATTAGCCCAATTAAGTACAAAAGCTCCTAATCTAAGGAAACTTTATCAAATCTTATCTAATTACATCAATTAGTAGGAAACTTTCCTCGGATAGGTGATCTCTCCCAATATTGCAAGATTCCCCCTCAATCTTATCTAATTTGTTGTCACTTGTCATTTCTAAAAAGGGCTCTCTAGCATTCTCCAAGTTCTGGGTCAAGTCTGGTAGTCTTGGCAAGCCCGATGTCCCATTTTGAACCTCTCCGTCAGATGCTCACGCCACTGTCTCGGACCAAGGAATTTGGGCCGGTTCAGCATGCCGAACGGCACTTGAAAGGGACTCATCCCAGACAAGTCAGCCTTCAACATGTCCTTTATCTAAGGACTCAACTCGAAAGCGTCATCTCATAATCCTTCAGGCAACACACGCACTGAATATCTAATCCCGCAGGGCCTAGCGAATGCTAGCTGCCAACCCCTGACTCTCGCGACGAGCACGATATGGGGCCTTCTGGCCCCAAACCGTCCCTAGGAGATCCTCCTAGAGAGACATTGTTCCATCCGCTTGGCCCCAATGCCCGCATACCTAGGCTTCACATGAGCCAAGGAGAAGGTCACTTACACCAAGGCAGCTTGGTTGCTATCACTTATCGAGGAGGATGATGGAGACCCAACACCAGACCACTTCCCCCTAAAGAGCTAAATAAACTTACCAAGTATGACGCGAGTAGACGTTGCTTCGTCCCAAACGATGACACTTTTTGGACAGGGCTTTTATTGTCTTCCCAATGCATCCCGACTTGCATTCTTGACTTGGTAGCTCCTCAGGGATTGCTCAAATCAATGCTCGATCCACCTTTGCTCGGTTCTGAATGGGTTTGTCAAGGCAGGATCGCAATGCAATAAGAGATAGCCATGACATTCTCCCACACTTCCTCTTATTGATGTCCTCATCGATGTAGTCCAAGAAGGGATGGTTCTAACATTCTCCCCCACTTTTTCTATCGATGTCCTCATCGATGTTGACACAAGTCCTTCATCACTTGATGAGTAGATATGAACATCTATGGCAGCTCATCTTTGACTTGTACTTGATTCAATACGCTTCTCTAGTCCCATCACCTTAACATTCAAAAGAATAGTTCAAGCCTTGATCCTGGGTTCTTTTGCTCCTTATGATCACGTTGCACCTATGTGACCATCTAGACCGATCATGAACTCATTATGACCCAATTTTGCATTTTTAATGTCAAGTGCCAGATTCATGCTCCCCCACTTTTACTCTGATTGAGGCTTGAGCAAAATACAATTAATGAACCACTAACTCACTCGAACATGTGCCTTATAATGTCTTTGTGTCACACGATCTGGCCATGGACCTACAAAACACAAAATAACATATTTGGCCATGTGCAAGTGAATTGTGACTCGTCACGCAATGGCTTTCTCCTCGGCATTAAGCGCATAAGTGGATCCCCGTGTTGCACTTTGTTGCATAAGGATCACTAGTTGCCACCACAGTTCATAAATATACTTCGTCTCCTTGACTATCTTTATATCAACATTAGCCAACTTGCTTGTGATGCTATCCAGCTTTACTCTTATAAGTACGACAATCCTTCCTCACTCTATTTGTCGACGCCCTCATCGACTATAATAGGAGGAACTAATTGATTAAACAATTCAGTTGTGGTCTACTGACCCATTACACATTTTGATCCACTTTGAATCTTCAAAGGCACCACTGTACCCTGAAACACAAAAGTAGCATATTGCCCACATCAAAGAGAACACCACTGTGCCTTTGATTCACACGCGCCACAGCGCTCGCATAATTATCGTAGTTAATGACAACCATCTCTATGCACTGATCCCATTCTAATTATTCAATAAGATTTTTTAAGCGACATACGCTAGAATAATTCTCAAGTGCCTCTGCACAAAGATAGAGATGAGCACCACAGTGCCCCAAGCCCCAAGCCATAAGCTCCCCTACGCTATGATAGTTATTATGGTTAATGATAGGCACCTCTTGTGCACTGATTTCACTCTAACTATCCAATAAGCACCACTGTGCTAGCACGTACCACTGCGTTGGAATAATAGTGAGCACCACTGTGCCTTACGTCACAAGCGCCACCGCGCTAAATAGCAAGCACCACCGTGCTTTATCAATGGGCACCTTTGAGCCATTTTTTTTTAAATTAAGCACCATTGTGCTTTAAATCACAAATGCCGCTGCGTTACATCACAGTACAACACCACTGTGCTTTCACCAATGGGCACCTTTAAGCCAATTATAAATTGAGCACCATTGTGCTTTCATGCGCCACTACGCCAGGATAACCATCGGGATAAACGACATGCACCTCGTGTGCACTGATTCCACGAAAATTTCCCAATAAGCACCACCGTGCTAAATTAAGATCGAGCAACGCGTATGCTTCGATCACTATAATGGTTAGCGATAGGCACCTCTATGTGCTGATCCCACTCTAGAACTTACCTGCACCTCTGTGCTATAAGTAATAAGTGTCTCTGCACTGAAACAACCGTAGTGGTTAATGACAGTCACCTCTGTGAACTGATTCAACTAGGTCAAACTCGTTTGCACCTCTATGCATTCATCAAAAGGGCACCACTGTGCAGGGATCCATACGCGCCACTGCGCTAAGATAACACATCAGTACCACCGTACTGAAAACCCACCATTAGGCACCTCTGTGCCCTGACTGAGCTTCAACCGATTAACATCATATGGAGTCACCATGCCTACACATGTGGAAGCGCTTGGCGTAGATTCTAGCCACCCTGTCTACCCTCACACGGCGCTTGGCGTGAAACTAGATCACCCTGCCTACTCCATTTATGGAAGCGCTTGGCGTAACATTACATCACCCTGCATACTCTTCCAATGGAAGCGCTTGGCGTGACATGACACTATTCTGCCTACTCCTTGAGTGGAAGTGATTGGCGTAGGATTCAACCACCCTGCTTACTCCACACACGGGAGTGCTTGGCGTAAAGTCCCCTCACCCTGCCTACTCTAACTAAAAGAGCGTTTGGCCTACCGTCACTCGACCCTGCCTACTCAAATTATCATAGCGCTTAGTGTGATATTACCCCACCCTGCCTACTCTATGAATGGTAGCGCTTGGCGTAACATGACATCATCTTGCCTACTCCCTGACGGGAAGCGTTTGGCGTAGGATGCCACCACTCTGCCTGCTCCCCACATGGGAGCGCTTGGCGTGATTCGACCATCCTGCCTACTCCCCACATGGGAGTACTTGGTGTGAAGTCCACCCTACTCTGCCTACTCCGGTCCAAAGAGCGTTTGGTCTACTGTCATTCGACCCTGCCTACTCTATGCATAGTAGAGTTTGGTGTGAAGTCCATATTAATGCATACTATTCAAATCAAAATTCATAACCCGGCACCAATTGCCTTGCTCTGGTACTAACTGTCACAGCCATACCATTTAGGCTCGGTTTAACATGCCGAGCGACACTTGAAATGGACTCATCCTAGACAAGTCAACCTTCAACACGTCCTTTATCCAAAGACTCAACTCGAAAGAGTCATCTCATGATCCTTCAGGCAACACACGCACTGAATATCGAATCCCGCAGGGCCTAGCAAATGCTAGCTGCCAACCCCTGACTCTCGCGATGAGCGCGATATGGGGCCCTCTGGCCCCAAACTGTCCTTAGGAGATCCTCCAAGAGAGATATTGTGCCATCCGCTTGGCCCTAGTGCCCGCACACCTAGGCCCCACATGAGCCAAAGAGAATGTCACTTACACCAAGGCAGCTTGGCTGCTAGCACTTGGCGAGTAGAATGGTGGAGACCCAACACCAGACCACTTCCCCCTAAAGAGCTAAATAAACTTACCAAGTATGACGCGAGTAGACATTGCTTCGTCCTAAAGCTTCGATGGATGCAGAAGCTTTAAGCACTAAGGTGGCTACTCTTAGCCACTCGAGGGGCAACTAGCTCAAAGAGCTTTAGAACAAAAGACAACTGAAAGGGACAAGAGAAAACTAGAGCAAATGCCTTTGAGTCTTATTACTCAAGCAAGAGTGAATGGAATAGGATGGATGATACAAATGAGAGTGGGAGGCTCTCTATTTATAGTTGAGCTCTTACTCAACCAATGGTCCAGATCGAATTACACGGATGGCCAGGATTAACCCAATTAAATACAAAATCTCCTAATCTAAGAAAACTTAATCAAATCCTATCTAATTACATCAATTAGTAAGTTTCTTTCCTCGGATAGGTGATCTCTCTCGATATGGCAAGATTCCCCCTCAATCTTATCTGATTTGTTGCCACTTACCAATTCTGAAAAGGGCTCTCTAGCATTCTTCAAGTTTTGGGCCAAGTTTGGTGGTCTTGGCAAGCCAGAGGTCCCGCATGGAACCTCTCCGTTGGATCCTTGCGCCACTGTCTCAGACTAAAGAATTTGAGCCGTGACATTCTCCCCTACCGAACTTAGCGACGCCCTCGTCGCTCCACTCGAACGATCCTGGGTAGGGCCCCCTCGAATGCTGCTACTCGTCGCCTCAGCTTGGTGCGGTTCCCCATATGAACTACTTGCCTCGGCTCCTACTCCATGGAACTCTTCGATCCTCTGCACCATTCTTTACATCATCTTGGTGGCTTCTCGACGTCTCGGTTGGCTCATGTCCCCCATATGGACTGCTTGCTTCGACTCTTTCCCCCAAGTGATGTCGCGTGCTATGACGCCATTGAGTACATCGCCATCGTAGGAGCCTTTTCCTACTAGTCTTGATCTGCCTTGACTCGGACACCCCGGGTCTCGCGGCAAAGTCTTAGGTGTCACCACATTGAACACTGGACGAACTTTCAGACTCGTCAGCCCATCAGTTTGGCTCCTTAGAACTTTGAAAAGTCCCTTCCAAGCTTCGTCTCCCCCGCAATGGTTAGGTCGTACTCGACCTATACTTATCAAAGACAGCAGATCAAACTCAAAAACACTAGAGTTGTGTTTGAGATGTACGTTCCTCTTGGTTGCATTTACTCTAAAATGGGTCAGCCCTTCTTTCTCCTTGAAGTTTGGCCCCCTTTGCATCAAACCTCTGTCATTGAAGTTCTTTGCATGCATCGGCCCTTCTGCCACGAAGTTTGTTGCCCCTTGTTGTATCCGCCCCTCTGACTTGAAGTTTGGTGCACTCTTCTTGCATCGACCCTTCTTCCTCGAAGTTCGGTGCCCCTTCTTGCGTTGGTGCTTCTTCCTCGAAGCCCTTTGCTTCTTTTCCACCTTGCCCATGGGTGGTGTCTCCATGGTTGCTATGTCCCTCTTCGGCTTGGCCCCTTTCGACACTCCATTAGTCTAAAAAGCGTTGTTATTTCCCCGAACATCCTCGACAAGCACTTCTGTAGCCTTACCGGACATGGCCACCCTATTCTGCCCTCGGTCTATCCATTCCTTGGCAAAATTAATCGGGCATTCTCGCAACTTGTGAGGCCACTTATACTAGTAGCACTCCAATTGCTTCACCCTCGGCTTGACGGCTTTCTCATTCGCTATCTCACCGGGTCTTGTCCTTGGCTTGACCACTTTGACACTTGTAGTCGCACCATGGACTCACTTGGCTTGTTGGCATAAGCAATCGCGCCAAGTCGCGTTACTCCTTTTGGCTCATCTTCTGTCTTGATGATGGCAGCAAGGCGATTCTTCTCGGGACATCCCCTGATCAGATGGGGACCATCACAAAAGTAGCACTTCAATCTTCTGCTCGCCTTCTTTTCTGGCACGGACTTAGTCTTACCACTCCCACTATCACTCGTCGTGGGCTAGGACATCTCCGCACTGACCGGCTTGTCTCCCGCAGGCTCGGTCAGCAACTCGGCCACTTTTATGGCCTCTGAAGATACATGGGCTTTGGCTTACTCCAATGCGATCTTCTCCCCCGTCTAAGTCCTTGTAAAAAGGTGGCAAGCGCACCTCACTCACTCATTGCGGTCTTGCAACTGAGTAGCTCTTCCTTGAGCTCATCCACCTCGACTTCGCAAGCATTACTCCCCCGAACTATCTCCAACTCGTTGAGAACTCGTCACGTCTCGTCTTTGAACCGGTCCTCCATGGACTCCACTTGGTCAAGACGGGACTCGAAAACACCTTGGGTCTCATTGGCCTCCTCTTCAGATTGTTCAAGTCTAAGGACCCTCTTCACCAATGGCTTTAATTCCGCCTTCAATGCCTCCATTACATTTTGAAGGGAATTGTCTTGCTGGTTCAATCTCTCATACATCGAGTCGATAACTACTTGGACTTCTTCCACGATTTCATCCTTGATGGAATCAATCTTCTCATCCAATTCATCAAGAGATTCTCTTACCTCGTTCAATGTCTTCCTCTTTGATGCGATCTCGGTCACTTCTTTGCAATGAACTACTTCGAATGCAAATTCTCACCACGCTTATTTGCAACTCCAAGCTGGCTCGAACGCAAGCCCCCTCGACTCGCTCTGATACCAACTGTCACGGGGCTAGATTTCTGAACCAGCCTACCGTGTAACCTTAGTCGAGTCCTTAAGACAAACGACTAAGTAAGCCTAAATCCTCACTCCGGAAGATCAAACTTCCAAGGCACCCAAGAACGCAAGATTGTTCTTAGCGGAAGCAAACTATGAGATCGGCTACGAAGAACTCTGAAAGAACGCGAAGAACAAAAGAAGAACAATTCAGAGAATTTAGAGTGAATGCGCTCTCTATTACGCAGCGGAAGCGTGGTGGGCCTAAAACCCACAAGTCTCAGGATCGTTCCGTGAAGCGACGAGGGCGTCGCTAAGTTCGGTGGGAGAGAATGTCACGACCCAAATTTCTTGGTCCTAGACAGTGGCGCGAGCATCCGGCGGAGGTGTTCAATATGGGACATCGGGCTTGCCAAGACCACCAGACTTGGCCCAGAACTTGGAGAATACTAGAGAGCCTTTTTCAGAATTGGCAAGTGACAACAAATCAGATTAGATTAAGGGGAATCTTGCCATATCGTGAGAGATCACCTATCCGAGAAAAGTTTCCTACTAATTGATGTAATTAGATAGGGTTTGATAAAGTTTCCTTAGATTAGGAGATTTTGTATTTAATTGGGCTAATTATGGTCATCCGTGTAATTCGATATGGACCATTGGTTGAGTGGGAGCTCAACTATAAATAGAGAGCCTCCCACTCTTATTTGTATCATCTATCCTATTCCATTCACTCTCACTTGAGTAATAAGACTCAAAGGCATTTGCTCTAGTTTTTTCTTGTTCGTTTTAGTTGCCTTTGTTTCTAAAGCTCTTTGAGCTAGTTGCCTCTCGAGTGGCTAAGAGTGTTTTGGTTTTGTGCTGCCTTATTTGGATGTTTAGCTACTTCTACAAAGATTATCCTTGCAGAATCTCTACTGCATGGATACAAGTTTGACAGGTACTGATGTTATCCTTGTGATTGTTTTTTTCCCTCTGGATCATCTTTGATATTTTGGAAAAAGGATGCGATATTAGAAAAGTAGGTTGATTTTAAGCTCAGTTTCAATGTGTAGAGCCATGGAATATCTTACGATTTTAACTAAAAATTTAGCTGATTCTGCATTTGAATACATCTATTAAAATCCTGCAAACTGTTATTTGGTCATATACTGACGGAGAAGTTTTAGGGCGAACATAACTTATAAGTTTTCTGGTCTTCTTTTTCGCCTTCTCTTGTAGCATAAACACTGTTTACTGCATGGCACCTTTTGCAACCATGATCTTGGGACTACCGGCGCTGTTACTTGAAGGTAATGCGGTTGTTGATTGGTTTCATGCCCACCCTGCTCCGTGGGCAGCTCTTGTCATTATTTTCAGCTCAGGAGTGCTGGCTTTCTGTCTTAACTTCTCCATTTTTTACGTGATTCACTCGACAACTGCAGTCACGTTTAATGTTGCTGGAAACCTCGAGGTGAGATTTGCAGATTAGATAATGGATCCCTCTTGTGTTCTGATTCGGTTATATTATTCGTTGCTATCACTCTTTCCTATAACAAACTTTGTGAGATTCTTAGTTGATTGTTGCATACATTGTTCGGTACCTAGAAAATCTTGTTGTGTTCTGTATTATATAGTTGCAGACTTCCGGCGCGTGAAATTCCTCAAAACATTTCCGGTTTATCATTTTGAAAAAAAGCATTCACCATGTTTATGTTTTTCATATTACAGGTAGCAGTTGCTGTGTTGATTTCATGGCTGATATTCCGAAACCCGATCTCGGGTCTAAATGCTGTTGGATGTGGTATCACGCTTCTGGGATGTACGTTTTACGGATACGTCCGACATATGATCTCTCAGCAGCCTCCCGGAACTCCTCGAACTCCCCGGACGCCAAGGAACAAGATGGAGCTATTACACCTTGTAAATAATGACAAGTTAGATGATAAGGTCTGAGCATGTGATGGCATGGGGTTCTTGCAGAGGATTGATCAGTCACCATTTGAGAATTCACATTAGATTTTGATTACTCATTTAGTTGGAAATTTATTTTAACATAGTTTTCATCTCAAAGAAACTGGAAATTGTTTATTTACAGAGTGCACCTATTTAAGGCAATTTTCGAAACGGATAGATTTGAATTACAAATATTTTTATTTAAACTCGGTCACAAGCCGGTTCAGGATGTATGTCATTGTCAAGGGTCATTGACAAAGTAGTAAAATTGTTCATTTTTTTATTTAACCGCTATTATCCGACTCATTAGTCGATTAATTTAGATCGAGTTTGGATCGGATTTTATAGAGGCTCGTTATGAAGTCAACCTTCCCAACTCAATTTTTTTTTCATTCATAACGCCAAGATTTGAACTTCTGACCTTGCTTAAGGGACTTAACACCTCATCTCGCTAGATAATAAAATTACGCGGTCTCACATTATTAATATATAAGATTTATATTCAATACATTAGCGGTGGAAATTTAAAGTTTTGACAAGCGCCTTAGTTTTAGGGTTTAGAGTCTTAGTTTAGGGTGTAGGATTTAGGGGTTTAGGTGTAGGGATTTAGAATTAAGGATAGTAGTTAGAATTTAGGGTTTAGAGGTTTAGGTGTAGGGTTTAGAGGTTGGCGTTTAGTTTTTAGAGTAATATAGTTTGGATTTAGGTTTTAACTTATAAACCCTGAACTATAACCCTAATCCTTAAATTTTAACCACTATCTCTAAATTTTAAACCCCTACACCTAAACCCTAAACTTTAAAATTAATATGCTTGTCAGTGTATTGAATAATTACTCTAATATACATAGAGGTTTTACTGTGTTTTTAAATCCATCCTTTGTCCCCGCCAAATCAACCATTGTCATCTATGCTTTTTGTAGTCAAACCCTATTACCGATTGTCTCACTCTTTCGTTGCCGTAAATAGACAAACAAGATGAACAACGACTGGACTTGACGGTTTTTGCGATGAGAAAAAAAATCTCATTTATGCAGTTAGGACATAGTGTTCAACATTGGGGAGGATTTGAAGTTTAATGGTTTAGGGTTATTTTGAGAAAAAAATATTTAGATTTTTTAAAAAAAAAATTAGATTTTTAATGTTTAAAAAGTAAAAAGAAATTAAAATCTCAACTACATATCAAACAATGACTAGATGATAAACTTAGTAACGATGATTAAAAATTAAAAGGGATGGATTAGAATTACAAAATATATATTTTTTTGAATATAGAATTAGAAAATATTTTTAATTAAACTCGTGGTAAAATTGTTGTTCATTAACATTATAGTGAGTCCGGGTAATGATAAAATGGAATTAAACCAAGAGCCAGAAGTTCCTGAGCCACCTAGTGCTAATAAGGTAGCCACCGACGCCATTGCTCTGCTTCCTAACCCCTATGGTTAAGCAGTGGTGATCTATATTTTTGATACATTGCTCCACAAACTCTTCATTCTCGCTTCTCCTGCACACACTGCAAAAACAACCATGGAAAGTGGGTGAGTCCGACCGAAAACGGATGCAGGATTTTATGTTAGGTGACGAACTTATAAAATTTTCAAATTTCCCGGGGTGATCGCCCCCTACTACCCTCCTCGGTCCATACTGGTAATAAATGGAGGAATGTGTAGTTGAAAAGAAGACAAAGGGTTAGTTAGAGGACCCACCACCAGGTTAACAATGGAGATTGCCGTTTCTGACCAAGTACCAACACTGAAACCCCCAGCTTCTTCACCTGGCTCATCACTGTCGGCAGCTTTGGCCCTTGGATTGCCACTGTTTCCACTTCCACCTGGTGAACATTCATAATGGTCAAATTACAAACAAGCCCCTTGTACTATGTAGTTTTGGTATATATGTGACGTTCCAGAGAGATGGTGATATTAATTCCACGTAAAAAAAGGGAAGTCCTACACAATAAAAACAGTGACCTGCACATTCTAACATGTCTTTTTGAAATTTTAAAAAATGGAAAACATATACACTCTAAACATAAAATACACTTTTAAAAAGGTAAAAAGAGATGATCAAACTATGTAATAGAGGGACTAAATATGCAAAAGAAAAAAATACATAGCATAAGAACCTTTTATAACAAGAGCATGGGAGGGTTTCAAAAGTAGATAAATTGAGTCTTGACCTCAAACTTTTTGAAATAAATACCTATTAGGTCCCTAACAATTTTAAAAAAATAGACATATTACCTGAGGTTTAGAAGCTTTGCAAATTGATTCAAGAGAGCTAACAAAACAAGAAGAAGAGGAAGAAGAAGACTTTGGGATTGGAGAGATAACATGGAGCAAAGTAAGCAAATCACCCTTGTTAGCAACATGTGTAAGTGCCCAAATCACTGCATGCTTGGAATGTGAGGTTTGGTCCACCACAACCATCAATCTCTTCCTTGAAACCAACCCATCAACATCATCAACAACCACACCATTGCTGTACATGTCGAGACCTTCTTCCATCAGATGAGTTTTTAAGGTTGTTGTCTCAGACCCAACACATCGCTTCTTCTTCCCACCAACAACGTTGTTGTTGTCGTTGCTATCCTTGTTGTTCATTCCCCACCTACAGGATTTGGATTTCCAGCCTTGTTTTCCGATTAGCTGCCTCAGAAACGAAGCAGAACTTGGCATTTTTTTGTTGGTCGGAACACCTAAAATTGGGTGGCGAAAACGAAGATAATGGCGGGTCGGTTACTAAGTTGTGGGTGAAGTTGTGGGGGGGGGGGGTCGTAGGGGGAGTTGGGGGCTTTTAATACTGAGAGAAGATTCTAGCTGACGTGATGGGATTGACGTAGTACGTTTTTTCTAGGATTTAATAAAATGTGAACTAAAATCCTTAGGTCAAATTATAACTTTGATTCATGTAATTTTTTTTTTCATTTTCAGAACCCGAAAGAAGTGTAAGTTATATTTTGTCAAAAAAAGAAGTGTAAATTATAGGACACGTCTGTGTAAAGTAAAGACACGTGGCAAGTGAAAAAATGAGTGTACCCGTTAAATGAATTATCCGTACATAATCACAGCTCAATACAATTAAGGGCTGTTGCCACCACGTAGAGATATATCTTTGAATTTGAATCTTATGAATAATAAAATTATAATTTTAAGCAAGTTTAAGCTTTGAAATTTTGATTAAATTCTAAATATGTTGATGGAGAAGTAAGATGGTGATGATTGTCGGTGTTCGAATGATTCATCTCTTCTGAATCGATCAGGGGTGTTCAATCGGTCGGTTCTGAATCGAACTATCCAATATTTATCAACGAGTTTTTTCTTTTTAACCGTTAACTAAATTGAAATTTTTTAACCAAATAAAAAAAAAGTTTGGTTAATTTAGACGGTTTTCGAATTAACCGAAATTTGTTATAAAATTTTGGGTAAATTACGCAAATGGTCACTAAACTATGTTAAAGTGGTTTTTTAGTCACTAAACTTTCATAATTGTAAAACAATCATTAAACTTATCGAACTATTACAAAATGCTCATTGACTCATTGCACGCTATAAATTATTGATAAATACTAAAAAGTTTAATGACCATTTTGTAATAATTCAATAAATTTAATGATCATTTTGTTCTAATATAATAAAGATTAATGATCATTTTATAATATATCAAAAAATTTACTGATCATTTTATAATTTTTAAATGTTAAGTGACCAAAAATAAATATATGTAATATATAATAATTTCGGTTAATCCCGTTAATTAACTGATTTCGAACCGAATTAACCGATAATCAAAATTTAAAAAGATCTTAATCATTAGCCGATTATACTTAAAATTAACTGACCGATTAATCGATTTTTTTAGCTCGGTCGGTTAATTCAATTAAAACTGAAATCTGAACGCCCTTAATTTTATTTGCCAGTTTATAGACTTAGCTGGTGAGTTTGACTAGTTTGATGTTTATCTTATCAGGTATTATCGTTTTTGGTGAAGTTTTTTCGGAGTAGTTTAGTATTTTCTGCTCTGGATGATCATCTATCTGCTATAGGTATGGTCAGGAAATGAAAACGGAGTGCTAGTCGGAGTACTTGGTATATGGAGATTGTTGTGCTGGGGAAGATAATGTGCTATGTAGGGAGAGATATTGACAGAAAATGTAAGGAAATAATTAAATATAATTATTAGATATGAGATATATTTAAAAAGATAAAAGGGAGCAATGGATTTTTTTATCACCGCTAGGGTTCTATTTTCTTTCTAACCTTAACTTTGTTTTTTTCATTTTAATCGGTTGTTGCTGACGGTACTAATTTTAACGTTAATTATTGATAGTTGGTAATTATTATTTTTAATTAAATTATTATATTTGATGATTATTTTTTTTTAGTTTTTAATAAAAGTAATTTTGTCTGTAGCACATATTCTTCCATATTGTAGTACGTCTTCCTTTGCCTTGTAACACTTTTTGTTTTGTCTATATTGACGTTGTTTAGTATTTTTTTTCATTTTATTTTTTTCAGGGTTGAATTTGAAATCGCCTAGACTGATCAAGATGACGCTTATTTAGTTATCCCGTTGATCTTCCCTGCTTTGGACCCTCGGGTTGTATTGAATACGCGATTTGTGATCGTGGATGGTTTTTTCACGACGCTCTGGTTTGATTTGCGGTTATCAATGGTCATTTAGTAATTTGATCCTCTTTTGTGGTTCGTTTGTCGCTGCAGTCAAATCTATTTGTATCTATCTTTTGTTCGAATCTTTTCATTGTATGATCTTTGTATGATTTAAAGTGGCTAGTTTATTAGGTTAATAGTTATAGAAAAATGTCTAAATTATATATTTATTTTACGTTTATGATCGTAAATCCTCATTGTAATTTAAATATTTTCTTATTTTAATAAAACTAGCTGTTTATATTAAAAAAAAACAAGAATCTGACTAATGTAAGGAAAACGCTAATCATTTATTTGACATTTTGGGAGTTCGAATATTTATGTGAACAACTCCTAAAACAACAGACCCTAGTCTAAGCATTTATCAAATTTAACTCATTATAAACTAAAAATAGAAAAAGAAAAGTCAAAGACAAGTGGCTCATAAAACAACATTAATTTAATAATTTCAATTTTAGTACTATAAGTAGTTTTGTTAGGTTAATGACTGTCTGTAGATATTAATTAAACTCTATTTAGTTATTGTTATTTTATAAATAATGCCCATTAACATTAATTAACATTAATAGGCATTAATGTTATATTAGATATTTGATTAAGTTAGAAGATATCAACAAACAATAATTAAAATCATTTAAGTGTCCTTCTAAATACTTTTTCCTATTATATATCTAATTTTAATTAAATTAAAAGTGTTAATTAATTTTTTGATTAAATACAGAGGTATTACATTCTAATACCGAAATTTAAACTCATACAAGATGTGCATCTTTAATCACTAGACAAATTACTGTGAATTAATTTTTTTATTCACTAATTTTAAATTATATTTACAAAATTAAAATATGATTACATAATTTTTATTTATTCACTAATTTATAAGAAAATTGAAGTCTTATATAGAACTAGTATTTCTAAAAGGTTTAAAAACGAACGAAAAATTGATTAGTATTTTATGTCCGTATGTATTATGGTATATGAATTTGGTTTCGATGTTTAATTTGATATCTAATTTTTTTTGTCCAATTACATACTTGAACTTAGTTTCGAGGTTTAATTTAGTACCTAACCTTTTTAGGCCCAATCCAAGTATTTGACCTTGACTTTTTTTTATTCAAATTGATATCTAAACTTGATATTTTTGGCTCAAATAAGTACTTAAACTTAGATTTTAGGTTCAAATTGATTAAACATCATAAGTATCTATTTCAACTAAAAAAAGTAAAGATAAGGTTTTGTATACATTCAAACTTGCTAGACAAGAGTTTTCCTTTAATCAATGGAATATTAATGAGAAATATTGTTCAATTCCACCCCTTGACCAATCATTATTTTGATTTCCTCCCTTTAAATGTTTATATCAAATATTATCTTATTGCATTTTTTTTAAAAATAAGTATAAATAATTTCATTTTTGGAGTATATTATATGTTCGTTTTACAGTCCATGTTTGATGTTTATGATTGACCCTAAAAACACACCATCCCCAATTCTTTAAACCCTAACCCAAAATTTATTTTTTAGTGCGAGAGCATAAATAGGGGAGAAATTTTCTATTCCTTGATCATATTATCGCAAAGATTCAAACATAAATTCTCTAAATGCAGTGTACATTATCATTACACTCAGCATTTATTAGTAAATAATTTTATATTTAATAACGTGTCATGTCAAGAAAAATATATAGCTCGTTTTAATGTTTTCTTTGAAATCGCACAAAATGGAAATTAAATCCAAATATAATTTTAGAATACCTCTCATTTTATTTAAAAATGAAAAGAATTGATAAAAAATATTTTATTGAATAAGAAAAAAATGTTTAAATAGTTAGTATAATGATAGGGGTCCTAGGGGAAGAAGAGATTCATAATAGTTATTAAAGGGGATCCCCTATCTTAAATCATACGTATAATCAAAGATCAACCTCACCTCATTAATATAAACAACCTATACTTTCAACCATAAATTAAAAAATATTTAACATGGTTTACTTTTCATTTTATTTTTATTAAATATAGAGATTTCATATTCTAAATGACAAATGTCAAGATTCGAATTCACATAACATGAAATAATATGAGCATCCTTGACCACTCGACTAATTAATGATTCTCTACTTTTAATTTTATTAAGTATACAAAAATATAGGTTAAATGACAAAAGATTCATTATTAAATTTTTAATTGTCACCAACGTTAAATTTAATCTCAAAAAAAATCCAACACCATCTCTCATTAAAAAAATGTTCAAGAGAGACAATGTGAGGCAAGTGAAAGTTTTAAGGATTTATATACTGGCGGTGGAAATTTTTTTCCACAAACGCCTTAGTTTTAGGGTTAATTTAGGGTGTAAGGTTTAAGGGTTTAGGTGTAGGGGTTTAGAATTTAGGGGGTTAGAGGTTATAGTTTAGGTTTTACGATTAATTATATTGAGAAATTAGGTTTTAACCCTAAACAAATAAATTTTATTCACAATCACTAAATTTAAAATACTAAACCTAAACACCCTAAACACTACACCCTAAACTAAGTCACTAAACCATAAAACTAAGGCACTTGTGGAAACTAAAAGTTTCCGCCAACGGTGTATCACATAATTATCCAAGTTTTAATACTCCCTCCGTCATATTCAATATGTATGGTATTGACTTTTTTGGATCAATTTTATTATTGATAAAAATATGAAAAAATATGTTTTAAAAATATTCAATCAAGTAGTTTAAAAACTATATGTTTTATAAAATTTAATTAATTAAAATGTTTAAAATATTTATGGTCAAAGTTTAAAAAATGACTTTTAAAAAGTTAGTACTATACATATTAAATGGGACAGAGTGTAACACCCCGATCTCACCGGGTTCGAGACGCTATATTCAGGTTACCTCTAACCCGGACCATAAAATTTTGTTTGGTTTAAAACCCAAATATAGCCAAGAAAATGACATTTAAAACAAGTCACTTAAATAAAGTTTCATAACAGTTTCAAATCCAAAATATAGATGGAGCTCCATACAAATCAAACACCGTATATCAAAATAAGTTAGAAATAGAGTTACAGACCAATCAACAATAAGTTCCTATGGATACACAGCCCTACAACTAAACTCAAGGTACTGTACTTGAGTTGATTCGGTGCTGGGTAATCCTTGCCGATGTGCTCATTTCCAAAAGAGTGACCTGTCAACCTATGCACGGAAAAAAACACATCCACACGTTGAGCTAACATAGCTCAGTGGTACATGTGTACTCTACAATAATTCATGATGTTCATAAAGGTAATGCATGCAAGAATAAGCATAGAGTATATGGCATAAAGTGAAGGAGTGGACAAATGTTAACATGGTAATCAAACCTGGAACCACCTTATCTTGGGTCCTTCCATTTGCTACATACCCAGAAACATATAGCCATTGGGTAGTAACAAGGGCCATCTACTCGAAAATACCTAGCCATCAAGTAGAGGACAACACATACTCAAAAACACATAGCCATCGAGTAAGGTTCATCACATACTTGGTAACACATAGCCATCAAGTAGCGAAAATCTCATACTCAAAAACACATAGCCATCGAATAACGAATAACTAGCACTAAAAAATACTTAGCCATTGAGTATTATTTTTGGGTATCTGGATCCATCAACCAGTTGCCCACATGGCAAGCGACAACATCGTGTAACCATACAAATCCTATGGTTGCTATCAAAATACAAGTCACACAAGACTTACCAATTCTTAAATTTAATGCTCCAATAGCAGGAGAATTCTTAATCTCTCAGTTTTACAACTCGTTTTAGGCCAATAGGGGTCCATTGGATCGAACGAAATATTTTTTTAGCATTCCGGGTGAAAATTGACATTTTTGGGTAGATTGCCCAACGGGTATCGATACCCAGCAACGCGTACCGATACGCCCCCTCTAGGTACAAATACCCAGCTATTGCGTATCAATACTCAGTTTTAAGGAGAATGGTTGACTGTTAACCCCGTACCAATATACGAGAAATGTGTACCAGTACGCCCTTGGTATCGATACCCCAAGCATACCGATACAATTTTTTGCCACTAAACAATCTTATGGAACAGGGGTTCCGATACGGCTCGAGCATGTATCGAAACTCCCTTTAGATTTTGCCCGTGTTCATCCCATAGAACACAGGGTATTGATACGACCACCCCGTGTACTGATACTTAAGCCTGGAAATAGCTTCCAAGGCTTGAAAAATTACTCCTCAAGCCCCCAAAATGAACCCTTAACCTCTAAACTTGATCCTACATCTTATGGAAGATTATTATGATGGTTTACTACCATTTTACGGGTTGTTAACACCAAATTGGTGTTTTACCATTAGCAACCATAAACAAGTTTGAAACAATCAATGCTCAAACAATGCAAAGCAATTATATTTATGAAGAGCATGAACCAAAATAGAGTCAGAGATGTACAAACCTTAATCAAAATCCCGTAACCCACTTGCCCATAAGCCTTTCCTCACTTCTTCTCATTCTCTTTGGTGGGGGATAGTTCTCCAACTTCTTTAACTAACAACAAGAGTAAAAACATATTTGTTACACACCCAAAAGATTAGATATAAGCTTAGACGAATTTGAAACATAAAATTCATCCTAGAAAATCCACCTTTCAGAACCCCTCTAAAACCCATTTTTTTATCCACCACAATTTCCATGGATTTTTACCTCAAAATATAAATCGTGATAAGGAGGTAGACATATCCAAAGCTTGGGCTGAGGATCGTATAATGTTGAGATAAAGCTTAAACCTTTCACACTTTAATGGCTGTAATTTTTAGGGAAAGAATTTGAGTGTTAAGAGGAAGAAAAAGAAGGGTGTTATGAAGGTGATGAAATCATGGGCAGCCTTTCTAACTTGAAACTAAGATGATTGGCTACCTATCTTTTACCCATGGGGAAATTACTCACATGGTCCCCTATTTTCTTCATCTTTTACACCAAGCCTTAAAACTAGCTCACCAAACCTCTCTAAGGCCCAATAAAATAGATATCTGATTTAATACCCATGTCAAAGACTCGAGTTAACACTAACCTATTGATTCAAAAAATTTGGGTCGTTACAAATCTTCCCTCCTTAAATAAAATTTTGTCTTTGAAATTTACCTGAACTGAAGAGATGCGGATACAACAACTCTATATCGTCTCTAGTTTCCCAAGTGGCTTCTTCCATGCCGTGATTTTTCCAAAACATCTTTACTAACGGTATACTCTTGTTGTGCAACTCCTTGACTTTCACGTCAAGAACTCTAATCGGCTCTTCTTCGTAGGTTAAATCAGCGTTGACCTTAATTTCTTCAAGAGAAAGCGTATGAGAGGGGTTAGAGCAATATCGACAAAGTATCAAAACGTGAAACATATTATGAATCTACTCTATTTCTGGTGGTAAAGCCAACCGATAAGCCACTGGTCTAACCCTCTCAATCACCTTGTATAGCCGAACAAATCTCGGACTTAGCTTTCCTTTACACTCAAAGCGTATGACACACTTCCACGGTGACACTTTAAGGAACACCTTGTCACCGACCTTATACTCAATATGTTTATGATGTGAATCTGTATAAGCCTTTTGTTGGTCGAAAGCTACTTGCAATATTTCTTTGATTATCTGAACATTTTCCTTAGTCTGCCTAATTAGGCTTGAGCCCACAATACGCCTCTGTCGACTTTGCTAACGCTCGGTGAAAGATTGAAAATGCAGTGTAAATATGTAAGAAATAATGCCAAGAGTAAGTCTATTGCGTGCAAGTATACACGGCCAACAAGTAATACAACAGTGAAATGAGTATCGTATCCACAGAGATTGACCAAGAATTTAAGTGTTCAATGGTTTACTTGTTAAAGGGATCGAGAATGTTGGAATTGATTTGGATTTAGATTTAGACAATAGCTAAAGTAATGCAATGAAAATAAAAATAGTTTGGCAAGAAGAAGTATTTAAAAGGATGATGAGCATTGGCAAGGGATGCTTGGATTTTACACTAGTTATGCCAGTTATTAATAATGTTCTGCCTTGGATTTATTGCTGAGCAGGTTTCAAGAATAGTATTACCTCTGTCGATGGCAATACCCTAAGTTAACCACGATAAAACCCATATATGTCTATAGTGCAACATTTCATAAATTAACTTGATTAAGTTTCAATCTATACTCTTAAGGGGTAGATTCACTTCCAAAGTAAGCTCATCTAGTTGAACATATTTTGTCAAAGTTTCTCTCTTTAGTACCTGGTAACCGATCATTAACCCTTAATTCTGTTAAGATATTAAGGTATAATAAGCATACAATGCCAACTGTCGTATGAAAAAAAAATTTAAGAAAATAAAGTTCTAGCAAGATAGAAAATAATGCAAGGCATTCCAATTATTAAAAAACCAAAAATAAACTGAGCATTAATCACAAACATCCCTAACCAATTGTAAAAGCTTAGTTCATGGTTGAGAGATCCATCCATAAAATATTGTATCTCAACATCACCATTCAAATAAAAATTAAACTAAGAGAATAAAAAAAGAAAGAGGTTCATCGATGTAGCCCTTCAAATGCTCCAGAGCTCTCGGTCTAAGATGGTCGAACCACGTTACCTCTAGCTTTCTTTTTCACAACGGTGCTGCCTTTGATCCATGATTGGTATTCTTTAAATAGGCACTCGTGAAAACCCTAGGATGGGTTTGAAATTTGATTACACACCAATATAGGCGTATTACCATCTTTTGAATTTTAAGGTTGGCGTGTATTGGATTTAACGGCTACTTTTATCGGGCATCGAACTTCAGTCCTTTGCCAACCGAGCTTGGCAATCTCTGGTCTAACTTTGCCACATGCAACTCAGCAATTCTCTTACGTTTTTCCTACTCCTGCGCTGCTTTGCCAAGCCTGCTCTGCTCCTATCCTGCATCAACACCAGCAAAATAACCCTTCACACTGGCAATAGAACAACTTTCTAACTCCTTATACAATTGCATAATTTTAACAACTAAATGCGAACATATATATATATATATCTAAAGACAAGCAAAAGTAGTGTAAAATATGCATAAAATTAGTACTTTCTAAGAGTTAACAGCCTCTCATTTAACTCGGTCTAATATAATAGAGTTTTGCACTTACGTACATACAATGCTTCAAATAGAGCTATCTGAATGCTCGACTAGAAGCTATTATTGTAGGCAAACTCAACCAACAAAAGGTGTTATTCCTAACTACCATCGAAATCAATGATACAACATCGGAGCATATCCTCAAGAATCTGTATGACTCTCTCGGACTGACCATCGGTCTGAAGGTGAAAACTCGTACTAAAATGTAATATGGTGTCCAATTTTTCGTACAACTTCTTTCAAAACCTAGAAGTAAACCTCAGGTCCCTATCGGAGATGATCGATGACGGAAACCCATGAAGTCTCACAATCTCCCTAATGTACAACTTGGCCAACTTTTCCAAGAAGTAATCTATTCTTACTGGCAAAAAGTGAGCAGTCTTGGTCAATCTATCTATAATGAACAAAATTGCATCATGTTTTCCTTTTGTCAAAGGTAAATTGGTTACAAAATCTATAGTCACTCGATCTCACTTCTATTATAGAATTTGTATCTGCTATAGTATTTTTGAGGGAACTTGGTGTTCAGCCTTAACTTGCTGACAAACCAAGTATTTGGTCACAAACTCCGAAACGTCCATTTTCATCATTAGCCACCAATAAAACGGTCGCAGATCTTGATACATCTTATTGCTACCCAAGTATACAGTAAAATGACTAATGTGTACTTCTTTGAGAATCTTGTCCCTGAACTCATCAATGGCCAGTATACACAAACGGTCATGAAAGTACAAGATCCTATCTCGCACCTTAAACTCAGTCATCTCGCCACGTTGTACCATTTCAATATTAGCCACAAGGTCTTCATCTAACACGTGTTTCTTCTTAATCTCTTGTACTAAGGTTGGTTCCACATGAAGCTCGGCCAAAAGGCCACCATCAACGATCATTCTCAAATAGGCAAACATGATCTTCAAATCAAATATTGATTTCTAGCTCAACGCATCGGCAACCACGTTAGCCTTTTCTAGGTGATACTCAATCACACAATCATAGTCCTTGAGTAGCTCTATCCATCGACGTTGTCTCAAATTCAACTCTTTCTACCTAAGGAGATACTTCAAGCTCTGGTGGTTTATATAGACTTCTCGCCACAAAGGTGACGTCTTTAAATTTTTAGGGCGAAGATAACCAAGGTCAACTCTACGTCATGAGTAGGATAATTACGCTTATGCACCTTGAGGTATGAGCCATAACTTTTCCACTTGTGTAAGGACGCACCCAAGTCCATTTAAGAATGCATCACTGAAAACTACATAATTCTTCCTGACTCTAGTTAGGTCAGAATCGGTGCCTCTGTTAAGTAAGCCTTTAGCTGATCAAAACTTTATTGTTTCCTTTCGTTCTACTCGAAAAGAACTCCTTTCTGAAGTAATTTGGTCAAAATAGTTGCTATGATAGAGAATCCCTTGACAAAGTGTGGGTAGTAACCTGCTAAACCAAAGAAATTACGAACTTTTGAAATATTATTGAGAGGTTTTCACTCAACCACGGCTTGAATCTTCTGTGGGTCTATATGGATGCATTAGGTCGAAACGATGTAGCACATGAATGCCACATCTAACAGCCAAAACTCATACTTGCTGAACTTAGCAAACAACACATTTTCCCGAAGGGTTTGAATAACAATGCAAATATGGTAGTCGTGTTCCTCCTCTGAGCCAGAGTATACTAAGATATCATTGATGAAGACTACAAACTAATCCAAATGGGCTAAAATATCCTATTCATCAAATCCATAAATGTCGTTGGGGCATTCATGAGACCAAATGGTATCACCAGAAACTTGTAGTGACCATAACGAGTTCGAAAAGTAGTATTGTGAACGTCTTCATCTTTAACCTTCAACTGATAATATCCTGAACTCAAGTCAATCTTGGAAAATATGCGAGCACCTTTTAATTGGTTAAACAAATCATCGATTCTAGGAATAGGATAACGATTGTTTATCGTTACCTTGTTGAGTTGAAGGTAATCAATACACAGTGTAATTGACCCATATTTATTTTTCACAAACAGAACATGAGCAACCCAAGGCAAAATATTCGGTCAGATGAACCCTCACTCTAGCAACTCATGAAGTTGATTTTTTAACTATTTAAGTTCAGTCGGTGCTATGTGATAGGGTACAATGGACACTAGTGCTACTCTCGACAATACCTCAATTCTAAACTTTAACTCTCGGTCAGGAGAAAACCCTGGAAAATCTTTGGAAAAGACATCAACGAATTTGCATACAGCCTGAAGATTCTCAAGTGTGGGGCAAGGGATTCTCGTATCTACCACATAAACTAAGAAAGCATCACAACCTATAGTAGTATGTCTCAAGCCCATATGGCCGAGATCACATTGGAAAGACAACGATTTCGTTTATCTTGTACAAGCAATCTCTCTCCACCGAAACTATAAAGTGTCAAACTCTTAGCTCGACACTTTAAGCTAGCATCATACTCAAATAACCAGTCCATACCCAAGATCATATCAAACTCTTAAAAGGGTATATCCATCAAATTTGCCAGAAATATGTGTCCTTAAATTTTAACCAAACACCGTATATACCTTGTTTACCAAGACATCAAACACCAAAAGACTAAACACGCGAACTTTAACCTCTAGACTCTCAGCTATAATCCCCCACCCTTGGTAAAACTCACTCCGTATGAATGAAGAGGTGGATCCAGAGTCCACTAAAACAACAATGGGAAAAAAAGAATAGAGTAAATGTACATATCTGTAGCCTCACATTCATCTTTAGCCTTCACAACATACTGCCTCACTAGAGCTCTAGTAGTGGAATTCTTGGTGCCTCCACTCATATGTCCTGACATAGATCCTGATCTTCTTCTGTCAAAACCTTAGCCCCTCTAACCTGACTGCTGAGACCTCTAAGACTAGGTTAGGGCACCATAACTAGCCTAGGGACAATCCCTAACAAAGTAATTCGGGGAACCACATATGAAACAAGTTTTAGTAGACATAAAACACTCTCTTGAGTGGTGTTGCCCGTACCGATCACACAAATAATAGACTAGAGATCCAGACGAGCCTTCCCCGCTCATCATAGATGAGAAAGTTAAATGTCCTCCTCGATACCTGAACGGACCTCTAATTTGACTATATGAATAATTTCTGTTATTCTTCCTGAAATCTCGAGAATCTCTAGATCTCTTGCCTGATCTCAGAGATGAACCCCCAGTTTTAAAAGTCTTGAACTGATTTTGGGACCCTCCAGCATGCCCCTTAATCAAACTCCCAACCTACTCGAGGGATCTAGCACTATTGGCTAACTCCGTAAACATCTTGGGTGGGTTAGTGGTCACATACATTTGTAGCTCATGTTTTAGACCTCAACGAAACTTCTTACATCTTATTTCTTCTGTCGCAACTAACTCTAGAGCAAATCTACTTAATCACAAGAATTCTTGTTCATACTCAAACATTGTTCATTTCGCTTGCACCAAGTGGGAGAACTGATCTCTCAACATATCCATCTGAGCTTTTTCGACATACTTACTCTTGAAATCCTTCAAGAAGTACTCATACGTGGGTAGTGCAGGGTGTAATCCCATCTCTACAATTTCTCACCATTCTCTAGCATTACACTTTAGAAGAGAGGTAATGCAATTGAGTCTATTATGGGTCTGAACCATATATGTTTGAAGGCCCACTAGACATCTCGTAGCCACTGATCTATATCAACTAGATTACAGTCGTCCGTGCCACAAAAATTCTAGACCTTATACCGATAGATCCTCTTAACGGGGGTCTCTTAGGGTGCATCAGATGGCTTAGGCAAGGCCCTAACAAGGCGGCAGAGAAAGCCAATCAAATTTTGGAAGTAGGCAACCTCATCCTTTCTAGAATCTTACCTATTTGTGTTTAGGACATACTCATCCTCATAGTCATCCCAAGAGGTGCATGACTCTCGTCACGACCATTGTTACCACGGTCTTCGCTACCAGGCATAGCAAATTCTAAAATCACAGGAAAGCATAAGAAACACATCAGATTTTCAGTCTTGGAAAATACAGTATCAACTTTATATGCTTATATCCATTAGAAACCTTAAAACAACTCCCATATACCCTAGGGATTTTCTAAAACCGGCTAAACCTAGGCTCTAATACAATTAAATATAACACTTCAATCCCACTAAATTCAAGACGCTACATTCGGGTTACCTCTAACGTGGACCATAAAATTTTGTTTGGTTTAAAACCCAAGTTTAGCCAAGAAAATGACATTTAAAACAAGACACTTAAATAAAGTTTCATAACAGTTTCAAATCTAAAATATAGATGAAGCTCCGTAAAATCAAACAATGTATATCAAAATAAGTTAGAAATAGAGTTACAGATCAATTAACAATAAGGTTCTATGGATACATAGCCCTACAACTAAAATCAAGTTATTGTACTCGAGTTGATTCGGTGTTGGGTAATCCCTGTCGATGTGTTTTTTTACAAAAGAGTGACTTGTTAACCTACACGCACGAAAAACAACACATCCGCATGCTGAGCTAACATAGCTCAGTGGTATATGTCTACTCTACAATAATTCATGATGTTCATAAAGGTAATGCACGCAAGAATAAGTATAGAGTATAAGACATAAAGTGAAGGAGTGGACAAATGTCAACATGGTAATCAAACCTGAGACCACCTCAACTTGGGTCCTTTAATTTGCTACATACCCAGAAACACATAGCCATCGGGTAGTAACAAGGGTCATCTACTCGGAAACACCTAGCCATCAAGTAGAGGACAACACATACTCGACAACACATAGCTATTGAGTAAGGTTCATCGCGTACTTGGTAACACATAGCTATCTAGTGGCGAAAATCTCGTATTCAAAATATATAGCCATCGAATAACAAATAACTAGCACTCGGAAACACTTAGCCATCGAGTATTACTTTTGGGTATCCGGATCTATCAACCAAGTGCCCACATGACAAGCGACAACATCGCATTACCATACATTTCTTATGGTTACTATCAACATACAAGTCACACAAGACTTTTACCAATTCTTAAATTTTATGCTCGAGTAGAAGAAAATTTCTCAATCTCCCAGTTTTACAACTTGTTGTAGGCCACTAGGGGTCTATTGGATCGAACGATATAATTTTTTATCCTTCTACGCAAAAATCAACATTTTTCGACAAATTGCCCAGCGGGTATTGATACCCAGAAATGTGTACCGATATGCCCCTCTGGGTACCGATACCCATCTATTGCGCATCGATACTCAGTTTTAAGGAGAGGGGTTGATTGTTAACTACGTACTGATATACGAGAAATATGTACTAGTACTCCTTGGTATCGATACCCCCTAAGTGTACCGATACAATTTTCTGTCACTGGAATTTCCTATGGAACAAAGGTTCTGATACGGCTCGAGCCTGGATCGATACTCCCTTTAGTTTCCGCCTGTGTTCATTCCATAGAACACAAGGTATCGATACGACCACCCCGTGTAGCGATACTTAAGCCTAAAAATGGCTTACAAGGCTTAGGAAATCACTCTGAAGCCCCCAACTTAACCCCTCAACTCAATCCTACATCTTATGGAAGATTATTAGAATGATTTACTACAAATTTTATAGGGTTTTAACACCAAATTAGTGTTTCATCATTAGCAACCATAAACAAGCTTTTAAACACTCAAAGCTCAAACAATGCAAAGCAATTATATTTATGAAGAGCATGAACCAAAATAGAGTCAGAGATGTACAAACCTTGATCAAAATCCCGAAACCTACTTGCCCACAAGCCTTTCCTCACTTCTTGTCTTTCTCTTTGGTGTGGGATAGTTCTCCAACTTCCTTAACTAACAACAAGAGTAAAAACGATTTTGTTACACTCCCAAAAGATCAGATTTAAGCTTTAGACGAATTTGAAACATGAAATTCGTCCTATAACAGTCACCTCTCAAAACCCCTCTAAAACCCATTTTCTTTATCCACCACAATTTCGATGGATTTTTACCTCAAAATGTAGATCGTGATGAGGAGGTAGACATATCCAAAGCTTGGGATGAGGATCGTAGAATGTTGAGATAAAGCTTGAACCTTTCACACTTCAATGGTTGTGGTTTTTAGGGAGAAAATTTGAGTGTTAAAAGGAAGAAAAAGAGAGTTATGAGGGTGATGAAATCATGGGCAACCTTTCTAACCTGAAACTAAGGGGATTGGCTGCCTATCTTTTACTCATGGGAAAATTACTCATATGGCCCTGCTCTTTCTTCCTCTTTTAAACCAAGCCTTAAAACTAGCCCACCAAACCTCTCTAAGGCCCAATAAAAGGGATATCTGACCCAATACCCATGCCAAAGACTCGAGTCAACGCTAACTTGTTGACTCAAAAAATTCGGGTCGTTATACAGAGGGAATATATATTATTGAAAGAAAAATTATTCGATACACAAATTGTGTAAAAATTATTTTACACAATCCTTTCATTTGGAATACTATCAGTTATATTTATGGGTAAAGTTTAGGGTTCAAATGATAGATTTACACCGTTTATGTATCGAATAATTATCTTATAATTATGACAATGGAGGTAAAATATTAGAGATACAAAAAGCTAGCATAGGGCCACAACATATATGAGGAAAATAAATACACCATAAAATAAAAAGCCCGCTGCTTGCCTCACCTGGGTAGCTTGGGAAGAACAAACTATTAATTGGTTAATAATTTTTGTCCTCCCTTTATATTTGGGGTAAAGAAAATGAAAGAATGAACATATAGGCAAAGGTCTATTATTATTATTTCTGCCCTTAAATTTGGTAGCACATCTTTATTAATTTCGTGCCTTCTGACCTAACTTATCTCATTACTGCTTGTAGCTGGAAGTCACTGTGGGTTTTGATGAGTGCACATAGGGTACAAGTACTTTGCAAGCATGATTGGTCAAGACAAAGATGGAAGGTGTAAAAAAAAAATTTAAGGACTAAATTAAGAAAATTGACAAGTTTAGATACCCATTGGGTTTAAAATGAAAGTTTAAATATTAATTAGGTATATATTACCAAATTTAGAGATAAAATTAAACATTAAAAAATATTATATGTTTGATGGTTTTATGTAACAATTCTCTGTTAGTAGATTTCTACTTCAACCAAATCAGATCAAATTCAAACCTATAAAACCCATTCCAACTCAGTCCCATTCAAGATAGAATTATTGGGCTAGGTATAGGGATGTTAATTGGGCAGGGCGAAGACGAAGAATTTTCATCACTATTTTTGTCTCACGATTTGCTGTAGGTACAAAAATAAAATCATCTCCACCATACGACTTGCAAAACTAGAACCATTCTCGTCATGGGCGAAGCTACATAGGGGTTGACAGGTCTGGCCCCTGTGGCCTACCTTTAAGCCCATTGTTTTTTAATTTGACCATGCATAATTTTAAGTTATAATTTATTTTTCTTGTATGGTATTAGAAAATGGTTCTTATCTTAGTTGCAAAGTATGTAAGTGAATGTAGCTAAGTTTTACTTGAAGTCAATAAATCAAATCTTATTAGAGACATTTTTTAGTCTTTTATTTTTTTTTTATTCTTGGACTCGTTGATTATTAATTTCTGGCTTCCTTGATTCTCATCTCACTACTCACGTAGGTCATAAGATCTACCTAATCATCGCTATACCCGCCTCGCGATACAGTTTATATAATATATTTATAAGTAACAATTAAATAAATATAAACTAGTCTTTTGAAAAAAGTATGAAATATATTTTTTCGAACTCCCACTACACATGCGACATTATTTCAACTTTCACCATTTTAAAAACAATAATAAGTTGTCGCGACCCTTTAAATGACTAAAAATTGAGAAACCGTGACTCCGTGAGTGCTGTATTTTTTCTAAAACATAGTAACTCCGTGAGTGCTGTGTTTTTTCTAAAACATAGTAATCAATATAAGTTGAGTATTATGAAATGTATCATTATTTAAATATTTTTTAAATAAACTTATTATGTTTATTGGTGAAGGGGTTAAGACAAAACAACTAAAAATGAAACAGGTACAAGATCATATGTACGTTTATTTCATCACTCACGACAAGTTTAATTTTTTTCTTCATCCCCATTTTACCCGTAAAATTTGTATTCATCTTATTCAATTGGGTGATAGGTGAGAAATCCTCACAAAACCTACCCTACTGGCATCTCCAATCAGACCGCGTCTGTTAACTATAAGTGGGTACATGTTTAAATAAATTGTCTTGCATGCCCCCGATAATATATTTTTTGCGAGTAGATTTAATCAAGAATCGAATGATTTATTCGGTTCGCTTGGTTCTACCTAGTTATAGACAAAGATTTCCAGACCTGGTCCTATATAATTTAAATAATAAAATATTTTGTTTAAATTTAATTATAAATTAATATAAAATTATAGTTTTAATATTTTATTAATTTTAAATGGAAAAGAATAATTTAAACGTGTCGGGCAAGACAATGCTCAAGCTTTTTTTTTTTTTTTTTGCAACTGAGTCTATCTAACCCAACCCGACTCATGAATGTCTCGACTTATAAAATTATACACAAGGATAAACGAAGGAAAAAAAAAACAACAAAAACGAAAATATGTAATGAATCGGAGGGACTTTGCATGTCAAATATATTTTTTATCTAATACCATTTTTAGTCCTATTAGTAGGGACGAAGCCACCTTATAGGCGGGAGGGGTAATTGTCCCCTAAAATTTGATAGGTTAATTACAGCTCAGGCCCTAAAATTTTAAAATCTTTGTAATTAAGTCTTTGTCTCTCCCAAAATTATATGGTTTATTATTTTTTATGATATTGTCATTTAAAATTAATAAAGCTAAACATTAATCCCTCATTTTTTGCTTTAATTACTTTTTTAAGACATTTCAAATTTAAAATTTATAAAATTAAACCTAAACTCCCTTAATTTTTATGGTTTAATTACTTTTTAAGGCATATTTATTTTAAAATTAATTAATTTGCCCCTTGTAGTTCAATCATGGCTCCATCCCTTCCTATTAGATTAAATATATGTTATATTAAATTTCGATATCCTTCAATATTTGAAATTAAATACTTATTAAATCTACTTTAATTTTAAAGTCATACAACTTGACTTTTCCCACCGTCTAATGCTAATTTGTTCAAGAAAACTTTTGCAACAAATTCTATAATGTGACATGATACAAATAATAAATGCAGCAAATTTATATAATGTCAAAAACATATAATTATATACTATTTTAAATATAATTTTAAAAATATAAACACAATAAAAATATACGAAAAGTATACAAGTGAAAAATTCGTTGATGGGATCCGTTACGTGGTTTGAATCAGACATACTGGGCCGCAAATTATATAAATGAGCGAATAATAATTGTGTATTCATTTATTAAATAAACAAATTTAAATAAAGATATATAATAGAACTTCTATAAATTAATATTTAATAAATTAATAATTTTTCTAAAATAATAATTCTTTTCGGTCTCAATTTGGGTCCAAGGTTTAAATTAATAATTTTGATAAATTAATAAGATAACATTTTTTTCGAAAGACCCTTATATAAATTTATGATCTCTTCAATATTATAAGTTAATAATTCTATAAATTATAAATTATATTGTTATTTGCTTCTTCTTAAAATTTAAATCTAGCTGTATTTCATCTCTAACTCTCCTTACTGCATCTTAAAGTTTCGGTGTTGCATTCTCATACAGCAACAAAAAAATGTGAAGAGTTGTTGCCGCTATGAGTCTTGAGGAATGTTTGATGTTGTTTATATAGTGGTTGATTTCCTTACCATACATGAACCTACTTTAAGTTTTAACTAGTACTACATACTACAATGAATTTTGGTTTTTTAGGGGTATATATTATATTTAATTAGTCATATTGTACATGAACATCATTAAATTAGTCAATACAATGTATATGTTTTATTCATGAAGAATAATGTAGGTTTGTTAAATCGGAAAAAATCTTTTTAATTAATAAATTATTAATTTATTAATTAATTAGTACTTTTTAAAATTAATAAAATTTCGTGGTCCCGATATTATTAATTTATAGAGATTTTACTATATTTAGACTTTTATGTTTATGAATAAATTTATTTTTTTAGACTTGATTTTAAGCTTGCTTTTAGAGTCATTTATAAGCTCATTTACTAATCCTATTTTTGATGTTGAACAAAATGTATATTCTATTTTTGATGACTCTATAAAAAGTATGCCCGATTTCTATAATTGACTTTTATGTTTATGAACAACTTATACAAACAAATCATATTTTGAGGGGCCAAACTCTCATTTCTTCAGCTCTTACCATTTAATAAAAATTTAATTATTATTTATCATTATTCATAAGTATAACTTATATACGTATGTTCCAACAACCGGTTTGTCTAGTAATATGAGACATTATATCTTTTAAGCAAGGTCAAATGTTCGAATTCTGGCGTTGTGAATGAAACGAGCTAGACTAGAAGGGTCACCCCCATAATGACTATCTGCAATACTTAAATTAATCAACTAATAAGTTGGATATCATTCGTTAGTTTTTTTTAATCAAACATGATTTTTTTGATAAAATATGATTCCATAGAAGAAGAAAATCATACAAAATACTATTGCGTGCTTTACAGGTGCGGTTCAAAGATTTTGGGAGTTATATGCAATTTATTAAAATGAGGCCCTTAATTTATAATTAGTAAGAGATATAAATTTTTTTCTTCAAAAAAATACCTTAATAGAAAATATATTATTAGATTATCCTCTTGAGCAACACAAAATTAACTTATAAACATCTAAACATAAAATATTTTCACTTAAAATGTGTCATCGTTTTTACATGTTTTAAGTTTTAGATAATTGTTATATATATACACATAATTGTATATATATAAATTTATAGTTTTTTTTTTATAAATATTTAATTTAAATTCTTTATTTTTGGTCCCTCTCTTTCAGGGCTATGTTTTATCGCGCTTGTCCAGAATCTCATTTATACTTTATTAAAAAAATTTCTAAATTTAAGTGGAGGAAAAAATACAACACGATAGCAAAAGCTAAAAGGAAACAAGCCGAGAAAAATCAAACGAACAAAGCAGTACAATCGAATCAAAGATCAACAATAAGCATAAAGCACCACAAAGCAACCCAACCCCAGTAACTCACGCAGTCACTAAACTCAGTAGCTCCCACCAGCAACAAATCCAAATCCCACTCAGCAAAACAATGCAGCACCCAACACCCAAGCATCCACCAGCAAGCACCAAACTCAACTATCATACCATAACACCACAGCCAACTCAAATCACACGAAACCAGGACCTCCTGTCGACACCCCCCTTGGCTAGCGCATCAGCTAGCCCATTTGCCTCCCGGAAAATATTATGAAAACAAACGCATGACAACATACGACAAGCAGCATTTATTTGCCGAAAACAATTCCATAAACGCCAAGGCCTCCTCTCGAGATGAAGCACCCACGATACTGCCACAGTAAAGTCAGATTTGATTATTATAGAAGGCGTCAAAGCCCACGACGAATTAACCAACATATCAAGGGCATACACAATAGCTCGAACTTCCGCCTCATTAGAATCCATGACTCCTAGCGGACCCAAAAACATGTCTAATACACACCCTCTCTATCACGAAGCGCACCCCCATATCCAGCAGGACCGATTTTTTCCTCGCCGACTCATCAACGTTAAACTTAATGGTTCCCTCCAAAGGCGGCAGCCAAAACACACCTCGGCGAAACATACGACTATCAACACTTGGAAGAGAATTCCTCGGACAGACCCACCGTTCGGCTTCAGCAATAAACGAGTTCCCCTTTGCTGCTTTGGACTAATATAACGATCGAAGTTTAATGAGGAAGAAAATTTCACTTGTCGCCGGCCTTTTCTTATTGAAAAGTCATTCATTGCGTGCCAGCCACGTCGACCAAAGAACGGATGCACAACCTGCAATCCACCATTGCCGAAGCACCCCATGAAAGTCACCGGAATATGCCTGCAACATAAACTCACGCACTGTCCGAGGTCGAACAACACAAATGTCCCACCATTGAAAAAACATCACCCAAATTTTTCCCATCACTCGGCAAGAATAGAGGATGTGCTCCATCTCGTCCTCACCCTCCCTGCACTATCCACATACTAAAGACATATCGCCCAAGGAAACACCTCTATCCCGAAGCAAACACAATGTCGGTAACTTATGAAGCATAATGAACCACAAGAAATATTGTATTTTCGGCGGCACATCAATATTCTAAACCATGAAAGTATCAAAACTAGACTCCTCCATGCCAAGTGTAGACATCAAATGAAATAAATCTTTAGAAGAAAACACACCCCTCGCATTCGGCTTCCATACGAGCCTATCATCCAACGATGCATCCAAAGTTACCTGTCGGATTGTGTCCCACATCTACCACACTTGCTGCCACTCAAAAGAGCGCAGGTCTCAACTGAAAAAAGTATGCAATTCCCCGTGCTCCCACAGTCCATTTCGTGCATAACAAGTGATCAAAGCCAACTTATTGCTGGCTAAACGAAACAGGCGAGGAAAGAGTGAACCAAGAGGTTCATTCGAGCACCAGAGATCATGCCAAAACAGGATAGACGAGCCAGACCGACCAGCCACACAAAGCTCCCCGTTCCCATGAATTTTTCACTTTCATCTCCCTGTACCTCAACAATTTGCCGCCAAACGGTCGACATTCGTCTCTTGCCAAAAAAATTAAAACGCCACAATAAAGTCTGTTCACCGTACTTAGCCACAATCAACTTCCACCAAAGAGAATTTTTCTCCAAGGCATAGCGCCACGCCCACTTCGTATTTGTGTATTTATGTGAAAACGAAATATTTGTATTCATTAGCTGTTTAATTTTTGCTTTCAAAATAATTTTGAATTTAGTTCGATTATTGTTGAGTAACTTAAACTTTTGAATAATTAAATTTGAATATTTTACTATTTGATCGAAAAATTTGTAAGTCTAATCAAAATTTTAATTGATTTTAGAAAACTTCTATTTAAACGGAGTTCTCGAGTATAATTAATAGAAGTCAATTACAGGAATTGATCTTACTTTTTTTTTTAACAAACAATTAAGCTTAAGGAATTTCATTTTATTAATGTGAGTATTTGATATGGTTGTACATACTACACGAATACGTTCAATTTCTTTTCATAAGTGTCATATCCCTATATATGTCCTGATATACTTTTTTTTTGGTTACATGTCTTGATATACTTTTAATATCAGTGTTAGATACAAGCAATGGCGGAACTTGGAGTAAAAATTTGAGGGGGCAACTTAAATTTTTTAAAAATTTGGAGGCTTAAACAAAAATTTTCAAAAACAAAATTGAGGGTTTAACTAAAATTTTTAATAATTTTGAGAGATTTAACAAAAAAATAAAAAAAAATCAGAGAGAATTTAATTAAAAATATTCAAAATTTTGGAGCTTAATATGAATTTTTAAAAAACTTGAGGGAGCCAAGTTAAAACTTTTAAAAATTTTAGGAGCAAAATTTAAATTTCTCAAAATTGTTCCCAAATTTCTAACTTGAGGGATCCGCCACTGGATACAAGTACTTTATAAAAATAGCAGTCATGTATTTTTTTGGCTTAATATAAAAGTAAAGTGTCTAAATTTTACCTTTTCAACTTTAGGTGCCTAATTTGTTTTTGTAAAAATAAGTGTTATTTTGTTAATTTTAGGCATCTGGAAATTAACTGCCGTTAAAAAAAATTATTAACCAATTAAAATTTAACATGTGGTAAATTTTATTTTATTTAAAAAAATTAAAAATATATTAAAATTCTCAAAATAATTCTCAAATTTCTAACTCCCATATCTCGATTCCAATCATTGTCGTCGCCAATTGCCGACAATATGCATGCTACTTCCATCGCCAGACCCCACAAGCATTTATCTTATTTTTTTGTCGTCAAAAGTTTACGGACAATGTACCTAACGTTGAAGCAAGCAGAACTCGTGAAAGGAAACTGATCGACACACCTACCGTCGATTATCGACGATGAGTGATTGGTGAAAATAACCAGCGACATCCGTCGAAGGTAGTGATGATTTTCGACGAGGCTATCGACGGCGATAACGATAATTTTGGGGATTTGGGGTTAGAAATTAAAAGTAAAGTCATGCATCATGTTTTGATTGGATAACGATTTTTTTTAAATAGGTGTTAAGGTCAGACACCTAAGATTAACAAAATGTAACGTTAAACACCTATTTTCATCAAAAAAACTTTAGGCACCTAAAATTAAAAAGAAAATTAATTTGGGCACTTATTTTTATATTAAGCCTTTTTTTAGCTTTTCATATTCTTCTCATCGCCAAGTTGCATGAAGAATTTGATTCTTCCCCCAAACCATTTTCAATCGAGGTATAGCTTATGTAGCTATCAAGATGTAAAATAAAGATATTCGATGAATACGAAACAAATGATGAACCTGGAACATTTGAGATTCCTGGAACAGTTTTAGCTGTTTGATTCCTATTCTGGGTATTTGAGTTTATGCTTATGGAAATGAAATATTTGTATAAAGAACATAGGCAAACCTCTTATGGTACAATCAAATTATAATTAGCTATTACAAATTACTCTAAATTCTTATGGTTTGCGGGTAAGAACAACTCTGCTAGGAATTTAATCAAACACTTGGTGGGAGGAAATGTGTTTTCAAGTTCCTTGAGTGGTGAAGGGCGTTTTTGAAGCTGGAATCGTAACAATTTTGGCAATTCCATTGATTCCATCATCAACAGTGACTGATCTTGCGTTGCCTGTGATAGGCAATTCCTGCAGCGCATTGGCTTTCTCATCTGTTTCTGAGTCTTTCCCATCTTTGCTTTTGCTCCACACCACTGTGTAAAGGCCTGCGACTATGATAATGGCTCCTAGAATGCTGAAATTATTACAAAAAAGAAAACAAATGAGAAAACCAATGGAGAATGCTTTAATTCTGTCTGTATCAGCAAAAGTTTATATTATGTGGTTTGCACTTTGCAATCATACCTTCCAAGGTGTATTTTTTCTGCTAAAATAATGTCCCCTAATACAGCATTGATGATCATACATAGAGGGCTGAAAGATGTTACAAAAACCGGTCCTCGTTGCCTGATCACGACTCCTTGTACGTAATACGCGATGCCGGAGCATACTATTCCCTAATCAATCTCAAAATTTCGATATTAGTAGTGTTGAAATACTTTTGTTCCATGTGTAAGATCATAGCTGCCTAGAAAAAAAAATGTTGGGGCACTTACAGAGTATGTTGCAGCGAGAAGCCTCAAGTCCCAACCGAGTGTCCATGCACTTAGGTCTCGAACCATGATGAGCGACACGCCTGCACCTTCAACTATCCCCGTGAAACATATCATTGCTGTTAGAGACAGCTCTGCAGGGTGCTGCTTCAATGTGAAGGACTGAAACCATAACCAAATGTTAGATCAAACATAAGTAGTTTCGATTGAATTTTGTTTTCTCATTCGGATTTGGACTCACTTGCAAAATAAAGAAGCCTGCCCAACTGCAGATGCTTCCAAGAACAAATATTGTGCCAGTAACCCAGTGTTTATCCGTGGATTCGGCAGCGCTCTTCACCTAGGTGAGGCCCTCGTCGCTGCCTATCCAGCACCACAGGGATCCCTGCCCATAGTATTAAAGTGCATTTGCGGATGTGGTCGTTGCGGTGTGATTTTTCTCTAAAAAATAATTATAATTTTAAATGTGGTTGTGGTTTGCAGTGTTGCGGCGACCTCTAAATGCATTACTTACTTGAAGGGACTGAACCAAGATTCTAGAACCTGCGTCTATCTGGAACCACTCCAACCCTCAGCTTTAACCTGCGTCTCCCTACACCTTTGGTTCCACTCGGTCACACAACTTAATCAGCAACCTTCTAGAACCCTGTATTTAGGGACTGAACCAAGATTCTAACTTGAAGGGGCAAAGTATAACTTTCTTGAAAGTATGAGGACAAACTATAATTATCCCATAAAATTTAAAATTTTAATATGTAAACTAAAGGTAAGAAAACAAATTTGGGGGTTGGGGGCAGCACCCCTCCAACTATCAAGGTGCCTCCGTCACTGCCTCTATTGCATCCTATTTTTGGATATTGGTTGATTTATTGGGTTTGATAGTGCTAATGTGGGATTAAGGGTAGCAAGAAGTGAAAATGTAAAGTTTATTAATTTTTTTAATTAGGATTAAATTGATAGAATGTATAAGCTTTGGAGTCTAAAATTGTTATTATACCATGTCATGAAAAGGTAATTTTTAAGGTGATTACAAGGTAATATTTGTTTATAAATATTCTTAACCATTTGACAATGCAAACAATTTACAGACAAGGCGATTTGAACCCTGTTTTTTTAAGATGAATATAATCTTTTTTTCTACTGGAACTACTTGTTGGGTTAAAACAAAAACTAATTTAGTAGTGATAGTTTAGTAAAAAAAAATTGTTTCCTTTGAAATGACTCGGCCGACTTTTACTAAAATCAAACAGAAAGGCCCGGAATTAATTACTCATATTTTGCTAGAGCTTAGGAGAAAACAAGCTATTTCTTCTTTTCTAAACGAACCATTACAAATGACAGCAGGAAAATATACCAAATACACACCTAATGAGGATACTAGAAGCCTTAGACATCATGTTACGACCACCGTCGAGGGAAATCAAAGTAATATTAAGAGGCCAGCTATTACTGCAGATCGATTCGAATTAAGCCATTCTTCCGGTTGATGGATTAGGAAATAGTTTTTATGTTCCTTGAGTGGTGAAGGGTGTCTTTGAAGCTGGAATAGTAACAAATTTTTCGGTTCCATTGATACGATCATCGACGGTGATTGCTCTAACATTGCTTGTGATGGGTAGTTCTTGCAGGCCATTGCTTTTCTCGTCTGTTTCCGAGTCTTTCCCGTCTTTGCTTTTGCCCCATATCACTGTGTAAAGGCCTGTGACTATGATAATGGCTCCAATAATGCTGAAATTATTTTTAAAAAAGATGATATGAGAAAACCACTAATGGAGAATCCACAGTTTCTATATTGTTTAATGGTTAATAAAGCAAAGAAAACTACTTTCCAATGCTTTAATTCTGTACGTATCAGCAAAAGTATATAATGTTTTAAATAATAAACTTTGTTATTACCATCCCAGGATTAATGGAACATAAGCTTTCTGTGTCAATATTTATCCGAACATCAAATTGTTTAGTTGTTTGCACTTTGCACTGTGCATCATACCTTCCAAGGTGGATTTTTTCTGCTAAAATAATGGCCCCCAGTATTGCAGTGATGATCATACATAGAGGACTGAAAGATGTTACGAAAACCGGCCCTCGTTGCCTAATCACGACTCCTTGCACGTAATACGCAATCCCGGAGCAAAATATCCCCTAATCGATCACAAATTAGATTTTAGAAGTGTTGGAATACTTGTGTTTCATGTGCATGATCATTGCTGCCAAGAAAACAGGGCTATGTTGGGGGACTTACAGAGTACGATGCAGCAAGAAGCCTCGAGTCCCAACCGACTTTCCACGCACTTAGGTCGCGAACCATGATGAGCGACACACCTGCACCTTCAACCATCCCCATGAAACATATCATTGCTGTGAGAGACAGCTCTGCAGGGTACTGCTTCAATGTGAAGGACTGAAACCATAACCAAATGTTAGATCAAACATAAGTAGTTTCGATTGAATTTTGTTTTCTCATTCGGATTTGGACTCACTTGCAAAATAAAGAAGCCTGCCCAGCTGCAGATGCTTCCAAGAACAAATATTGTGCCAGTAACCCAATGTTTATCCGTGGATTCGGCGGCCGGTCCATGGTGGATGGCTCCCCCTGACTTGATGAACTCAATAATGGGACCTTTGTATAAAGTCATCACCATAGCTCCCATGACTGTGATTGCTGTTCCAATGATCTTTGCTAAACTTCTTATTTTCTTCACATTCACCTTCTCTAACCTGAATTCGACATTGTTATCGTATATTAACAACGGGTAAATTCGTTTGATCTTGGTGAGCAATGGCATGGTTTTTACTTTTTACTCACCTGAAAATCATTGCCAATACGAAGGTAACAGCAGGAAGCATGTTGACAAAAGCTGATGAATATGTTGCTGTTGTCATCTTCATTCCCAGATAATATAAGTTTTGGTCAAGCACTGGCCTGTAACATCCAATCAATTACATTTAACATCCAGAAAATATATACGTATCGAGTATCGATTACACGTGTGTGCATTTATGTGCAGATGGAAGTGCTTAGAGCATTACTCAAGGAAACCAAGAGCTACAATCCTGAGGAAGATAGGGAGGGTCATCTTTGGCCTTATTTTCCTGCATCAAAGAATGCAAAAGCTAGTTTAAATCGCTACCACTGTTGTGCAGTTTCGGTTCCATTGCTGCCAACCTTTGGCGGCAATAGATCGAGACTGCAATTTGAATCTGTAAAGGAAAGAAAAAGGAAGAAAGAAAGAGGAACCTTTCGAGAACAAAGGCAAAGGGTGCAACGACAATGGTGGCTACGACATGTCGGTATGTCGCGAGGATGAAGTTGCTCATGCCATGCTTCAAACAAACCATGGAGACTATGTACATCCCTGCATATCCAAACTGCAGGGAGACCATTGCAACGTAGGGTTTGATTTTGTTCAACACATTACACAATGCCTCCATTGTTTCTCTCTATTTCTCCCCTCTACTTTGCTCTTAGGCTTGCCAACTTCACGAATGGCAAATGACCCTTTTTATAGAAAGGAAAATGCTAAGACAAGAGAAATAAATTGTGTGATTATATGATAGTATCTGTTTAATTTTTTAATCCTTTGATAACATGCATATATACCGTGCACACATAGTAATTGAATTCGGATCACGTGGATTGACATTCTTTTTACTTTAACGATTAAATAAGAGAAATAAACATATATAATAAAAGAAGGAAATATGTTTCTTTGGATCTCTATGACTACGAATATGATGCTCTTGCCTTTATTATTATATTATTTGAGAAAATTATTATTATTATTATTATTTTGGTGGGAAGGGGGGATTTGATTCATTGACCACCCAATCATGCTTTAGGTTAAGTGCGTGCGTTCATGCAAAAGTTATTTGGATTTTTGTGTTTGATTGTTGGGTGCTATGGAAATTTGGTCACCATGTTTAAATAATTTATTTTCTCATTGTAAGGAGGAGATAGAATCATTGTTTTATATTAGACGTGCTTTTTTTTTATTATAACCACTTATTGTGTTGTACCATTTTTTTTTATTTAAAATTAAAAAGATTTTTAACGAGATACACAATCGGGTTTAAGCTTATATGATTCTTTCTTTAATAAATCATATTTGTCGAAAAAAAATCATTTATTTTCTAAAGAAATAAAAACTTTTTTCGGATTTATTCATGGGCATGTTAAGATAGACGTCGTGACCAAAATTTCTTTATATTTCTTAGTTGAATCTAACTTAAATCTAATCAAAAAATTGTTTTATTGTTGAAAATATTTTTATACTGATATTATGCACTTTGTAATTAAATTTAAATTAAAATATTTTTAATCAATAATTAGAACTGAAACCATCCATTTTTTTTAAATAAATCATATTCAAGCTTGATTCAATACTGACTAATCTATTCAAGTTAGTAAATAACTCAATCTTGAACTCCGAAAGTGACTTAAGTAAAAAAAAAAGGATGATATTCATCCTAAAAGATCCGAGTACGGACACTTATGTGGGCTAGATGTATGTATCTTGTCAAAGGATTAAGCAAAAGTATGAACATATACTTCTTTAATCAGGACTTCATATTGCTGAAGTCAAATTTGGTGTACTTTTGGTGAAGGCCTTAATGCATGAATGTTGAAATTTGAAGCTGAAAATTGTTTCTAAACATTGGAATAATTACTATTTAATCACTTAGATTTAGGGCATCTCTGACTTTGAGTTTACATGTGTGGAAATGAATTCGACCCTTTTATTTTCTTTCTTCTGTCACACATTTCAAATGTTTTTTTCAATTCTTTATTCCACTGGCTCTGTTGGCTGCTCTGCCTTTTTGTTTTGGCTGGATAATAAATTAGTACATGAAAATAATAAACTTTCTCAATTTCACACATGAATTTAAAAAAAAATTCAAATTAATACATGTTTTGATTTGACAATTCGACAACTTATCGGGTTGTTAACATGGGATTGATCAATAAAAATCTTAACGTCATTAAATGTGACGTGTTATAATCTGACTAGTTATTGAAATATCACGTTAAAAATACTAGTTTAAGAATATTTTTTCTTTCAAATCCAAGTACTAAATTATAAAAAAAATTATCAAGTTTAATTAGGGGTCAGTCTATAAGCTAAACTTTTATTTTTATTTTCCCTCAAAGCCTACATTTTCATTGCCAATAAATTAATTTGCTTTTATGTAGCAGGAATTTGGAGCAAACCATTTGTTGAATTTTTTCACAGATTGCCCAAAATATCAATTCCAATGTTAAAAATTGATATTCTCTTTTACTAAAGGAATTGTAATATTTACTACGTAAGATAATTAAACAATATTAATGAACTAATTATTTAATTTAGTTGATTTATAGGATGGGTTTATATGCAATAATATACCAAAAGAGGCATGCCTTTATTGGCCTAATAACATTTTTAATCTCAGACTTTTATTTTTTTATTGAATTAAATAAACTGACGGAAATAGTAACAAACTTGTTAAATTAACGTCAATTATTTTATTTTATTTTGGTTAATCTTTACTTTAAGTATTTTGTCATTTTGCACAAAAAATCAAAAACAATATTTAAAAATTTTAATATATATACATTAAAATTATAAAAAAAATATATGAAAATTTGTTGCTTTATTAAGGGAGTATAAAAACACATGGCCATGGGGAGACTAATGCGAAGTACTAAAGTAGGGTGCTTTGGCGTTTGGATTCTAACGTTGGGTTGGCCGAATCCCACATCGGTAAGATTCCAAATATATATATGTCAACAAACAGGGTTAGGCGAGAGTTTTTTTATTTTTCACTTTATACAAATAATAGGTAAATTATATACTCTTTTCGCCCTTATAAATTTGTCACTTTTATATTTTAAAATTGTCTCACATAAATTTTCATATTAAAAAAATTAATAACTATTTAAACTAATTTTTTTACCCTTTGTTTTAATTTTGACAAAAAAATTATTTTTTAAGGATAAAATTATCATTTAAAATTTTTTACATCACATCTTTTATAAAAAAAAATTCACAATTACGTGAAAAGTCAACATGTGACAACTTAACCCGGACGAAGGGAGTATAATTTTTCAAACCTTAGCTTTCATATAACTAAATTTAAAATACGTTCGAACAACGATTTTAAAAGATGCAAACTAAATAATCTCTAGAACAAGTGGTTAAAAGCTCAGTTGACACATTCCACTCCCCTAGATTGTGGGCTCTAGACCCACTAGGAACAAAATTTCTCCTTCTCCCTACCCTAGGCAGAAATTGTTTGAAAAAAATGCAAACTAAACTTAAATTCAATGGAATTTCATGGAGAGCTTTGTAATCATCTCGATAAATATGATGTTATTATTATTTTTTGAATAGTCTAAAAGTGATTACAAGATATTATTTGTTTATACATATTTTAACTCTTTGACAATATATACACCTTAAAAATAAATAGATTTAATTATCCGCTGTTAATAATTAATTCCGTTTGTCACCGTCTTCTCAACAATAAGCTAATTAGAAAACTTAGGGGTGGAATTTGGGCCTCCCCAAAATATTTCCTTTTTAAAATTATTTATGGATCTAATTCCAATAATTTTAATTTCTGATCTAGCATCCATTTCTATAACTCATCTTACTGGTATAATGAATTTTCTAGAATTTTATTTTTAATAGGTTTTATGAAACTCGTCATACTAGTAGAACGAATTTTTAGAGTTTTTTTATTTTTATTTTTGGGGTTTCATTGAACTCATTCAATTTTGACACCCAAAAAACATTAAAAGATTTAAAAAATTATGAGACTCGTCATACTACTATGACGAGTTCCATAAAACTCATTAAAAATAAAAACACAAGAAACTAGTCATACTAGCCAAAAAAAATTAAAAATGAGTGTTAGATCGAGAATTAATGTTTTTTTGGGTGTTTGATCCATAAATAATATTAAAAATATAATATTTGCTTAGAAATGTTTGGAATTTGATTGCCGAAACATACTCCGATTAAGGGTGTGCAAACTCGACTAGAAAAAATTGAATTATTCGACTCGACGTAAAAAAATCGATTCGTAATTTTATAAACTTGACTCAAAAAAATTTCAAGTAAAGTTTGAGTTATAAAATGAAAATTCGAATAACACGAATAACTCAAAATTTTTAGTAATTAGTGGATCAATTTTCAAGTTCAAGTCGAGCCGTGACATTATAAATATTTACAGTTAAATTTGAACAAAGACTCTAACAACTCAACTTGACTCAAATTTTGTAACTTGACCCGAAAAAATTACAAATAAAATTTAAGATATAAAATAAAATTCGCTAACTCGACTAATTCAAAAAAAATTGTATTCGACTCGATCAAATGTTTATCCCTAACTCTTATGGTTAAATCAATACTTATTTACAAAATTTTCAGGGAAAAGAAGAGAAGTGAACACAAAAAATAAGAAGATTCCGATGTTTTATATTCCTCACATATTATATAAACATTTATTTACCCTTTCGTCCGTGGTCCGTGGAGGAAGAACCGCCAACGTTTATTGTCATATGCAAAATCATGCTCGTTAATATATATATATATATATATATATATATATATATCGATTATAAAGCGAAATTCATTAAGAGTGGCAACTACAGGAAAATTTTCAAATCACGAGGGAGAACAGAGGTCTAATTAATTGGATAGAACTTAGTTCGAACTGTCTTCGCAACCCAATCAGCTGTTCAATTACAATTTCGATTAACATAAAAAAATAATTTCGTTAATATATTTGGATGAATCAAAAAGCATTGTAAAAATATGATTCGGATTCACCAACATCAAATCAAAGGTGGGCTGCACAACTATATATGGCAGAATCGAATTTTCTGCACTGTTTTGGAGGAGAAGCTGGTGTCGACGCAAATAATAAGATCCAAAATCGTAAGTTTGATTCGAGAGCTATCGTCATAGGTGCTCTTTCGATTTCTCTTTTCCATACTATTGTACAGTTAAAGTCTCGTTCTAATAGATCTATTAATTGGTCGAGTAGTCAAGAATGTTTATATTGTCTCATCTTGTGCGGGTCTGAATCATGATATTTGCCTTTAGAATATAATTACCTCTCTACTTAATAAAAAATCGAAAGTGTTTTTGGGACAAAAAACATTAAGAACATGTAGTTTTTGGGCGAGTCTGCGGTACAACAACCTAATTTAAAGTTAAAAAACGGTAAGTTTCGAAACTTGTCCTAACAACCTAAAATGTTATATATTTATGACATTTTAGGTTGACTTTTTTCGACAAGTTTCGAAACTTGTTTTTTTTAGGTTAGTAGTCTTTTGACAAGTCTCGAAACTTATCAAAAAACCACGTTATAAAAAAGTATAACATTTTAGGTTACTTTGACAAATTTCAAAACTTACCACCCGTAGTTTTTCGGGCTAAAAGTGTTTTCCAAAACCTACAATTTCTTGCGTTTAGTTTTTTCAAAAACATTTTTGAACAAAATTACTTATTTGTCTTCGTTCTTATCACCAGTTTTTTTTATATTTTCAAAAAATATATAAAATAGACATTTTATCTACTTAAAAGTACTTTTTGACAATAAAAAAAAAACTCAAATTTTAAACCAAACAATCCAAAATCACATAACAGTTTTCACCGCACTTTCTAAAACAATTTCAAATTATACAAGTAAACCTTGTCCGTGAAGTGCAATTTATGATGAAAATGGTTCCCATCTACATATATGAAGTTACATATGTCAATGGAAATGCATCTTATATTGGTAGAGACTCACCAATGGAATCATTTGTCTCTTTAGATGATAAATGGTACATGAGGAATAACGTTGATAATTTATATTTAGATTTAGGGTAAACAACACCATTGATCACTTTACGTTTTTTTTTCTATTTTGATCATTAATGTTGCTTTTTTTCTGTTTTAGTCACTAATCTATTGCTTATTTTCTGTTTTGGTCACCAAACTATTGTTTTTCCGTGAGTGTTATTAATGACGGGTGATCAAAATAAGAAAAAAATATAACATTAATGACAATTTTGTCAAGAATAATAGTTTGATGACCAAAATAGGAAAACATGAATAGTTTAGCGATGGGTGGTGTTGTTTACCCTTATATTTATTAGATTCAGAATGTGAAGGGTGAAAATACTATACATGCCCTTGTACTATAATGTAGATTGCATTCTGGTCTTTATACTTTTAAAATGAGCAAAAAGATCTTTGTGCCTTGGAAAATCGAGTAAAACGATCATTCTTGTAACAATTAGAAACTATTAATCCTAGAAAAAGAGAAAAAAATGATCAATTTTTATAACGACTGAATAATATATGAACTCGAGATCGATTAAATGTAATTGTTCGAGTTTTATAAACATCAGTGAACTGAATGAACATGACATGTCATTTATGTTGACCTACTCATTGTTCTAAGTGAAATGTAAAAAAAAAAAAAAATTCCCAAATTTCTCTTTGAAAGTGTGATGTACATTATAAGGTGCGGAGTAAAAAAAGTTTAGAGAATGATGTCGGAATTTTAAAAATTTATAAAAGAAATTTGTTTAAGTAGGCAAGGGCTAACGGTAGGTGTCAATTTCCTTTAAGGGGTATCATTTATTTATTTTTTTTAAATTGTGACAATAGTCTTTTAAACCGTCACCCCAACCATTAATGTGGCTCTTACATTGTATATTAGTATGTGTGAATATTCGATCGAGTCGAGTTGTTTGAGTTTCTGTTTAAATTTAATTGTGAATATTTATAATGCCATGGTACTAATTGGTTCTAATTTAAATAGCTTTATGTAACCATATACGATATACATATATTTTTTTTTGTATTTTTTACAAGAGAGAGTAAGATTTGTAATGTTATTTAATAAATCAAATATCATCTACAATTATATAATATATTTATAATTTAAAAAAAAAGAATTTGAGGGAAGATACTAATTAGAGTATAAAAGAGTCAAAGAATTGACGGAAAGAAAGAATTTATAAAGAATTACAGTCAGAGGGCTAAACTGAATAAAATACAAAGTTAAGACTAAACTGCAAAAAAGGATGTTCATTCAAACTTTCGAGTTATCTGAGTCCTAATTTATAACTCAAATATTATTTGAATTTTTTCGATCGAATTTCTAAAATTCTAATCGAGTCAAAAATTTTAATTTTTTCGAGTCGAGTTTTACTTACTCCTATATATTACCACCAGACCCAATGATACTATCATTTTTATAAAATTATTTAAAAAAAGCTAGATATACGACCAGAACTCCTAAAAATGTTTTCCTTTTCATAATTGATTAATTATTAATCACCTAATTTTCGTCTTTAAGTAATGTATGCTTTATTTAAAAGAAATAGCTTTAATAATTGGGACTTAGGTAGTCTATTAGACTAGGCTTTCCCTTGTTATAGACTTCATTTTGTTTCTTTTAGGTTCATTATATTTTATTTGTTGGATTAAAATTCAATAATAGTGGGCATATATGTATAATGTATGTTGCTATTATAAAGTTTAACACGTAATTAAGTGACCAATTATGTTACATGTGTTTTAGGTACTAAATTATCATAGAATTAAAAGTGTAGATACTATAAGTTATATTTATAACTCAATGAGGGACAGAGTTGTAAATATTAATAAACTGTTTTAATTCAGTTTATATAAAGGGTGTTGGTCTCCGAGATATAGGTTAACTTGCATAACTCTCCTTCCCGTCAAAGAGTTGTGTGGCAAAAGGTAATCTATCATCTTAGAAAATCAAATCCTCTCTGAAAATTTTCATTAATAGATTCAGGTACGCTTCTGCAAATCTAATATTTGTTCATGATGATTTGATATATATATATATATTGTGTTTTCTGGGCAAAATTTCCATAATTTATTAATCGACAAATTGGGTTCTGGTGAATTGAAAGTTTTTGTTGCGCCAACCTTTTTCTGATTGGTGAATTGGAATTTAGGTTTTCCATTGATTGCATCACTAATCGGCAATTGGAAAATTTTGGTTGCTTTGCGGCAACCTTTGTAATAACCCTAAAACTTACCTATTTAATTTCGATTGAATTAGGGTTTTGATTCTCATGGAAATTATTTTTGCTTTCCTTTTAGAATTTAACATGATTACGTTTCTGTGCAATTTCAATATAATTACGTTTGAAGCCATGATTATGTTTAGAAATTTAAAGCAATTTTGGTTCTGTTTTTTTTTTGTTGCTTTGATTAGGTTATTAAATTATTTCTAGAATATAATTATGGCCTTAATTTTTGTATTGTTTTTGCTTTATCAATCGCATACTTAGGTTACAGTTATAGAATATATATTTTATTTAAGATATATATTTAATTCAGTTGGATCAAAATTTTAGTTTTGGTCATTAGATATAAAGATAAATCTTTAGAAACAGATAAATTCATATTTTGGCTATGTCTAATATTTTAGTAGGTTAATTGAAACACAATGTCACCAAAGTGACCGCTTCTGCGTAGATTAACTTATTTAAAATATCAAGATGTTTGTGTTTTTTGTAATTCATGTGTTTATTAATTGGCCCAAAGGAAAATTAATATTTGGCCGAATTTCAAATGACATCTGTGGTAATAAATGTGTGACAATTATAAGGTATTTATGTGTGAAATACGTTAGTCAAAAAATTAACATGTTGTTCGACATAGTTTATTGTCAATGTTTGATTGTTACAACAAGAGTGCCGCTTACAGTTAATATTATTGTCCAAAGACTTGATATTAATGTTGTGTTTGGTATCTTGAGGGGAATTAGTACTTATGAATTATTGGTGTGAGCTTGTTTATTTATTTATTTATTTATTTATTATTCTTTTGTTTTAAATTCAGCTAGTTCTTCTGCTGCCACAATATCTGCTAATGTTAATTCTATACCCATACTTAATGGGACGAATTTCAAGGAATGGAAAAGGCACTTACTGATAGTGCTTGGCTGTATGGACATAGACCTTGCATTAAGGGAAGAACAACATGCACCTCTCACTGCGGCTAGCACCCCTGATGCAAAAAGGGATTTTAAGAGGTGGGAACGTTCTAATCGCATGAGTCTGGTGATCATGAAACAAGCATTCCGAAAACCTTTAGGGGCGCAGAATATAAAGAGATTATTCAGGCTAAGGATTTCCTTGACAATATTGAGCAATGTTTTGTTAAAAACGATAAGGTTGATATGATATCACTTTTGAATTCTTTGATGTCTATGAAGTACAAGGGTTAAGGAAATATAAGGGAGTACATTATGGAAATGTCTTATATTGCTTCAAAACTTAAGACATTTAAAATCGAGTTTTCTAATGATTTACTCGTCCTTATGGTTTTGGTATCACTTCATGCACAATTTAACCAATTTAAAATTAGTTATAGCTGTCAAAGGGAGAAGTGGACTCTAAATGAGCTCATTTCTCATTGTGTTCAAGAGGAAGAAAGGTTGAAGCGTGAGAAAACTGAAAGTGCTCATTTGTCTAGTGCCTCTAAAGACAAGGGCAAGAAAAGGAAATATTAGAATGAAGCTGCTAAGGGTCCAACTCAAAAGAAAGAAGAGAATGTTCCAAATAATTGTTTCTTTTATGACAAGCCTGGACACATGAAGAAAGATTGTACCAAATATCACGCATGGCGTGCAAAGAAATGTATGAATCTTACTCTGGTCTGTTCTGAGGTTAATTCAGCTTCAGTACCTAGAAACACTTGGTGGTTAGATTCTGGTGCTACTACTCACATAAGTGTTTCTATGTAGGGTTGCCTGAGCTATCGAAAGCCAAGTGATGGTGAAAGAAACATCTTTGTGGACGATGGAAAATCGATAGAAGTGGAAGCAATAGGGCATTTTAGGTTGTTATTAGGAACTGGTTTTTATTTGGATTTAAAAGACATTTTTGTTGTTTCATCTTTTATGCGGAATTTAGTTTATGTTTCTTTGTTGGACAAATTTGGATATTATTGTTCATTTGGAAACAACCAGTTTACTTCGTCTTTAAATTCAAGTATTATTAGAACTGGTTATTTAAGTACTTATAACAACCTTTATTTGCTAGATACAACTGCATCTTATAATGAAACCTTGCATGTGGAATCACGTGGTACTAAGCAAACATTAAATAAAGAAAATTCAGCATCATTATAGCATAAACGCTTAGGTCATATATCAAAATGCAAGATTGAGCGTCTTGTGTCTAATGGTATTTTAGAGTCCCTTGACTTCACAGACTTTAATGTTTATGTTGATTGCATCAAGGGAATGGAGACCAAAACTAAGAGATTAGGTGCCAATCGTTCTACAAGCGTCTTAGAATTAATTCATACTAATATTTGTGGGCCATTCCCTACGGCATCTTGGAATGGTCAACAATATTTTATAACATTCATAGGTGATTACTCACATATCTCATTCATGAAAAATCTCAGTCTTTGGACGTGTTCAAATCCTATAAAGTTGAAGTTAAGAATCAAATCAACAAAAGAATTAAGAAAGTTCGATCTGATCGTGGTGGTGAGTACTACGATAGATATGATGGATCAGGTGAACAACGTTCAGGACCATTTGCAAAGTTCATAGAGGAATGTGGTATTGTCCCACAGTACACCATGCCAAGATCACCTAGTATGAATGGTGTTGTTGAGAGACGTAATAGGACTCTTAAGGATATGGTAAGAAGTATGGTTGCTCATTCTACCTTACCTAAGTCACTCTGGGGAGAAGCATTAAAGACAACAACGTACATTCTGAACAGAGTACCCACTAAAACAGCTGAAAAGACATCTTATGAGCTTTGGGTGGGTAAAAGCCCACTTTAAAGCATTTTTACATTTGGGGATGTCCAGCTGAGGCAAGGCCTTATAGGCCACATGAAAAGAAATTGGACTCAAAAATAGTAAGTAGCTACTTTATTGGTTATTTTGAGAGATCTAAGGGCTATAAATTTTATGATCCCACGATTAAGAATATTTTTTAGACGGAAACTGCAACATTTTTTGAGGATGTTGAGTTTGGAGGGAGAAATAAGGTAAGAGACATTGTCTTTGAGGAGGAATTGAGTTTTAACTCAGTTTCTACTATCACTTTTGATGATGTTCAAGTTTTTTTACCTATCATCAACCAAGAAGTGAATCCGAAACCTCAACAAGACAATGTCGAACAGCTTCCTCCTATTCAGGATAAGGTAATTATTCTAGAAGAACAAACTCAACAACCTCAAGAACAAGTGCCATTAAGGAGATCCACGAGAGAAAGGAGAAATGCTATTCCGGATGATTATATTGTGTTTCTCCAAGAAAATAAGGATGACAATGGAATGATGGAAGATGATCCAATCAACTTTCATCAGGCCATGCAAAGTATTAACCCTCAAAAGTGGAATGATGCCATGCAATAAGTGTATAAATCCATGCAAGACAATAAAGTTTGGGAACTTGTCCCATTACCTGAAGGTACAAAACCAATTGGTTGTAAATGGATTTTTAAAACCAAGAGGGATGCAAATGGTAATGTGGAGAGGTATAAGACACGTCTTGTAGCTAAAGGATATACTCAAAAAGAAGGCATTGACTTTCCAGAGACTTTCTCTCCGGTTTCATCGAAAGACTCTTTTAGGACGATCATAGCACTTGTAGCTCATTTTGATCTTGAGTTACATCAGATGGATGTTAAGACTGCGTTTCTCAATAGAGACATTGAAGAAACAATTTATATGGTGCAACCAGAAAACTTTGAGTCGGGAAACCCAAAGAATATAGTTTGCAAATTAACAAAATCCATCTATGGACTCAAGCAAGCTTCACGTCAATGGTATCACAAATTTCATCAAGTAATTGTCTTGTTCAGTTTTGAGATGAATGTTGTTGATGATTGTGTGTATCACAAGTTTAGTGGGAGTAAGTATATATTTTTGGTTTTATATATCGATGACATTTTGCTTGCCAACCAAGAGATTTCTATCTAAGCATTTTGAAATGAAAGATCTTGGGAACGCTTCTTTTGTTTTAGGAATTCAGATACATCGAGATCGATCTCGGGGTATTTTTGGATTGTCACAAAAGAACTATATAGATAAAGTACTTAAAAGGTTTGACATGCAAAATAGCAAACCAATAGATACCCCTGTCACTAAAGGAGACAAGTTTTGTCTTGCCCAATGCCCTAAAAGTAATCTTGAAATTCAAGAAATGCATAAGATTCCTTATACATCAGCTATTGAGAGTCTAATGTATGCTCAGGTATGTACGTGTCTGGATATTGCGTACATTGTTGGGATGTTAGGCAGATATTCAAGCAACCCTGAAATGGACCATTAGAAAGCAACCAATAGGGTTATGAGGTATCTTCAGAGAATAAAAGATTATATGCTCACATACAGAAAATCAGATCATTTGGAGGTCATAGGGTATACGGATTCTGATTTTGCTGGGTGCCAAGATAGCAGAAAATCTACATCATGCTATGTTTATCTGTTAGCTGGTGGAGCTATATCCTGGAAAAGTGCCAAACAAACACTTGTAGCTTCTTCCACTATGGCAGCAGAATTTGTAGCATGCTATGAGTTATCAAATCATGGAATATGACTGCGAAATTGTCACTAGGCTACGTATTTTGGAGAATATAAAATGACCACTTAACTTATTTTGTGACAATAAATCAGCAGTGTTGTATTCCAACAACAATAGGAGCTCATCTAAGTCAAAGCACATTGACATAAAGTTCCTAGTTGTGAAAGAAAGAGTGCAAAGTGGACAAATATCCATAGAACACATTGGGACAAACTCTATGATAGTGGATCCGCTCACAAAAGGTTTACCACCCAAGGTCTTTCATGAGCACGCTGCTTATATGAGTGTTACCTCATTTGAGGATATTATTGTTTGAGTGGGAGTTTGTTATTTGTTCACTTTATGTTTATGTTTATTTTCAGACATTTATGTATTTGGTTATTTTCTGATCAGAGATAAAGTACTCAGTTTATTACTGTAATAGGCATGTTCGGTTCACATTTACATGTAATTTCCATGCTACACATCCATGATTGATCTATGTCATTTGATTATGTTTGTATACGTGACCATTGATGAGTCCAATCATGATTGATATGGCGAATACCGCTTTGATCCTATATGGATATAATCGATGGACGAGATTGTTATAGAATACCTATTACATGATAGCAAATTTTTGAGCTCATAAGGTTGTACATTTGTTAGGAAACATATGTTGCCCAAGTGGGAGATTGTTGGATTAAAATCCAATAATATTGAGCACATATGTCTAATATATGTTGTTGTTATAAAGTTTAACATGTAATTAAGTGACCAATTATGTTACACGTGTTCTAGGTACTAAATTGTCATGGAATTAAAAGTGTAGATACCATAAGTTCGATTTATAACTCAATGAGGGGCAGAGTTGTAAATATTAATAAACTATTTTAATTCAATTTATATAAAGGGTAGTGGTCCCCGAGATATAGGTTAACTTGCATATCTCTCCTTCCCCGTAAGAGAGTTGTGTGGCAAGAGGTAATCTATCATCTTGGAAGATCAAATCCTCTCTGAAAATCTCCATCGATGGATTCAGGTACGCTTCCGCAAATCTAGTATTTGTTCTTGATGATTTGACACATATATAGATCTAGGGTTTATATTCGTATTGAATATATTTTGGTTATAACATTATTTGCTTTCGAATGAGATATGGCACTAATGATACTCCATTATTTATCATTTTTATGTAGGATTTAATGGGGATTGCGACCTAAAAGAGTTTATATAATTATGTCAATCGAGTATAATTTGATTTATATTGTCATTGGTATAATATATAGAAAAGACGTGAGATTAAATATGTTTAAGTACTTAATATCCTTCGATTTTTCTGTGTGGAGGAGTTAGGTGTTTGGCCTTTTTACCCAAACGACGTAGTTTTGACTTAGTGAAGTATATATGGACATCCAAGTGCGATTAATGTCAATGACATTAAAATTTTAATATTTTAGTCAATACATGGGATTCGACTCTCTTTGAGAGGTTGAATGTCAAATTTGACTCTTGGAAGGTTAAGATATTTTTTTCTTAAAAAGGACCAAAATGACAAACGGTGTAAATATTGAAACTAAATTTATTATTATACTAAAAATAAAACGTAAGGAAAAACAACAGTGAAAAAACAAGCAAGATTTTTCGGGAACAGAATCAGTACGCTTCAAACATGATGTTTCTTCTGGTTGCCTTTTCACTAATGCTATGTCTCATCGTTTCTTGAAACATTGTCCACCATTATCGGTAATTCACATTAAGATATCGAAAACCTGTAACCCTAGAATCGGATTTTTTTTTTCATATAACAAGTGGGAATTCCACAAAAAGAACACGTGGTTCGGCATATATATATATATATATGAATGTTATATAGAATGGTGTAAAACTCAATTATTTTTATACTTTTTTTGAACCGTTAAATGATGACAATAAATGGCTAAGATTATTTTCTTATTTTTTCAAGTGATAATCTTTTCATTTTCTATTGTTAATCTTATATATCCATTTACCTTTATCCAATGGTCCAAAAAAGGTGTGAAACTTTCAAGTTTTACATAGTATAAGAGGACCCTATCTCGTATGGCTTAGGATCCACTTACATTGTGTAAAATTCAATTACTTTCACACTTTTTTTTTACCGTTGGATGATGATAATAAATGGCTAAGATTATTTCTTATTTTTTTTCAAGTGATAATCTTCACATTTTCTATTGTTAATCTTATCCACCCATTTACCTTAATCCAATGGTCCAAAAAATGTGTCAAACTTTCAAGATTTACATAGTGTAAGAGGATCATATCTCATATGGGTTAGGATCCACTTTCATTGTGTAAAACCCAATTATTTTTACATATTTTTTGGACCTTTGGATGATGGTAATAAATGTTTAATATTATTTCCTTTTTTCCCAGTGATAATATTCACATTTTCTATTGTTAATTTCATCCATCCATTTACCTTCATTCAACGGTCTAAAAAAGGTGTAAAATTTTCAAGTTTTACATAGTGTAAGAGGATCCTATCTCATGCTATATATATAGTATAAAGCCAAAAAATGCACATAACATTTGACGGAATAATTATTTTGGTCTCTATTCTTTTTTGAAGCAATTTAACCCTCAACGTTTCATTTTGCATTTTGGGTCAAAATGGCCCCTTTGCGGATGAAAATTATTAGTCAACTAACAAAAAATAGCTTAAAATAACTTGATAGAATGACACATAAGCAGAAAAAAGAGTTTTACATTTTATATAATTTTATGAAATTATTTTTTGACTGATGTGATATTTTTTTCAAGTCTAACACTTTTGTTTAAATCATATTGTCCTGTTAGCGTGCACTGTTATGTAGGTTTGTCGCGTCATTTCAAGTCATTTATTATTAGTTGATTAAGAGTTTTCATCCGCAAATGGGACATTTTGACCCAAAATAAAATGTTAAGGGTTAAATTACTTCAAAAAAAAAGAATATGAGTCAAAATAACTATTCAGTCAAACATTACATTCACTTTTTTGGCATATATATATGGGTTATGATACACTTACACACAATGAGTTTTACACGTTTTTTGGATCGAGTGAATGGATGGCTAAGATTAACTCTTTACTTTTTTTCCAAGTGATAATCTTCATATATTCTACTGTTAATCTCAGTCATTCATTTCACTCATACGATCCAAAAAATATGTAGAACTTAAAAACTCTTACATTGTGTAAACAGATCTTATCCCTATATATATATGCCCAATAAAGCATGTTTGGAAAATAGTGATAACTCATAAGTAAAGCGCTCTAAAATGGAAAATAAAATGTCATTCAAGCTTGTTCCAATAAACTTTCCAGGCTCTCATCCATTAGAATTGCAAAACCAATCTAGTCTTTAACTTTCTCAGTGAAAAATTACATGCATGAACCATAAATTTGCAGTTCATGAATTTCTTTTATAATTACAGAGAGATATTTAACGACATGAAAACATTGCAGAGTTCCAAAAAGATGAAACTTTGCTTCTTCCAGTATATTGGGATGAAAATATGGCGAATCCCATTTACCTAACTGTTAGAATAGGGTAAAACCATACGTTGAATTACCCAAATTCGTGAGACTTACTTTTAAATGTTGAAAAGTTACTTTAACTACAAGGTTCGGAGCGCATTCATGATTCAAAGGGATATACTACCTAACAAGTTTAAAAACATGCCTACATGATTAAGGGTCCGTTTGGCGCCGTTGCCAAACCTTTAGTTTGGGTTGAAAAGCAGCAGTTGGAGAGAATTTGAAATTTTCTCTTCTTCAAAAACTGCATTTAAGATCAAAAATGATGAAAAAGTTAGGTGATGAGAGCTAAAAGTTGGGTGTTCAACGGCGCTTCTCCAAAAGTTAGGCGGAGAAGCAGAGCCGAGCGGACCCTAACTCAATTTTGCCTAGTTTGATTTTTGTGGTTAAGTTGTATTTGTCGGCCATTTATTTTTTAATATTCAATGTACATTATTTATAATATCCAAACTTCTCTCCTACATCGAAAGATATTGAGCGCTTAAGTATGCTCGATCCCACATTCTCTTGCATACTGTACCAACCAGTGGCAGAACTAGATGACAAAGTTTAGGGGGCAACTTATTTTTTTTAAAAATTTAGAGGTTTTAACTAAAATTTTCAAAAAATTTTGAGGGTCTAACTAAATATCTTAATAATTTTGAAAGATTTAAGGAGAGCTTTTAAAAATCATGAGAGGCGATTTAATTAAAAATAATCGAAATTTTGAAGTTTAATTTGAATTTTTTTAAAAAAAATTTGAGGGGTGAAATTAATTTTTTAAAACATTTGAGGATCAAAATCTAATTTCTCAAAATTTTGGGTGGAGATGCCCCTAATCCCGCAAGCTTCCGCCACGGATACCAATGATTATGTCAAACGAATTATACTCGATCTGTATTTGTCATCCAGTTATTAAAATTTATAATCAAACTAATTGATTCAACCAATTTAACATATACTAGTTTGTTTTATGTGTGTTATACGTCTATATGCGGGTTATGCAAAGATAATTTAAATATATAAATATAAATATTCTAAACAATGAAAAATTCCAAACTATGAATTGAGTTGTTGTTTCGTATTAAAATGGGATAAATATCATAATTGCACACATAAAGTTTTGATTTAGTTCAATTGTACATAAGAAACATTAATTTGCGTTCAATTATAAACATTTAAATTATATATGTAACCCCCTAGACCGACCTATGCGAAAAGACCAAGTCTAGATTGACAAAGATTAGGGTCACTACATAATTACACTAATACTCGGATAAATCACTAAGTTACGAAATTATAAGGGTAACAATGGACTCTCGTGGTTGTTCTGATTAGGATGAATTGGGCTGGGCGTAAGCACGATCGGGAGATCAGTGAGTACCTTTAACCAACAAATATTTTTATTAGTCCTTTATTCAACTATAAATACCCTTAAATAAATAAACTTGATAAAAATGCATTGTAACCCTCTCGACCCGGTCTAGTCGCAAGATCGACCTGAGCGATTCACATTAGGTTTACCGAAGTAAAACGTGAGAAGAAACCCAAATTGCAACCATTTTCTTCCTTTTAACTTGTCTATATGCGTAATTAATATCCTACATGTTTATGCTGACATCAGGTGAAAATACAACTCAATCGGGTGTCAAATCGACATCTAATTGGTCACAATTGTAATTTAGGGACCAAATTGCAATTTCAGAAAATTACAGGGACTTTAACAATTTATATGTTACCATTCTTTAATTAAATAGGTTTCATGCTTTCACGTCAAAAATTAACTTAAAACGATCATCTGATCCATCAATATTACATCCACAACAATAGGGACTAAAACGAAAGAAATCAAAACTTCATTTCCAAGACATTAACTGAAATAACGGACAACCGTACCGATACGCGGGGTACCATATCGATACGGTGTCTTCCACTTCATTTTGATACGCAGCGTTCCGTTTCGATACGCCTAACTGGCATAGTGTTTGGTTGTTTATCCGTACCAATACGATGTTATAGTGTTTCGGTACACGAGTTTTGTCCCAAAAAGCAAATCCAGTAGCATAAATTCGTACCGGTACACCCAACCCCGTTTCGAAACGCAACACCTAATTTTTCCAAGTCGTACCGATACGGTCCCCAGCGTATCGGTACGCTTGAGCCTGTAATGTCTTAATTAGCTAGCTAAGCAAGCACAAAACCTATCCAAAACATCCTAATATGCCTCTAACATTCAACCAACATGCTCAAGACATATTTCACAGCATAACATCACAGATTTAACATCACCTCATGGCAACTTGTACCAAAAGTAAATCTATAGGCATGACCTAGGAAACCACTCAAGCAAAACACTAAATTCCAAATCATCACCAAAATCAAACCGTAGAGGCCATTTACAAGTCAAGAGCAATCAAACAAACTTGCTCAAACAGGGAGTTAATCAAAACATCTCCCAAAACCAAATTGAGTAAACCATTGCCTTTATTACTTATAGTCTAACCCAAACATACTTTGGTAAACAAGTCTTGATAGGATCCCTTGCTTCCCACTGCCCTCCAAGCCTTTAATTCTCTGCATTGATGGACAAAGAGAGCGTAAGCACACTAGGCTCAATGAGGAGTGCTCAATTACAATACACCATCAATGCATTTAAAACCGTTTTCCAATAGCACATTGAAAATCCCAATTCAAAACATGTTTTCCAACATATAAAACATCATGCCTTTAAAACCATGCACTTGGGAATATCAATAAAGAACCATTTAACAGAGGAGATCACAGACTTTACCCCTGTTATGTGATTTCTCCCTCAATTGGCTTGTTTAAAGCTAGGAAAACATAAGATTTCAATGAGATTTTGTAAAACAAAGTTGAATAAACAAGTACTCATCAAGAATCTAAGTAAAAAAATCTCTCACCTATGGTTTTTGATAAAATCTTGAGTGTTTGGCAGAAAAAAAGTTGAGAGAAAAAAGTTAGGAAAAGTTATATGAATTTCTTTGAAAAGCTAATAAATAACTTTGAATCTTTAATCCTTCTTAATCACCCTTTAAAACACATGTTTAAAATGATTTAATTGAAAGGAGAAACCACCAGCAAACACTTGGTAATTTAGCTCCTTAAGGATTCTAAGAATTTGACCCTTTTCATTTTAGTCACTTAAAAATAGTTTTCAAAAATCGCATTTTGGTCACTAACCAAAATGTCACATTTCCAAATTACATTCCCCAAAATTGATTCCATCAAAAATCATTGTATATTAAAAGATTATTTTTAGCTATTTTTTCATATTTTTATCTTACCAAAAAATATACAGTCCTGAATCTGTCTCGAATCTCTAACCCGGTACACCAGATCGTCTAATAACCCCCAAAACTGCTAGGCCAAAAATCGGGGCGTTACAACTCTCCCCCACTTAAGAAATTTTGTCCTCGAAATTTACATGAAGGAAACAGGTGCGGAAACTGTTTCAACATATCCGACTTACGTTCTCACGTGGCCTCCTCCACACCGCGGTGCCTTCACAACACCTTAACAAGCTCTACTGTCTTGCCACACAACACCTTACTGCTGATGTCAAGAATCTCTACCGGTTCTTCATCATAGGATAGGTCAGGTCTCAACTCAATCTCCTCCACCGGCATAACATGCGATGGATCCGACCGATACCTCCGCAACACCGAAACATGGAACACATCTTGGATCCTCCCCAATTCTGAAGGTAACTTCAAATGGTACGCAATAGGACCCACACGCTCAACAACCTCATATGGTCCTGTAGCGATGTCCCTTTTACGTTTGCTAAAAAAATGAGGTTTTGAAGTGTTTTGAGGGTCTTTCGGGTATTTAAAAAATCTTCTGTGGGGTTTTAAAAATATTGTATTTTATTTAAAAAATGGAGTGCCACCGGCCACTTAGGTAGGCCGGACACCATAAAACCAGAGATTTGAAAACTGTTGGGTTCGGGAGTCGATTACGGATGGGGAAGGATTAGCACCCCCACACCGCCCAAAATTGGTACTTTAATAATTACCGCTTTATTAATATTAAACTTTCCAGATTAAAGTGATGATTAATTTAAAATTTAGTTATAAGTGCGGGTAAATTTTAAAAGCCCCGTTATCCAAGAGTAAACGTCCAACCACCATCACTACGCCTGATACTGGCCTCGTTTACGCTCGGATAAAAGGGCACCGCATTGACAATTTATATATTTCCATTATGCGAACTTAGAAAAATAAAAAAACATACATTCACGTTAATGTGGATCTAAAACATAAAACATGGATCTTACAAATTTAAACAAGGATAACAATAAAACATTAACAAATGCATAGTTTATCATGATAAAAGCAAAGCACGGAAATAAACACGAAATAAAGAAAGAAAAAAACATATTTCAAAAAGAAATTAATAAATCAAATTTACACATGTTATAATGCATATAAAAATGCAAAATATGCATGACAAATAAGTAATATGATATTAATCTAGCAAACCAACCTTATCACAAAAAATTACATTGAGACTACGATTTTCGTACGTAAAATAATAATAAAAAAACAATAACATGTAACAAATGACATCATACTAACATGTAACCTACAATGCGAAAAAGAAGCAAAACATAATATACATGAAAACACAAAAGACTAAAACATAATATACATGCAAACACAAAAGACTAACTAGGTGCTAAACACGTGACACTAATTATACATGAATTTAAAAAAACAAAGCATTATACGTAACAAAGCATCACACTAACATACAACCTAAGATGCAAAAAATAAAAATGAAACATAAAGGAGCACATATAGACATGATAAATAACTAAGCTAAACATAATCGCTTAGTAAAATATGTGTATGCAACATGAACAACAAAAATTTACACAATAATACACATATTATTAAAACATAAATAGATGCACAATAAGTTAACCGAAACATATAAAAACATAAAGAAACATACATGCATGACATGAAAATATACTACATAAAACAAACATGGGTACAACAATACCAAACAAATCAAGACATCAAAGACAAATTAAAAGGTATAGATAAACATGAAAAGCATTCATAAGTATAATGATCAACATAAACATGCTTAAAAGACACATAATAAAAAACATAATGGCGCAAATATTTAAGTAAAAAAGAAGGACCGAAATGAAATAAAATAAGACAAGGTGACAGAAATTAAATAAATAAAAAATGCGTTCAATGACTTAATCGAGGACTGGATGAAATACATAGGGACTGGACATGTAAATAGCCCAAAGGGCAAACCCAAAGCATAAGAAGCCAAAACGCGGAAGGACTAGAGGTGAGATTTTGCCATTTAAAACCGGATTCAGTTAGTTCAGGGGTGAAATTAAAAGGCTTCAAAAACAAAGAGGGGTCAAGGGTGTAAATAACCCAAGGGGCGGGACCGTTTTGAAAATTCCCAAAACACGGTGGGATTTAATGAGTAATTAGACCATTTTAAAGATTAAAGACTCTATAAAACACACATATCATATTAAACTCGGCCCATTTTCCTCATTTTTTAAAAAACCCTTTGATTATAACCCTCCTCTCTCTCAACTTGTTTCCAGAACCCATCTCAGACCACCGCCAGCCGTCGCTCGATGGCGCTGGCGACCCTCGAACCATGACCTAAAACACTCCCCTTCTCACTCTAAACCCACGTCCAGCCTTAGATTTTAGGAGAAAGAGATGTGTTTTTCTAGATCTAAAAAACAAAACCGAAACTCATTCTCCCTCCTTTTTAAAAACGTTTTATAAACTAAGACCAAACAACCCCTCCCCTTCACTGGTTCACCGTGTTTGGCTTAAGAGCCTTACAGCTTGTTACCGGCGGCGGAAAACCTTAATCGGTGAGGGTAAGAACCAGCCTCTTTAACGTTTTTTTTGTTTGATATTTTTAGATACCTTCGAAAGATATGCATGCAATAGAAGAAGAAAGAAAAATACCACTGGACTTGTTTTTTTTGTTTTCGGAACTCGTTTTTTTTATTTCTGATTTGATATCTTAGTACAAAAAGGGGTAAATCTCATCATATATGCTCTCTTTTTTTGCTGATCTTCCTTTGCTTACAAGGTTTGTCAAACTAAATGCTATCACAGTGGTTGATTTTTGGATCTGACTTCTGAGCTTTTTTCTATTTTTTGCATGTATGGGCGGTACGGCCGGTGAAGGGTGGTGTGTACAGCGGCAGAAGGTGGTTGGAGAATTATCAGCCATATTTGCTCTTGACCGTTGGATCAGATCTGATCCAACGGTTAAGGCTCTTCGAAGATAAATAACTTAGATTAGATCTTGGTGATAACGAGGTGGTCCTGGATCATGCTACGTGGAGCTTAGCAGACGAGGAGTTTTACGTGTGTGATACACGTGAGCGTTTGGAGCCAAACAACCCGCGCGTGGTTCCACGCGGCTAGCTGGAGAGACGCCATGGTTTGATCTCGGTCGTTGGATTAAGATTTGATCCAACGACCCTTCATTGGCTGCGCAAAAAGAAAACAATATATTAGGGTTCTAGTTATCCAATGTATTAAGGTTTTAATTATTGGGCTGGCCGGTTTGGGCCTGGGTAAATATTTTGGTTGGGTTTTTATTTGTATATAGACTAGACTGTTAATTAATTTTTGGGATTTTTAATTAATGGTTTTCATTTTAATTTAGTGCATTAATAATAATAATAATAATAATAATGATAATACAAACATATGCATATACAATACGTGTACATGCAAATCACAAACATTTAACGATATACAAGCATGTACACATATACGGACACACATACATATGCCAGCATATATACTTACACACATAACTAATATGAATACACATAATACATACATCATACATGCAAATTAATCAAACATTCAAACATGTAACATACGAGCATATATATAAATAATTACTAATATGTATACATACATAATATAATATAACATACATGCACTCACAGATATCACACACATTATATATTCCATTATCTTATTAACACAATATTTACAAATCAGATAAAAATGAGTGATTACAGTTGCCCCTCTTTGCTTGTTCTTGTGAAACGAGAACAAAACAAATACCAAAAGCACTCATTTTTATCCGACTTCCCTGCTCACGACTTCGAAATCACGTGTTCTTATGGAACTTTCCGCTTTTCCTCGGCCGAATCTTCAGGCTCGTAAGCTCTCCCTATATAGAACTTCTTCACCTTTGGTTCTTCTTTGAGATTCTGGAGTTAGGGCTCTTCCTATATTGAGCATTTCACTAGGGGCTCGAAAACGTAGGCTTCTCCTTTATATAACCTTTATCTTCGATTTTTTCTTTTCTTTTTTTCTTTTCTCTCTCTTTTTTTGCTCTTTTTTCCTTTTTCTTTTTCTTTTCCTTTTTCTTTTTTTTTCTTTTTTTCCTCTTTTTTTCTTTTTTTCTATCTTTTTTTCTTTTTTTTTCTTTCTCTCTCTTTTTTTACAAGGTTGTTGATATCTTTGGACTCACGCTACTAAGGCTGTCGCATCATGCCTGAAGGACTTATTGATGGCCCGAAGGACATATCACTATGCTCGAAAGACTTACTGGTGGCCCGAAGGTCGTATCATCATGCCCGAAGGACTTACTGATGGCCGGAAGGGCTTAACATTTGGCTTCACGCTACTCTGGCTACCGTCATCTGGCCTCACGCTACTATGGCTGCCATATCATGCCTGAAGGACTTACTGATGGCCCAAAGGACTTATCACCATGCTCGAAAGACTTAATGGTGGCCCGAAGGACTTAATACCGTGCCCGAAGGGCTTACCGATGACCCGAAGGATTTAACATATGGCCTCACACTGCTATGGCTGTCACATCATACCCGCAGGACATACTGTTGGCCCGAAGGACTTATCACCATGCTCGAAAGACTTAATGGTGGCCCGAAAGACTTAACACCGTGCCCGAAGTACTTACCGATGACCTAAAGGATTTAACATCTAGCCTCACGCTGCTATGGCTGCCGTCATCTGGCCTCACGCTACTATGGCTGCCGCATCATGCCCGAAAGACTTACTGATGGCTCGAATGACTTATCACCATGCTCAAAAGACTTAATGGTGGCCCGAAGGACTTAACATCGTGCCCGAAGGGCTTACCGATGACCTGAAGGATTTAACATCTGGCCTCACGCTGCTATGGCTATCGCACCATGCTCGAAAGACTTAATGGTGGCCCGAAGGACTTAACACCGTGCTCGAAGGACTTACCGATGACCCGACAGATTTAACATCTGGCCTCACACTGCTATGGCTGCCGCATAATGCTTAAGAACTTACTGATGGCCCGAATAACTTATCACCATGCTCGAAAGACTTAATGGTGACCCAAAAGACTTAACACCGTGCCTGAAGGACTTACCGATGACCTGAAGGATTTAACATCTAGCCTTACGCTGCTATGGCTGCCGACATCTGGCCTCACGCTACTATGGTTGCCGCATCATGCCCGAAGGACTTACTGATGGCCCGAAGGACTTATCACCATGCTCGAAAGACTTAATGGTGGCCGAAGGACTTAACACCGTGTTCGAAGGACTTACCGATGACCCGAAGGATTTAACATCTGGCCTCACGCTACTAGGGATGCCGTATCATGCCCGAAGGACTTACTGATGGCCCGAAGGACTTATCACCATGCTCGAAAGACTTAATGGTGGCCTAAAGGACTTAACACCGTGCCCGAAAGAATTACCGATGGCCCGAAGGATTTAACATCTAGCCTCACGCTGCTATGGTTGCCGACATCTTTTCTTTCTTTAGTAAATTCTTTGACAATTCTTCAAATACCTGTCTAAAAACAAGCAAAAATTGACATGCCTCTATCTATATGATGCATGCAATGTCGTGCTTTCTTTTCTTTTTTTTTCTTTTTTCTCTATTTTTCTTCTTCTTCTTTTTCTCTTTTTATCATCATTTTTCTCTTATTCTTTTTTTCTTATTTCTTCTCTTTTTCTTCTTTTTTTCTGTTCTAAAGTCTTACGCTCTGGAAGGTTATTTCTCAGATTTCTTTTCTTCTCTTCTGTTGCAGTATGCCCTTTGATCAGTTATTTATCTGATTCATGTCTTTTAACCCTTTCGTGATATAATTCTCTCTCTCTTTTTCCTTTCTCTTTTTAGACATGTTTTAAAATCCTATGCCCTGAAAAGTCATTGTTCAGATTTCTCTATTTCCTTTCTTTTTTGCAGTATGCTCAGTTTTGATCTTCATTTCTGTCAATTTTTGTTAAATGAATACCCGCTCTTGTCTTTTGCACGAGCACTTGCCTTTCTTCTTCGAGGTCTCTGCCCGCTCCACAAACAAACTCTATATCATGCATGTGCAGAGATTCTTACCATTCTTCCTGTTTTGCATTGCCCCACTCGATCATGAGCTCGGCTACCTTCCAACTCCTTTGACCCAACACTCTGAGTATTTGTTAGTTTCGTCATCGGGGTGAGCAAAATGCTTCTATGTTCTGAACTTAACATCAATCTTCTTGCTGCCTCTTGACAGGAACTATTTCTCGATCCCTTGCTTTAATTCTTTGGAGACTCAATGTTTACCTCTTACCGTCCCCCGTATTTTGTAATCTCATTCTCGTCCTGGTTCGTCCTTTATTTTCTTGAACCAACCAAACCCGCTTCTTGTTCTTGAGCTGTCTGACACATATGCTCTTGTCATCATCTTCATCCTCTGAAGTAATACATGGAAATCTTTGTTGCTTTAACTTGTCAATTTGTTGATTGGCATTCCACTGAAGGGCATCATTTAGATTAACATACAAGATCTTGAAATCACATAATAGGAGCTCTGGATATCAAGTGCAAGAGCGTCTTAGATTCAACCATTCAGTAATTCAAGGCTGTGAAATATTCTCAGGTGACTCGGTTCATCCTCATGATTAGCGTGTTGCTGCAGAATACTACTCTTTCTCGATTCTCATTATCTGCTCCGCCCCCAAAAAGGGTGGGCTTGTATGACCACTCGAGCGCAGAAATATTACTCTAAGAATAAAGTTCTAGGTGGTGCGAGTTTTGATTTTACCTATGCTATCGTTAATTTTTCTCTCTTTTCTTTTCTTTTCCTTTCTCCTCCTTTTTCTTTTTCCCAATTTTCTTCATTTTCTCTTTTTCTTTTTTTTCTTCTTTTTTTTCTCTTCTTTTTCTTTTTTCTTTTTTACGCTTTTATCATTATTTGAGGAAATCAATTTGTCATAGTTCTTTATCTTGAGGACAACGATAGGGCAAACAACATTGCCCCAAGTTACTCGGCATAGTCACGATTTGAAAATATTACCATCACTCATGAAGCTAAGGTTTCTTGAATTGGATGGTGTATTGCCACCTTATCGCTTCAGCGGAGTGCCCCAAAATTCCCACACTCTTATCCGAGCAAGCCTATTACCAGGTTTCGAACATATGAGTGTTTTTTATTATTCTTTTCTCTTTCTTTCTTTTTTCTTTATTTATTTCTTTCTTTCTTTTTCTTCCTTTTTTCTCTTTTTTTCCTTCAATTCTTCCCTTTTTTTAATTCTTATTTTTTTAAATTCTTTACTACCTAGAAGATTATGCCTAGAGTTTCAATTTCAAGCAACTCTACATGGTTGACATTCGGAGCTTTTTCGTCCTTGAACGTTATCGAAAGAGTAGTAATCTTGCTTTGCTGACCAGAGTCTGGTAGGGAAGATCACACCTCATCGTTGTCACAACATCCATCTAATGTCACATCTTGCAATTGATATCCAGTGTCCTACAATGGAGAGAAAATATACATCTATATGCTTTCAAGAGCATTGTATGTAAAGCGAAATGCGTTCTTCATTGGAATAAAAATCAACAAACATGCCCATTCACAAAATATCTTCACCACATGTGGGCCACAGGTAGTAAAGTTGATTCCTTGTATTACTTCAGGAAAGTCTTTTAATGTAGAGACATCTCTGGCTTCCTCAACACTATGCAGACTTGCCCCTCATCTTTTGTCCTCCACTGCTGGATCACCTCTTGTGTCAAGGTCCCATCATTGATCAGCTTCTTGATCTCTCCCAAAAAGGTCTACATTTTCTGGTGGGATGCCCCATCACCCCCATATGGAATTCACATGTGCTACTCGAGTCAAAACTATGGGCAAATGGATCAGGTGCAATCTTCATCAGTCTAGGAGAAAAATAATGACCCCCTACTAAATGAGGCCATATGTCTGAGATGGATGGTCCGAACACTTCCAAATTTGTGCTTGCCCGAGGAATTTTCATTGATGACCCTGAGGTGTCAGTCTATCTTCTTCTCTTACGACCACGCGAACCCTGAGGATGACACTCATTTACCTCTCCGTCTTTATCTATCTTATCTTCGATTTAGTTCTTGGACTTAGACCCCAAGTTTCCTTCTTTGATTGCGTATTATATCCTCTCTCTAATCATCATAAAATCTTCGAATATGTTTCTCAACTTCTCCAACATCACATCGAAGAAAGGAGGGGGAAGCGTTGCATGGAACAGGGGAGTCAACTCTTCTTCCGCTATAGGAGGCTGGACTTGGGTCGCTAAACTTCGCCACCTTAGTGCATATTCCCTAAAGCTTTCATTTGGTCTCATTTTCTCATTCTGAAGAAATTGACGACAAGACGCTAAATCTAAAGCATATCTGTATTGACTCAAGAAGGCATTAGCAAGGTCACCCCATGACCTAACTTGGTTTCTGTTCAAACAGTTATACCACACAACTACAGGTCCTGTCAGACTATCGTGGAAGTAGTGGATCAGCAACTCTTCATTCTTTATGTATCCCTCCATTTTTCTACAAAACATGGTCAAGTGAATCTTCGGGCAGCTGGTTCCGTCATACTGCGCAAATCTGGGAATCTTGAAATCCGGAGGAATGACCAAATTAGGGACTAGGCAGAGTTCCCTCGTACTGAAAACATTTATCTTTTCTTTCTTCTTCAGCTCTTTCTCGATTCTTTCTTCTAGCTGGTCAAGCCTCGACTCTCTAGTTCGTTCCATTTTCCAACTAATTCTGCCATCGAACCCCAAGTATTAAATGATGAAGTGCCATGCGATGATAAAACTATTAAACAATGCAAAGGATATGATGTAAATGCAATGCATGAATGCAATAAGGTATTGATTCCGCAAGTGATTTGTCCCTATAGGACATCTTTCATTCAGACCAAAAGGTTTCATTACATCCAGTATTAGGGGTTTACAGATAGCGGTGAGCCCTAGCACCTAATTTCTTATTCTCATTCAATAGTCCCGTCAGCTTTCCTTCGCGGTCCAATGCTGGATCCATATTCTGGCTTATCGGCGCTGCTGCATCGGCTAAGTCTGCTACCTGTTGAGCTACTTTTCAGGCTTGAGTCATAACGATCTTCATATCTCGGTCTTTCTCTCGTATTGTCTGCTCGGCCTTTTGTAGCTTGCCAGTCACTGCCTCAGCACGAATCTTGATGGTACATAAAGAAGTCTTGAGCCTCGCTATCTGTTCTTTGAGTGCTGCATTTTCCATTTGAAAGGCTTGTGATTCCTCTCTTTCCTGCTGCAGACATGATTTCAGGATATCGTCCATGGCCAGACTGCTTTCCAACTCACTTTGGAGAACATCGTGTTGGCTCTCAGCTTCTTTCATCTTCTGTGACAATGATTTGGTTGTATTTTTACCAGTTTTGCATTTCTGCCTCCAGCATTCTAAATCGTTCCTCAACCGAATCAAACCATTAATCCACTCTTCAGCGGTGTCACCCAGACCATTTAATCCTCTCATGCTCGAATTGACCGTACTTGCATTCAAGTTCATCTTCTGAGACACTTTTATTCTTGACTCCTGAATTTATCTCGCTTGAATGCCCCACTTCTGTGTTACCTAAACCTTGGGCTGGGCGTTGACCCTCCTTTGACTTTGCCCCTCTGGCAACGGCTGGTTCGCTGTAGAATCGGGGTTGTCCGTCTTCGAAACCCAAAACTCCCATTCTGATAAGATCTTGAACTCTGTCCTTCAGGGCTCTACAATTCTCAGTGTGATGACTTGAATCGCCTATGTGGTAGCTGCACCAGACACGACTGTTGTGACCCTTCGGATAAGGAGGTCTCCTTGGTACAGACTTCACTGGTACGATAAGGCTCCTTTTGACAAGCAACGGAAGTAGCTCGGTGCATCTCATGGGTATAGGATGATGCATTCCGATGCCATTAGATTCTCGAGCTTCCCCTGGACTTGCCTCTGTTCCCTTGGTATCTACCCCAGATATGCCGCTTGTCTGTTTCTTGAGATTGATCACAAAGGGATTCGATTTGTTGTATTTAACGGTGTTGTCTGTCTTGACATTCTGACCATTCTTTTCCGTATTCTGATACTTGATCGATTCTTTTTTGAGTTCGACAGGCTGCTTGCATTTCATCATAACATTCATCTGGTCTATCATCTCAGCCATTTGCTTCTTTAATTCTTGTACTTCATCTCGCTTGTTACCAGAACTGACACTGCTTACCGAATCTGTTCTTGAGTCCCTAAACGATCCTTCTTCTGCTGTCTCTGGCCTAGTCTCGGGATGGAACTCTGGAACTGGACCCCTTTCTTTAGGTCAAAAACCTTTGGTCCATCATGAACAATCTTCTATTATGGGAGAAACCACTCGGGAATCAATACCCTATGTAACGCGAATGCGATGATTTATGCAAAAACAAAACAAAAAAGGAAACAAGTCAGTACCGGATAAAAATAATAAGTACACAATAAAAAGGGCAAATTAAATGCGATAAACAAACAAAGCAATCCTATTTACATCCCGTCTAAGACACCTAGGTTATCCGCATGGCTCTAACAGGGTGGCTTTCTATGTGTTCTCTACATGCAGTTTTGGTTCTGGGAGGTACCCGAATTGTCCTTGATGTCCTCTACTAAGAGTAGTAAGGCCCCCGATCATCACCCATTATAGGCTCCTTTCAATCGGGTTCAATTTAGGGGGACCCATTCGCTTATGCCTGCATGAATGAACGATATCCTTACGAAAGCATAAGGTACTCGAGCCCCTAAGGTACTTACTAGGCCTACACGAGAGAACGACATCTCCACGAAAGTATTAGCGTTTTCGCCCCTCTTAAAAAGGACAGGTTTATATGCATATTTTAAATGCGTCAAAATAAACGCGCGATTATAACCGAATGTTAGTTTGATAGTCACTTTAATCCAGAATTTCTAATATTAATAAAGCAATAATTATTTAAAAAGCTTGACTCACATTATTTTGAAAAACAAAAAAGTCCTCAGCGGAGTCGCCATCTGTAGCGATGTCCCTTTTACGTTCGCTAAAAAACTGAGGTTTTGAAGTGTTTTGAGGGTATTTCGGGTATAAAAATATCTTCTGTGGGGTTTTAAAAATATCGTATTTTATTTAAAAAATGGAGTCGCCACCGGCCACTTTGGTAGGCCGGACACCGTAAAACCAGAGATTTGAAAACTGTTGGGTTCGGGAGTCGGTTACGGATGGGGAAGGATTAGCACCCCCACACCGCCCAAAAATGGTACTTTAATAATTACCGCTTTATTAATATTAAACTTTCCGGATTAAAGTGACGATTAATTTAAAATTTGGTTATAAGTGCGGGTAAATTTTAAAAGCCCTGTTCTCCGAGAGTAAACGCCCAACCACCATCACTATGCCTGATACTGGCCTCGTTTACGCTCGGATAAAAGGGCACCGCATTGACAATTTATATATTTCCATTATGCGAGCTTAGAAAAATAAAAAACATACATTCACATTAATGTGGATCTAAAACATAAAACATGGATCTTACAAAATTTAAACAAGGATAACAATAAAACATTAACAAATGCATAGTTTATCATGATAAAAGCAAAGCACGAAAATAAACACAAAAGAAAGAAAAAAAAACATATTTCAAAAAGAAATTAATAAATCAAATTTACACGTGTTATAATGTATATAAAAATGCAAAATATGCATGACAAATAAGTAATATGATATTAATCTAGCAAACCAACCTTATCACAAAAAATTACACTGAGACCACGATTTTCGTACGTAAAATAATAATAAAAAACAATAACATGTAACAAATGACATCATACTAACATGTAACCTACAATGCGAAAAAGAAGCAAAACATAATATACATGCTAACACAAAAAGACTAACTAGGTGATAAACACGTGACACTAATTATACATGAATTTAAAAAAAACAAAGCATTATACATAACAAAGCATCACACTAACATACAACCTAAGATGCAAAAAATAAAAATGAAACGTAAAGGAGCACATATAGACATGATAAATAACTAAGCTAAACATAATCGCTTAGTAAAATATGTGTATGCAACATGAACAACAAAAATTTACACAATAATACACATATTATGAAAACATAAATAGATGCACAATAAGTCAACTGAAACATATAAAAACATAAAGAACCATACAGGCATGACATGCAAATATACTATATAAAACAAACATGGGTACAACAATACCAAACAAATCAAGACATCGAACACAAATTAAAAGGTATAGATAAACATGAAAAGCATACATAAGTATAATGATCAACATAAACATGCTTAACAGACACATAATAAAAAACATAATGGCATAAATATTTAAGTAAAAAAGAAGGATCGAAATGAAATAAAATAAGACAAGGTGACAGAAATTAAATAAATAAAAGATGCGTTCAATGACTTAATCGAGAAATGGATGAAATACATAGGGACTGGGCATGTAAATAGTCCAAGGGGCAAATCCAAAGCGTAAGAAACCAAAACGCGGAAGGACTAGAGGTGATATTTTGCCATTTAAAACCAGATTCAGTTAGTTCAGGGGTGAAATTGAAAGGCTTCAAAAACAAAGAGGGGTCAAGGGTGTAAATAACCCAAGGGGCGAGACCGTTTTGAAAATTCCCAAAACACGGTGGGATTTAATGAGTAATTAGACCATTTTAAATATTAAAGACTCTATAAAACACACCTATTAGATTAAACTCAGCCTTTTTTCCTCATTTTTTAAAAAACCCTTTGATTATAACACTCATCTCTCTCAACTCGTTTCTAGAACCCATATCAGACCTAAAACACTCCACTTCTCACTCTAAACCCACGTCCAGCCTTAGATTTTAGGAGAAAGAGACGTGTTTTTCTAGATCTAAAAAAAACCGAAACTCCTTCTCCCTCTTTTTTAAAAATGTTTTATAAACTAAGACCAAACAACCCCTCATCTTCACCGGTTCACTATGTTTGGCTTAAGAGCCTTACAACTTGTTACTGGCAGCGAAAAACCTTAATTGGCGAGGGTAAGAACCAACCTCTTTAACTTTTTTTTATATTTTTAGATACCTTCGAAAGATATGCATGCAATAGAAGAAGAAAGAAAAATACCACTGGATTTTTTTTTGTTTTTGGAACTCGTTTTTGTTTTTTATTTCTGATCTGATATCTCAGTACAAAAGGGGTAAATATCATCATATATGCTCTTTTTTTGCTGATCTTTCTTTGCTTCCAAGATTTTTCAAAATAAATGCTATTATAGTGGTTGATTTCTGGATCTGACTTATGAGCTTTTTTCTGATTTTTGCATGTCTGGGCGGTACGGCCGGTGAGGGGTGGTGTGTATAGCGGCAGAGGGTGGTTGGAAAATTATCGACCAGATTTGCTCTTGACTGTTGGATCAGATCAGATCCAACGGTTGAGCCTCTTCGAAGATGAACGGCTCAGATTAGATCTTGGTGATAACGAGGTGGTCCTGGATCATGCCACGTGGAGCTCAACAGCCGAGGAGTTTTACGTGTGTGATACACGCGCGCATGTGGAGCCGAAAGACCCGTGCGTGGTTTCACGCGGCCAGCTGGAGAGACGCCATGGTTTGATCTCGGCCGTTGGATCAAGATTTGATCCAACAGCCCTCCCTTGGCTGTACAAAAAGAAAACAATATATTAGGGTTCTAGTTATCCAATGTATTAAGGTTTTAATTATTGAGCTGGCCGGTTTGGGTCTGGGTAAATATTTTTTTTGGGTTTTTATTTGTATATGGACTAGACTGTTAATTCATTTTTGGGGTTTTTAATTTATGGTTTTTATTTTAATTTAGTGCATTAATAATAATTATAATAATAATAATGATAATACAAACATATGCAATTTAACGACATACAAGCATGTACACATATACGGGCACACATACATATGCCAGCATATATACTTACACACATAACTAATACGAATACACATAATACATACAACATACATGCAAATTAATCAAACATGTAACATACGAGCATACATATAAACAATTACTAATACGTACACATACATAATATACTATAACATACATGCACTCACAGATATCATACACATTATATATTCCATTATCTTATTAACACAATATTTACAAATCAGATAAAGATGAGTGATTATAGGTCCAATAAACCTCGGGCTAAGCTTCCATTTTCGCCCAAAACGCAACATCTTTTTCTAGGGCGACACTTTCAAAAACACTCGATCACCAACAGCGTATTCTATATCCCTACGTTTCAGATTCATATAGGATTTCTGACGATCTGCAGCCGATTTTAAGCGCTCATATATCAACTTTACTTTTTCGGTTGTTCCTTTTAGAACATTAGGCATATATACAAACTTTTCTCCCACTTCTGCCCAACATACAGGCGTACAAAATTTCCTACCATACAACTGCACATACGGTGCCATCTGTATGCTAGCATGATAACTGTTATTGTAAGCAAACTCCACCAATAGAAACTGTTCCCAGAGCACGGTGGAAACTCGCACTCCGATTGACCATCTGACTGAGGATGATACAAAGTACTAAAATTCAACCGAGTTCCCAGAGCACGGTGCAAACTCGCCCAAAACCTTGCAGTGAATCGTGGATCCCTATCCGAAACTAGAGATTTAGGCACCCCGTTCAATCGCACAATCTTAGAGATATACATCTCAGCCAACTTGCCCAAAGTATACATAGTATGTACTGGCAAAAAATGCGCACACTTCGTAAACCGATCCACAATCACCCAAATGGAGTCCTTTTTGGTCGGCATCAAAGGCAGCCAAGACACAAAATCCATGGTGATTCTTTCCTACTTCCATTCCGGTATTCTCAAAGGTTGCAACAACCTGGAGGAAAACTGATGCTCAGCCTTTACCCGCTGACAAACAATACACCGAGCAACAAAGTTAGCCACATCTTTCTTCAGTCTGACCCAATAGTACTCATCCTTCAAACCTTGATACATTTTTGTACTACCAGGATGCATAGCAAAAGGACTAGCTTGCGCTTTGGTCAAAATAGTATGCCTCAACTCTTCGTCTTCAGGCACCACAATTTGACCCTTAAAACACAACACCCCATCATCTCTAAAATGAAAATCCGTAGGATTCCCATCCCTGATGTCTTCCATATGAGATACCAAACTCTCATCATACAGTTGCTTCTCCTTAATCAACTGTGACAAGGACGGCTTCACTTGTAAGTCAGCCAACAGTCCACCGTCACGCGTCACACTCAAACGTGCAAACATAGCCCTTAACTCTACCACTGCCTTTATGCCCAAAGTATCAACAACCACGTTAGCTTTACCCGAATGGTACTCGATAGTCAAATCATAATCTTTCAACAACTCCAACCACCTATGTTGTATTAGGTTCAACTCTTTCTGGGACATCAAATACTTCAAACTCTTATGATCCATAAAAACCACACATTTTTCCCCATAGAGGTAATGTCTCTAAAATTTTAAGGCAAACACAACCGCGACAAGCTCAAGATTGTCAGTAGGGTAATTACATTCATGCACCTTCAACTACCTAGATGCATACGCAACTACCTTACCTTCTTGTATCAACACGCAACCAAGCCCCACATACAATGCATCACTATAAACAATGAACTCTTTTCTCGATTTCGGTTGAACCAAGATTGGAGCCCGTGTCAAGGCTTCTTTCAACCTTTCAAAAGCTCGTTGTCTATCTTCTATCCACTCAAATTGAACATTCTTCTGTAGCAACTTGGTTAAAAAAGCCTCCAAACTGGAGAACCCTTCCACAAACCTACAGTAATAACCAACCAAACCAAGGAAACTCCTAACCTCCGTAATAGACTTGGGTGCCTTCCAACTCATCACCGCCTCAACCTTATGCGGATCAACATAAATTTTTTTGGCCGACACAACATGCCTGAGAAACACAACTTCCCTAAGCCAGAATTCACACTTGCTTAACTTGGCATACAACTGATTCTCTAGCAACTTCTAAAGCACAATCCGCAAAATGGCTATCATGATCCTCCTCAGTATGAGAGTACACAAGGATATCATCGATAAACACAACCACAAACTGATCCAAAAACTCATGAAACACATTGTTCGTCATATCCATGAAAGCAACCAGTGCATTGGTCAATTCGAAAGGCATCACCAAAAACTCGTAATGCTCGTACCTCATACGAAAGGCTACCTTGGGCACATCCACCTCCTTCATCTTTAATTGGTAGTACCCCGACCTCAAATCTATCTTGGAAAACACCGAGGCTCCCTTGAACTGATCAAATAGATCATCTATCCATGGTAAGGGATACTTGTTCTTTATTGTCAACTTATTCAGTTGTCGATAATCTATACACATCCGCATCGTGTCATCCTTCTTCTTTACAAACAACACCGGTGCGCCCCACGGTGAAATGCTAGGTCTAATAAAGCCTCGATCCAGCAACTCTTGCAGTTGCGTCTTCAATTCCTTTACTCCTTCGGGGCCATGCGATATGGAGCAATCGATACTAGTATCGCACCCGTAAAGACCTCAATGCCAAACTCAACCTCACGGTCTGGTGGTAACCCCGATAACTCTTTCGGGAAAACAACCGGAAACTCATATACAATGCGAACATCCTGCACCCTTAACTCCCTCGATCCAAGGTTCATAACATAGGCTAAGAAAGCCTAACATCCCAAATCTAACATTCGACTTGCTTCCAAAGCCGAAACAGCATTAGACAAAAACTTGGCATTCTCACCTACAACCACCACCTCATAATCATCCGACAACCTCAAAGATATCCGTTTGGTCTCAAAATCCACCACAACCCGATGTTCGGCTAACCAATCCATACCCAAAATCACATCAAAACCATGGAATGGCAACTCTATCAAATCCACAGCAAACTCATATCCCTGAACCATCAGTGGACACCTACGATATAGCTTTCTAACCACAACTGTCTCCCTAAGAGAGCTAGTCACTCTAACACCCACATTAAGAATTTCAATAGATATATCAAGCAACCTAGCATGCTCATTCAAGATGTATGAATGGGTAAAACCAGAATCAACCAACGAATACAACAACAAACGCTGTAAGGTAAAAGTACCTGCAATCACATTGGTGTCGTTGCGACCCTCACGGTGTGAATACACCTTAGCCAGTCCACCTCCCTCAGGCTGGATAGCAACGGTATGAGCCACAGTCCTCTGCCCATAATCTGGATGCTGAAACGGTCTGCGGCCATGACCATGGCCCCACTGTGGAACAACAACAGGTGCAACACCCTGCCTACCTCGGGCCAACAATAGACAATCACGCCTCTAATGGTCGCCAGACCCACAACTCCAATAAGCATTGGCCACAATAGGCGTAGGTGCCTGACCCTCTCTGGCCAGACGTGGTCAATCTCGCCTCAAATGATCTCGGGATCCACAAACCCAACATGTGTTATACGGAGCTCTATCCTAGGCACTTTGTCCCTAGACTCCACGTCCCACAACACCTCTACCATGCCTCAGCTCCGAGCGAAACCACCTGTCATGGTGTCTCTTAGCTGACCACCGCTTGAACCAGCATTAACAGCTCTCTTACCCGAGCTAAAACCTCGTGATCCAGAAGCTAAACCTAGATTTTACTCCACGTCTTTGGCTCGCGAAAGTAACACATCAAAGTTGATGTAATCAGCAGCGAGCATGTATGTCTTAACATCCTGCACAAGCCCGTAGCAGAATCGATCACATCGCGTACGGTCGTCAGAAACAACTCAGGTGCATACTGAGTCAACCTCACGAACTGCACTTCGTATTTCGCAACAGACATACTGCCCTGCACCAGAGCCATAAACTCGCGCTTTCTATCGTCCTAATATCGGACTCCCAAAAACTTCTTTCGAAAAGCTTCACAGAAGAACTCCCAGGCCACATCATTGATCGTCAAATCAGATATCGTGGTAGTCCACCATGTATAGGCATCACCCTGTAACAGGAAAATAACACAGCCCAGCTTACGAGCATCGGTATACCCCATCTGACCCAGTATCCTCTCAATACTGGCCAACCAGCCCTCAAAAGCCTCAGGCGACAAACCTCGAAACTTAACCCCGCCCAAACTACGAAGACGCTCAAATGGTAAACCCTATCCAACAACCGGTGGTACCGGTACATGAACACCCGCAACTGCTGCCTAGAAAGCACCGGTCATGGCCTGAATCAACGGCGTCATATCACCTATCCCTGGCCCAGCCGACGCAGGTGGTACTTGCTCCACTACCTCAGGTGGATTAGATAGGGGCAGTGGCAACCCTAGGAGGTACAACATCACCCTCAACATCATGCCTAATAGTAGCAACAACTGTACCCGATCGTAGCTCTTTCCTCGGTACTATCGTGCTAAAATATATCTAAGGCATGATAATCATTTCAAACAAAACAATTAGGCCAGCTTCAAGCAAGGATCTAAGACTTCCATTTTAAAAATCAAAATTTTCCAGGCTATAATAATAAGGCAATGGGTTCCCAATTTTTTCTGACACAACATAAACAATCAACGTGCATATTTCAATAACCGTGCATATCAACATCAGACTATAGCTCACGCATCATCACAATCATCATATCAATCTTTCAATTATCACCAAACATAACAAACAAACACCGTGCATAACAAGCAACAACAAACAATCAATTACAACATCCCAACCTTTCGTAAACCTGTCTCTGATACCACCAAATGTAACCTCTTCGACCGGGTCTAGTTGCAAGATCGACCCGAGGGAGTCACATTAGGTTTACCGAAGTATGTAATCATTCATTTTTGACCGGGTTTTAGTGTTATTAGTATTATTATAATAGTAAAATTATTAATATAAAAAATCAAAAAATATATATATTATTAAAAAAAGAGAATTTGAGTGGCCCTACAATGGCCACGTCACCCCAATTACCCACCCCATGCCTATAAATACAAGGCATGGGGGCAGGCAATTCTGCGCCCAAAATTGAAGAGGAAATTGGCAATTGAATTGCCACCCAATTCATGGGGGCTAGGCCGGCCGCAAGGCTGGCCGGGGTTGGGGGCAGTGCCCTCGACCCCAGTTGGTTCAATCCAACATTCGATCGGGGTCCTATTTTAGGTCCGATCTAGTTAATATTTTTGGAGGGGTCGCGGTAGATCTCGGTGGGGTGCAGTCAGGGTTCATCATTCGAGCTCCTAGTTAGGTATATTTTATTTCCTTTTTTATTAGTGTTGTAATTTTTATAATTTAATGAAGTATTAGTTATTTTAAAATTGTGGTCTTATTTTTTTATTTTGTATGTTTATGTTTTAGATTAATATTTAATATGTTTTAAATTTGTGTTTTATATTGATATTTTATTTATGTTAGATATGTTTTTATTTATGAGTTAGATTAATATTTATGTATGTATGTTTTAGAATAGTATTTTATGTTGAATTTGTTTTTATGTTAGATTAATATTTATGAATATTAGTATTTTGTTTATGCTAGATATGTTTTTATTTATGAGTTAGATTAATATGTATATATGTATGTTTTAGTTTAGCATTTTATTTATGTTAGATTAGTATTCTGTTATGTTAATATTTATTGCATTTAAATTATTTGCCATGTTTTATATTTTGCCCACTAAGATTGCATATCGAGATATAAATTGTCAATGCGGTGCCCTTTTATCCGAGCGTAAATGGGGCCATTATCAGGCGTAGTGATAGTGGTTGGGCGTTTACTCTCGGATAACGGGGCCCTTAAAATTTATTCGCAATTATGACCGAATTTTAAAATAATCGCTACTTTAACCCGAAAATCAATATTAATAAAGCGGTAATTATTAAAGTACCAATTTTGGGTGGTGTGGGGTGCTAATCCTTCCCCATCCGTAAATCGACTCCCGAACCCAATAGTTTTTGAATCTCTGGTTTTATGGTGTCCGACCTACCTATGTGGCCGGTGGCGACTCCATTTTTTTTAAAATATGGTTTTTTAAAAACCCCACGAAATAAATATTTTATATCCGAAAAATTCATAAACACCTTCAAAAAATCCACGTTTTTAGCGAAAAAGGACATCGCTACATATGGCGACTCCGCTGGGGACAATTTTTTGTTTTTCAAAAACAAATGAGAGTCAAGCTTTTAAAATAATTACCGCTTTATTAATATTAGAAATTCTGGGTTAAAGTGACTATTAAATTAACATTCGGTTATAATTGCGCGTTTATTTTAACGCATTTAAAATATGGCATATAAACCTGTTTTTTTAAGTGGGGGGAAAACGCTAATGCTTTGTGGAGATATCGTTCTCCCGTATGGGCTTAGCAAGTACCTTCGGGGCTCGAGTACCTTATGCTTTCGTAAGGATATCGCCCTTCAGACGGGCATAGCGAATGGGTCCCCCCAGATTGAACCGCTGAAAGGAGCCTATAATGGGTGATGATCGGGGCCTTGCTACCCTTAGTAGGGGACAACAAGGACAATTCGGTACCTCCTAGCACCAACACCGCATGTAGAGAACATAGAAACCCATCCTGTTAGAGCCATGCGGATAACCTTAGGTGTTTTGGACTAGATAAATAGGGTCGCTTTGTTTATTTACCTTATTTAATTTGTCCTTTTATTTATGTATTTATTATTTTTATCCTAGTACTAACTCATTTTTTTTTTTTGTTTTATTTTATTTTTACACATATTTTTGTTGCATTATCATTGCATCCACATTACATAGAGGCGTTGATTCAAGTGGTTTGCCCGATTAGAAAATCTTTCATCATGGAAAAAGGTGTCTTAGGAAGGATGGCATCGATCCAGTTGTATGACATTGGTCAGAGATTAATCAACAGATCCGAGGTAACGATTTGTCGAACAAGCGTGTAGTGCCAAAGTATACACACGAGACCTTGATGGTGGACATAAAACGAGCTACAAGGTGTGTGAATGACTTAGCTACCGAAGCCGCGACTCTCCGACCTTTCGTAACCCCGGACATGGAAGAAGCACCAAGGTTTATCAAGTTGCTCAGAGCTGTTGAGGAGCTAGGAGGTAGAGCTAGGGATTATGTGTAGAACATTATTTTGTAATTAAGACTTTGTAATAGACTCTTTTTTTAATAGGGACTCCTTTTGTAATATGGATCTTTTTTGTAATCTGGACCCTTTAATTCCCATGAAAGTCGTTCGAAAGGGTGATTACCAAATGGAATCAACGCCTTTATTTGCATTCATGTTGCATATCATGACATGGTGTTGATTCAAGAACAGTTCATTAAAAGGCTTTCAAAATAGAAAAAGTCCGCTTTTAAGAACGATAATATTAAAGTATCAAGTTAGGTCGAGCAAAGACCAATCGCGAAAGAAGACGGTACGACAATAAGGCACGTGCGACGTAGAAGATTCAGTCAGGGCCGTAGAACCCCAATTTTAAATCTTCACATTTGACCATTTTTAAAATTCTCGATTTTTTAATTTAACTCATTAAAAAAAAAAAAAAATGAAAATATTATTATTTTGCTTTGAAACTTCTTCTCTCATAAAACTTTCAGAATAATAATAATAACAAAAAAGAAACCTAAAAGTTTCATTTTTAAGTAAGTTAAAATTTTTGATAATAAAAATGGGGAAATTTTTAAACCAAATGATCTTTGAGAATTTTAATTTAAACCCTAAAAGTTTTTAAAGTACTCCCTTAGGACCGATAGAATCCAACCCTGTTTAGACGTATTATTCGTTTGCACCCAGAAAAGATCTTATTTGCATTATGCCTACACTTGTTGATGTCATTTTTAGAAGCCACAAAAATAAAGATCATGACGTCACGAGTCCATAGAATAGAATAAGAAGAGAAGACGAAGTCATCCATCATCCTGAAGACGATGTCGAGACGTGGAGCACATGTTTTGCTTCCCGAAGTCAAGATCTCCAGAAGGAAGCTAACTGTCACCTGTAATTCATTATTAGTTTCTTGCAACCAAACATTTTTCTATTGATTGAAAGTCTTTTAAGGACTGTTCGAGAATCAACACCGCATTTGCATTCATGCATTGCATTGCATTACATTGTACAATCATGACATATTTTACATAACACTATCACTACCTTGCATAAATTTTTTTTGGGGGGGGTAATCCAAAGAACAATTAGAGTTTTATCGTGAATAAAAGAATTGAACACACTCAAAAATCAAGATTCGAGCAGTTAAAAGATAGACTCGAGAAAAAGAGAGAAAAAAAGTTTGATGCCTTTAATACAAGAAAACTCGTTTGAGCCCGATTTGGTCGTTCCTCCAGATTCCAAAGATTTCCAGTTTGCACATAATAAAGGAAAAGATGCCCCAAGATTCGTGTGACCATATTCTCGCCAAAAAGATGGGGGCTACATTGAAAAATTACCGATCCACTACTTACCCGACAGTCTAGCAGACCTACCGTGATATGATATGCTTTGGACCCAAAGACAAGTCACCGGATCTCCAGTACGAAGATGAAACCTGATGAAAGCTTCAAGGAATGTGCTTTGAGGTGTATGTGTTTAGCAACCCAAGTGCAGCCTCCCGTAGATGAAGAGGAAAGTGAATTCCATGCCATCTTTCTTATTTCTTCTTTGATAAGGTGCTCGGGAAAATGAATACCAGCTTTGAGGACTTCATGTGACAATGAGAGAATCGAACATGCACTCGGGACCTAAGTTTAAAGACCATACCTGCCTAGGAGCAGAAGGAAACAAAGAGATAAATGGGTAACACTTTCAAAACATTGAGGCGATGGGGCATGACACTAAGAAATTTGGGGTCGTTAAAAAAATCAAGAAGCTGGTCGATGAGGAGTCATGACGAGAGAATTGATCCAGCGGTGGAAAAAAAGAGAAGAGGCAAGCCTACACTACCTTGGAAGGGGCATAATGAGTCAAGACCACGATAATCCAAAGGTCCCTACGGTTTTCTCATCATTTCACAAAGAAATTCTCAACAAAAAAATCATTGTTTATTAGAATTAAAAATCACATTTCCATTTAGAAAAGCATTTTTACATTCTTGATTCTTTAAACATTTTATTTTTATGAGGTAGTTTTCCCATATGCATATACATGCATTTTTTAATGGACATATGTATATATCATTTCTATACCAGGTCCTCGAATTTTGAATGCAATAGTACATTTGCTTCAAACCCAAAGATCAACTCTAAGTTGCATATATTTAGAAGAGATTGAATGTTGTGGTGATACTGTAAATGTGAGTATCTGCTAGTTTACTTAGGCCAACAGAGGAACAAAAGCGAGTGCTTAGACAATGGGCAGTTCCTATTTTAAGAATTTATCTTCTCAGGCACTTGTCGTTTAAGATCCTTGAAATGAAAGTTGACCCTAAACCTCTACCCCCTGAAGGCATTCTCAGGACATTTGTGAATATGACAACGAATTTTGTTCTTTTTACTTTACCGTAAGACACGATGAGACCATACATATTGAATAATGAAGATCGAAAAATCATCAAAAGAAAATGGTTGAAAACATGGATATGTCCAAACGAAAAGCCAAAAAGAAGATAAATGGTAATCAGAAGGCTGAAGCAATCCAGATCGAGTAAATATCAGAAGAGCTGCAGAGAGGCAATTAACTCTGAGCGGAAGATCGCATCAATACCCAATATAGATCCGTGTTGATTCAAGGATACATTCATAGACTCGAATAAGAAGAAAGAGATTCAATGCTAAAAATCTAGAATGAACAGTCTAAAAAAAAGAGAAAAAAGAAAAAGAAAGAAAGAAAGAATACAGTCTATGTTTCACACACAGATCAAACAATACAAGAACGAGACTTCAACTATGAGCAAGAGACAGAAGGAATCCACATTTCAAGTAAACACAGTTTTGAAAATTAGTATAGAAGCTCGAATTGAAGCCAAGTCAAGACAAGTCGACCCGAAGATTGCCAATTTTGAAAAAGGAAATGACATCTAGGGTGAAAACCCAAAAATGGGCAGTCTAGAGTGATCCTAAAAATGAAGAAAAAGAGTAGTCTACCCGAGCTCACGGCATCAATATCCAACCAAAACACACTGAAGGAAGTGACCTCTAGGGTGAAAAAACCAAAAATGGGCAGTCTAGAGCGATCCAAGAGAAAAAGTGAAAAAGAAAAAGAAAAAGAGAGAAAAAAGAAAGCAAGAATAACATTTCATCCAGGCGTGCCAATCACAAGAATTCCCAAATGTATTCGTAGTCCTTCAAGAAATCTCGATTCGAGGAGTTTTGGAGGATCAAACATTCTTGAAATGAAAATGAACATCAAGATATAGCCGTAATGCAAAACAAAGATACAATAAAAAGAAAGGAAATGAACTCTATGGTGAAACCCAAACGGGCAAATAGAGTGATCCAAAAAGAAGAAGGAATAATGGGCATATCCAAGTTACACAAGTACGTAAATACTTTGTTTCACTTAACCATAAACCAAAGGCCTACATTACAAGCCCAAAGACCATTCCGCCATCCATAGATATCCAAGTTGAATGAGAATGTCTTGATTTCATTCCGCCTATAAGGGTTAACTTTTCTTCATGGAGCGTCAAACTTCAAGTGCTTGATCGACACCCAAAATGAGGGAAGGATGGGGCATGGTGAGATAGTGAGATTAAGAGAGCCATCTTAAACGGGTAGAAACTAGGTAGGGTTGTTCCTCTCAAAAGCCTATTAGACCGTAAGAAACTATACATTGGCATATATCTCCACAATGGTCAAGATCTTCTAAATAGGCGCTTCATTAGAGTTAATCTCTGAAACTTGAAGCGGATGCACTATGGTGTTTGATATTTCAGGGGGCAAACATGTTTTAAAAAGGTTTGACTTTTCTCCCAAAGTTTTGATGTTTACCATTTCCCCAAACATTAGTTTTTAAAAATGTTTGGCAATACACGCCGAGTTTTGTTTACCATTCTCCAAGCATTATTTTATAAAAATGTTTGGTCCTTAGAAAAAAAGAAGAAAAAAGAAAAAGATGTTTACCATTTGTTCCAAACAATGTTTTCAAAATGTTTGGTATCCCCCAAGTTGTGATTTTCAAAATGACTATTATCTTTTCAAACAATCATTATTTTTTGAAATATACACAAGTAAATTGCCTTTTACTTTATTTTAAAAATGAATGATGATGAGATTTAAAGCATAGGGACCAAGAGTTAGTTCTCGTCGAAATCTCACGAGAAGATCAAGGAAGAGCTCAAGGGATGGAAGCATTTCGGCTCACCCCGTGACTAGAAATAGGTCAAGGCTCTATATGATGGGCGTAAAATTCAAAGCAAAGGGAGCCCGTGGTTGAATGGGCAACGCCAAGCCAAGAAGATGACAATGGTTCTTATAAGAATAATATAAGAACCAAAGATCATTTATGAAGGCGGGTGATAACCCTAAAGACAAGAAAGCCTTCCGCAAAAAAATGTTTAAAAGCATGTTCAAATGAGGATTTAAGAGCATACAGAAGCGAAAAAGAGATGAAGAGATCGAGGAACGACCTTTCAGGTGTAAGACTTTAGAACAAAAGGCTAAAAGAAAAAAAGAAAATGATAAGAGAAAAAAAGAAAAAGAAAAGAAAGAAACCATTACATTGCATGCATCATATAGATATGGGCATGTCAATTTTTGCTTATTTTGGACAGGTACCTGAAGAATTATCAAAGAACATTAAGAAGTGGATTTCATCAAGAAAGTTTGGCACCACCTTCGAAGCGTGAGTCCCTAAAGTTTGAAGAAAGTTTTGGCGGCCATCTTTGGCGTGAGTCCCTAAAGTTTGAAGAAAGTTTTGGCGGCCATTTTCAAGCGTGAGTCCCTAAATTGAAGAAAGTTTTGCAGCTACCTTTTCGGCGTGAGTCCCTAAATTGAAGAAAGTTTTGGCAGCCACCTTCGGCGTGAGTCCCTAAAGTTTGAAGAAAGTTTTGGCAGCCACCTTTGGCGTGAGTCCCTAAAGTTTAAAGAAAGTTTTGGCGGCCATTTTCGGCGTGAGTCCCTAAATTTGAAGAAGTTTTGGCAGCCACCTTCGGCGTGAGTCCCTAAAATTTGAAGATCGGTAGCCATCGTGGTGTGAATCCCAAATTCGAAGATAAAGGTTCTATATAGGAAGGGCCTATATTTTCAAGCTCCAGAGAGAGGTTCTATATAGGAAGAATCCGCCGCTCTGAGGCTTCAGAAGCTGAAAGTTCTATATAGGAAGGACTTACAGCTCCAGGGTGAAGACTAGCAGTTCTATATAGGAAGAACTCTCAGTCGAAGGAATTCACCCATGATACACAAGGTTTTATATAGGATAAACCAGCGTTGAAGGCGAAGAGTTCTATATAGGAAGGGCTCCGAGCTTTATTGTCTTAGAGTAAAAGATTCTATATAGGAAGAATCCGTAGCTCCAAGATTTCAGAAGCTAAAAGTTCTATATAGGAAGGACTTACAGCTCCAGGGTGAAGACTAGCAGTTCTATATAGGAAGAACTCCCAGTCGAAGGAATTCACCCATGATACACAAGGTTTTATATAGGGAAAACCTGTTGTGTCGAAAGCGAAGAGTTCTATATAGAAAGGGCTCCGAGCTTTATTGTCTTAGGGTGAAAGGTTCTATATAGGAAGAACCTGTAGCTCTGAGATTTCAGACGCCAAAAGTTCTATATAGGAAGGACTGACGGCTCCAGGGTTTGAAGACTAGCAGTTCTATATAGGAAGAACTCCCAGTCGGAAGAATCCATCAAACGCAGAAAGGTTTTATATAGGAGAAACTGGCGTTAAAGGCGAAGAGTTCTATATAGGAAGGACTCCAAGCTGCACTGCCTCGAAATGAAAAGTTCTATATATGAAGGACCGATAGCTCGTGGTTTGAAAACTAGCAGTTCTATATAGGAGGAACTCCCACTCGGAAGAATCCATCAAAGACGCGAAAGGTTTTATATAGGAGAAACCAACGTTAAAGGCGAAGAGTTCTATATAGAAAGGACTCCAAGCTGCACCGCCTCGTAATGAAAAGTTCTATATAGGAAGGACTCGATACTCTCGGGGTTTGAAGACTAGCAGTTCTATATAGGAGGAACTCCCGGTCGGAGAGGATCCATCAGCGACGCTTGAAAAGTTTTATATAGAAAACCAGCGTTGAAGGTGAAGAGTTCTATATAGGAATTACTCCAAGCTGCACCGCCTCGTAATGAAAGGTTCTATATAGGAGGGACTCATAACTCGAGGCTTCAGAGTGAAGGGTTCTATGTAGAAAAGCCTATAACTCCAAGATCGGAAGGTGACGAAGCTCTATATAGGAAGAACTTACGAGGCTGAAGATTCAGCTAAGGAAAAGCGGATAGTTCCGGAAGAACACGTGATTCAAGCCAAAGACGAAAGTGGGTCAAAAATGAGTGCTTTTGATCTTTGCTTTGTCCTCGTTTCACAAGAACAAGCAAATAGGGGCAATTGTAATCACTCATTTTTGACCGGGTTTTAGTGTTATTAGTGTTATTATAATAGTAAAATTATTAATATAAAAAATCAAAAATATATATATTAAAAAAAGAAAATTTGAGTGGCCTACAATGGCCACGTCACCCTGATACCCACCCCATGCCTATAAATACAAGGCATGGGGCGGTGCAATTCACACGCCCAAAATTGAAGAGGAAATTGGCAATTGAATTGCCATCCAATTCATGGGGGCTAGGCGTCAAAGGCAAGGTTGGCGGGGTTGAGGCGATGCCTCGACCCCGATTGGTTCAATCCAACATTCGATCGGGGTCCTATTTTAGGTCCGATCTAGTTAATATTTTTGAGGGGTGGCGGTAGATCTCGGTGGGGTGCAATCGGGGTTCATCATTCGAGCTCCTAGTTAGGTATATTTTATTTCCTTTTTTATTAGTGTTGTAATTTTTATAATTTAATGAAGTATTAGTTATTTTAAAATTGTGGTCTTATTTTTTTATTTTGTATGTTTATGTTTTAGATTAATATTTAATATGTTTTAAATTTGTGTTTTATATTGATATTTTATTTATGTTAGATATGTTTTTATTTATGAGTTAGATTAATATTTATGTATGTATGTTTTAGAATAGTATTTTATGTTGAATTTGTTTTTATGTTAGATTAATATTTATGAATATTAGTATTTTGTTTATGCTAGATATGTTTTTATTTATGAGTTAGATTAATATGTATATATGTATGTTTTAGTTTAGCATTTTATTTATGTTAGATTAGTATTCTGTTATGTTAATATTTATTGCATTTAAATTATTTGCCATGTTTTATATTTTGCCCACTAAGATTGCATATCGAGATATAAATTGTCAATGCGGTGCCCTTTTATCCGAGCGTAAATGGGGCCATTATCAGGCGTAGTGATAGTGGTTGGGCGTTTACTCTCGGATAACGGGGCCCTTAAAATTTATTCGCAATTATGACCGAATTTTAAAATAATCGTCACTTTAACCCGGAAAATCCAATATTAATAAAGCGGTAATTATTAAAGTACCAATTTTGGGTGGTGTGGGGGTGCTAATCCTTCCCCATCCGTAACCGACTCCCGAACCCAATAGTTTTTGAATCTCTGGTTTTATGGTGTCCGACCTACCTATGTGGCCGGTGGCGACTCCATTTTTTTTAAAATATGGTTTTTTAAAAACCCCACGAAATAAATATTTTATATCCGAAAAATTCATAAACACCTTCAAAAAATCCACGTTTTTAGCGAAAAAGGACATCGCTACATATGGCGACTCCGCTGGGGACAATTTTTTGTTTTTCAAAAACAAATGAGAGTCAAGCTTTTAAAATAATTACCGCTTTATTAATATTAGAAATTCTGGGTTAAAGTGACTATTAAATTAACATTCGGTTATAATTGCGCGTTTATTTTAACGCATTTAAAATATGGCATATAAACCTGTTTTTTTAAGTGGGGGGAAAACGCTAATGCTTTGTGGAGATATCGTTCTCCCGTATGGGCTTAGCAAGTACCTTCGGGGCTCGAGTACCTTATGCTTTCGTAAGGATATCGTTCCTTCGTACGGGCATAAGCGAATGGGTCCCCCTGAATTGAACTGGTTGAAAGGAGCCTATAATGGGTGATGATCGGGGGCCTTGCTACCCTTAGTAGGGGACAACAAGGACAATTCGGGTACCTCCTAGCACCAACACTGCATGTAGAGAACATAGAAACCCATCCTGTTAGAGCCATGCGGATAACCTTAGGTGTTTTGGACTAGATAAATAGGGTCGCTTTGTTTATTTACCTTATTTAATTTGTCCTTTTATTTATGTATTTATTATTTTTATCCGGTACTAACTCATTTCTTTTTTTGTTTTATTTTATTTTTACACATATTTTTGTTGCATTATCATTGCATCCACATTACATAGAGGCGTTGATTCAAGTGGTTTGCCCGATTAGAAAATCTTTCATCATGGAAAAAAGGTGTCTTAGGAAGGATGGCATCGATCCGGTTGTATGACATTGGTCGAGATTAATCAATGATCCGAGGTAACGATTTGTCGAACAAGCGTGTAGTGCCAAAAGTACACACGAGACCTTGATGGTGGACATAAAACGAGCTACAAGGTGTGTGAATGACTTAGCTACCGGCCGCGACTCTCCGACCTTTCGTAACCCCGGACATGGAAGAAGCACCAAGGTTTATCAAGTTGCTCAGAGCTGTTGAGGAGCTAGGAGGTAGAGCTAGGGATTATGTGTAGAACATTATTTTGTAATTAAGACTTTGTAATAGACTCTTTTTTTAATAGGGACTCCTTTTGTAATATGGATCTTTTTTGTAATCTGGACCCTTTAATTCCCATGAAAGTCGTTCGAAAGGGTGATTACCAGCGGAATCAACGCCTTTATTTGCATTCATGTTGCATATCATGACATGGTGTTGATTCAAGAACAGTTCATTAAAAGGCTTTCAAAATAGAAAAAGTCTGCTTTACCGGGAACGATAATATTAAAGTATCAAGTTAGGTCGAGCAAAGACCAATCGCGAAAGAAGACGGTACGACAATAAGGCACGTGCGACGTAGAAGATTCAGTCAGGGCCGTAGAACCCCAATTTTAAATCTTCACATTTGACCATTTTTAAAATTCTCAGATTTTAATTTAACTCATTAAAAAAAAGAAAAAATGAAAATATTATTATTTTGCTTTGAAACTTCTTCTCTCATAAAACTTTCAGAATAATAATAATAACAAAAAAGAAACCTAAAAGTTTCATTTTTAAGTAAGTTAAAATTTTTGATAATAAAAATGGGGAAATTTTTAAACCAAATGATCTTTGAGAATTTTAATTTAAACCCTAAAAGTTTTTAAAGTACTCCCTTAGGACCGATAGAATCCAACCCTGTTTAGACGTATTATTCGTTTGCACCCAGAAAAGATCTTATTTGCATTATGCCTACACTTGTTGATGTCATTTTTAGAAGCCACAAAAATAAAGATCATGACGTCACGAGTCCATAGAATAGAATAAGAAGAGAAGACGAAGTCATCCATCATCCTGAAGACGATGTCGAGACGTGGAGCACATGTTTTGCTTCCCGAAGTCAAGATCTCCAGAAGGAAGCTAACTGTCACCTGTAATTCATTATTAGTTTCTTGCAACCAAACATTTTTCTATTGATTGAAAGTCTTTTAAGGACTGTTCGAGAATCAACACCGCATTTGCATTCATGCATTGCATTGCATTACATTGTACAATCATGACATATTTTACATAACACTATCACTACCTTGCATAAATTTTTTTTGGGGGGGGTAATCCAAAGAACAATTAGAGTTTTATCGTGAATAAAAGAATTGAACACACTCAAAAATCAAGATTCGAGCAGTTAAAAGATAGACTCGAGAGAAAAAGAGAGAAAAAAAAGTTTGATGCCTTTAATACAAGAAAACTCTGTTTGAGCCCCGATTTGGTCGTTCCTCCAGATTCCAAAGATTTCCAGATTTGCACATAATAAAGGAAAAGATGCCCCAAGATTCGTGTGACCATATTCTGCCAAAAAGATGGGGGGCTACATTGAAAAATTACCGATCCACTACTTACCCGACAGTCTAGCAGGACCTACCGTGATATGATATGCTTTGGACCCAGCACCAAGTCGTCAGTATCTCCAGAGTACGAAGATGAAACCTGATGAAAGCTTCAAGGAATGTGCTTTGAGGTGTATGTGTTTAGCAACCCAAGTGCAGCCTCCCGTAGATGAAGAGGAAAGTGAATTCCATGCCATCTTTCTTATTTCTTCTTTGATAAGGTGCTCGGGAAAATGAATACCAGCTTTGAGGACTTCATGACAGTCGGAGAGAATCGAACATGCACTCCGGGACCTAAGTTTAAAGACCATACCTGCCTAGGAGCAGAAGGAAACAAAGAGATAAATGGGTAACACTTTCAAAACATTGAGGCGATGGGGCATGACACTAAGAAATTTGGGGTCGTTAAAAAAATCAAGAAGCTGGTCGATGAGGGAGTCATGACGAGAGAATTGATCCAGCGGTGGAAAAACAAGAGAAGAGGCAAGCCTACACTACCTTGGAAGGGGCATAATGAGTCAAGACTCGAGATAATCCAAAGGTCCCTACGGTTTTCTCATCATTTCACAAAGAAATTCTCAACAAAAAAATCATTGTTTATTAGAATTAAAAATCACATTTCCATTTAGAAAAGCATTTTTACATTCTTGATTCTTTAAACATTTTATTTTTATGAGGTAGTTTTCCCATATGCATATACATGCATTTTTTAATGGACATATGTATATATCATTTCTATACTGTCCCTCGAATTTTGAATGCAATAGTACATTTGCTTCAAACCCAAAGATCAACTCTAAGTTGCATATATTTAGAAGAGATTGAATGTTGTGGTGATATCAGTAAATGTGAGTATCTCATAGTTTACTTAGGCCAACAGAGGAACAAAAGCGAGTGCTTAGACAATGGGCGGTTCTATTTTAAGAATTTATCTTCTCGGGCACTTGTCGTTTAAGATCCTTGAAATGAAAGTTGACCCTAAACCTCTACCCCAAGGCATTCTCGGGACATTTGTGAATATGACAACGAATTTTGTTCTTTTACTTTACCGTAAGACACGATGAGACCATACATATTGGATACGAAGATCAGAAAATCATCAAAAGAAAATGGTTGAAAACATGGATATGTCCAAACGAAAAGCCAAAAAGAAGATAAATGGTAATCGGAAGGTCAAGCAATCCGGATCGAGTAAATATCGGAAGAGCTGCGGAGAGGCAATTAACTCGAGCGGAAGATCGCATCAATACCCAATATAGATCCGTGTTGATTCAAGGATACATTCATAGACTCGAATAAGAAGAAAGAGATTCAATGCTAAAAATCTAGAATGAATAGTCTAAAAAAAAAAAAAAAAAAAAAGAAAGAAAGAAAGAATACAGTCTATGTTTCACACACAGATCAAACAATACAAGAACGAGACTTCAACTATGAGCAAGAGACAGAAGGAATCCACATTTCAAGTAAACACAGTTTTGAAAATTAGTATAGAAGCTCGAATTGAAGCCAAGTCAAGACAAGTCGACCCGAAGATTGCCAATTTTGAAAAAGGAAATGACATCTAGGGTGAAAACCCAAAAATGGGCAATCTAGAGTGATCCTAAAAATGAAGAAAAAGAGTAGTCTACACGAGCTGCTGGCATCAATATCCAACCAAAACACACTGAAGGAAGTGACCTCTAGGGTGAAAACCCAAAAATGGGCAGTCTAGAGCGATCCAAGAGAAAAAGTGAAAAAGAAAAAAGAAAAAAGAGAGAAAAAAAGAAAGCAAGAATAACATTTCATCTGGGCGTGCCAATCACAAGAATTCCCAGAAATGTATTCGTAGTCCTTCAAGAAATCTCAGTTCTGAGGAGTTTTGGAGGATCAAACATTCTTGAACAGAAAATGAACATCAAGATATAGCCGTAATGCAAAACAGCATACAATAAAAAGAAAGGAAATGAACTCTATGGTGAAAACCCGAAAACGGGCAGTCTAGAGTGATCCAAAAAAGAAGAAGGAATAATGGGCATATCCAAGTTACACAAGTACAGAAATACTGTTTCACTTAACCATAAACCAAAGGCCTACATTACAAGCCCAAAGACCATTCTGGCCATCCATAGATATCCAAGTTGAATGAGAATGTCTTCAGATTTCATTCCGCCTATAAGGGTTAACTTTTCTTCATGGAGCGTCAAACTTCGAAGTGCTTGATCGACACCCAAATGAGGGAAGGATGGGGCATGGTGAGATAGTGAGATTAAGAGAGCCATCTTAAACGGGGTAGAAACTAGGTAGGGTTGTTCCTCTCAAAAGCCTATTAGACCAGAAGAAACTATACATTGGCATATATCTCCACAATGGTCAAGATCTTCTAAATAGGCGCTTCATTAGAGTTAATCTCTGGAAACTTGAAGCAGATGCACTATGGTGTTTGATATTTCAGGGGCAAACATGTTTTAAAAGGTTTGACTTTTCTCCCAAAGTTTTGATGTTTACCATTTCCCCCAAACATTAGTTTTTAAAAATGTTTGGCAATACACGTCGAGTTTTGTTTACCATTCTCCAAGCATTATTTTATAAAAAATGTTTGGTCCTTAGAAAAAGAAGAAAAAAAGAAAAAGATGTTTACCATTTGTTCCAAACAATGTTTTCAAAATGTTTGGTATCCCCTCCAAGTTGTGATTTTCAAAATGACTATTATCTTTTCAAACAATCATTATTTTTTGAAATATACACAAGTAAATTGCCTTTTACTTTATTTTAAAAATGAATGATGATGAGATTTAAAGCATAGGGACCAAGAGTTAGTTCTCGTCGAAATACTGCGAGAAGATCAAGGAAGAGCTCAAGGGATGGAAGCATTTCGGCTCACCCTGGTGACTAGAAATAGGTCAAGGCTCTATATGATGGGCCAGAAAATTCAAAGCAGTGGAGCCCGTGGTTGAATGGGGCAACGCCAAGCCAAGAAGATGACAATGGTTCTTATAAGAATAATATAAGAACCAGAAGATCATTTATGAAGGCGGGTGATAACCCTAAAGACAAGAAAGCCTTCCGCACAAAAATGTTTAAAAGCATGTTCAAATGAGGATTTAAGAGCATACAGGAAGCAGTAAAGAGATGAAGAGATCTGAGGAACGACCTTTCAGGGTGTAAGACTTTAGAACAAAAAGGCTAAAAGAAAAAGAAAATGATAAGAGAAAAAAAGAAAAAGAAAAGAAAGAAACCATTACATTGCATGCATCATATAGATATGGGCATGTCAATTTTTGCTTATTTTGGACAGGTACCTGAAGAATTATCAAAGAACATTAAGAAGTGGATTTCACTGAAGAAAGTTTGGCAGCCACCTTCGGCGTGAGTCCCTAAAGTTTGAAGAAAGTTTTGGCGGCCATCTTTGGCGTGAGTCCCTAAAGTTTGAAGAAAGTTTTGGCGGCCATTTTCGGCGTGAGTCCCTAAATTGAAGAAAGTTTTGGCAGCTACCTTCGGCGTGAGTCCCTAAATTGAAGAAAGTTTTGGCAGCCACCTTCGGCGTGAGTCCCTAAAGTTTGAAGAAAGTTTTGGCAGCCACCTTTGGCGTGAGTCCCTAAAGTTTAAAGAAAGTTTTGGCGGCCATTTTCGGCGTGAGTCCCTAAATTTGAAGAAGTTTTGGCAGCCACCTTCGGCGTGAGTCCCTAAAATTTGAAGATCGGTAGCCATCGTGGTGTGAATCCCAAATTCGAAGATAAAGGTTCTATATAGGAAGGGCCTATATTTTCAAGCTCCAGAGAGAGGTTCTATATAGGAAGAATCCGCCGCTCTGAGGCTTCAGAAGCTGAAAGTTCTATATAGGAAGGACTTACAGCTCCAGGGTGAAGACTAGCAGTTCTATATAGGAAGAACTCTCAGTCGAAGGAATTCACCCATGATACACAAGGTTTTATATAGGATAAACCAGCGTTGAAGGCGAAGAGTTCTATATAGGAAGGGCTCCGAGCTTTATTGTCTTAGAGTAAAAGATTCTATATAGGAAGAATCCGTAGCTCCAAGATTTCAGAAGCTAAAAGTTCTATATAGGAAGGACTTACAGCTCGGGGTGAAGACTAGCGATTCTATATAGGAAGAACTCCCAAATGGAAGAATTCACCCATGATACACAAGGTTTTATATAGGAAAACTGTTGTGTCGTCAGCGAAGAGTTCTATATAGAAAGGGCTCCGAGCTTTATTGTCTTAGGGTGAAAGGTTCTATATAGGAAGAACCCAGTAGCTCTGAGATTTCAGACGCCAAAAAGTTCTATATAGGAAGGACCGACGGCTCGGGGTTTGAAGACTAGCAGTTCTATATAGGAAGAACTCCCGGTCGGAAGAATCCATCGACGCAGAAGGTTTTATATAGGAGAAACTGGCGTTAAAGGCGAAGAGTTCTATATAGGAAGGACTCCAAGCTGCACCGTCTCAGAATGAAAAGTTCTATATATGAAGGACTGACAGCTCCAGGGTTTGAAAACTAGCAGTTCTATATAGGAGGAACTCCCAGTCGGAAGAATCCATCAGCGACGCAGAAGGTTTTATATAGGAGAAACCAACGTTAAAGGCGAAGAGTTCTATATAGAAAGGACTCCAAGCTGCACCGTCTCAGAATGAAAAGTTCTATATAGGAAGGACTGACAGCTCCAGGGTTTGAAGACTAGCAGTTCTATATAGGAGGAACTCCCAGTCGGAGGAATCCATCAGCGACGCAGAAAGTTTTATATAGAAACCAGCGTTGAAGGTGAAGAGTTCTATATAGGAATTACTCCAAGCTGCACCGTCTCAGAATGAAAGGTTCTATATAGGAGGGACTCATAACTCGAGGCTTCAGAGTGAAGGGTTCTATGTAGAAAAAGCCTATAACTCCAAGATCAGAAGGTGACGAAGCTCTATATAGGAAGAACTTACGAGGCTGAAGATTCAGCTAAGGAAAAGCGGATAGTTCCAGAAGAACACGTGATTCCGAAGCCAAAGACGAGAAAGTGGGTCAAAAATGAGTGCTTTTGATCTTTGCTTCGTCCTCGTTTCACAAGAACAAGCAAATAGGGGCAATTGTAATCACTCATTTTTGACCGGGTTTTAGTGTTATTAGTGTTATTATAATAGTAAAATTATTAATATAAAAAATCAAAAAAATATATTATTAAAAAAAAGAATTTGAGTGGCCCTACAATGGCCACGTCACCCCAATTACCCACCCCATGCCTATAAATACAAGGCATGGGGGCAGGCAATTCCACGCCCAAAATTGAAGAGGAAATTGGCAATTGAATTGCCATCCAATTCATGGGGGCTAGGCCGGCCGCAAGGTTGGCCGGGGTTGGGGGCAGTGCCCTCGACCCCAGTTGGTTCGATCCAACATCCGATCGGGGTCCTATTTTAGGTCCGATCTAGTTAATATTTTTGGAGGGGTGGCGGTAGATCTCGGTGGGGTGCAGTCAGGGTTCGTCATTCGAGCTCCTAGTTAGGTATATTTTCTTCCCTTTTTTTACTAGTGTTGTAATTTTTATAATTTAATGAAGTATTAGTTATTTTAAAATTGTGGTCTTATTTTTTTATTTTGTATGTTTATGTTTTAGATTAATATTTATTATGTTTTAAATTTGTGTTTTATATTGATATTTTATTTATGTTAGATATGTTTTTATTTATGAGTTAGATTAATATTTATGTATGTATGTTTTAGAATAGTATTTTATGTTGAATTTGTTTTTATGTTAGATTAATATTTATGAATATTAGTATTTTGTTCATGCTAGATATGTTTTTATTTATGAGTTAGATTAATATGTATATATGTATGTTTTAGTTTAGCATTTTATTTATGTTAGATTAGTATTCTGTTATGTTAATATTTATTGCATTTAAATTATTTGCCATGTTTTATATTTTGCCCACTAAGATTGCATATCGAGATATAAATTGTCAATGCGATGCCCTTTTATCCGAGCGTAAACGGGGCCAGTATCAGGCGTAGTGATAGTGGTTGGGCGTTTACTCTCGGATAACGGGGCCCTTAAATTTATTCGCAATTATGACCGAATTTTAAAATAATCGTCACTTTAACCCGGAAAATCCAATATTAATAAAGCGGTAATTATTAAAGTACCAATTTTGGGTGGTGTGGGGGTGTTAATCCTTCCCCATCCGTAACCGACTCCCGAACCCAATAGTTTTTGAATCTCTGGTTTTATGGTGTCCGCCCTACCTAAGTGGCCGGTGACGACTCCATTTTTTTTAAAATACGGTTTTTTAAAAACCCCACGGAATAAATATTTTATATCCGAAAAATTCATAAACACCTTCGAAAAATCCACGTTTTTTAGCGAAAAAGGACATCGCTACAAAGTAAACTGTGAGAAGAAACCCAAATTGCAACCATTTTTTTCTTTTAACTTGTCTATATGCGTAATTAATATCCTACATGTTCATGCTGACAGCAAGTGAAAACACAACTCAATCGGGCATCGAATCGACATCTAATTTGTCACAATTGCAATTTAGGGACCAATTGCAATTTCAGCAAAATACAGGGACTTTACCAATTTTTATGTTACCATCCTTTAATTAAACAGGTTTCATTTTTGCACGTCAAAAATTATCTTAAAACGATCACTTGATCCATCAATATTACATCCACAACACTAGGGACTAAAACAAAAGAAATCAAAACTTTATTTCCAAGACATTAACTGAAATAACGGGCAACCGTACCGATACACGGAGTACCGTATCGATACAGTGTCTTCCACTTCATTTCGATACGCAGCGTTCTGTTTCGATGCGCCTAACTAGTATAGTGTTTGGTTTTTTATCCGTACTGATACGGTGTTATAGTGTTTCGGTACACGGGTTTTGTCCCAAAAAGCAAATCCAGTAGCATAAATCTGTATCGGTACACCAAACCCCGTATTGAAATGCAACACATGATTTCGCCAAGCCGTACCAATACGGTCCCCAACGTATCGGTACGCCTGGGCCTGTAATGTCTCAATTAGCTAGCTAAACAAGCACAAAACATCCTAGTATGCCTCTAATATTCAACCATAATGCTCAAGACATATTTCACAGCATAACATCACCTCATTTAACATCACCTCATGGCAGCTTGTACCAAAAGTAAATCTATAGGCATGCAACCTAAGAAACCACTCAAGCAAAACACTAAATTCCAAACCATCACCAAAATCAAACCGTAGAGGCCATTTACAAGTCAAGAGCAATCAAACAAACTTGCTCAAACAGGGAGTTCGTCAAAACATATCCCAAAACCAAATTAAGTACACTATTGCATTTATTACTTATAGTCTAACCCAAACATACTTTAGTAAACAAGTCTTGCTAGGATCCCTTGCTTCCCGCTGCCCTCTAAGCCTTTAATTCTCTGCATTGATGGACAAAGAGAGCGTAAACACACTAGGCTCAGTGAGGAGTGCTCAATTACAATACACCATCAATGCATTTAAAACCGTTTTCCAATAGCACTTTGAAAATCCCAATTCAAAACATGTTTTCCAACATATAAAACATCATGCCTTTAAAACCATGCACTTAAACACTTTCAAAACCAACATATTAGACCATATGCAACATGTATCATTAACCAACAGTAAATCCCATTGCTAACCTCAATTTATGCATAACAACCATATGCAAAGCTTAAAGAGTAAACACGTATAAATCACATTATACAACATAAACCTTTCAATGATACATTAACAATTATATTGGCTTACAAGTGATCATTAAACAAGTCCATTAACAAAAGAGTTCATCAGATACACAGATTCAACAAGTGTTCAACCAACACTTCAAGCCATCTCAACTGGAATAGCAATACAATCACAATCGCGGTACATTACAACTGGGTACCTCTACAACCCTTGGGTACACCAACCCCTTTCATCGGTTTGACGCTTAATCCATTAACGGGAGTTTACGGTACTGTTTAACCTCTCTACCGTTAGGGTACTCGGATGAAGTTTTTGGTACACGAATTTAAACCCCTTAACATCTAAGGTGACTTATTATAGTGCACTCAATCCTATGGCCGGCCAACTATATCCGATAACAATTTTAAAACCACATCACTTGCCAATATAATTAACCATTAGCCATTTACCTTACTGTTTTTAACAAGCATTCACCAAACCATTTTTCTAAAACAACATCACATGCTTTAAACACAAGTATAAACCATATACTTAAAAGGATTACTTACCATGTGCATCCTTCAGCATTTCATGCTTAAAAACAGTGTCTCAAGTACTTTAAAACATGATTTAATAGTAGGTACAATGTAAATCAAAACAAGTGCATAAAACCATTTCATTATAGCACGACCGAGAAAGAAAACACTTTATACTTGCTTTCGAGTTTAAACCAGCGTTTCAAGCTCAGTTTAAACCCCCAAAAACCATTTTTTAAACATTTTAAAGCTGGAATCCACGTTCTCACTCACCAATACGTGAAACCTCGATTCGCCGACGCAAAATCAAATGTCTGAAGTCTCCAATGCTTCACCAATCACTCCCGGGTCAACTTCCTCTGCTTTGGCCACAACAAAACAGAGGATTAATGCATCTCATTGCATTCAAAACACTGCAACAACAAATCCTCTTGGATTTCCACAATCCTCTCAAGATTACCCATCTACAACAACCGAAATGATCATCCAAACCTTCCCAAACACAACCCAGACACAACCTAACAATCTAACACCACTTTTATCAACAATTAACACCTAGAAACATAATCAAATCAACCTAATACCTCCAGGAAACAAACAACCACCAAAGCACCCCATGAACACAAATCTAGCAACCTAAACAATTAGAGATTCAAGAGTTTCAGGATTCCATTGATAAAATCGACTTTTCAACATCGTTATACATCCAAAATATATTCAAAAACAATCTATAACACTGGAAATTAGATTCAATACGAATCTTTCATCATCTCATCAATTTTACACAATTAATCCACATTTAAACACAAAATCAGATTATAAACTATAAATCAAGGATCAAATACTTGGGAATATCAATAAAGAACCATTTAATAGAGGAGATCACAGACCTTACCCATGTTATGTGATTTCTCCCTCAATTGGCTTGTTTAAAGCTAGGAAACATAAGATTTCAATTAGATTTTGTAAAACAAAGTTGAATAAACAAGTACTCATCAAGAATCTGAGTAACAGAATCTCTCACCTCTGGATTTTGATAAAATCTTGAGTATTTGGCAGAAAAGAAGTTGAGAGAAAAGAGTTAGGAAAAGTTATGTGAATTTCTTTGAAAAGATAATAACTAACTTTGAATCTTTAATCCTTCTTAATCACCCTTTAAAACACATGTTTAAAATGATTTAATTGAAGGGAGAAACCACCAGCAAACACTTGGTAATTTAGCTCCTTAAGGATTCTAAGAATTTGACCCTTTTCATTTTATTCACTTAAAAATAGTTTTCAAAAATCGCATTTTGGCCACTAACCAAAATGTCACATTTCCAAATTACATCCCCCAAAATTGATTCCACCAAAAATTATTATATATTAAAAAATGATTTTTAGTTATTTTTCCATATTTTTATCTTACCGAAAAATATACTGTCCCGAATCTGTCTCGAATCTCTAACCCAATCTACTATACCGTCTAATAACCCCCAAAATCGCTAAGCCCAAAATCGGGGCGATACATGCATGCTCAGGTTTAAGGTCAATTTCAGAGGCTTTCAGGTTAGAATTTTGCGAAACAGACTTTAAAAACGGACTTAGGACGTTGAAAAACATAAAATAGGGGTTTTCAAAAAAAGTTGACTTTTTGGTCACAGTCGACGGTCAAAAGTCAAAATAAACGGTCAAAGTTAATAATCAAAGTCAACAGTTAGAGTCAACTAAGTTGAATCGAACGAGTGGACCTGGACAGATTGACTCGGACGGGTTGACTCGGACAAGTTAACTCGGATGGGTTGACTCGGTTTAGGTTAGGTACGGGTCAGACTCGGTTCGGGTCAAATTCAGGTCGGGTTTGGGCTTAGGCTAGATTGGTCAGATATTCAGGCTTTAGGCTCAGTTATTGGGCCTTAAAAGGCAATCCCAATCTCGTTTTAACCAAACAAGCCCGATCTATTATGGCCAGTCTGGGCCGGTACGGTTGGCTCAGTGAGTCAGACCGATTCGGCTGCTAGATAACAGAGCAGCGGCCGAAATTCATCCCGGCGGCACGTGACTCCAACGCGCGGCTCAAACGGCCAAAAATCAACCGAAATAACGCTAAAACAACCACTACTGCAAGCCATTTCATCCAAAAATCGAAAATTTAGTTGGAATCATTACCAACTTACCAAAAACGAAGGGAAACGATCAGATTTTATGCAGCTCCGATGATGCCCCTAACAGCGACGAACGAACGCTCAACGAGCAGAATTCTACTCGGCTCGACGTGGGGAGTTCAACCGTCACTCCCTTGCCTCGAACCACAGTTGGGTTCTCGCCGAATCTTTCAGGCAGCTTTCGTGGCAAACCACGGCGCAACATTACGAGTGACGATATGGGATGAGGTCGGGACAGACGACAGACAAAATGGTGGTGGTTACGGCTGAGCGGTAGATGAGATCGATGCGGTGGCTGGGGTTTGAGTGTTTGGGGAGGTGAAAAGTATGATAATCTTTGGTTTCTTATTCTCGAAAAGGTCAGACAAGAATTAAATGAACCAAAGTGGGTAGTTGGAATATTTCGTAATTGTTTATTATTTTATTTGATTCACTTTTCAAGAACCACTTAATAAAAAGTGGGTGCAGTTTAATACCAGAAATGGTCTCAGCTCAAATGGCTAAGACTCACGCAACCCATTCCTGGGTCGTGGGTTTGACTCTCCCAGGCAACAATTTCCCTTTTTTAACACATTTTAAAGCTAATTAAAAAATCATACTGTTACAATATATGAATGTATTCATTTATTTTCCTATTGGATAGCTATAATATATTTAATAATTTATAAAATTAAGTGAATTAAAACTTCATGTATACAAAGACACAAAATCAAAGCCGATGTACATCATTGCACATTTAACAAATATTTATGTATGGTTTTGATATTTATCCCTATTAAAACTTATGGTTTAAAGAGTTGTATAATATTAAGGGTAAAACTTTGATACACAGGCTGTGTAAAATTAATTTTACACAAGCCTGTGTATTTAGATTATAAAAACTCAAATCCTAAATTCCTAACCCTAACCCTAAAAAACTAAACCCTAAACCTTAAACCATATGCACTAAATTCTAAACACTCACCTTAAATTCTAAACCATACAACCTAAACCCCTAAACCCTAAACTAATACCCTAACCTCTAAAATTAAAAGGCACGTGTAAACTAAAGTTTACACAGCATGTGTATCAAAGTTTTTCTCTAATATTAATCTCTATTGTCCATAATATCAATAATTAATAATTACTATTTAAAATATTCTAAGCCAAGAAAGATCAAATCATAATTTGAGTAATTTTACAATATTAAAAAAATATGTTTACAATGTTTAAAAGATGGACATGTCGCACATCCATACTCTCTTTCTATTCCTAAGCTTTAATATTAAAAAGATATTTAAAAATAATATTACTTTTAATAATTTAAACAAACATAATGTCATAATATTATTACATACCTCATTATCGATTGTAATAATCTCACATATTTCTGCGTCGCAATTGTAAGAACCATTACTCTAATGCTTTATTATTTTTTAGAAACTTTTAACTTATCAATACATACAATCTCCATTTTTTTACAGTGCTAATATTAATTTGATTAAATATAGCAAACTTACGGAGATTGTATGTATTGAATAAGAGTTTTATTCACTTGCATATAGGGGTGTGCATTCGGTCGGTTCGGTTAACCGACCAAACCGAATTACTCAAAATTTATTAACCGAAATTTTTATATTTTTAACTGTTAACCGAGCCGAAATTTTTTAAAAAGATTTTAACCAAACCGAAAAAAATTCAGTTAATTTGGTCGATTTTTAAATTAACCGATATTGTTATAAAATTTTGGGTAAATTACGCAAATGGTCACTAAACTATACTAAACTGATCTTTTTAGTCACTAAACTTTTAGAAGTTACAAAACAATTATTAAACTTATTGAACTATTACAAAAATGATCATTGACTCATTGCATGTTATAAATTATTGATAAATTTTGAAAAGTTTAATTATTATTCTGTAATAATTTAATAAATTTAATGATAATTTTGTGCTAATTTGAAAAAGTTTAATGACCATTTTGTAATATATCAAAAAATTTAATGATCATTTTATAACTTTTGAAAGTTTAGTGACAAAAAATAAATATATGTAATATATATAATATTTAATATATAATAATTTTAGTTAGTTCAGTTAATTCGGCTAATTAATCGGTTTTGAACCGAATTAACAGATAACCGAATTTAAAAAAAACTCTTAACCGTTAACCGATCATACCTAAAATTAACCGACTAAATTAATAGAAAAAAATTTAGTTCGGTCGATTAATTTGGTTAAAACCGAATAGTGCACACCCCTACTTGCATACCCAAGAGGCGCTCCTAATAGCAAACTTATTGATAAAAACATTTTTTTATATAAAAATTTTACTCACGACTGTGTAATAAGAGTTTTATTCACTTTCATACACGCCTAATATTAATTTTTAAATCCTTATTATATGATATCTTATAGTACTTAAAGCCAATGAATCATTTCAAAATCAAAAGAAAAGAAATTGTAAACAAATAAGGGTGCAAAAAGTAAATGATATATTAATTATAATTACAAGCTTTTCTACTTAAAATATGTACTAATGATTAGATACAAATTGAAATCCACCCACAATAATTTAGTAAACATAAGGTAGGAAAGGGATTAGAATTGCTTATAAAACATTGAAGAGTTTTGTCCTTTTAGTTGAAAGCACAAAAGCAATTCAAAGTGCAAAAACACTTTATCTGTGAAGTTTGATCTCATATTGGTTTCTTTAGAATGAAAAGTAAGAGATGGTGGGTATCCAAGAAAGAGTCGGTCTCCCATTGCAATGGGAGGAAGATATTAAGCAATACACGTTACGGACACGACGTCAAGCAATACATGTCGCGAACACGACACGTTATTTGAACTGATAAGATCAGAAACTAGGTCAACATGTATCTTGGTTTCAACCTGACTGACTCATACAATGATTCATTATTGAAAGATAACATGCGATAAATCTTTATTCTTATCTCGAAATTTATATACCAAAAAAGGTCATATGACTAACTTTAGTAAAGTATTATAAAGGCAAGGCATTGGTATAATAATAGAAGCTTTCAACTACTTGGAGAGGATACATTGATGCATCTAAAGGATGCATAGAGGGACAATGGAATCAGTCAAGTAGGCTTCTCAATCCAATCAATTGCAAGAATTTTAACCTAATTTGAAGTGATTAATAATATTCATTTCCTTTTAATCAACTTTCTTATAAAAAGAAAAGGCAAAAGCGAATAGTGGCAAAAGTGCATAAAACATACATTTGATTCTTCCGATATTAAAAAAAATCATGTTTTAATATACTGGCATAATTTAATTTTATGCATTGTCGGTGAATAAAATAATGATACATCAATAAAAATGATATTAGTCAACAACTAGTTGGTTTAGTGAGATAAATCATTATATCCCTTAAGCAATTCAAATCTCGATGTTGTGAATGGAGCAAATTGAGTTGCAAGAATCGTCCCATAATGAGTTTCTGTAGTATCCAAGTTCATTACCCTCTTCCCAAAGATCATGTCTAATAAGATGTGAAGCGCCCACCACATTTATATCTCATGACCTCCTTTTCTCTTACCTCCCTGCCTATCCCACTCCTGAGGCACTCGACTTGAAATCGGACAGTCAAAAGATTGTTCTAATATCACTTGTTACGGGGTCATTACCCTCTTCCCCAAAAGCATATTTGGTAGGATGTGCTGCAGCACCGCATTTATATCTCGAAAACTCCATTTTTTTAATGTGGAATTTGTCAATACCTCTTCACAGACGTAACAATATGCATAAAATATAATGGTTAATAAATTTCTTTATATGACACGAATAAAATACAAGTTCTGTCATATTCATTCCCACTTTTAAGGACAAATCCAACCGTGCACCATTGAAACGCAAGAGTTTAATATCAATATAAACAATCCAATTGCATGGGGACTTCGATACAATGGATCGGTCAAAAGTTTGTAAAGAAATGGAGTGAAGATAACATTATAGAAAGCAAGATTAATGGAATTCTTCATCATTCATTATGCCCCTTAAAGTGACCTCTTTTTGCTTGCATGCAATTGATAATATAAAGGAAAATGAAAAAAAGGGTAAACTACATAAATGGTCCCTCGATTATACTCTTATTCTTTTTTGCGTCCCTTGACTATCAGAAGTTACAAACTGGTCCTCCGACTAAAAAAACGTAACAAATTGATCCGATTTAACGACTGGTGACATAGCAGTTAAAAAAATTGGCATAATAACACATTTAGTCCTCAACTTTTACAATTTGTTAAACTTGATCCTAATTCTAAATGATTTAAATAACTTATTTAATTCTTTTTTCATTTCTTTTCCCATTGTATTCTTCCTCCCACAACTCCGTTCAATCCTCTAGTTTGATTGAATGATGTGTAAAAGGTCAGTGATCTCCATTGATTTCGTTTCTTATTGCTTTTTGCAGTTTAATAGTTGATATATCTTATTTTAAAATAAATTTTTTTAAAAATCTAATATCAAAACCAAAGCCATCTCCAACTGTTTGATTGAATGAATTGAAGAATTAAAGATGAGAAGAAATAGAAAAAGAGGATGGACTAAATTGATAGAATATGTGGGTTATTTTTTAGAATTAGGATCAAGTTTAAACAAATTGTAAAAGTTGAGGACTAAATGTGTTATTATGCCAATTTTAGTTAACTGCCACATCATCAATCGTTAATATTTTAACGATATTGGACTAATTTGTTATGTTTTTTAGTCGGAAGACCATTTTGTAACTTCTAATAGTCAAGAGACAAAAAAAATTGAAGCATAATCGGGGGACCATTTATGTAGTTTACCCAAGAAAAACAAGTTTGTTTAATCAGAGCAAATCAAGTGTCGATTGATAAAGGTTTTTTTGGTAATATGCACATTTGTCTTACGGTCCATGTTCGGCGTGCGAGGTTGTCCTTTCCAACAATGTCGTCTCTAAAGTATGAACTCGCATCCTCTCCTTCAGAGTGCAATGTGCCTTATCAATACACCCAACACTTGTTGGCTATATTGACTTTCTTTTCTTTCAAAATTTTCAAACTAACGTCCTATTATTTAAAATTTATTATTGATAAAGCTGTGAAAAATATATTTTAAAATTTATTAACATAGGATATTATTAACATATACTAACAATTTGGGGGTAAAATTAGAACGTTTAAAAAAATTTGAACCTATTTAGAATGAGAGTTATAGTTTGAGGATGAAATTAGAACACTCAAAATTTTGGGACCAATTTAGAATGAGGGTCATAGTTTGAGAGCGTGTGGTGCAATTAACTCTATAATAATTATGATCAAAGTTTAAAAATGACTTTTAAAAGGTCAATAAGTGATAAATTTAATGGAAGGAAGAAGTAGTTTTTTGGTAAACTATTAATATATGTACAAAGACCAATAATGAGATAATTGTAATTACATACTTGTTTACCTTGTTTATTAAAAAATAGACATTGTCATTGATATTATTATTTGATCAGTTCCTTTTTTCTATGTTTATAAATAAATTAGATTATAATAATATCATATTCTCAAAGGGTCCTTAGTAAATATCATTGAAGTTTTGGATAACAATAACGCATCAAGACTAATATATAGTTGATTGATGATAAATTGTTGTCATTGACATAGGAATGTTAAAATCAATACATGAGTATATGATAGAGAACAACATATTGGACCAACTTGCTATGAGTATATTTCTTAGATTATTATATAATAGTCACAACATTACTCTTAGTGATAAATATGTATACAATCCTCGGACTTGAGAACATCATTATCCCAATATTGTGAGTCGTATATTTTGATACAATTAAACATAAACCGTAGTTGATTGTACCATAAACACCAATGTTGGATACATTACAAGTTATGTAGTGGGACATGATTGATCAATACAAAACTTGTATCTCCTGCATAATGGGAGCAATATTGATGAAATGAGGCTAGAAATGCATGGTCATGCTTAAATAAATTGATATGATGTATCATACTTATTTATTTATCATAGTATACATGAGATATCAAGGAACATGAAATAGACTATACAAGTGTGACTATCTCATGATTTGTGTCTAGTCTAAATATAAAAAATAAAATAATAATATATATTAAAAGTTAATCAATAAAAGTTATGTCGAATCAAAACTTGTAACTTAGGTAGCAATTGCTAGATGTCATTCAATATTTGTAATATCATGTATTCATGATTTCAGTTTGGTGCTCACACTCTAAACATATGTAAATTTGAGAATACTTAATAAAATCATTTGATTGCAAGCACAACACATTAAAAAAGGAGAAATAGTTTGGGAAAATTTTAAATGAATTACAGGCTTAAACTTTACTATTTGGGGTGTGGTTCTAAACACTACTTCGGCAATTTTGAACCATATATTAATGTCTATACCTATATCATGAAAGGCCATGGTCTAATGCCAAAGTAGGCCCAAGAGTCTCAATTGCTTAGAATCACCCGTTGTCCCGTTTCCACAAAAACGGCATGAGTATTGCTTTCTTCTTGAGTTATTAGTTAACCTAATTAAGGATTTATCGTATTTTCGGTCACAATGTTTTATCGCGGTTGCGGTACTTGCAGATATAATGGTTGTGGTCATTGTATATCGCTATTTTCCACAATAACGATTTCGGATAGTGTCGTTACCATCATATAACGGCAGTTATTACAGTAACAGACCGCTATTTGAATCCCTAAACCTAATTAGTAAGTTTAGTTTTCATTTTATTGATGGTATACTTGACTGTGATCTCTTGCGACTGATTGGGATTGTTTAATTTTAGTATATGCCTAAGAAGGGATAAAGAAATAGCACCATTTGATCTTGAGATAATCGTACTTCATGAAAGCATAGGAGAAAACAAGCCTTAGAAATTATGTTATAACCATGGCTGAGGGAATTCAAAGTAGTATTAGGAATCCCGCTATTGCTGCAGATCAATTCGGAATTAAGCTGATCATCCTAATCACCGGTATCCGACTAATTGGCCGACTATCCTACATGCATCTTTAATACTTCGTATTTGTATGTGAATGTGATGCCTTTATGTTCCTTGAGTGACAACAGTTTTGGCAATTCCATTGATTCCATCATCAACAGTGGTTGGCCTAGCATTGCCTGTGCTAGGTAACTCCTGCAGGGCGTTGCTTTTCTCTTCTGTTCCTGAGTTTTCCTTGTCTTTACTTTTGCCCCACACCACAGTGTAAAGGCCTGTCACTATGATAATGGCTCCAAGAATGCTGTGATTATGAAAAAAAAAAGTAGAAGAAAAAATGAGAAAACCGATGGAGAATCCTAGGATTAATCGAATATATGCTTTTGGTGTCGAAATTTATCCGAACATGAAAGAGCGAGTTGTTATAGCTTTGCACAATACCTTCCAAGGTGGATTTTTTCTGCTAAAATAATGGCTCCTAGTATAGCAGTGATGATCATACATAAAGTACTGAAAGATGTTACGAAAACTGGACCACGTTGCCTGATCTCGACTCCTTGCACGTAATACGTGATCCCGGAGCAGAATGTCCCCTAATCAATCATAAATTTGATATTGTAAGTGTTGGAATATTTTTGTTTCATGTGCATGATAATGGATGCCGAGGAAAAAAGGGTATGTTTAGGACACTTACAGAGTACGTTGCAGCAAGCAGCCTCGAGTCCCAACCGACTTTCCACGCGCTTAGGTCGCGAACCATGACGAGTGACACACCTGCACCTTGAACCATCCCCATGAAACATATCATTGCCGTAAGAGACAGCTCTGCAGGGTACTGCTTCAATGTGAAGGACTGAACCAGAAGCCATAACCAAATGTTAGATCAAACATATGTAGTTTCCATCAACAATTTATCGGATTCGGACTCACTTGCAAAATAAAGAAGCATGACCGGCAACATGTGCTTCCAAGAAGCAGTATTGTGCCAATAACCCAGTGTTTATCAGCGGATTCGGCGGCGGTTCCATGGTGGATGGCTCCCCTGACTTGATGAAGTCAATAATGGGACCTTTGTATAAAGTCATCACCATTGCTCCCATGACTGTGATTGCTGTTCCAATGATCTTTGCTACACTTCTTATCTTCTTCACATTCACCTTCTCTAACCTGGATTCGACATCGTTATCGTATATTAAAGACCGGTAAATTCCGTTGATCTCGGTAAACAATGGCATGTTTTTAATTTTTTCTCACCTGAAAATCAATGCCAATACGAAGGTAACAGCAGGAACCATGTTGACAAAAGCTGATGCATATGTTGCTGTTGTCAACTTCATTCCCAGATAATATATGTTTTGGTCAAGCACTGGCCTGTAACATCCAATCAATTATATGCATATAAATATGTGTATTGTGTATGCAATTATGCATTTATTTTCATAAAGATGCAAATGGAAGGGTGTTCAGAGCATTACTCCAGGAAACCAAGCACTACAATCCTGAGAAAGGTTGGGAGTGTCATCTTTGGCCTTGTTTTCCTGCATAAACCAATGCAAAAGCTAGTTCAAATCATGTCGACACGGTGACATTACCGCCAATATTAGTGGGATCTCGACTGCAATTTAAATCAGTAGGGGAGAAGGAATAAGAGAAACCTTTCGAGAACGAAGGCAAAGGGTGCAATGACAATGGTTGTGACAACATGTCGGTACGTCGCGAGGAGGGAATTTCTCATGCCATGCTTCAAACATAGCATGGAGATTATGTACATCCCTGCATATCCAAACTGCAGAGAAACCATTGCAAGGTACAGTTTCACTTTGTTCAACACATTGCACAAAGCTGCATATAGAGATCGGTCTCCCATTGTTTCTCTATTTTACTCTCTTCTACTTCGTTCTTAGGCTGCCAACTTCACGAATGGGAGATGGCCCTTCTTATAGGAAAGAAAATGCTATGACATGAGAAACAAAGTGAAACCCGAAACAGTTTAAAGTTTGAATTTCAACATCGGCAATCTTTTTTTCCCCAAAGTATATACAAAATAAAAGCAGTACAAGGAGATTATAGAGTTTGCCAAATTCGTGGTTGTACGTACTCGATGACCAGTTGAGCTCATAATTATTGGCATGCAGAGAACGACATAGATACCGACTATTATTGGTTCTGGGTAGGGGTGGGCAAAATTCGACTTGATTCAAAAAAATCGATTATTCGACTTGACGCAAAAAAATTGACTCGTTTTGACTTAACTCATAATTTTATAAACTTGACTCGACTCGAAAAAAATTCAAATAAAGTTTAAGTTTTAAAATGAAAATTCGAATAACTCGAAATTTTTAGTAATTAGTTGATCAATTTTCAAGTTCGAGTCGAGTCTGTCGATTCTACCTGATATATTATGTATATCACGTGTGAAAATATGAAGAAATATATATACGTATATCGTATATGGATATAGAAAATCGTTTAGATTGGAATCAATGTTATTATAACATTATAAATAGTTACGATTAAATTTGTACAGAAACTCAAAAACTCGACTCGATTCGACTCAATTTGAATTTCATAAACTCGACTCGATTCGAAAAAATTTAAATAAAGTTTGAATCGTAAAATAGGATTTGTAAACTCGAATAACTCGAAATTTTTGACTCGACTCGATCGAATGCCCATCCGGACATGGGTGAAACACTTAAACCTGGGATAATTTACTTTTTATGGTCACTCAATTTTGCTTTTGTTTCTGTTTCGGCTACGCAACTTTAAAATATTTCAATTTTATCATTAAACTTTCAAATTTCTCTCTTCTTGGTCACTTAGCCATTAAGTCTTTAACGATGTCTAAGTTTTTGGTAAATTTATGCAAAACTCCCCTGAACTTTCCTCTTAAACTTGAATTTTTCGGGCTTCATTTGATTGATGATAAAGTATTTTCTTTCAAATTCGAACAGTGGGAAGGTCAAGAAGGAGGAGAAAAACAACATATCTCAATTCGAAAATGGAGATTGTAGATTTGACCAAGATAATGTTGAAGCTTTGATTTGAATTTTATCGGTTTCGAGGAAAATCAAACTAAAAAAGAAGAAAAAGAGAGAAAGGGAAACATTTTGGAACTGGCTACGTCACAAAAGATGATTGAAGGTGGTCGAATGATGATGGAGAAAGATTCTAGTTATGGGGAAGGAAGTTGAAATTTAGGAACATTTCAGAAATAAAAAGTTCCAAAACGCAGCATATAGTACTGGTGTTGGACACTTAACGAAATTCAAAAGTTTAGGGATGAAATTAAAATTTTCAAAGTTAAAAGACAAAATTGAGTGATGAAAAAATAGTTTATCCCTTAAACAAGCTATTCACCACTAATTAAACACTATTTCACCAGTTCATTGTTATAACTTATAATCAATATCCTTCCATCATTCCAACAACCATTACTACAACACAACTCTAAGATCATGTTGGATTAAAAGTCTGGCCGTTGGTAGTTTCAATGGAGGCGCACATACGTTGAAACGCGTTTGGTTCACAGATTATAAGATTATCTTTGTGAATAGAACTTTTGAAATGTAACATTATCTAATTTATTACTGAAAATGTTACATTATTTTGTTTGTTTTATTTGGTAAGAATATAAGATTACATTGTTAGGTTGAGAGAATATAAAACTACATTAAAGCCAATTTATTATATTGTCCGTGTGCTATATTTCTTTTTAACAAGTTAAATTCTCAATATTAATTTTCTTGAAAATTCATAGAACTATTTTTGTTACACTATCTAAATTTTACAAAAATTTTATACTTAACGTATTATTAATATAATTATTAAATTAAAAATATAAAATATATTTTATTAATATTTAAATTTTTATAATTAAATTCAAATAAAAAAATTTCATGGACGTGATTTTTCTTTCATTTAAATATTAAAGTACTATTTAAATGTGTGTAATATCATTTAAATATTAAATAAAAATATTTAATAAATTTATACCATTTAAATAGGGTACAAATGATCCAAATAAAGAAAACTCACTATTTTCAAGGGTAATTTTATCCAAGATGACAAGAATTGACAAATACCTAAAGTAACCGTGTGAATGACATTATCAAAATCTTGTCAAAAAATATTATTGTTGGTAATATTCTTTTCCTGATTGATGGGAATGAGAGCTAACCAAACATGTGAATAATATTTCAGAAAAAAACTAATCTTTTCCGTAAACTAAACGCCTATTCAAGGATTCAAATAGTAATTTGTTATTTTAATAGCGGCTGTTATATAACGGCAACGACACTATCTAGAATTGTTATTATAAAAAATAATAGTGTACAATAATCATAATATCATTTGTTATGTCCGTAATCACAATAAAATATCGTGATCAAAAATATGACCGTAACTGTAATTTAAATCCATATTTATAATATAAGTTTTGTTTTTGCAATTCCGGTTAGCAAACGCAATTGATGTAGTAACTTAAGACCTGTCTAATAGTAGAGGTGCACAAGAGTCGGGTCTAACGGATTTAGGCACGGTTTAAGTATCAGATTATGTTTGTCCAACCTCGAAATATGTACTTTAAATTTTGTCAAAAGTCTGCCCACATCTTTTGTAACACTCTGACTTTTTTTAATAAAAATAAATTGGATAAAGGGATAAAAATAAGGTGTTGCAATCAAGGAGTGTTGAACCCATGACCTTTGGGATAGTTTGCTTAAGGCTTAACCATTTGAGCAAAAACCATTTTTGGTATTAGTCTGCACCAATTTAATTTTAACCATTTTATGTATAGCCTGAACCAATAATAAATCTAGTTTGACTCCTCACCTACTCTGAGAATGATTTTGAATCTGGAATGAGAGAGAGAAAGGTTCTAGAATCCTCCCAACTCGTTCTCCCCAGCCACCACCATTCAGCTGCTTTGGTCTCAGCCACCACCGGCTCGTGGCGTGCACCGCCATCGTCAGTCGAGCCCTCACACCACCCTGAACTTGACGTCGTCTGCCACTCGCGGAGATTTCTTGTCGTTCATCAGGAAAGATGGTTTGAAGTTTGGGTGGTAACCCAAATCGGCCACCTCTATTTCCGGCATTTTCTAGCTGCCTCTGTCATTCTATCGTCGCAAGGCCTCTAGATCTGAACTCCCGACATTGAAGCGATCAAAACCCAGTCAACGATCGTCCGTCTGACACTGTTAAGGGCTTCATCGGAGTTTCGTCTATTCCGGCGAAGTTTTGACCTTTTAGGTTATTTTTCGATGAGTTTCTGGCCTAAATGAGTCGTTTAAAATATTTGTTGTATTCTTGGACTGATGGGCTTATGAAATCTGGCATAATCGAGCATTTTGGTGTCTCCGATGACCTCTCGACGACCAGAATATTTGGGGTAAGTGGACTGGTTCAGGTTATGGCCCAAAAGCCTGGACCGGCCTGAACCGTCTGGTTCGGTCTGAGTCACATCGTCCAAGCCCAAACCCGTAAGGTCCAACCCTATTTGAGTTCGACCTGATCCGACCCAACCGACCCGACCGACTGACCCATCTGACCCGACCCGTTGACCGAGTCAACTCATAGAGTTAACTCACCCGAGTCAAACCTTTGACGCTGACGTCAGCATTGACCATTGACTGCTGATGTCAGCATTGACCGTTGACTGTTGACGTCAGCGTTGACCCGAAAAGTCAAAATTTTCAAAAAACCCTATTTTCTGTTTTTCGATGTCCTGAGTACATTTTTGAAGGCGGTTTTTTGAAATTCAAACCCGAAGGCCTCCAAATTGAACCTTGAACCTGAACTTGAGTTTGTGTTTAATTATTCAGTTCAAGAGCAGTTAATTTGAATTAAGGACTGATTATGAACTACGTGTTTAATTGAAGGAATTCGTGACTGTGTATTTGAGATTTGCGAGGACGTCGAATTTGAGTTTTAGAATGATCGAAAAGAGTACCTTGGATCAACCGAAGTAGCTCGAAGCTAAGGTAATACATTACTACCTCTTGCACACTTTACGAAATATGTTGGTATTTTGTTAAATTATGCATGATTTTAATGTATAGTGTTAAAACTTTGATAATTTAAATATTTCATTAAGAAAAGTTTATAATACCTTTGAGGCATGAGAATGATTAAAATAACTCTAACAAAAGAAATGATCTGGAATTTATATTTGATCCGATATAATGAATACCTCATCTGAAATCCCCAATCTATTGAGAAATAATTCGGTATCGAGATGCAAATATGTGTGATAACAAACCGCTTGGATTTTCTTGAGCCTGGATAAACACCTAAAAATAAATTTATTATAATTTCTTCGTATTCTGAACTACTCTAAATAGCAATAAAGAATAAATTAATCAGACTGACTGAAATAAAGGATATTACCTTAGGCATGAAAATTTCCAAATTGACTGAAATAAAGGACATACACTACCATTGAGAACATAATTAATTGAATACCCATGTGACTACAATGCTTCTATGTGTTTAAAGTCTGACTTAAGAATATCAGTAATTCTTAAGACTGTTCAATAATGAAAGAACATTGTACAAATTCATATTCAATCATTCAAGGCTTGATCTAAGATAATTTATGATAGCGATCGGTTCAAATATACTCCACAACTAGAACTAAGTAATGGAAACTTGTAAGGTGTACCTATTCGAATGTTTAGAGAGTGATGAATTGATGAAACATGGTTAATGGAATGGACTTGGAAGCATAGTATGTTGTCAGCATTCTTTAGCACAGAAAATCACTGAGCTGCTATATCAGGTTTCTATGCTTCGGCTAGGGTAATTCCTTATGGCTACTGTATCAGGTTCCTACGCTTCGGTTAGGGTAATTCCTTATGGTTACTGTATCAGGTTCCTACGTTTCGGCTAGGGTATTACATTATGCATTCAAGCTTTTAGGCTTCAATTAGGGCGATTCTTTTGGACCCAATACACCCCTTTAGGTCAGGACCTACGCCAATGGGCCTGGGTTAATGCCTTATAGATGCAGTCTTGGAAAAATGCCTATTGAAGTTCAGTTGGATGATAGACAAGAATTTAAAATGAACCGTAATTGGAACATGTGGTTACCCGGAACACCGTGATAGTTTTATACTATACCATATACCTATTTTACCTTACATGTATGTGTCTACATCATCATTTGGTAGTTTTGTATTACTGAGCTTTCCCGAGCTCACTTTGTTTCACCATTGAAGGTTAAAGAAATTCAATCATAGATTTATGACCGATATCAGTTTGGAGTTCCCTTGGCGTTGCGCGTGGAGTACGGTACCTGTGTATAGTAGGAATGTATGTCACAATTTATTTTATGATTAAGTCCGTATTTTGTTTTCTGGATTTCAGTTTGTATAAACGAAAATTTTATATAGTTTTAACAGAAATGTTATTTTACACCTTTAAATGTATTTCTAAGAGTTATCTATTTTTCTGTGGGTCGCTCTGTAACCCTAATGTGACCTTCTAGATTTAGGTGTGTCGCATAGCCGGGTTTACGGGGTTACATCTTTAGATGATTAATCCAAATCTATTTCCAACCTGTTCGTTTTTTTTTTTAAAATATTATAAATTCCCTCATTCGAGATTTTATCTATTTAATAATAAGACATTTACATTTCTAACATAAATATCAAGATTTGAACCTATACAATATAAAATAACATGATCTTCTTTAATCATTCGACCAATTAGTGAATCTTTTAATTCGAGGCTTTCAAAGTGCATATTTCGATCCGTACACAAGATCACTTGTATATGAAGACGCTAATATTCTTACTAATAATCCTTTCGTAAAGTTAAAATATTATTGAACCTATTGAATAGTCTTAATGATAAATGATAAAATGTTCTTCTTAGATGGCCCGAGTTCGAGTAGAGAGTCTGTAGGTATGAAAATTTTATTTAAATTTAAAATTTTAACGACCTCCTTTTGAAATCGCTATGGAAGAAAAAGTATTTTTGGCATTTTGTGTTTTGAATTTTTTGTTGTTTTTGAAAATTTTTGAAAATTGGGGATTTTGTTTAAAAACTTGTTTTGTTTTAAATTTTGAAGAGTCGGAGTCATCACTGGCCACTAAGGTAAGCTGAGCACCATAAAACCAGAGATTCTTTTAAAAATAATTTCGGGAGTTGGTTACGTGTGGTGAAGGATTAGCACCCTCATCATGCCCAGAAATCGATACCAAAACAGACGTTACTTTTAATCGACGAAAATTATTGAAATTTAAAATTGGATTTAATTAATTTGTTCTTTATCGAATATAAACTTTTATAGAACGGGCTTTAACAATTTAGTGAGTTTGAATTAATTATCCATTTAATTAATAAGGATGAATGTACATCAGACCGTAGATTAAACCGACATCGAATAAGACCGACTGCCTTGTTAATTTATGGTCCGAATCAAGTACATCACCTTTATACATGATGCAAACAGTTAAAAATGATGTTATGAGTTGTCAAAATTTTATTCATTTAAATATTTACTTTGAGACGATAAGAATTAATTCGAATATTTGCTCTATATCCATTAAGTCAAGATTAAGACAAAAATAATCGAGTTATTAAACATCTCATTTAATATGTTAGATTAATTAATTAAACAATGTGGAATTAAATTAAATTAGGGGTGAAATGAATGACAAAATTATGTATGTCACAAAAAATAGGCAAATAAAGACAATAAAGATAAATGCAGAAGATAAATACTTGAATAAAATAAAATAAATAAATGTGGAAATTGAAAGATCTGAAAAAAGACCGGGTCGGACAAAAAGAAATCTGAAAAAAGGATCGAGCAAAAGAGCGTAAAATAAAATGCGGTAAATTAAGTGCGATAATTTAAATTGCGGAAATAAATATGAGAAATATAATGACAGAAATTGAAAGTTAGAAGTTTAAATGTTAGTTAAATTAAATGTGCCATAAATAATACGGATCATTCCTGTTGCGGGTCACCGTAAGATCGATTCGAACATGAAATTGAATAAACTATAAATAAATATTATACTATTATATAATATAATATAAATAATGTTATATAATATATAGTATATATAATACGCATATAGTGTATAATATATACTATAGATATCATATAATATAATATACATAATGTACTATGTAGCATATATAGATTATATACTATATAATATAAGTACTATAGCAAATATATAATATATAATAATATACTATAATCTAAGTAATATAAAACTATAGTATATATATAACGTACTATATCTAATAAATATAGTATATAATATAAGGTAATATTTAAAAAAAGACTGAAATGAAAACAAACAAAATTCAGGGGGCAAAATTAAAACAACACAAAATAGAAAGATGATGAAATTAAAAAGAAAACAAAAAAGGACTAAAAATGAGATAAACATGTAACCGAAATGTGAACAGTAAGAAAATGGGAGGACCTGAACGATAATTAACCTGTGACTAAAATGGAAGCGGGGAGAAAATAGGAGGACCAGATGGATAATTTGCCCCCAAAGGAAAATGCGCGGATCCTTCCCCTGAGTTAGATCACCGCGCAGATCCTCGCTTGCCAAAACATCAGCGTTTCGCAATCGATATAAATACGAAAACACAGGGCAAAAATTATAGAACAAGCCTCATTTCTCCCATTCCCTTTCAAAAAACACAAAAACTCCCTGAAAAAATTAAACCCTAGCCCCCTTTAGTTTCCAAAATTCGGCGAGCCTAGCCGTCATGCGTCGTAGCCTCTGGCACCACTAGCCGGTGGCCGGCAGCCTAAAAACCCCTTTTTTTTATAAAACTCAAATCCAACTTTGGTTTTAAAAAAAAATCCTTTTTAAGATTTTAAAACCCAAAAACTAAAAAAATCCCCCTTGTTTCCTCTTTTTTTACAGATGAACTGGGTTTAAAAATCTCCCTGATAGTGGGGCTTTTGGAAGCCCAAGAGACGGTCGACAACGAGAACCGACCTCCCCAAGGTAAACTCTAAAATCTTTTGATTTTTTTATACTCACAGTAAAGAGAAAATGACGTCTTTGTAATTTCGTTGTATTATTTTTTTTCAAAATACTCCTCTGGATTACATGTGATTTGTTTAGGGCTTTATAGACATTTTACAAGGATAAAAACAAAAGAAGAAAGAATAGTTGTATTCTGGTTGCCCTCTGGAGCGTTGTTGTATGATTTTTGTTTGCATGCACTGGTTTCTAATTTTTGTTTGTTGATGGTTGTTGCAGGTGTACGATCGTACGAGAAGTGGCCAGTGAGGCCGGATGTGCGCGTGCATGTGGTCGACGATGGTTGTTGTTGCCAACGTGCCGCCGAGGTAGAGCTGACATGGACGGGGGCATAGCCGGAAGCTGCTGCCGTGGCAGAAGTTGAAAGGCCAAGGGGACAGGGAAGCTTCTGGAAGCATCTAAAGAGTGGAAAGCCAAAGGGCGGCTGCTGAAGGGTTTCTAGGGTTTTATGTTTAGGTTACCCGGGTTAGGGATCTGGGCCGAGTAGGCATAATCTAGTAGTGTATGGGTAATTGGGTTTAAGTTGGTTTAACCACGTAGGGTATTTGGTTGTAATGGGTAATTGAGTTTAGGGTAGGCAGGTTTGGGTGATGGGTTATTTGGGCTTGTAAATGGATATTTTAATTGGACTGTTTTTTATTTTTAATTATATTTTTAAATTTTTAGTTTAATGTTTTTTATTCGAAATGAACCTCAGACGAAAATGGTTATTACAAAAATCAGACTAAAATATTATCTTTTAATTGAATTAGAATACTAAAGAATTTTAAAAAAAACGTTTGAGATGCATTTCTTAAACATCAAACATAAACATTGAAATTTGCATTGAACCATGGTTTGCCCCATTATAATACCTCATTTTATTTCTTTTATTTCTAATTAGTAGCGGAACTTGGGGTAAGGTTTGGGGGTAATTTAATTTTTTTTAAAAATTGGAAGTTTAAATGAAAATTTTCAAAATTTTGAGGGTTTAACTAAAATTTTTAATAATTTTGAGAGATTTAATAAGAAATTTTAAAAAAATTTAGAGAAATTTAATTAAAAATATTTAAAATTTGAAACTTAATATGAATTTTTAAAAAAATTTGAGGGAGACAAAATAAAATTTTTAAAATTTTACAGACAAAATTTAAATTTCCCAAAATTTGAGGGGCATGGCCCCCTAATCCCTTAAAGTTCCAATATATTTGTTTTGCTTTTGAATTAGATGTGGATACTAATGATTTTCCATTATTATCATTTTATTTAGCATTTTTGCCCAATATTGATTTTTTTAGATCTTAATTACGTAGACTCTTTAGAATCAGGGACGAAACCATGTAGGGCGTGGGAAGGGTTGTTGCCCCTCCCAAATATTTTGGTATAACTACATTTTTAGTCTTTGTTAGTTTAAATATTAATCAAATAAGGCTTTTACCCCTCCTAATTTTTAGATTTAAAGGCTTGATAGACTTTTTCCCTCCCAATATTAAATCTACCTCCGTCCATGTTTAGAATCAAGATGGGCTGAACCCCTAAATAGAAGATAGATCTCCCTCATGACATGTAACTCCCTGATCCCGATCCAAATCCAAAGCATTACATTCAGGTCTCCCAAAATTGACCCATCAAAATTCTCTAATTTAAAAACCACATATTAACCTTTTCTCAAAATATCCATTTTCATAAACCTACATAATTAGATAACATTAAAGAGTTTACAAAAATAGGAACTTTAAGTCAAATACACCGTTTGACCAATTAATAGTAATTCAAATAAAGTTACAGACTCGACTGTGGTAAGGTCTTATGAATACAATCAATCCAAACTAAAACATCAAGTAATGTACTTTGAAGTTGGCTCGGTACTGGGAAATCCTCCTCGATGTGCTCCTCCTAAAGAAACCTGTTAACCTACGCACGAAAAAACCACAATTCTGAACACTGAGCTAAAAAAGCTAAGTGGTACATTTCTACTCTACCGTAATTCATAAATATCATAAACAAGCATGCATGACAAAATAATTAAGATACACAGAAAGGCTTTTCAAATACAAGGATCATCTTCTAGCCTACCCTAGCTAGAGGTCACATTTTATGTCTCAAGATACCACTAGAATATAAGGAGTCTCACATGCCATCCCATGCTTACCATACTTGAGATCACACAACCCATCGAGTTACTCGAGCTCACACAGCCCACCTAGTTATGCACCCTATACCCTGATCACATAGCCCTATGGTAAAATAGCCAACATCAATTATCCACTCATCAACGTAAATAACATACATTCCTTAACAATGGCTAACGAAGCCCTACATTACTCGTGCTCACACGGCCGTCGGTTTACCGTGATCACATAGCTGTCGGGTTAGTAAACCATATCCGGATCACCTTAGCCACAGATACGTCTTAGACATACTTGGATCACAATAGCCACAAGTAGTCTCTATCTGAGGTCACTCAGCCAAATCAGGTTACTCGAGTTCAGAAAGTTCGTCGAGTTTAGTTTCCTTATTTTGATCACATAGCCCAATGATAGGTTTCTAATCACATCCAGATCACATAGCCTGTGGATATGTCGGATGCACTCGATCACACAGCCCGAAGTACACATCCCCTTAAATAAATGCCCCTGCACTGACTCTAGGACATCTAAATTCCTAATCAAGACATATAAGATAACATATGCTCCCCGAGCATCCATACATCTCACCAAGAGATAAGAGGCATCAAGCTGACCATTACAAGTGCCTCAAGGTATATTTCATTTGTTACAATAACTAATCTATAACTTTCTAGCCCATTCAAAATATTCTCATTAGATCATCTCAATAGCTAGCCTATATGGGCGTCCCTTCAGCACACAGCAAGGACCCCAATTTTCCACACAGCATCAACTGATCTACCACGGATCCCTAAGGATTACTAGTACAAGCAACTCACCCAATTATTACCAAGCCATTAGTCATTTATTCCCTATGAGGGTTATAAACCTTGATTTCTCAGTTTTAGAATTCATTTTATACCTTTATACACCCATTGGGCCCTATACCCTGAATTATAAAACCCCCGAACACAACCTTAAATTTCTTGGGCAGATTACCCAACGCGTACCGATACACCTACATGGGTATCGGTACACTCCTCTAGGTACTAGTACTTATCAACGAGTACCAGTACTGGTACACGAAGCCCTATATCAATCCCTATGATGTACCGGTACTCCCATAAATACGTACCGGTACGCGAAAGCCTTCCTCAAGCAATAAAATAGCGGTACCGATACACCCCCTAGCGTACTGATACATAAAAATGCCACTAAAATTTATACCAAGCATGGGGTACCGATACACGATATATTGTACCGATATGCCCCTCACAATACGCCTCGTTTTCTTACAAAGGCGTACCAATATGGGGCCACCCCGTACCGGTACGTGAGCCCAGATTTCAAAACCTAACGCTCGGGATTTCACAATCCCAGCCACTATCCTAAAAGGTTAAGCCTCAAAATGTTCTTACATGTTATTTAATGTATAATATGTGATTTTCTACCAATTTTACACATATCAATACTTGATTCTTGATTGCCATTAAAGGGGTTTAAAGCTTCTAAAACCTTAACTTTACGATATAAGGCAATCATTTTAGGATCCTCGTGAATGAAGGAGTCAGAAATTTACTGACCTTAGGCAAACAAATCTCGGAATAAGGCAGCAACTAGCTTCTTCCTTTTTTTTCCTTGGACCAAGCTTCAAACTCAACCTCCACCAACTCTAAAGATATTTACCTTGAAAGATAGATCTTAGGGTGATGAACAACTTCTCCTCAACCCACAATCCGCAATTACCACTCAAACAACCAGGATTTTACATAACTCAAACCCTCACCAAGAAGAAAGAAGAAAGAGAAAGATGGTATGAAGGTAGAGACAAGGTGATATCACCCTTGTTCTTTTTCCTTGCAAAAAATTAAGGCTTCATCAGCCTTTCTCTTCCAATTATGGTTTTACCATAATACCCCTCCTTAAAACCCATCTTAAGTCAAACCCAAATCCACCAAGTAAGCCCAACAACACATGACAAGCCTAAAAAGGCTTCTACAAGCCCAACGACAAGGCCTGACATAATCTGAACACTCGACCCGACGTGTCGGTCCAAGACCCGGGTTAACGCCCATCGTTGACTCGAAAATCCGTGTCGTTACATGACATCTTTCATCCATGGAAAAAAACTAAAGTGTTATATTTTCATTTTAGTTTATAAAATAATATTTATTAATTAGGTAAAATTTTGATACACTGGCTTGTGTAAAATATATAGGTTGTGAAAAACTAATTTTACACAAGTCTGCATATTTACACTATAAAACCTAAATCCTAAATTCCTGACCCTAACCCTAAAAAATAAACCTTATACCCTAAATTATAAACACTAACCTTAGATTCTAAATCCTACAATCTAAACTTTAAACCCTAATCTCTAAAACTAAAAAGCACGTATAAATTAAAGTTTACGTGGTCTACGTATCAAAATTTTTTCTTATTAATATAGGTAACTCTAATCAATTTATGAAAGAATTAAGAAAAAAATATAGTATTATAATCTATAACATATTTTATTGTAGTCTTCAATAAATTTAAGTTTAACATGCATAAAGAAGGTACTTAAAATACATAAAAAAAGTACTTAAAATTAAAAAAACATTTTTTCAAAATATTTTTCTAGTTTTCATTAAGAATGTCACTTTCAACTATAGTTATAATGTCGTCATCAACTTTTTCTTCTTCTTTTTTGTTTATTTTCTTTATTTTTAGTTTTAAATAATCTATATTACCACATTGAAAACCTCAAACCCAACAAATCAAGTGAGGTCAATGGCATCCTCACTTTCTATGTTATATCCACTCATGTTTGTTTGTCTGCCTCTGTGGTACAATTTCCGTCTATCTTTATAGTAGTTTAGTGTTCATCTAGCGATCAACACGGTAAACCCTCTAATCAGGAAAGACCGACGGTCTAGTGTATTATATCCTCTTTTGTGGTAGTTTGTCGATGTAAACATAACAGATAGTGAAACAATGCAGTAGATCAATTTTCTCGATCTTCGTTACTCCATCTACGTAGCATCTAATTTGATAGAAATACAAAAATTTCGATAATGATAGTTAGATTTCTATTAAAAATGGAGTATTTAAGAGAATTTTTTTTCTTCGCGTGCTTTGAGTTTAAATGTTTTAATTTTTTCATGACTTAGATTTTTCTTATTTTAATGAAACTCGGATTTTGTTTGGTTCTTGTTAAAAAAAATTAACATGCAAAAAAGTTAAATGTACAAACAACTTTGTAACCTCTCATCCATTGGAATACAATTGCCAACACAATCGTGGAACCTATAGAGTTTCATAGGTGGAGATTAGAGACATGAAGTAACCTTGTTTTCTTTTCACTAATGCTTTGTCCCGACATTTTCTGAAACATCGTCCTCCTTTATCCGTAATACAAAATGTAATTTCAAGCTTGTTGTGGAGGAGTAATCGTATTATACTCCAATAAACTTTACAAGCTCTCATCCAACAGAACCCAACACCAAAATCAATCCCATCGTAATTTAATTTCTTAGTGGAACAATGCATGCATGCATGAACCATCAAATTATGGAAAAAACTTTGATATGTCCCTTTTAGTTTTAGGGATTAGGGTTTTAGTTTAGGGGTTTAGGTTGTAAGGTTTAGAATTTAAGTATTTAGAATTTAGGGTGTAGGGCTTAAGGTTTAGGGTTAAAAAATTTAAGATTTGGGTTTTATAGTGTAAATATGCAGGCTCGTGTAAAATTAGTTTTACACAGTCCGTGTATCAAAATTTTACCCCCAAATTATTGGAATTTTTTACTCAAATATTTTGTTTTTAATATTATTTACGGATCTGACACCAAAAAATATTAATTCCCGATTTAACAATTTTACGTTTCATTGTATATTTGATAATTTATATATTTATAATAAAATAATACGATTTTACATATCATTTAGTAAAAAAATTCCGTGCGTAAAAAATATTTGTAATGATATAATTATATTTTTATATAATCATCTATATTTAATATATTGACTGACCAAACAGGATCGAATACTGTAAAGACTCACTATGAGGGCAACCTTTCCAACCCTATTTATAGGGACGGAGTCAAAATCAAATACTGGCAGGGGCCAAAATATTGAATTTAAAAAATGTAAGGGCTTATTAAGTATTTAAACTCAAAATTCATGGATAATGCATAATTTGTCTAATATTAAAACTTTATAAGAACCTAAATTGGTATTGGACCAAAAAAAAGTAAGGATACGGGCTCATTCTTCTTTAGTTCAACTCCACTTTATTATATATTTAATACACTCTTGTATTTATTATTTAAATATTCATTTTTACAGGGACCAAATTGCTATTAGACCAAAATCTATTTAATACCCTAATTTTATACTGGGTCCCCTTGGACCTCAAGGGAGCTCCGTCCCTGCCTATTTACTTTATTCACAACGTCAGAATTCGAACATCTAACTTTACTTAAGAAATTTAATACTTCATCCTACTAGACCAACCGAATGTTTGTATTATATATATATATATTATTAATACATATAGCAGAGAATCAGAGATTATAATTACAGGGTCTCATGAGCTTCCTTATAAACCAAATCATCTATATGTCCCGGAGGAGTTTCGAGATACATTCACCAACCCGGCTTCCACAACTTAAGCTTGACAGTCTATCCGCTACAAGGTTCCTTTCCCGCAGCACATTCCTAATCCTGCTGCAACCCCTGCAATAATCTAAAATTGTTCGAATTCGGGTCTTTTAGTATGCACATTATCTTCTTTTTTATTGAAATCAAAGGATTAATAAAAGTATAAATTATTACTACATTGTAATCACCTTAAGACTATTAAAAAAATCTATGAAAGCCACATCAATGGAATTACCCTGATGATATGGCATAATCACATATGGACATAAAATTTTACATTAGAGGTGTAAACTTTTAGAAAATTATATTAGAAATGGAGTGGGTGAGATACTACAAAATTTGAGGGGAGTGAAATTAAATTATGGATAGAAAATATAAAAAATACTTATATATGAGAATTTGAAATTTTCAAGTAGTGCAATCGCACGCCTAACACCCTCCTTAGTCTATCCCGCGATGTAATTATATTTATGAAAATTTATTTTTATGTAATTTCCAGTATCATTAATATCATAGTGTAATCTTGAATTAAAATTAAATTTTTATATAAAACAAGAGAATATCAAAACTTTGCAGGCATGCTAAATGAGCATCCAGCCAACAACATGATGCAGATTTTGTGGTTACATGGATTATGGAGGAATCAAAAAGTGAAAAGAGGGTAAACTACACGGATGGTCACTCAACTATCACCTTTTTCTTGTTTTGGTCACTCAACTAATTTTTTCGTCAAAATCGTCACTAACGTTTCATTTCATTATTATTTTGGTCACTGGACGTTAAAAAAATTACAGAGATGGTGATGTGTCATGGGATAATAACACTTTTAGTCCTAAAACTTGTACATTCTATTAATTAGGTCCTAATTCAAAATAACTTATCAAATATATGAGTCAAACCCCAAATTTCCCATTTTCTTTCTTCTATCCAACCGTTGATTTCAGAGCCTCTTAATAGAAAGGCAGGCAAGCTACTAATTATTGAATTATCAGAACTTCTATATCCTTTGGTAAAAAAATTCACATTTATTCAATTCTATACGTAGGTTTAGAAAATATTCAATCTTCATGTAATTCTAACAGTCTCCAGCTTTTTATGCATCCTTGTACGAAGATGTTTTTACATTTTAGAATTTCAAGTTTAGTTTTGGATCGCCTTATTCTATATGATCCAGCAGCACTTAGTTATATGTAAAAAGACACTTATGTTCCACACCAACAAGGCAGCAGCAATTGTGTCGGACATTGCTGCATGCACCTGTTGTTGTTCTTCCTTGCAAAATTGCAGTTGGTGTATGAATTGATAAAAGATTATACGAGTTAAAACATTTCAAGTGACTTACACCTTGGTTCCCAATCTATAATTATTGGTATTAATTTTCCAGAGTTCATGCTCCCTGACAACCAATATCATTGTACTGAATGAGTGATTTTTTTTGTGGCATCCATGTTAATAAATATAACCAGTAGAATTTTCTTATCAAGTATGAGACATATTGTGGAAAATCATCATTATTGTATTATAAGATATAACTGTTGGACATTTTGTGACCTCTGACATCGGTAATGTTTTCAGAGAGGTTTTGTTTCTCAGCTTTCTAATAGAGAGTAGTCGAGTGAGAATAATTCTACGATATTAGTTCTTTTGCATTATTGCCAAGACATGTAGGGAAAAAGGTTGCTTGTCTGCATATTTATTCTGTAATTACTTTTCCAATTAATAAATAGAAAGTGTCACAAAGCTCCATGGTTGTTGTTAGTGCATTTCCTTTGATCAAGATTGTCCATATAATAAAACAAAGCATTTGGTTCATACATGATTTATTTTCCCAACTTAATGGAAACAAGTTAACAGTGAAATGAATTAATTAATGGTGCAATAATGCATAAATGAGTTTGCTGCTTTCTATTTTTTTGTTGGTCTTGGATTATATGGAACTTTCCTTCTTTTAGCATCTTTTGTACTAAAAACTTCATAGCTTTCTTTCAATGTAACAGAGCTCTCCACTAAGTAAAAATGCAATTCGATGATGGTACTGCAGAGGAAGAGCGGCTAAAAGTGTTGTTGCAGAGGAAGAAGAAAGAAAATGGAAAATTTGAGGTTTGACCCATATATTTGATTATTTATTTTGAATTAGGATCTAATTAATAGAATGTACAATTTTTAGGACTAAAAGTGTTATTATCCCATAAAACGTTACCATTTCCATTATTTTTTTAATGTCCAATGACCAAAATGATAACGAAACAAAATGTTAGTGAAAGTTTTGACAAAATAATTAGTTGAGAGACCAAAACAGGAAAATTATGATAGTTGGGTGATCACCTGTGTAGTTTACCCAAAATAAAAATACACATTAAAAGGAGAGAATTTGGAACCTGACTAAACTTGCTGGTAAGGGTTTAGGAAAAGAATCAACGTCGCCATGTGTAGCAAAAGCCTCCTCCTGCACGTATTCTTCTCTTCATTAAATCTCTTCACTCACTTCCATTCTAAGACAAAACAATACCAAACTATCAGACATGAATCATTTGCGTTCACCCCTTCTCTTCCTACTGTTAATACTGCTTTCATTAGGTAATATCTCGGATTTTCTATCTGTAACTCTTTTTTTATAATACCATTCATTCTTTTTCTTGGATTTGTTAGGCCCGAATATGTATGAATGTGCAAGAGTTTTCACCATAATAAACAACTGCAAAGAAACAATCTGGCCCGGAATCACCCCCGGCGACACTTCGAATTAAAACCAGGCCAATCCATTGTTTTCCAAGCTCCAGTAGGCTGGAGTGGTCGGATATGGGGTCGAACCGGATGCAAGTTCGACAAAAACGGAAGCAGTACATGCCAAACAGCCGACTGCGGCAACACCCTCAAGTGCAAAGCCTCGGGGAAAACACCCGCATCGCTCGCCGAATTCACGTTGTCCGCCGTCGATTATTACGACGTGAGCCTCGTCGATGGGTTCAACCTTCCGATATCGATTAAACCGATCAACGGGCAAGGGAACTGCAGCACATGCGGTTGCGATTCGGACCTGCGGGAAAGTTGTCCCAACGAGCTGGCCGTAAAGGGCCGTAATGGGAAAGCCGTCGGTTGCCGGAGCGCCTGCGACGTGTTCAACACTGATCAGTATTGCTGCCGAGGGACGTACGGGAACCCGGTGATATGTCAACCGACGTTTTATTCGAAGAAGTTTAAAGAGGCTTGTCCTACAGCTTATAGTTATGCGTACGATGATCCCACCAGTATTTTCACTTGTTACGGAACTGATTATGTTGTCTCCTTCTGCTCACCCAGGTCGGTATTTTTTCCCCTTTATTTTCATGCAATCTATAGAGGAATAGGATCACTTCAATTAGGTAAAATCATAAAGTTTTACCCTAATTCTGGATCATTGGATGAACGCAAGAGCATCATATATATATATATATATATATATATATATATATATATATATATATATATATACATATATATATATGTTTAAATCTTCTCATTACCCACTGTTAATTTTAACCATCGATTTTCATTAATCCAATGATCCAAAAAACATGTAAAACTCTTAAGATTTATATTGTATCAACAGGGACGGAGCCATGATTGAATCGTGAGGGGATAAGTTATTTAACTTTAGAACGATTGAGATCTTAAAAAGTAATTAAACTATTTTAAAGGAGTTAGGATTTAAATTTACTAATTCTAAAATTAAAAAGTCTTAAAAAATAATTAAACAGAGAAAATTGAGGAATTCATGCTTAATTTAATTAATTTTAAAGCATAGACGAATAATCCGATCTCGGGATAGTCTATCATATACTCAAATTTGAATATTAATTAAATATAAAAACAAATTTCGAAGAAAATCATGGTTTTCTTTATCAATTTTGACGAGTATTTTATGTCTTCATTTCTTTTTTTACAAATTATAGAGTCTAATAATCTCTTTTGATTAACCATAATTATGAAATAAATCCCAGTTTTGATGTTGATTTTCAGGAATCAAACAGTATGCTCATACCATGACCGCAAGCTTATCTGCAGCAATAAAGGGAATGGCTTAATCCCATTGATGGGGAGTTGGTGGACTGCACTGATATTTATTGCTAATTTGAGGATCTTTTTATAAGGAAAAAAAATCTTGGTTTTGGGATATATTAACTTTTAATGATCTTTTGGCACTTAAATGTTTAAAAACTGGGTGTGATTTGTAATTATCCATCCATTCATTCATTCATTCTTCTTTGGTTATCTTTGAGTGTGGGGAGGGGGTCGACAAATTGAAATAGCAGCGATGGTTAATTCTTGCGTAATCAAATACTTTTATCTTTTGAATATATATATATTTTTTTGTTAAATGTGTTCATGTAACATTTGGAAATTAAAAAAAGTAACTTAACAACTATACAACATAAAATGACATTGTAATAGATATTGCAAGTTTTGTTAATTGTTGAACACAATATGCTTATGCCATGCTAATTTATGAGAAATTGTCTCTTATTCTATTTTCATTCAGTAAATCTAATTCTATGGTATGGAGTGTTTAAATTTTGAGTAAAATATACTTCAGGTCACTCAATTATGTATCTAATTACAAACGGTTTTTTTTTAAAAGTTATAATTTAGTTACACAATTAAATTTTGTTGCAAACATGTTACGTTGCCATTAAAATTGAATCGGGCATCTAGCGTGGCTGGGTATGAAACAATTTTAGTCCTTAAAACTTATATATTGTTCCATTACTCTGTCAGTTGTTCGGTAATTAAGTGACTGCGTCTATCCATGTATCACATTTGTCGATTATCGAGATGATGAACAGTAGCAGAGAGTGGGGATGGGCACGGGTCGGGTTTTTGGCCGACACGAACCCGACCCGAAAATAATTACCTTAAATCCAAACTCAACCCAACCCGACCCAAAAATTATATACTTCAACTCGAACCTGACTTGACCCGATCTATAAAAAAATTTAGAGACTTAATTATAAAATAAATTAATTTTAGGGACCTAATTGTAAAAAATAATTGATTTTAAGGACATAATTTTTAAAAAAAATGTATAAAGAGAGGGTATTATTACAAAATATCCCCAAAAATGTAGGGGAAAATTACACTATTAGTCCCGTGTCGGGTCAGATTTTTTCACCCTAAACCCGAACCCGACCTCACCCTTAATAGAAGCCTGACCTGACTCGAACCCGACTTTTTCACAAAAATAGCCCAACCCATCCCGATCAGGCCAGGTCAGGTTGAAACCCGTTGGGTTCGGGTGAAATGCCCATCCCTAGCAGAGAGTGCGACAAGTTGTTGGAGGCTGTGTTAGGAGGGTATAGTTTCGAAATTTTTAAATATGAATGGTTAAATTTATTTAATTCTTTTGAATTAGGACCAAATTGATATAATACATAAATTTCGAGGATTAAAATTCTTATTATATCATGTTATGTTTAATGTTAACAGTAAAATAACTTGTTTATAATAGAATTATATAACTTAAAAAAACTCATTTATAACTAAATATATTATTAAATGACTTAGAGCGTATTTTACCCTTAAATTTCAAAAACATATATTTTCCGGGTATTTTAGGGTATATCTAAAGAGTTTGTCAAAAATATTTAAATACTAAATATTTTTAGGGTAAATTTTTAATATATTGTTAGTGTAAAAATAAATTTATATAAATATATATTTTTAAGTTAAAATCTAAAATTTTAATTCTAAAGCCTTAGAATTATAATCCTAAAGTTCTAAATTTTAAATTATAATTTTAAATTTTAAATTCTAAACTCTATCGCTTAACTCCTAAACCCTTAAATAACCTTACTTGTAAAAACTTTTTTTTTCGCTGTTAGTGTATAAGATAGTAATCCATTTTTTAAATATAGTAGACTAAATTACAAATCAACCCTTTAAAATTCCACCTCATCTTTAATTTTCCGACTCATCTAATCCACGTAAATACTAAAAAATGCAAAATCACCAATTTAACAGTAACAATTAACAGCAAGAATCATCTTGCTCTTGTTTTCTAATTTAAGGGACAAAATGCAACCTAAGCTATAATAAAGGGGCCTGTTTTTACCTAGAATAAGAACAACCTAAAATATCACAAATCCCAGTTGCCTTATAAAACACGCGATATATAAAAACAACACATATCGAATCGAATATATATAATCGGATCGCTCTAATCTGTGTCGTAGAGCAATAATTTCAGAAATCTGAAGAAAATGGCGAGCGGTGGGAAAGTGTCTTTCAAAGTCACTCTTACCTCCGATCCAAAGCTCCCTTTCAAAGTGTGAGTTTCTTTTTTTTTTCAAATTATTAATCTCTGTTTGTTTTCTAAAATAATTTGTGAAATTTCAGGTTTAGCGTTCCCGAAGCAGCCCCGTTCACGGCTGTTTTGAAATTTGCAGCTGAGGAATTCAAAGTCCCTCCCCAAACCAGCGCTATCATCACCAACGGTAATTCAATTCCTTCTTTTTTCAAAAAAAAATGTATATATATATTTAAGTATTAATTTAATTGATCGTTTTTATCGTTCTTCTTGTGATTTTTAGTTAATTAATTATATATGTGGTATTGAAATTAGAATTTGGGGATTTTGAGGTGGAAACTGTGATAGGTTAACAATTTTACCTCTTTTTAAAGGGGGAGAAAACCTAATTTGATAGATATGAAAATAAGGCGAATTAGGTCAGATTCATTGGAGTAAAAGCTATTTTAAGGTCATCATATGATGAAAATTACGTGATCAAGATACTTGATTATCTAATTTGATAGATATGGATAAATAGAGCATGCGTTTCTTCGATTTACCAATGTTATGTATGAGTGTCGTATCCAGCATAGGCATGTTCAATTTTCACTAAGATTTCAATCTATTTGTAGAGTATATCTCTATATTAATGTGTTGGTTATGGATACCTAAAAAGAAGAAAGGAAAAGAAACAGAGTTAGAGAAGCATCGCAATTTGCAGGGCTCAAATAGTCGAATTCTTATCAACTTGTACAATGTGAGGGAGTTGTATAGAAAGGCCCCTTCCCTTCTGCCCTTGAGACGCATTTCTAGATTGTGTACATATGGTTATTATTTCAGATTAGTAAAGTATAATGCTGGTGAGGATAAGAAGAACATACTGTATAGTCTGGAGGGAACCAGTGAAAACTTATTAATGAAGTTATCCATGTTTGAAATGGAGCCTTCGCTTTTGGTTGCACTTTGGATCTGTCATCAGCAGGGGTGTTACTCAAGAGGGATCGGTGGGGGCGATGACCCCATCAAAAGTTTTAAGATGGGGTAATGGTAAAATTGTATTTTAGTCCCCTAAAAATATATAATCTATAGTGTTGCCCCGCCATAAATTTAGACATTTTTAATGGTCCCCTCAATAAATAATTTTGAGTTCTGCCACTGGTCATCAGTACTCACGATACTTTATGAGACCTGGTTCCGATATGGATTTAGTGACTTTTGGAACTCATCATTATGGAACTGGAATCAATTTGATCTTTTTAGTTATATATAAAAAGAATCTGAGTTGGCCTTCACTAAGCTGGTAGGGACCAACTCAGTTCTGAATTTACAAGAAACCTAAACAAAGCAACGGGAATTTACATCATGTTTGGGCATTAGTTATTTTGTTTGTATGTTTACTTTTTACTGTTATTTTCATAAAGTCTGTAAGTGAGCTTCAAGGCGTGTGTTGATAATAATGAAAATAACATAAAAAGTGAATTGAATAGCTATGAAATCTGATTCATGCCATGATCAGACCTTTATAAGCTGCTTCGGTTCCCTCATTTCTATCATCTGTTTTCTTAATAAACTTAGTTCAATCTCATTGTTTTAATATGAATATCATATATAATTATGATGAAATAGACATGTCAGATCTGTAATATTCAGTATCTAAATTCTACATCCTAAATTTCAAAGTGTTTATTGAGTTATATCTTATATGTTTCTGTTTACAGATGGCGTGGGAATCAATCCTCAGCAAAGTGCAGGTATGCTGATTTGCTATGTTTAGCGAGCCTCTTTCGATTTTCCTTTTTCTAAAATTCTCGCTTCAAATTAGAACCATCTTGCCTTTGACCCCAAGCATCTGCCTTTTTTATTTTAGGACAATCCAGTGTATAATAGTAGTTTAGGATCTGGCTAAGACAATTGGGAATGTTCTATATATCATTTAGGCAGATTGGCATTCGTCTGCAATTGCAAGACTATAGTTGGTTGCTGTTATTCCCGACTCTCACAAAAGCTCATTGTTTCATTCGTGTCCTTGCTTTTCATATACATCTTTATCACGTCTTACCTTAACAATGGATGAAATAGCCTAAGGATAGTAAGTATGTCACTCCGCAATACTATATCTGATCCTCTGTTATTTCAGCGAGTCCTATATCCTATTCTTTAACTGCATGCAGTCTGCATTCGTATCTCATAGAATAACTAGTCGTTTCATAGTTAACCAGTAAATATGTTGAAAAAGGAAGGGAAAGGGTATCTGGTTTTAGTTCTGATCTAACCTTGTTCATGTAGACATTTTGCATGAAGTAAACTTTGATTTGGTTTTGGCAGGAAATGTCTTCCTCAAACACGGTTCTGAACTTCGGCTGATTCCGCGTGATAGGGTGGGAGCCTTTTGAGTGCTCATAAACATTGTTGTTATCGGGGTGAGAACATTAGTTTATCACCTCCTTTAATTATCGATCTATCTTCCCGGTATGAGTGAACTTTTACTGTATAAACCGTTAATGTTTCGGCTGGACTAGTTAGTTTTCCCTTTTTCTCTTTTCTTATTGTGCATCATCTAAATAGGAGAAGTGCGATCGGATCGAGTTTAGCGGAGAACAATCTGTTGGTTTGGATTTAAGTAATTAAAAGTTTACTTAATTGATTATTCTTAAATTTTAACTGATTAACTCTCGACTATGGTTGTAATCGATCCGTTCGAACCAGCATGGTTTTCAGGTAACGGGTATGAGTTTGATAAAAGTTGGTTTTCGGGTAATGCATAAGTAATTGAGTATGAGATTTGAGTGAAGTATTTGTATGTTGTAGATAATTATACGTACTTTGTCAACGGATATTTTATCCCGCGGAATTAAAATAGTGACAAGTGTTAAATATTAAACATATTTTCTACGTGAAATTTAATTCAATTTGTAATGTAATGAAAATTTTTGTTAATTATACATATAAATTTTTTATTTTAATTCAATTATACACATTTTTTATAAATAAATAAATCCGTTTATTTTAAATTAGATTATCATTATTAATTGTATTTGTAATATGTAGCTGTTAAAACTAGTTTATTACTATGACAACAATACCAATACATAACAATCTAAATTATAAATCATAGGATTTGAATCCAGAATTTTAGGGACCAAGAGCTTTAAATTTTGTCAATTCTACTGTATCGTTAACACAAAAAAAAACGTATTCAATATAAACAAATTGAATTGGTCAATTCTTTTATAACGACGTTCGACTGCATGTTCACCGTTTTTTGTGACGTCGTGTTGAGAAAAATGACCATCTTCAAGGGCGGCGATCGGCAGTAGAAGTGGTCACGATTTAGGAGTTTAGGTTTGATTAATTTCTAAGTTTAGGTTTGATTAATTTTAGAAATTTAGAGATTGTTTTGTAAATTTTCAATATTTTTTGGAAAATTAAATTTTTTTAATTTTTAATTTTTAAAAAAAAATTAAATATGTCATGCGTCAAACGTTAATTGGTTGAAAAAATTTTAACACCCACTAACGGTCAAGCACCTAAAATTATAACTTTTAAAATTTTGAACACATTTTTACAAAAAAAATTACTTTAAGCACCTAAAGTTTAAAAAATACATACTTTGAACACATATTTTTCATTTAAGCCTAAATTACTTGTCATTCAACTTATGATGATTATTAGATAAATTTTTAAACATATTTTTACATAAAGTATTTTTATTTTATTTTTTTGAATAGATATATAAAAAAATCCTAAAATATTTTTATTTTAGAATATATGAAACCAGGTTTTTATCTTGGGGGTTCTATAAAATGTACGATACCGATTAGACAACTGGTCTAACCAGCCAGTCCAATCCAGTTTCAATTTTCAACGACTGATCCTAATTGATCGCTGAGAATTCTCCGACAAGCACAAGAGAAACCGAGCTAATGGCTTTCCGGCTGTGGCATCATTCCTCGGTGCAAGCTTGTAAGCTTCACATTGAACACAATGCGGATAACATTCACGAGTCCTCTCTCGATGAAAGCTTGAACGATGCTTCAGCACGAGCTTCCTCCAACTTCATCGAGAGTTCTTTCATAAATGGAGTATTTGTCCCATGAGTGATTCGCAGTATGTTGACTGCTTTGGTGAACGTTTTGATAGCCTCATCCGTCTCTCCGAGCAACCTGTCATGAATAAATATTGAAGGTTTTTACAATCCGATAAAGAACTTTGCCATGTTCAAGAAAAGTTGATAAAAGATACTGAAGCTTTTAACAGATTCTACAAGTAATAATCCGATAAATCAGAGTGACGTGGAAACGATCATAAAATGCAGTGGATTTCACATTAATGTTGAGGGAGACAAAAGTCCCGCAAGATAACTTCGTAAAGTCGTGGCCTGTCTTATAAAAACGGATAAGGTACAGAATTTAACTAAAGTTATCTAAAACGAACAACTGAAAGAAAGGCGTATATAACAGGGACGAGATATTTTTCTAACCACTCGAGCTTTCCGCAGCTGTAATATTGTAGTCCAAGCAAAGGATGATATCCTGGATAGACCCCTGAAATGAAACAGAAATGTCAATTCAGGATGCCGATACTTTCTCAACTCGGGAACATTGCAACATATATACAGATTTAAGGGTAAAGTAAACTAAGACGCAGAGAATTTTATAAAAACTCTCGCTTAGGCCAACTTGAAAATGTCACAGGTGAAACTAAGGATTAGAAATGCACTTTCATGTCAATAATTCAGGTTGCTAAGCTAGCACAATATAAAAAACTTAAAAAAAAAAACAAGAAAAAAAAAACTCGATGAATATTGCTAAGTGACAACTAAATAGATCTTTAATTTGTTTCTTGTCAACAATTCAAGTCGAAAGATGACATACTTTCATACACCGGAATCGTTGATCTGCAAACTGCCAAAGCTTCTTTCCATTCTTCCAGCTGCATTAATACCTGCAGAATTAATTGATCCGATTTTATCAGAATCACAAGATGACTCGATTGTTATTGCCAAATGTCATTTCATCAATGATGTTCGATAGAAGAGGAAACAAGATGTGTTTGCATCATTCGGTTTAGATTCAGAACTTATTTAGCGGTTCCTTGGATCGGGAAGTAACAAGAAATGAATATATATTGATATGAACATGAAATAGCAGTAAGAACCCTACAGCTACATCATACAAAATCGATCCATCTTTAAATTTTCTTCAAGCAACATTCGGCTGAAAAATGTGAATACGACTCAAGGAAGTACCTCAAGAAGTTTTTCCCGAGTTCGCATCAAGCTGATTGAAAAAGGATGGCAGACTTCCTTATGGAGATTTTCAATATTTTTATACAAAACAACGGCTTCCTGAAGATCTGAACTTTAGGTTAAGAATCAACTTCCATTCATTTCTTTCTACAAATGCAAATTTGGATCACATTAATTCACTAAAGAGAAGATTATATTCTCAAAACTGTGGCAGTGGAAATAATATTAAAAATTTAAATATCATAACTAGTAAAACAACTACAAAAATTGAATTTACTTGATTTAGAAAAGTTGAGAAGGATACTGCCTGAGGAATTAGACTTAAAAGCCTTGTCCGACAATGCTTTGATATCAGTAACAATCTTTCTTATCTCTTCCTTGCTTCGAGTGAGGCCACATTTTTGGCAAACAAATCCTTTTTCATCTGCGTATCCAAATTACAAAATGTGTAACAGTGTTGTTTAGGTCATTTAACAGACTTAAATTAGATATAATCTCGTACCTGATTCTCGAAGCAAGAAGCCACTGCATTCATTGTCCCTGCATCGATAGCCTTCGAGAATTGCACTTTCTTGGATATCATCGTACTGGCCCTTTAGCGAATACAAGAAGTGGTTAATTAGAGAACAAAAAATGGTCATTCCAAAAACAAAAAGGTTACATACTGAAAGGATAAAAATTGGACAGAGTAAATACCACTTTGTTACAACGGGCACATGTACAAGTGAAAAGGTATTGTTCTTTGAGAGTCTTTTGGCGAGCAACTGTACTTGCAGCAGTCTCTACATAACTGATTGATACCTAAGAAAATGAATAGAAAGTTCAGTTGCAAACACGAAAAGAGCCTATACCAATGAAGACGTCCTAATATAAGAGTTCCTAGCACCCCAAGAAAAAACAAAAACTAAATATTTCTCACCTCAGAATCTTTGGGTATATGTTGTACAGCACGTACCACAGCCCGCCTTCCCTCAAATACCAAAACAGCATTCGGCAAGCAGCTACAACACAATAATTGTTTAGTAAATCAAGATCACAAGGATGGGTACCACTGCATGAATCCATAAGCATTGTTACCCGTGGTTGATAATTGAAACAACAGGATACAGTCCTGTCCCCAGGGGTCTCAGTTCACCGTCACAAATGGTATGTGCATTACATGCAAACTGCCATTTTCATAATAGTAAATAAGGACATATGTTTATCCAGTTTTGACAGAACTTGTTAAGATTCTAACTTTGTTAGGATAAATAGAGATAAAATTACAATGTAATAAATTTCCGGATTGCTTCCATAGTACCTAGATATAACCTTCATTAATTTCTTTCTTGGAGTAAGGAAGCGAAACCATACCAAATTTAATATGATTCAAGTACTTATAAATAAAACAAGAAATAAAGGAATTAGAAGCTAAAACCGCTCAAAACGGACCTTGGAAAAGTTTTCAGCAATCTCTTTTATGTTGATGTCGGGGAACTGAAGAATCAAGTTAACAAGGTTAGCCATCTGTGCATATAACACTAGTTGTTTCTCATCAATATCTGACATGTCTTTCTCCAATTTAAGGCTTAACATAATATTCAAGCAGTATTATAACATCATAAAAGGAAATATAGCAAAATCGACTAAATCCAAAGGAAAAAGAAGAAGAAAGGATACGAGAAACCAAAGCCTCTACCAAACTGTAATTGTCCAAAGCAGTAACTGGGATGACCTGAAAATCATGAGCAAATTTTAATAATTCCTCATTAAAAAAACATTGCAAGTAATTCTAAATACGAAACAAATAACAAGAAACCCCCCTTACATTATCATTTTGCAGTTTTCTCCTAAGGTAAAGTTTCACCATCATTCGGATCGTAGGCATAACTGATTTTCTCCTCTTCTTGTCAAGCTTAGCAAGTGCCTGGCACTCGAGCCGGTGCAATTTCCATTCCAACTTCTGTAAATACATCATTCAACCAATCAATAAATTCTCAAATATATTTTCACAATAAATTTAATAAAAATGAGTTAAAACAGAAACAAAACCTGACACGAGCTTCCACAATACCAAACAACATGACAAGCTGAACATTTCTTAAGATTGATTTTGCTGAAACATCCATCGCACCTTGATTCGGTTAAGGAGTTGTTTGGCACGCAGACGTATGGCTCCTGGCTTATAATTACTTCTCCTATACATTAAACCTTCATTTATAATCTTGTGCATTTTTCATGAAAATGAGAAAGGAATTGTAATCTAATTTGAAGAAATCTATCACATTTCGCATGCTATGGATAGATTAATAGATCAAATTCAGTTGATTTTTGTTGGAAAAAATGGAAAAAGAAGGAAACCTGGATAGAAATCCTTGGCGACCACGAGGGAACGGCCTTTATCGGGGAATCTTGAAAGAGATAAACCACGCGCTTGAAGAGCAGCCTGTAATTCCTCCATGAACTACTAGTAAGCTCCGGAAGGTTTTGCTTTAGACTGATGAAGACTAGTCCTCAACGTCGCGGTGGAAAAGGAATAAATACGGCACCGTTTCAGCTATCCAAGTTTCTGAATGTTAAAAGTAGGGTTGAGTGTAGGGGCAAGTCGGATAGGAAAATGATTTGATGTATCGGAAAATTTCCGTTTAGTTCTAGTAATCTGTTTTTATTTTTATTTTAAAAAACGTGTTTAGTTTTAAAATTAAAAAATAATTTTTAGAAAATAAAAAAAAAATTAGTGAAAATTTGAAAACATAAAAAATATGTTTTCATCATTTTTATTAAAAATATTTTAGGAAATTGAAAATTATGAAAATAAGAGTCTTTTTAATTTTAACTTTATTTTATCTGGGTTCGAATCTTTCTAATATTATTTTTTAAAACTTTAGTTTATTTGCTCATATTTTATTTATTATTATTATATTTTCCAACTATATTTTATTTTAATTATTTAATAATTATTTTTTCATTTATATTTTGAAAAGTTGGATACCAAACACATATTCACTATTTTCATTTTTAAAACTACTTTTTATCCATATTAACCAAACATGTTTTCTAATTTTTAGAAAACTGAAAATGAAAAATTATTTTCTGAAAATGAAAATAGAAAATAAAAATAAAAAATATTTTCTAGAACCAAACGAACCCTAAGTTTTCCATGTTCAGTGTATTTTTAGAGTTTATAGTTCAAGTTGTAAAGTTGAAGGTCAGTGTTTAAGGTCAAGTTTCTAATAACTAGTATTAAAAAATATAAATTTTAAGAGTGGACTTCTAATAGCAAGTGTTAGAAAAAATGTGCATTAATAATAAGAATTGGAAAAAATATTAAATTTTAATAGTATGTACTTATATTAACAATTATTGAAAAAAATGGATCCTAATAACAAGTACGAGAGAAAAAAATTAGAACCCTAATAATAAATATTGAAAAAAAATACATGATTCTAACAATACACTCTGTCCTCGAGTTGTCTGCTCTCGATTCAAGTATTCATGTAATGTTTTTATATTCGTCATGCCATATGTAGCGACTCTTTTCTTTGGTGTCGCTATGAAAAAAAATCGTATTTGGGGATTCTCGCTTTTACTGAAATTATTTAAAATAGGGAATTTTATGAAAACTTGTTATTTTTGGAAAATATGGGAGTCGTCACCGGTCACTTGGATAAGCTAGACCAGACACCAAAAAAACAAACAAGAGATTATTGGGTTCGGGAGTCGATTACGTACGAGAAAGGATTAGCACCCACTACACCCAAAATTGGTATCAATAGGGTTCGTATCGTAATTATAAAAATTTAATTTAATTTAAAATTAATTCTTAATATACATGGTTCGAATATTAAATTTGCCTTGATATTCACGACACCAAAAAAGATGACACCGGAGACCGGGATGACACTCCCACTAGAATACCGGGATAAAAGGCCTAAACTATATGAGATAAATATAAACATGAACAAAGTAGATACAACAAAAACTAAAAACGGAGTAATAAAACAAAAAAAAAACATGAAAATATATTATTAATCTCATGCATGTATATAAATGTGCAGAATATATGTATAACATATGATATAAATGACAATATATATATATACTCTTATATAGAACATTATATAATATGTGCAGAGATGGGCACGGGTCGAGTCGGGTTTTTTCTCCACCCGAACCCGACCTGAAAATAAATATCCTAAACCCGCACCTGACCCAACCCTAACATATTCTTTAAAATACCTGACCTGAAAATAAATATACTAAACTCGATCCCAACCCGACCCGACCTATAGAAAAAAATTAATTTTAGAGACCTAATTGTAAAAAAATAATTTTAAGGGACTTAATCATAAAAAATTATAATTTGAAGGACTAAATTATAAATAAAAAAATTAATTTTAAGGACCTAATTAAAAAATATATAAAAATATAGGTTTTATTATAAATATTCATAAAAAAATTTAGGGGAAAATTACACAATTAGTCCTAGATCGGGTCGGATATTTTCCACACTAAACCCAAACACGACCTGAGTTCACTCTTAATAAAAACCCGACCCGAACTCAATTTTTTTTATTAAAAAATTCGACCCGACCGGATCGGGTAAAATGCCCATCCCTAAATATGTGTATACCATATGATAAAAATAAAACCCTAATATATATATATAACCTAACTAATATATGTTATGTATAATATACACAATTAAAATTTATAACATGTGCATAATATAATTATAATTATATGGAATATAATACATAGATAAGGATAATATATATGTAGTATACATATTAGATATATATATATATATATATATATATATATATATATATACATGTACATACTGTTAGGATTATCAATCAATACGTTTGGCCAAGACGGGGTGAATTGGCAAATAAAAATTTTGGTGGAGCTAAGAGAAAATTATGAAAAATTGAGACACAACGATATATAGTGGTTCAAGCTTCTAACCAAGCTCTACACCCACTACCTTAGCACCATACTAAGGATTTTCAACAATTCACTAAAAATTCTTCTTTTTTACCGGTTCAAGGGCTAACCGTTACAGCACTTAAGATTTTCTACCCAAAATCTTAAGAACACTCACAAGTAGGGGTGTGCATTATTCGTTTTAACCGAATTAACCGACCAAACCAAATTTTTTTCGGTTAATTTTAGGTAAGTTCGGTTAACGGTTAATTTTTTTTTTTTGGAAATTCAGTTATCGGTTAATTTGGTTCAAAATCGGTTAATTAACCGAATTAACCGAAATTATTATATATTAAATATTATATATATTACATATATTTATTTTTGGTCATTGAACTTTTAAAAATTATAAAATGATCATTAATTTTTTTGATATATTATAAAATGTTCATTAAACTTTTATCAAATTAGTATAAAATGAAAGTTTAGTGACTAAAAAGGTCATTTTAGCATAATTTAGTGACCAATTGTGTAATTTACCCAAAATTTTATAACAAATTTCAGTTAATTCGAAAACCGACCGAATTAACCGAAATAATTTCGGTTCGGTTGATTCAGTTAAGGCTAATTCGGTTCGATTGATTCAGTTAAGGCTAATTCGGTTCGGTTAAATGTTAAAGTTCTAAAAATTTTGGTTAATTCGGTTCGGCCACCGACCGAATTAACTGAATGCGCACCCATGCTCACAAGAGAAAGAAATAATTTGCAAACTTGAAAATCCTTACAATGATGGATGTTTGCACAATTCTAGCTCACTCACCAACCCAATACTTGAATAAAAAGATTACAAGAAAGAACAATCAAGTGAGTTGTAGAAATTTAACTTTTAAAGCTCAAAGAAAGTTGGATTTAGCTTTAATAACTTTGGATCACTTTCTTCTTGTTGTTGTAGCTTTAAGAACTTGTTTATATAGCCTCTTTATCAATTTTAGCCGTTGGGTAAGTTGGGAAGGTCAATACAGCCGTTGGTGGATGTTTTTCTACAATAATTGCAATCTGTCAACACCAGGTATCGGTACTTGGGCTCACCTTATCGGTAACTAAAATTCAAACAAGTAGCCGTTAGAAAGCAAGGTGTACCAGTACTCTAAGGCGAGTATCGGTAGAGAGACAGGGGTACCAAAACACAGAGTCTCGTATTGGTACGTGAATTGCTCACTGAAATTTCATAAGGCATTAGGATATCGATACGCATAGAGCTGTACCGGTACTCTTTTTAAGAATTTTAAAATTTTGCCTTATGGAGTATCGGTACGACTGAGGTGTACCGGTACTCATTTTGCATTCGATGTCTGAATAAAAACTTTGAGCATCGGTACGAATGGGTGTATCGGTACTCATATTACATTCGATGTTAAACCTCGTATCGTACGCTTGTTTCCGTACCGATACTAGGTTTTGAAACACAGCTTTGAGCATCGGTACGAATGGGCATATCGATATTCATATTACATTCGATATTTAAAATATCAAAACTCGTATCAGTACGCATAGACCGTACCAGTACTAAGTTTACATTCGATCTATCTTGTTTATAAAGGTCGTACCAGTACTGATTGTACCTTATCGGTACGCTTAGGCATTTTTGACCTATTTGTCTTGGAAAAACTCATCGAATGTGTTTTAAAAACTTTGAGACAAAATAAGTATGTTCGAATGCTAATTTTGTTCGAATGCATAGTGAGTAATTCATATAGAATTTATTTTTAAAATATTTATAATTTAAAAACTATTTGTTATATCAAAATCAATTTAATACAGTTTTTAACAATCTCCCCCTTTAGGATATAATAAAACCATAAAATAAATTTTTAAAAGTCTCCCCCTTTATTTTTGAATAAAAGACTTGTTTAAAATTTTAAACCATTAAACTCAACCATCTTCTCCCCTTTTTGTTATATCAAATATGCCACAATGGCGAAGATAATATAAACAATAATCAAAGCATAAATATAAGATCCAATCAACAAGCTTTCGTTCAAGCATCCAACCATGATAGTCATAAGTAATTGGAAACATAAAATAAAACACAATTCCAAATCACATAGTATCTAATTTAAATATGAAGTCTAGAATGCATGCTAAAAGAAATGATGAAACAACTAAGGAGTATCCTCGTCCTCCTCTGCAACAGTGTCGCCAAAAGTATGCCTTTCCTACTCATAATGAAAAGTAGCCAAGCCAGTCTCAATGCTAGTAACACGCGCACCAAGATGAGTGAAACGGTCGTCCATTTGAGATGTAACCATAGATTGCATCTCATGGAACTTTTCATCAATGTAGGTTCACATCTCATCAAATTTGCCATCAAAGTAAGAACACATGGCATCATCGAAAGGCATAGGAGCTTGTGGAGGCGCAACCGGAGCTGGAATCTGAGGTTAAGCTTGCTCATTTCCATCACTAGCTGGTTTAGGTAGTTGTCTAATCCATTCTCCATTAATAAATCTGAATCCACCCTTTTTAAAGGATTTGTCATTTATAGGATCGGTAAGGGGGCAAGCAATATCATAAGATGTGTCTATGTTTTCTTTTGAAAAAATATGGCTCAAGACACAATTGTACGAAAAGGATTTGACTTGGTTTGTTTGACAGTGTTGGACAATAAAAACCAATTCGGCAAATATTATTTGCGCGAGGTTGATGCGAATGTTATTTTGGAAGCAATGTAGCCAAAAAGCATCTACCCCTCGAATGATAGACCATTTCCCCTAGAAGGATGAAAGAACCATGTGATCAGAAAGTGAAGGAATCTATCGTGAGCATTAAGGACAGACGCGGAAGTACACACGAGATGAATAATTGGAATATGCACGGTTTCATCATCTACTCCCTGATCTTCTAATTCTAAATGATCAGCAATAATAGAGGAATCTAACCTAAACGTTTTTCCCATTACATACGATTCTATAGCAACGACTTCTTTTTTATTTTCACTAAGGATAGCCTTAACATTGAATAGAAAAACTCTAACTAGGGTTTTATACACAATACCAGGCAGACGGAGAACACTTAAAATTTCCAATTTCTAAGTTGTTCAAGATAGGGAAAACTAAATGCTTCAGAGACTATAAACTCATATTCAACCACTCTTTCACGTCGAATAAAAAATTTTCAGACAGACAAAAAATTTCTAATTGATTTTGACGACCAAGTTCGTTAAAACAAGAGTTAAAAATTGAGGAAAAGTTTAAGGGGTTTGAATTTGAAGGACCGGACCTAGGTCGTTTGGTTTTAGGAGCCATTTAAAAATAGATTCGAAAAGATAATCCTACAAAAATTAAATCAAATCACAGTGTATGCACAAATTAATAATTTGATCCAATTTGTTCCAACAAATAATGAATATATATATATATATATATAATGTTATATAAAAATTAGTTCTAGTATTAAATTGTGTACTAATATTATTTCCAAATAATTTCTAATCTAAATTCCATATCAAAATACTAATAAAAAATATCTTAAAACTTGTTGGAGTGGATGAAATCTTGTGCAAACTTGATAGGTTATTGAAGATTCACAAAAAACTTCAAGAAATTTTGAGGATTTTGAGTGAAAAACAAGGGAATTTGAGAGGGTTTTCGGCTAGGGTTGATAGAGTGGAAAAAAATTTGGGGATAAACTGATTTTAAAAGCCCTAAGAATTGCCCCCGCGTTTAGCGTACCTATACACTAAAGAGAGTATCGATACTGCTTCTCCATGTTTTTAGTATCAGTATAGCAACATGCATACCGGTACTGATTCTCTGTGTTTTTCGTACCAGTACGGTAACCCGTGTACTGGTACCATATCATCGATACTCTATATCGCTACCAGTTATAGAAGTCGCGTACCAATACTGGATTCCCGGTACCGATACCCTCAACACTAAATGGTTAAATTTGGCTGCAAAGAAGGTTGTAGGTATAAAGTACTACCTCTATTATGCATGCATGATGTATGAGCATATGGTTTGAAGGACAAACTAAGGTTTTATCAAGCAGAAACTCCCCTACCAACATGAATAGATGCACATAGGATCAAAAGCACATAAACATATAAATCAATTAAATTCAAGCAACTTTTAGCACCAAAAAGACTCTAAGGTTCAAGAAAGGCTAGTAAGCCCTAATTCTCTCCTAAGAGACCAAAAACGTTCTTTATCTAATGGTTTGGTAAAGATGTCTGCTAATTGTTTTGAGGTGTCTACATAATCTAGAGCAACATCATTTTTCAAGAAATGATCTCTAATGAAATAATGTCTTATTTCTATGTGCTTGGTTCTAGAATGTTGGATGGAATTTTTAGTGAGACAAATGGCACTAGTATTGTCACATCTAATGGGAATGGAACCTACATCAATTCCATAATCTAAGAGTTGTTGCTTCATCCAAAGAACTTGAGCACAACAACTCCCTACTGATATGTATTCCACTTCGGTGGTAGATAATGCTACACTATTTTGTTTCTTGAAAAACCACGATATGAGCATACTACCTAGAAATTGACATGGACATGAGGTACTTTTTCTATCTATCTTACAACCCCCATAATCCACATCCGAATAATCATGTAAACTAAAGGAGGAATATCTAGGATACCCCAAGACCTAAATAAGATGTATCTCTAAGGTATCTAAAGATTCTCTTAACGGCTTTAAGGTGTGATTCTCTAGGTCTGGATTGAAATCTAGCACACAAGCAAACACTAAACATAATATATGGTCTGCTTGCGGTAAGATAAATCAAAGATCTTATCATTGATCTATAAAGCTTTAAATCCACACACTTACCTTATTCATCTTTGTCAAGCTTTGTAGAAGAACTCATTGGTGTAGCTTGAGGTTTAACATTTTCCAAGCCAAACTTCTTGAGCATATCATTGATATACTTAGCTTGATTTATGAAGATGTCTTCATTCCTCTGTTTGATTTGGAGTCCCAAGAAGAATGTGAGCTCCCCCATCATGCTCATTTCAAATTCACATTGCATCAACTTAGCAAACTCTTGACAAAAAACCTCATTAGTAGAACCGAAAATTATATCATCAACATAAATCTGTACTACTAATATATCTTTGTCTTTTCTTTTTATAAAAAAGTATAGTATCCACATTTCCTTTATCAAAACCTTTTTCAACCAAAAATTTTGATAAATGTTCATACCAAGCTCTAGGAGCTTGTTTCAAACCATATAAAGCTTTTTAAAGTTTAAAAACATGGTTAGGATATTTTGGATCTTCAAAACCTGGTGGTTGTTCTACATACACTTCTTCATTTATAAAACCATTTAGAAAAGCACTTTTTACATCCATTTGAAAAAGTTTGAATTCATGATAACACACAAATGCAGGCAACATCCTAATAGCTTCCATTCTAGCTACGGGTGCATAAGTTTCTTCAAAATTGATTCATTCTTCTTAAGTGTAACATTGAGAAACAAGTTTTTCCTTGTTTCTTACTATGTTAGCACTCTCATCTAGTTTATTTCAAAAAACTCATTTAGTTCATATAGTAGATTTATTACCAGGCCTATCAACTAGTGTCCATACTTTACTTCTCTCAAATTGATTTAACTCTTCTTGCATAGCCAAATCTAATAATCATCATTTTTGCTTCTTTGATATTTTTAGGCTCTATGCATGAGATAAATGCAATATAATTACATGTATTTCTAAGAGAAGATCTAGTGGTTACCCCTTTGAATTGATCACCCAAAATCTCACCACTTTTTACATAGTTGAACTCCCTTGGGTAAGTGACATTCTTTTCCTCTAGAGTCATGTCCTTTAAGGCTTCTAGAGGTGGATCTTGTGGTTCGTCTTTTGTTTGAATTTCATCTGATTTTGATTATTGTCCTCCACCATTATTTGTATCAAAAATTCCTACATCATCATCACAAGAATCATTCCTCAGAAGGAGGTTATCATCGAAAATCACATGTATAGACTCTTCTACTACTAAAGTTCTTTTTTTAAATACACGATAGGCTTTAGAGTTTAAAGAATAACCTAGAAAAATAGCTTCATCACTTTTAGCATCAAATTTTCCTAAGTTATCTTTTCCATTGTTTAAAACAAAACATTTACAACAAAATGGATGAAAATAGCTAATGTTAGTGGCTTCCGGCCAAAAATATTTAGGCAAGTTGTTTTCATAAAGCATGGTTCTAGCCATTTCCTCTAAAGTACGATTTTTCCTTTCAACAATCCTATTTTAATGAGGTGTTCGAAGGGCTAAAAAATTATGGCTTATACCACTTGAGTTACAAAAATCTTCAAGACCTAGATTTTGAAATTCAGTTCCATGATCACTTCGAATATGAAAAATAGAATGACCAAAATCATTTTGATTTGCTTTTGAAAATGTGATGAATTTTTCTAAAGCATCATCCTTGGTACTTAAAAATAGAACCCAAGTATATCTAGAATAGTTATCTACTAAAACAAATGCATATGATTTTCCACCCAAGCTAGTTGTTCTAATATGGCCAAAAAGATCCATGTGGATTAATTGTAAAACTCTACTTGTAGAAACATCATTAATAGATCTAAAAGAAACTCTTTTATGTTTGCCTTTCGCACAAGCATCACAAATTTTGTCATTTAAAAATTTTATTTTAGGCAAACCTCTTACAAGACCATTTGAAACCAATTCTTCCAAAACACCCATACTTGCATGCCCTAGTTTTCTATGCTATAACCATGAATCATGCTCATTATTAGCAACTAAGCACAAGTTTGATGTATGTATGTCATCTAAATGCACCATTTATATGTTTCATATTATATGACCTATAAGCATAATCATATTAGATGCAATGTCAACAATTTTGGAACCATTAGATTCAAACATGACATTGTAACTATTATCGCACAATTGACTTATGCTTAATAAATTATGTTTTAGACCATTGACATATAAAATATTTTCAATAAGAATAGAAGAGTGATTATTGATAGAGTCAATTCCTTCAATGTGGCCTTTAGAGTTATCTCAAAACGTCACTACTTCACTTCTTTTCGGTTTTAGCTCTATAAATTGACTCTTGTCTCCGATCATGTGTATTGAGCATCCACTATCAAGGTACCATGAATTTGCACATGTATAATTAGCCTTGTAGCAATGCTCCCCCCACAAACAAAGAATTAAATCTTGATTATTGGTACCTAAATTATTTTGGGTCCATGGGTGTTAGCACCCAAATACTTGGTTCCTTTGGGAATCCAAGAATCAATGGCCTTTATATTATTAGAAGTAACATGTTCCTTAGGAACCCACACACTCATAATCTTTTTACCTTTAGAGGTCCTTTGGAAGCCTTTTTGTTTGTATTCATTAAAGTTTCTTTTTACATAATTAGATTTTGAAGAATCCCTTTTTTCAAAATGTTTATTCCCAACTTTGCTTAAAGAAGCTTTAAGATCACCAACTTCCTTTTGGTGATCATCATAAACTCTGGAAAGAAGGTTATTTAAATATTGTTTTTTTCTTTTCAAAATCATTTAATTTTGCTTGTGAATTCAAAACCTTCTTTTCAAGTTCCAAATCAGTTTTGATCAAAGAATCATTTTGATTTTTCAAATCAAAGATTATTTTCTTATTTTTCAAATGCGATTATTTGTATTTTAAAACTACCTCATCATATACCTCTTACAACTCATTGTATTCATCAAATAATTCATCATAAGTAAGATTATGTAATGAGTTGGAGGTTACCTTTGGATCCTCTTCAAAGGCCATGAGACATAAGTTTGCAACTTCTTGCTCCTCATGACTTGACGATTCTTCATCGCTCTAAGTGGTTACATGGGCCTTGTGCTTCTTTTTCTTCTCGAAGCATTTCTTCTCAAGTTAGGGACAATCTATCTTGATGTGTCCCAACTTCTTGCATTCATAGCACACTATGAGATCCTTCTTTTCTTCCTTGATTTTGTTCTTGAAATCCTTTCTTTGATTAAATTTTCTTCCCTAGTTAGATTTCATAAGCCGAGTGAATCGTTTGGCTATCATAGCCAATTCCTCATCTTCTTCATCACTAGAATCATTCTCTTTTTGTATAGCCTTGAGAGCGATTCCTACTTTCTTCTTTTCTACTTCATTCTTCTTCTTTTCTTTCTTCTTTCTTCTTTTCTTTTTGATATCATTTCATGTGTGAGAAATGAACCAATGAGCTCATCTAATTTGAGAGTCTTGAGGTTCTTGACTTCTATAATCGCCACCTTTTTTGAATCCCATGAATCGGGAAGAGAGTAGATCATCTTCTTCACAAGTCTATCTTCTGGGATTATTTCTTCATAGCCCTTTAATCCATTCACGATCACAGAAAATTGATCGGACATGGACTTGATGTCTTCTTTGGGGTCCATCTTGAAGTTTTCGTAATTGAGGTTGAGAAGCCCAATTTTGGTCTCCTTTACTTTGTTTGTTCCTTCATGTGTGACTTCAAGTTTGTCCCAAATTCCTTTAGCATTGGAACATGATGACACCCTTCCATATTCATCTGGGCCAAGAGCACAAAATAGAAGATGCATCGCCTTTGCATTTGTAGAGAATTTTTTGTTCTCATCATTGCTCCATATATCTATGCTGCTAGTTGGTGTTGTATAACCATTCATGATGATCTTCCAAGCTTCAAAATCAAAAGCTTGAAGGAATAACTTCATCTGGTTCTTCCAATAAGCATAGTTAACTCCATTGAAATAAGGCGGTTTGGTGATAAATTGAGATTCATAGAGATTGTTGTCGAAAGTAGAGGCCATGAATTTTCATCTTGATTGATTGAACACCTTTAGAATCGTCTCAACGGTGGTTAAACCTTCAATTGAGCCTTGCTCTGATACCAATTGTTAGGATTGTCAATCAATACGTTTGGCCAAGATAGGGTGAGTTGGAAAATAAAAATTTTGGTGGAGCTAAGAGAAAATTATGAAAAATTGAGGCACAACGATATATAATGATTCAAGCTTCTAACCAAGCTCTACATCCACTATCTTAGCACCACACTAAGGATTTTCAAAAATTCACTAAGAATTCTTCTTTTTTACCGGTTGAAGGGCTAACCGTTACAACACTTAAGATTTTCTACCCAAAATCTTAAGAACACTCACAAGAGAATGAAATAATTTACAAACTTGAAAATCCTTACAATGATGGATGTTTGCATAATTCTAGCTCACTCGCCAACCCAATACTTGAATAAAAAGATTACAAGAAAGAACAATCAAGTGGGTTGTAAAAATTTAACTTTTAAAGCTCAAAGAAAGTTGGATTTAGCTTGAATAACTTTTGGATCACTTTCTTGTTGTTGTAGATTTAAGAACTTGTTTATATAGCCTATCTATCAATTTTAGCCATTGGGTATGTTGGGAAGGTCAATATAGCCGTTGGTGGATGTTTTTCTACAATAATTGTAGTATGTCAACACCAGGTATCGGTGCTCAGGCTCACCGTATCGGTACCTAAATTTCAAACAAGTAGCCGTTAGAAAGCAAGAGCATATCGATACTCTAAGGCTAGTATTGGTACAGAGACAGGGGTACCGGAACACAGAGTTCCGTACCGGTACGTGAATTGCTCACTGGAATTTCATAAGGCATTGGGGTATCGGTATGCATAGAGCTGTACCGGTACTCTCTTTAAGAATTTTAAAATTTTGCCTTTTGGAGTATCGGTACGACTGAGGTGTATCGGTACTCATTTTGCATTCGATCTCTGAATAAAAACTTTGAGTATCGGTACGAATGGGTGTATCGATACTCATATTACATTCAATGTTAAACCTCGTATCAATACGCTTGTTTCTGTACCGATACTGGGTTTTGAAACACAACTTTGAGCATCGGTACGAATGGGCGTATCGATACTCATATTACATTCGACATTTAAAATATCAAAACTCGTATCGGTACGCATAGATCGTATTGGTACTGAGTTTACATTCGGTGTATCTTGTTTATAAAGGTCGTACCGGAACTGATTGTACCGTATCGGTACGCTTAGGCCTTTTTGACCTATTTGTCTTGGAAAAACTCATCGAATGTGTTTTAAAAATTTTGAGACAAAATAAGTATGTTCGAATGCTAATTTTGTTCGAATGCATAGTGAGTAATTCATATAGAATTTATTTTAAAAATATTTATAACTTAAAAACTATTTGTTATATCAAAATCAATTTAATATAATTTTTAACAAATACACATAGTATAATATATATATATATACATACATATAAACAAATATAAGACAAAATAAAGAACAACAAAGAAAACAAAAAAGTATCGAATAATAAATAGAAATACGAACAAAATAATGCTAACAAAACACAAGGTAAGAACAAATAGAATGATATGAAACGAGAACATATTTAAAAATATAAATACATATAAACAGATAAATAAGGACTAAAATTAAAAGCATGGTTGAAATTAAATATACAGAATTAAACAGGGATTAAAAGAAGAAATAGCCTACTGAAATCTGGACTAAATTAAAAACAAAATAAATTTGAGGACCCAAAAAGGAATTAAACCATATAGACTTTAATTAAAACAAAAAGGGATGAAATTACAAACCGGCCAAAACATAGAAGGACTAAACGTGCAATTTTTTCTTGCGGCGGGCCAAAACTGAAAACCAAAAATGGGGCGGAGGGACTTCTTAGGTAATTGACCCGTTTAAAAACTAATTTAATAAGATTTTAGGATGAAATTGCAAGAAATCTAAAATTTTTAAGGGGGCACGAGAGTAATTAGAACTTGCGAAAGGATTGCCGGTGCGAACGTCAAAAAACGGAGGGACTCTTTGTGATTAACCCATTTCAAAAACGTATACACTCTATAAAAAGGCCCCATCTGATTCATTTAACCCTTTTTGGCTTTTTTTAAAATCTCTTTAAATAAAACTCCAACTTTTCTCTGAAATGTTCATCTAGTCGGATGAACATCTGGATTTAAATTCAGAAACCGGCAAGCCCTCGCCGTGTCAACCGCCGTCGGCCGCTGCTAGTCGGCACTGGCGAGCACCAAAAAGTTACTCAAAATCGCCCTTTTTATTCCCAAAATTAGATCTAGCCTCTTTTTCTTTTAAATTTAAATCCTAAACCCCCTTTTTCGTAAAAATAATAGCATTTTCTTTTTTGAAAATCTAACCGTCTGATTCACCATGCACGACTCATGAGAAGACCGATAGGTTTATCACCGGAAGACGGCCATCCTTCATCGAAAAATACTTCGGACGCCCGGGAGTCGAAACGGCCAAAAGTAATACCTCGAACCCTAACTCTATTTATTATCTTTTTTGTTATTATGTTTTTTATTTTCAAATGCATGTAAAGATCTGAAAGTGGATACCTGTGAAGGATTTTTTTTGAGTTTTTATTTCATCCGTAAAAACTTAGATTACAAATGGGTTGAGATTACATATATATCTTGATTTTTTGGTTCTAATTTTGTTTACACAAATAAGAAACCATAAATGCATATACTATTGATGATCTTGAATCTGACATGCCCTTTATTTTTCTAACATTTTTTTGTTGATGCCCATACATGGTGGTTGAGTCTGGTGAGACAATCACATGGCGGCAATGGGAAAAACTGGCGACCGAGCACGTGGCAGGGGTCGATGGAGGGTTTCTCGGCCAGACAAAATTTGGGCCATTAGATCAGATTTTATCCAATGACTGAGATTAATCGAAGATCAACAGCCCTGATTCGATCTTGATGATGATGTGGCTGCTCTGGATCGTGCCCATATGGCGCGTGAAAGCTGAAAGGTCTTGGGCGTGATCTTCACGCGCGCATGGGGAGGCAGACGGTTGGCACGTGCATCATACGCAGGGAGTTGAAGGGGTATCTTCTTTGATATTGGGTTCTATACCCACTAGGAGCATCTTCTTTCTTCCCTAGAGTTCGCCCTTCTCCTCCCCTGCCCTCTAGGTAAGATTAGAATTAGGATTTGTCAAAAAAGTCTCATTTACTTAAAATTTATATTTTAATTTAAAATAACGGACACAAAGATATATACGATGAAAGGTGCATGTGAAAGTAAAAAGATTGCCAGTTTGATATTGCTTTTGAAAAGTATGGTGGAAAAGTGCTTTTGAAAAATATTTTTGGATTGTTTGGTTAAAAACAAAAGTGTTTGATATTACTGTCAAAAAATACTTTTAAGTAGATAAAATGTCTATTTTAGACATTCTTTTTTAAAATATAAAAAGATTTGTGATATAACGAAGATATATAAGTAATTTCACTCAAAAGTGCTTTTAATTTTTCCAAAAGCAATTCACTACTGGTTTGAAAAGCACTTTTTAAAATCAAACTAAAAAATAATTTTAACTTGAAAAGTTAGATGTTTTGCATTGCTTTTGATCTCGGCAATAATTTTAACTACAAAAACTAATTTGAAAAACAACGTATAACATGCCCTAAAACGTACTACAAAAAGTTACATATGTGAGAAAATTTTGATAATCAGACGACAAAAATTTATATTTTTTTTATAAATGTGTTAAGAAACACAACATTGAAATTTGCTACTGGTCTAAGATCAAATGTATCATAAAATTGTAAGAAAAATTTAAAAAAAAAACGAGGAGTACATAAAAAGACAAACAAAGAGGCAAACTGAAAATTATGACTTCTTTGACATAAATAATAACAATACTATCTTTAACTTCTTTGACATAATTGACGGTAAATATATTTTAATTATACAAGTTTAATTATCAATGATACTAATCTTTTATTTTAACGGTAATTATCTATCAGAAATAAACTTTACATATAAATAATATCAATATCACCTTCCACTCCTCGTAATCAGAATTATATGTTGAGTCTAACGTACAACGGGTAAGAGTACAGTTAAAAACGACAAGTTTTGATACTTGTGGAAGCTCATTCAAGAACCTAAAAATTAGACTTTTTGATCATATTTTAGGTTGGTTTTTTGATGATTTTTTTATAAATTTCAAAACTTTTTTTATATAACATTTTAGGTTCTTTGACAAACTTTCGAAACTTGTTTTTCAAGTTTCTAAACTTGTCAAAAATCACAAAAAAACAACTTAAAATATTATCAAAAAGTCTAACATTTTAAATTCTTGAGTGAGTCTTTTGCAAGTTTTAAAACTTGAGGTTTTTAACCGTACCCTAGACCCACCACACACCAGACTCATCTGAATTATATGTTTCTAGAATCTGATAAATATGATGTGGATATTGCCTTCAAATTATGTGTAGCAAGTGAACTTTCATTTTTAAAATGTTTTTTTTTTGGGTTACATAAAATGTTTTTCTTTGAATCATGTCAGTAATTATTGTTCGAAGACTGCTCTGCCGATTCATCCGCAAATGCATTATGTTGAAGAAAATGAACGTCAAAGCCAAGCTGTTGGATCAAGACTGGCCTTGGCCAATTCATCCGTAAATGTAGGGATGGTACGAGGGTTGTTGGACGGATGGTGCACCTTCAAAATTATAAGTTTTTATATAATTTAAATATTTATGGGTAATTATTCAATACGCAAGTGTATGAGGAAACTTTGCTTACACAAGCGTCTTAGTTTTAGGTTTAGATATTTCGTTTAGGGTCTAGTGTTTAGGAGTTTCAGTGTACGAGTTTTGAATTTAGGAGTATAGTTAGAATTTAGGGTTTAGGGTTACAATTTAGAGTTTATAGGTTAAAATCTAAATTCCTAACTTCTAAGCCTTAAATTCTAACCCTAAATTCTAAACTCAGACACTAAACCCTAAAACTAAGACGATTGTGGAAACTTTTCGTTTCCACTGCCAGTGCATAAGATATTTTCTCAATATTTATTGTTGATGACATAATTTTATATCTCATAAATTTTTAATCAAACTTTCTAAAAACTCATATATTTAGGGAGGAACGCAAGAATTTATGCTAGGAGTGTGAACTTTTATACTCAGCAAAATTATATTGAAATTTGAAAATTTTAATGGTGCGGAATTAGATCATCAATATAAATACAAATAACATTTTTAAAATATACGAGAAATTGAAAATTTTCAAAAATACAATTGTCTTTTTTTTGTCCTCCCGGTTCACTAGGGTTTTACTCAGACTAATTTGTACCAACTCACGTCGCCATGGACAAAGTTGTGGAATACATAAAATCTATTTCCAAACCTTAAAATCTAACCACAAACACTAAACCATAAACCATAACATTTAAACCCTAAAAACTAGGCACTTGTGGAAAACATGTTTTCCACCACCAATGCATAGAATATTTTCTTATTATAAATTACATAACTGTTGAGATAAAGATTTTGATATAACAAATTGAAAAATGGTATTGGACTTAAACATATTTCAAAACTAATCCAAAGTCCACCAAACATGAAAATTATGTTTAAAATGTTTTGACTTTGTTCCTATATTGTAACACTCTCTTCCCGGTCTGGTAGGAATCTGGGTTAGAAAGCGTTACCGATGAACAATACGGTGAACGGTTGACTTATTTCGATGACTTGGACTATAAATATTAATTTATTATCATTGTTTCAATGCAATGCTTGTCTAAGCTTAATACATCTTATTCACATTAATGAGAGGGTCTAATTAATAATTTGTACAAGTTTAAGGACTAAATTGCAAATCTCACAATCTTTAACGACTTAACCCAAATTAGGCTTACCCATATGAAATCATGTTACTGATTACCTTGTATATAAAATTTCACACGATTTGGAGTCCATTTACACTTTCAATTAACCTCTATTCAAAACAGTGACCATTTTGCAATTTTCCAAAACTAGTTAACTAACTTACCTCTATCGATACCGGTACTCAAGAGGCTGTACCAGTATGCTTCCTTAATATTTTCTTTCGAACCTAAATCACGTATCGGTACTCATCATACAGTACCAGTACGAGGATTCGGTACCCCGTATCGGTACAGGTCCATTACCGTACCGGTACGCAATCCCTAAATTCCCAATATTGAAACATGAATAGGTATCGGTATGCCACTACCTGTACCGGTATCGGTACCCGTGCTACAATAAAATTTCAGTGTTGATTTGGCGTATCGATACTCCTGTAGCAGTATCGGTATGCCTTTATGCCTTTTACAAATATTGTATGACTATACCGGCACGAAATCACCCATACCAGTACGCCTGTGCTATTATGGCCCCAAAGACGTCTTACAGTACCGGTACGACACCACTCGTACCAGTACGCTTATGCCTGTAATGTCAAAACTTATCTGGTTTTTATCCAATTTAAGGGCTATAACTATGTCCAAAGTTTACCAAATTTTACCAGCAAGCCTAAAAACATCAAATCTACATGCATGCCAAGTTTTACACCAAAACGAATCTGTTTATTCGGTTTTCCCTTATTAGTGTATTTAGGGCCATTTTACCAAATTTTATCAAATCATAAACATACCATTCTTCATGCTTTAACTCATTCAACATATTGGACCACACATACATACAAAATAGGACTAAATTAACTTGTCTAGACCTTATGCCACCTTTCTAGGAGTTTAAGGACAAGATTTACATTACATACAACTTGGTGACTTGCTCCAAAAATGTCCTTGCTCCGATCCTCGATCTAACAAACCTTTAGCCTGAAAATGCATGGAAATGAGATGCATTAGGCTTACTTAGCCTAGTAAGGTAGTCAATAACAACTTTATGAATATTAATGATAGCAAAGACATGTATAGCAATGTAAATGCATCTCAAGTCAAGTCTTAGCAATATTTGTAATTTTTATTTATTTTTCTTGGATCGACATGTAATGTGGATACACGAATTCCCAACCAACATCGCCAATAATAAATGGTCAATATCCTCCAACATCGCCAATAAGACCAATATCAACACATCCAGCCAACATCGCCAAATAGAGCCTTAGTTCAAGGACCGTAGTCCACTTCATACTAATGAGCTCATAAATTCTATGGCACGCCAATGGTATCTCATGTCCATTCGTATCCAAGGATTCAATACTTACCAATATCAATAACAATAATAATAGCAATAACGATAATGGTAACGGTAACGATATCAATAACGGTAGCAATGGCAATACTATATAGCATGACCAGTATAATCTTTTCCAATGTTTCAATGATATCATTGATAATGTGAGAATTCGATAATTGACTTGTCAATGTAATAAGCTTACCGGTGGCACCTCCTACAAGGTTACGATGTAAACATACCTTGAATTCATGAATAGAAATGCAATGAACCACATTAATGAAATTGGGAATAGCACCTAGCCAATCTCAAAACTCCGACTACACTCACCGATACTTTCGAGGCTTTCAAGACTCCAGATGACAATTCTCTTATTCTTAAGCTTGGTAGAATTTAGAGGATTTGGTGATTCTTTACCTTGATTTTCTTGAGCTACAAAGAAATAGGAATTATAAGGATTTCATTATCGATAATGTATGCTTAGCAACTTAATAGCTATGAAAAATGATAATAAGTAGGCTATGATATCCCTAGAGAATATCTAGGTTCCCTTGATTCTTAAAATTGTAATTAAACATGGTTTTGCCATGGAATCGATAAACCAATTGAGGGGGGAAAAGCTTACCCCAATCGATAGCTACAATCTAAAATTAAGAAACTTAAGGAAATCAAAGCTTGGTTTATCCTTCAATGGAGGTGCTTGCTTGTTTAAAGCTAAAGGAAGAAGATGATGAAGATGGTGGCTTCCAAACTAACTGGTAAGCTTTCTAACTCCTTTCTTTCTTTTACAATTTTAATTGTTTGGCTTTCCTTTAGATGAAGAAAGCTCATCCATAACACAACATATGTGGTGACTAATATTGAGGGGGGGCTAATCGTAAGGTTAATCCATCAACCCTTCAACCTTTATACTTTTGTCCTCTAACTTTTGATTTTTTCAATTTAGTCACTAAGACGAGTTTAAATGCTTACAATGGGGTTCTTAGATCAAATCAATGCTTAATTAGAGCTTAATAATCAATATTTAACCACTTGGTCAAATGTCAACATTATAATTTTTACTATTCGGTGTAAAATTTTTGGTTGTCAAAATTAAATTCTGACTAGGCTCAATTTTGGGGTGTTACAACTCCCCCTTAAAAAAATTTGTCCTCGAATTTTTACCTGAACCGAAGAGATGTGGATATTGACTCCTCATGGTCTCTTCTGGTTCCTATGTAGCTCTTCAACCTTGTGACTTCTTCACAATACTTTAACTAGAGGAACATTCTTGTTTCGAAGTCTCTTGACTTCTCTTGCCAATACATGCACAAGTTCTTCTTCATATGTTAGATTGGGTTAGAGTTCTATTGATTCAGGTTCAACAACATAACATGGATCTGATCTATACTTGCGAAGCATCGATACATGAAATACGTCATGAATCTTGCTCAATTTCTGAGGGAAAGCTAATTGATAAGCCACATGGACAACTATTTATGTCACCTTAAAAGGTCCAATGAATCGGGGACTTAACTTCCCATTTCTGCCAAAACAAAGAATCTTCTTCCAAGGAGAGACCTTTAAGAAAACATTCTCACCAATCTCATATTGTATATATGTTCTCTTAAGATCAACATAGGCCTTCTGTCGGTCAAAGAAGGCCTTTAAACGGTCTTGAATGATGGTAACCTATTCTTCAATTTCCCAAAGTAAGTTAAGGCCCAATATCTTACCTTCACCAAGTTCAGACCAACACAACGGTGTTCTACATCTCATGTCATACAATGCTTCATATGGTGCCATGCCAATAGATGATTGATAGAAATTATTGTAAGCAAACTTGATGAGAGGTAAGAACCTATCCCAAGTTCCTTCAAAGTCGATGACACATGCACGAAGCATGTCTTCCAGTATCTGAATTACCCTTTCTGATTGGCCATCAGATTGCGGGTGAAAAATTGTACTAAGATTGATTCGGGTTCTCAGTGCTCCTTGCAAAGCTTTCTAGAATCGTGAAGTAAAACGCATATCTCAATCAGAGATTATCAACTTAGGTACTCTATAGAGTCTGATTACTTCTTTGATATACAAACCAGCTAACTTAGGAAGACTGTAGTCCATTCTAACAAGTAAGAAATGAGCTAATTTGGTAAAACGGTCAACAATAACCCAAATAGTGTCATGTTTAGCTATATTCAACGGTAAACCACTGACAAAGTCTATGGTTATTCTTTTCCATTTCCATTGAGGAGGTTCAATGGGTTGCAATAGCCCCGTGGGAACGCGATGTTCAGCCTTGACTCGCTGATACGTAAGGCATCTTAATACAAACTTTGTAATAGCCTTCTTCATAACATGCCACAAGTACAGTTCCCGAAGGTCCTTATACATCTTCATTGACCCTGGGTGAACCAAAAAAGGGCTACAATGAGCTTCTTGAGAATATCATCATGAAGAGATTTACTATTTGGCACATAAATTCTATCACGGAAACACAAGAGTCCTTTAGAATTAATTTTAAAACCAGAGTCAGAATCATTCTAAAGTTTAAAAACGATGACTTGTAATTCGGGATCTTAATCTTGCAAGGACTTGATTCTTAACATAATGGCATACTGGACTTGTAGATCAGCTACTAAAGGTCAGTGTTTTTGTAACTTGAAATGAGCGTTGATAGCTCGAGGAGCAGGCGAAGGTTTGTGGTTGAGTGCATCAGCTACAACGTTGGCCTTGCCTGGGTGATAATCAATCACAATATCGTAATATTTAAGAAATTTCATCTTTCTTCTTAGGAAAAGATTTATCTCTTTCTGTGTCAATAGGTATTTGAGACTCTTGTAGTCGGTGTACAGGTAGTATTTTTCTCTGTAGAGATAATGCCTTCAGATTTTAAAAGCAAAGACAACCGCAGCCAACTCAAGATCATGAGTAGGATAATTCATTTTATGTGATTTAAGTTGTCTCGATGCATACGAAACAACCTTGCCCTCCTGCATCAAAACATATCCCAACCCCTGAAGTGATACATCACTGTATACGGTGTAGTCCTTTCTAGACTCAGGTTGGGTGAGAACCGGTGCATTAGTCAACACTTGTTTAAGCTGATCAAAACTATGTTGTTGCTTTTCAGTCCACTCAAAAAAAATATTCTTCTATAGAAGTTTGGTTAATGGTGCTGCTATTATAGAAAACCCTTTAACTAATCTTCTATAATAACCAGCAAGATCGAGAAAACTACGAATTTCACCAACATTCCTTGGTGACCTCTACTATAGCTTGAATCTTCTTCAGATCTACTTAGATACCTTCAGCAGAAATTACATGTCCCAAAAATAAAACTTGAGTAAGTCAAAACTCACACTTACTGAACTTGGCATAAAATTACTTCTCCCGAAGGGTTTGGAGCACGATACGAAGATGGTCACGATGTTCGACATAATTTTTAGAATAGATCAATATATCATCTATAAAAACCACTACAAACTTATCAAGGTAGGTGTTGCGTGTAATAAGTGCTACGCAAAATGTGCAAGTATACACGTCGCAAGTAATAAAGTGATATGAGTATCGAGTATCGTCTCCACAGGGATTGGTTTGGGCCACTTTGCTTAAGTTACTGCACTATGAAAAGTAAAAACACAATTGATAATAGGAGTTCTAATTAACGAGTAAACTAAGAGCAATAAACTAAAGGAATAGATGAAATTAAAATAGAGTGAATAGGCCAGATTATCGTGAGTTGAGGTGCGATAGCCGATTGGATCGTCTTGGTAAAAGAGTGCAAGGGTAACTCAGTTGCCGTGGCAACTTGCACAGAGGGGTTGCCTTGGCAACTAATCGATGGTTGCCTGGGCAACTACTTGGGCGTCTGTGCAGCAACTTCAAGGTTCGGCAGAGCGTTCTTCAATGGTTTCTTCTTATCCCTAAGTCGAAACTCTAGCTACTTATGCATTCCTTGATAATACATCCCTGCGTGAATCAAGGGTGAACAACAACCAATCTTGCGCTCCTCTTAGCTGTTGAAATCCTTAACTTATTCCTAAGTCGGATTAATCTTCACCATCAATAGATTGAATAAAGACCATACTAATTCGTTTCTTGAATCTAACTCTCCCGATAATAGATAAATAGATGAAGTTACGAGATCCTCTCCCAATTCAGTCGCAAACAAGAATAAAAGCCAAGAATGAGTAAACCTTGAATAGAAAAGTGCAAACTCTTATTACCTAAACAAAATCCAATTGTTTCTCACAACAACAAAACACAATAACCCCAACTAATCAAGTTAGTTCATGGCTGGGTTCAAAAGATATACAAAGAATAATCCCCAAACCATGAATCTAATGGAAGCAAAGAAGAAGAAGAAGAAATCAAACTCTCTCCCATTGCTCTCTTGTCGAAATCTCTTCCTTCTTGCCCTTTGGAGTTGTCGAAATTTTTCCTCTTCTTGCTCTCTTCCAAGTTGACGATATGGTGATCTATTTATAGGTCAAAGTCCTTCTTTGAAGAGGAAGTTAAGTTGGAATTAAATTATCTTTAAAGAATATAATTTTTTATTATAATTATATTCCTACTAGAACTTCTTCTATCTTCTTGGAATTTAATTCTTCTTTAATCTCTTCATGGAATTCAAATTCATTTGGGATTTAACTTTGCTCCACGTCATCTTGGGCTTGTCTAGTCATCAATTTCGACTACCATATCACCTTATTCTTTGTCGACAATTGCCCTGGCAACTGGCTCGGCGTCTCCTTCATGCATTGCCCTGGCAACTAGCTCGGCATCTCCTTCATGCACTGTCCTGGCAACTGGTTCTAGTCTTGTTTAGGCAAGTGATTCTGCACACACACAAAAACACACCAAAGCATCATCTTTTTCCATAAAAATCATCAAGTTATGTAATCAAGCTCAACGGTGGAAAGAAACATGAATTAATGCATGAATGACTAATTATGCAACTAATATGAGCTTAAGTCTAACAATAATATGAGTAAAAAGGGTAATAAAAATAGTACTTTTGAACACTTATCACACCCCCAAACTCGAACTATTGCTTGTCCTCAAGCAATGCAAACTAACAATTACCTGCCAAGACTTTAATCATCAAAGACATGCTTCAAACTTGAATTCAAACCTCGAAACCGTGGCACAAAGTATGATCACCTTTTAATTTTTCGGATAGCACAAAAATTACCCGGAACCAAACTATAATGCTCATGACATTGTGTGTGCGTAGTTGTGTACAAGATGATTTTCAAGATTCTATGTGAACAATAGGCTTTTATCAATTTAATTATCGGGGCATTTATTTTTATTTTCACTAGAGCCAATTTCGGGCACCTCTAGCGATTCTTTAATGTGCATTAACTACTAGAGCCAGTTTCGGGCACCTCTAGCAAGAAAGTGCAATTACTACTAGAGCCAGTTTTTGACACCTCTAGCGAGAAATTAACTTTTAATTTTCAATTTTAAATTTACCCTAATTTTAAGCAACCTAAGTTCACTAAGTTTCTTTCAATCAACAAGCCACAACCGTGTAAAAAAAATCAACATCATAGTAAAATTCTAAGTTCTTTTCATGCAATCCTAAAATTAAAGGTTCTTTCAATTAAGTGCAGTGGCAAAAATTCATCATTGGATATTCAACAAGTTTTAAGCAATTAAATCCAATTAAAGGCATGGCAAGTAACATATGCAACCCATATGTGATTGCTAAAGATGAATGCAACTAAACATGAAACTAACTAGAAACCAACCCCCCAACTCGAGAGAAGCATTGTCCTCAATGCATGTAAGAGTGAAACAAAATTTAAAAGAAACTAAATGAAATGAGTTAGTCGGAGAGGTCGTCACCTCGAGTGATAAGTTTCCTTCATGCTGTTTGCTTGATTCATTTTTCATTCGGAGGTTGAATGCTGGTGCCGCGTGAATAGCATTGCTTTGATTTGATCTATGTTTGCCGATGCAGGTTCACTTGCCTGGGCATCGCCAGTTTCTGTTGTGGTTGTTGTGGCAAGTAGTCGGCAGTAAATTTCCTTAGCATGGTGATTGTGAGTCTTGTTGTGGAAAAGAAAACCTGGAAACTAAAAATAATGAAGAAAAATAAAATCTCTCCTAAACATTCCAAAAATAAATAAAGAGAGAAAAAAATAACCGAAAATAATAGAAAAAAAAATAGTTCGAAAAAAAAGAAAAAGAAAAAGAAAATATCGAAAGAAGAGCATGCTCCTGCATCTCCTAAGGTGTCAACTTCTTTGTTTCGTTCTACATGGGCACCGTTGTAGTACTTCAATCTCTGTCCGTTAACTTTGAATTCATGTTCGTCGGTAAAGGACTTGATTATCACAGTACCATGGGAGAATGGTTTGACAACTTCGAATGATCCCGACCATCTTGATTTTAGTTTTCTCGGGAAAAGTTTTAGTCGAGAATTGAATAAGAGAACTAGTTGCCCTGGCATGAATTGTCGTGGCAATAGTTTCTTGTCGTGTCATTGCTTTGTTTTCTCCTTGTAGATTTGTGCATTGTTATAGGCGAGTGCACGAAATTCTTCTATCTCGTTGAGGTACAATAAACGCTTTTGTCCGGCACTTTCCTAATCCATATTCACGGTCTTAATTGCCCATTGGTTTGTAGGTGATATTGCCCGTCCTCTAGCAATGATCAGATTGCTTGTAAAACTCTTGGGCATCTTTGTACAGTGTTGGCCAATACAAACCGGATTGAAAAAATTTGGCCGCGGTACGAGTTCCTCCAAAATGTCCTCTATAGGGTGAAGAACGGCATTGTCGGAGTACATTCTGTTGCTCCTCTTCAGGGACACATCGACGTATAACCTGATCTACACATTGTTTATTCAAAAGAGGATTGTCCCAAAAGTAATGCTTAGCATCATGGCGGAACCGCTTCTTCCCTTGGTGAGTAAGGTCATAAGGTAAAATACCACAAACAAGGAAATTAACTAAATTCGCGTACCAGGGTATTACCGAGGTATGTGCATATCAGTGGTTACCGAGACGTGCGCGTCTAGAGTTACCAAGGCGTGCGCGTCAAGAGCTCCTACGGCTTCGAGGGTTGATGAGGCGTCAAGGGTTGCTACGGCATTGAGGGTTGCCGAGGCGTCAAGGGTTGCTGAGGTGTGCACATCCATGGTTGCCGAGGCAACTAAAAGTTGTTCATCCGGGAATGCATAACATATCTCTAAATCTGCGTCCTCCTCCCTATTGCGTTCTAAGCGTGATAAGTGATTGGCCACTTGATTTTATGTTCCTTTCCTGTGCATTGGCTTAGGACTGCTCCTACCGCGAAATCACTTGCATCACACATGAGCTCAAAAGGTAGCGTCCAATCTGGTGGAACAATAATGGGTGCCGAGGCAAGCTTTTCCTTTAGGGTTTCGAATGCTTGGGTGCAGGAATCATCAAAATGGAAGACTTTATCTTGGTAGGGGTAACCTCTCGATCACATCCACCTTGGCTTTGTCTACTTCAATTCCCTTGGATGAAATCTTGTGGTCGAGCACTATTCCTTCATATACCATAAGATGGCACTTCTCCCAATTAAGGACTAAATCAGTTTCTTCACATCTTGTCAACATATTCTCTAAATTGTCGAGGCAACTGTTGAAGTCACTACCAAAAACGGAAAAATCATCCATGAATATCTCAAGGAAGTTTTTGACCATGTCTGAAAAGAGTGCCATCATACATCTTCTAATGTTAGTGCATATCTGAGAAAACTTGAGGAAGATCGTTTTCGATACTTCTTATAGTCCATCTGCACCCTCCATCGGGTGACAATATTGCCCAAAAAGAGTTTGGCCAATGTGCTTTCCACTACTCCCTTTTGCGTTACCATGGTGGAGGTGTCTTTCTTCTTTGTTCGCTTGTAGTCCATGTATACTCTCCACCTTGCTACTATTCTTGAAGGCACAAATATATTAATAGGAAAAATTATATCCATTCTCAACCATTCAATTACCTCATTCTTGTCGACTTCTATCATGGTTAGATGTAGCCTTTGTTGTCGTGGCTATTGCTGCTCAAGCCAATTACCGTGGCAATCAGTTGCCAAAATTTACTGTATGTCAAGGGAAGAACCAATTTTCTGAAAAGCTTTACGAATCCAAACACCGTTTTCTTTTTGCCTCTCAAACATCTCAATCAGTAGAGATTTCGATGGCTTCAAATCTACCAACCTCGGTTCCTCAAGACATACCTGCAATGGATGAGGTGAGTTTTTAAAGAATTCAAAAGGTTCAACCATTACCTGCTCATATTCCATTAGCAAAGTATTATCAGCTCGTTGATCTTGCATGTGGTCGTGTAATTGCCGTGGCAGCTGTAGATGATAGCAATCTACAGATTCCTGCTTCAACGTCAATGTTGTAACCTTCTGGGCATCAGGTTCCTCAGAATTTGCTGTAGTATTGTTGTTCTCAGCTTCACTGACTGTTGCCGCGGCATTGCTCTGTTCAGGCTCCTCAATCATTGTCGAGGCAATTTGTTGTTCAGGCTCATCATGTGTTGGGCAGTCTCTCTCATTGGCATCCTCTTGACTTTGAGGTTCTAGTTGTTCCCCACACATCGGAGAGCTTTCTTTGCATTGCTCCTTATCCTCTTGCCTTGGGACGTCAGTATCCCTAGGAATGAATTGTTGGTGCATGTTATCCATGACATATGTGGATCTCCCCAATTGATCTTCTGAATCCCCTAAGGTTGCATCCCACTGAGCTATCCTCGTATCCATAGATTTTGATAGCTCTCGAATCTCTTCAATTGATCCGTCAAGTCTAGCCAAGGAAGCTAGTAACGTTTCCTCCAAGGAATTGGAATGCTCTTGAAAACGACTACATTGCCATGGCATATATGTTGTTGCGGCAAAATTGTTCTGGTAAAAAACATTTTGAGCTTTTTGACCATACCATGAAGAATTTTGCTACTGGTTCCCTCTATGGTCCTCCATGTAGTTATATGCACCGAAAATGTGAGGGCAATTTTCAAACACATGATGTTCTCCACACATAGCACAAGATTTTTCCACGGTATAAGTTATTTGGGTTTTTCTCGGTTGGTATAGGTAATCATCAAAGGGTGCAAGAAACTCTTGATTGGATTGATTCATATCTTCCAACATCATCTCTCGAATAGATCGACTTTTATTTTCCAACATGTTGATGTCCCTTAACTTGTAGCGCACCTAATTTTTTTTTATAAAACAAACAAGAAGAAAAGTTAGTAAAACTAAGAGAAAAAAAAGCAATAACAAAAACAACTAACACCAATTGCCAATCCCCGGCAACGGCGCCAAAAACTTGTTGCGTGTAATAAGTGCTACGTAAATGTGCAAGTATACACGTCGCAAGTAATAAAGTGATATGAGTATCGAGTATCGTCTCCACAGGGATTGGTTTGGGCCACTTTGCTTAAGTTACTACACTATGAAAAGTAAAAACACAATTGATAATAGGAGTTCTAATTAACGAGTAAACTAAGAGCAATAAACTAAAGGAATAAATGAAATTAAAATAGAGTGAATAGGCCAGGTTATCGTGAGTTGAGGTGCGATAGCCGATTGGATCGTCTTGGTAAAAAAGTGCAAGGGCAACTCAGTTGCCGTGGCAACTTGCACAGCGGGGTTGCCTTGGCAACTAATCAATGGTTGCTTGGGCGACTAGATGGGCAACTACTTGGGCGTCTGTGCAGCAACTTCAAGGTTCAACAGAGCGTTCCTCAATGGTTTCTTCTTATCCCTAAGTCGAAACTCTAGCTACTTGTGCATGCCTTGATAATACATCCCTGCGTAAATCAAGGGTGAAGAACAACCAATCTAGCGCTCCTCTTAGCCGTTGAAATCCTTAACTTATTCCTAAGCTGGATTAATTTTCACCATCAATAGATTGAATAAAGACCATACTCATTCGTTTCTTGAATCTAACTCTCCCGATATTAGATAAATAGATGAAGTTACGAGATCCTCTCCCAATTCACTCGCAAACAAGAATAAAAGCCAAGAATGAGTAAACCTTGAATAGAAAAGTGCAAACTCTTATTACCTAAACAAAATCCAATTGTTTCTCACAACAACAAAACACAATAACCCCAACCAATCAAGTTATTTCATGGTTGGGTTCAAAAGATATACAAAGAATAATCCCCAAACCATGAATCTAATGGAAGCAAAGAAGAAGAAGAAGAAATCAAACTCTCCCCTTGCTCTCTTGTCGAAATCTCTTCCTTCTTGCCCTTTGGAGTTGTCGAAATTTTTCCTCTTCTTGCTCTCTTCCAAGTTGACGATATGGTGATCTATTTATAGGGCTAGGTCAAAGTCCTTCTTTGAGGAGGAAGTTAAGTTGGAATTAAATTATCTTTAAAGAATATAATTCTTTATTATAATTATATTCCTACTAGAACTTCTCCTATCTTCTTGGAATTTAATTCTTCTTTAATCTCTTCATGGAAATCAAATTCCTTTGGGATTTAACTTTACTCCACGTCATCTTGGGCTTGTCTAGTCATCAATTTCGACTACCATATCACCTTATTCTTTGTCGACAATTGCCCTGGCAACTGGCTCGGCGTCTCCTTCATGTATTGCCCTGGCAACTAGCTCGGCATCTCCTTCATGCACTGCCCTGGCAACTTGTTCTAGCCTTGTTTAGGCAAGTGATTCTGCATACACACAAAAACACACCAAAGCAGCATCTTTTTCCACAAAAATCATCAAGTTATGTAATCAAGCTCAACGGTGGAAAGAAACATGAATTAATGCATGAATGACTAATTATGCAACTAATATGAGCTTAAGTCTAACAATAATATGAGTAAAAAGGGTAATAAAAATAGTACTTTTGAACACTTATCAGTAGGGTCTAAAAACCCAGTTCATGAGATCCATAAAGGCAGTCGGTGCATTAGTTAACCCAAAGAGCATAACCAAGAATTCGTAGTGATTATACCTTATACAGAAGGATGTCTTGGGTACGTCACATTCTTTAACTTTCATTTGGTAGTACCCGAATCTTAAGTCAATCTTAGAAAAGACGGTTGCATCTTTGAGTTTATCAAATAAATCGTCTACTCTTAGTAAAGGACATTTGTTCTTGATAGTGAGCTTATTCAACTGTCGATAATCAATACAAAAACGCATTGACCCGTCTTTCTTCTTGACAAAGAGGACTGTAGCTCCCAAAGGTGAGGAACTTGAACAAATCCCTTGACTAACAAATCTTGGATTTGTATCTTAAGCTCAGTGAGTTCTATTGGTGCCATTCGATAAGGTGTAATGGAAATTGGAGTGGTTCCAGGTTGCACTTTAATCCCAAATTCTACTTCATGGGTGGGTGGCAAACCCGAAAGCTCATCAGGGAAAACATCAGGAAACTCTTGTACGGTATCTATATCTTGTAACTGGGGTTCTTCCTTGCTTGCAGTAGTGTACAATAGTGATCTCTTATATCTAGAGTCTATGAGAGTTACACTCTCCTTACTAAGACCTCTAAGGTATAATGTTTTCTTCGAACAATCCACCCAGGCTTGATGCTCTCTGAGCCAGTTGTTAAGTGTTCAAAAGTACTATTTTTATTACCCTTTTTACTCATATTATTGTTAGACTTAGGCTCATATAAGTTGCATAATTAGTCATTCATGCATTAATTCATGTTTCTTTCCACCATTGAACTTGATTACATAACTTGGTGATTTTTGTGGAAAAAGATACTGCTTTGGTGTGTTTTTGTGTATGTGCAGAATCACTTGCCTAAACAAGGCTAGAACCAGTTGCCAAGGCTGTGCATAAAGGAGATGTCGACGCAGTTGCCAGGGCAATGCATGAAGGAGATGTCGAGCTAGTTGTTAGGGCAATTGTCGATAAGTGATAAGATGATATGGCAGTCAAAATTGATGACTAGATAAGCCCAAGATGACGTAGAGCAAAGTTAAATCCCAAAGGAGTTTGATTTCTATGAAGAGGTCAAAGAGAAATTAAATCCCAAAAAGATAGGAGAAGATCTAGAAGAAATTTAAATATAATAAAGAATTCTATTCTTTTAAAGTATTTAATTCCAACTTAACTTCCTCCTCAATAAGGACTTTAACCTAGCCATCTTCTATTTAAAGGAGACCAAACCGTCAACTCCAAGAGCAAGAAGGGAGAGATTTCGAAAAGAGAGTTCGATTGGGAGAGTTCAAGGGGCTGATCGATTTCTTCTTATTCTTCTTTGCTTCCATTAGATTCATGGTTGGGGATTATTCTTTGTATATCTTTTGAACCCAACAATGAACTAACTTGATTGGTTGGGGTTATTGTGTTTTTTTGTTGTGAGAAACAATTGGATTTTGTTTAGGTAATAAGAGTTTGCACTTTCAATTCAAGGTTTACTCATTCTTGGTTTTTATTCTTGTTTGCGAGTGAATTGGGAGAGGATCTCATAATTCTATCTATTTATCTAATATCGGGAGAGTTGGATTCAAGAAATGAATGAGTATGGTCTTTATTCAATCTATCGATGGTGAAGATTAATCCGTCTTAGGAATAAGTTAAAGATTTCAACAGCTAAGAGGAGCGCAAGATTGGTTGCTGTTCACCCTTGATTCACGCAGGGATGTATTGTCAAGGTGCACAATTAGCTAGAGTTTTGACTTAGGGATAAGAAGAAACCATTGAAGAACGCTCTACTGAACCTTGAAGCTGCCGCCCAGTTGCCCAGGCAACCGTTCGATTAGTTGCCAAGGCCTAGCTGCGCAAGTCGCCATGGCAACCGAGTTGCCATTGCACTCTTTTACCAAGACGATCCAATCGACTATCACTCCTCAACTCACGATAACCTAGCCTATTCCCTCTTATTTTATTACATCTTTATTTTATTTACTTGCTCTTTTATTTTATTCGTTAGTTAGAACTCCTACAATTATCAATTGTGTTTTTACTTTTATAGTTCGATAACTAAGGCAAAGTGGCCCAAACCAATCCCTGTGGAGACGATACTCGATACTTATCATATCACTTTATTACTTGCGACGTGTATACTTGCACAATTGCGTAGCACTTATTACGCGCAACAAGTTTTTGGCGTCGTTGCCGGGGATTGGCAATTGGTGTTAGTTATTTTTGTTATCGCATTTTTCTTATTAGTTCTACTAACTTTTCTTTTTGTTTGTTTTATCAAAAAAATTAGGTGTGCTACAAGTTAAAGGACATCAACATGTCGGGAAATAAAAGTTGATCTATTTGAGAGTTGATGTTGGAAGATATGAATCAATCCAGTCAAGAGTTTCTTGCACCCTTCGATGATTACCTATACCAACTGAGAAAAGCATATACTGTGGAAAACTCGTGCACTTGTTGTGGAGAACATCATGTGTTTGAAAATTGCCCTCACATTTTCGGTGCATATGACTACATGGAGGACCATAGATGGAACCAACAACAAAATCCTTCATGGTATGGTCAAAAAGCTCAATTTTCTTTTACCATGATAATTTTGTCGTAGCAACATATATGACATGGCAATATAGTCATTTCCAAGAGCATTCCAATTTATTGGAAGAAACGTTGCTAGCTTCCTTGGCTAGACTTGACGGACAAATTGAAGAGATTCGAGAGTTATCAAAGTCCATGGATATGAGGATAGCTCAGTGGGATGCACCCTTGAGGGATTCAGAAGATCAATTGAGGAGATCCACATATGCTATGGATAACATGCCTCAACAATCAATTGCTAGGGATACTAAAATCCTAAGGCAAGATAAGAAGGAGCAATACAAGGAGAGATCCCCAGTGTGTGGGGAACAACTAGAACCTCCAAGTCAATAGGATGCCAATGAGAGAGATTGCCCAACACATGATGAGCCTGAGCAACAAATTGCCTCAGCAATGATTGAGGATCCTGAACAGAGCAATGCCGCGACAACACTAAGTGAAGCTGAGAACAACAATACTACAACAAATTTTAAGGAACCTGATGCCCAGAAGGTTACAACGTTGATGTTGAAGCAGGAATCTGTAGATTGCTCTCATCTACAGTTGCCACGGTAATTGCACAACCACATGCAAGATCAATGAGATGATAATACTTTGCCAATGGAATATGAGCAGGTAATGGTTGAACCTTTCGAATTCTTTAAAAACTCACATCGTCTATTGCAAGTATGTCTTGACGAACCGATGTTGGTAGATTTGAAGCCATCGAAATCTCTACTGATGGAGATGTTTGAGAGGCTAAAACAAAAAGGTGTTTCGATTCGTAAAGCTTTTCAGAAAATTGGTTCTTCCCTTGATAACAGCAAATTTTGGCAACTGGTTGCCACGACAATTGGCTAGAACAACAATTGCCACGACAACGAAGGCTGCATCCAACCATGATGGAGCCCGACGAGAATGAGGTAATTAAATGGTTGGATGTTGATATAATTTTTCCTAATAGTAAATTCATACCTTCAGGAACAGTAGCAAGGTGGAAGATGTGCATGGACTACAAGGGAAAACGGAAGAAAGACACATCCACCATGGTAATGCAAAGGGAAGTAGCTGGAAGCACATTGGCCCAATTCTTTTGGGGCAATATTGTCACTCGATGAAGGGTGCTGATGGACTATAAGAAGTATCAGAAACGACCCTCCTTAAGTTTTCTCAAATATGCTGTAACATTAGAAGATGCATGAAAAATGCTCTTTCTAAGAATCTTTAATTTTTGTTTCTAATTTTTAGAGCTTTATTTTATTTTCATTTTTTTATTTATTTATTTTTAGAATTTTTAGGAGATATTTTATTTTATTTTTCTTCATTATCTTTAGTTTCCAAGTTTTCTTTGTTTTCTTTTCTTTTTCACAACAAGACTCACAACCACCATGCTAAGGAAATTCACTATCGACTACTTGCCACGACAACCGTAACAGAGGATGCCCCGACAACTACCTCAGCAGTTGCCACAGCAACAGAAACTGGCGATGCCCAGGAAACAACAATGGCTTCGGCAACTATTGATGCCTAGGCAAGTGAACTTGCCTCGGCAAACATTGATCAAATCAAAGCAATGCTATTCACACGGTACGGGCACAAGCATTCAACCACCGACCGGAAAATGAATCAAGCAAACGGCACGAAGGAAACTTATCACTCGAGGTGACGACCTCTCCGACTAACTCATTTCATTTAGTTTCTTTTAAATTTTATTTCACTTTTACATGCATTGATGACAATGCTTCTCTCGAGTTTGGGGGGTGTTGGTTTCTAGTTAGTTTCATGTTTAGATGCATTCATCTTTAGCAATCACATATAGGTTGCATATGTTACTTGCCATGCCTTTAATTGGATTTAATTGCTTAAGACTTGTTGAATATCCAATGATGAATTTTTGCCACTGCACTAAATTGAAATAACCTTTAATTTTAGGATTGCATGAAAAGAACTTAGAATTTTACTATGACGCTGATTTTTTTACACGGTTGTGGCTTGTTGATTGAAAGAAACTTAGTGAACTTAGGTTGCTTAAAATTTGGGTAAATTTAAAATTGAAAATTAAAAGTTAATTAAATTGATAAAAGCCTATTAGTAAATGCACTTTCTTGCTAGAGGTGCCCGAAATTGGCTCTATTAGTCAATGCACATTAAAGAATCGCTAGATGTGCCCAAAATTGGCTTTAGTCGACTAAAATAAAATGAGAAATTGCTTACTTTGCTAGAGGTGCCCGAAATTGGCTCTAATGAAAATACAAATAAAAGCCCTGGTAATTAAATTGATAAAAGCCTATTGTTCACATAGAATCTTGAAAATCAACTTTTACACAACTAGGCACACACATTGTCACGAGCATTATAGTTCGATTCTGGGTAATTTTTGTGCTATTCAAAAAATTAAAAGGTGATCATACTTTGTGCCACGGTTCCGAGGTTTGAATTCAAGTTTGAAGCATGTCTTTGATGATTAAAGTCTTGGTAGGTAATTGTTAGTTTGCATTGCTTGAGGACAAGCAATAGTTCGAGTTTGGGGGTATGTTAAGTGTTCAAAAGTACTATTTTTATTACCCTTTTTACTCATATTATTGTTCGACATTGGCTCATATTAGTTGCATAATTAGTCATTCATGCATTAATTCATGTTTCTTTCCACCGTTGAGCTTGATTACATAACTTGGTGATTTTGTGGGAAAAGATATTGCTTTGGTGTGTTTTGTATGTGTGCAGAATCACTTGCCTAAACAAGCCTAGAACCAGTTGCCAGGGCAGTGCATGAAGGAGATGCCGACGCAGTTGCCAGAGCAATGCATGAAGGAGATGCCGACGCAGTTGCCAGGGTAATTGTCGATAAGGGATAAGATGATATGGCAGTCAAAATTGATGACTAGATAAGCCCAAGATGACGTGGAGCAAAGTTAAATCCCAAAGGAGTTTGATTTCCATGAAGAGATCAAAGAGAAATTAAATCCCAAAAAGATAGGAGAAGATCTAGAAGGAATTTAAATATAATAAAGAATTATATTCTTTTAAAGTATTTAATTCCAACTTAACTTCCTCCTCAAGAAGGACTTTAACCTAGCCATCTCATATTTAAAGGAGACCAAGCCGTCAACTCCAAGAGCAAGAAGGAAGAGATTTCGACAAGAGAGTTCAAGATAGGAGAGTTTGATTGGGAGAGAGTTCAAGGGGTTGATCGATTTCTTCTTCTTTGCTTCCATTAGATTCATAGCTTGGGGATTATTCTTTGTATATCTTTTGAACCCAACCATGAACTAACTTGATTGGTTGGGGTTATTGTGTTTTGTTGTTGTGAGAAACAATTGGATTTTGTTTAGGTAATAAGAGTTTGCACTTTCAAATCAAGGTTTACTCATTCTTGGTTTTTATTCTTGTTTGCGAGTGAATTGGGAGAGGATCTCATAATTCTATCTATTTATCTAATATCAGGAGAGTTAGATTCAAGAAACGAATAAGTATGGTCTTTATTCAATCTATTGATGGTGAAGATTAATTCGGCTTAGGAATAAGTTAAGGATTTCAACGGTTAAGAGGAGTGCAAGATTGGTTTTTGTTCATCCTTGATTCACGCAAGGATGTATTGTCAATGCATGCACAATTAGCTAGAGTTTTGACTTAGGGATAAGAAGAAACCATTGAAGAACGCTCTACCGAACCTTGAAGCTGCCGCCTAGTTGCCCAGGCAACCGTTCGATTAGTTGCCAAGGCAACCCAACTGCGCAAGTTTCCACGGCAACTGAGTTGCCATTGCACTCTTTTACCAAGACGATCCAATCGGCTATCACTCCGCAACTCACGATAACCTAGCCTATTCCCTCTTATTTGATTACATCTTTATTTTATTTACTTGCTCTTTTATTTTATTCGTTAGTTCGAACTCTTACAATTATCAATTGTGTTTTTACTTTTACAGTGCGATAACTAAGGCAAAGTGGCCCAAACCAATCTCTGTGGAGATGATACTCGATACTTATCATATTACTTTATTACTTGCGACGTGTATACTTGCACAATTGCGTAGCACTTATTACGTGCAACACCAGTCAAGCCTCAATATTACATCGAACTCATGAATAGGGAGGGCCATGAGATTGGCCGAAAAAGGTATCCCTTGTATCACGAGATGACAATTCTTAAATACTAGTCCAATTACAACACTATCACCTAAATGATTGGTTATGGTGATTTTAGAGGCTATAGGCTCGGACGTTAACTTAAATCTTCTAATCAACACAGTATTTATAAAGGAGTGTGTAGATCTAGGATCAATCAACGCATAAACATGATGGGTATACATTTCAATAGTACCTGTTATAATGTCTGGATCCTCATCCTCTTCCTTTCCCCTCACATGATAAACTTGAGCAGAAACTTTAGATTCTTGTCGGTTAGAAGTTCTTGTAGAGCCACCAGGTCTCCCGAAAGCTCCCGATGCAACTTGTTTCTGACTCTTACCTTTGAAAGACTAAGTAGGGGATGCTGAAACTGCCAGTGCAGAAGACTTAGAGTTGTTCATCAAACAGTCATTAATCTAGTGACCTTACTCACAACAGAAGAAACATGCTCTAAATTGTCTACAACATTGCCCCATAGGATGTCTTCTCTGAAAAAATTACAAACAGGGTGTTGTTACTCTTGGCCCGAACCTTCGGTACTCTCAATGGAGGTAGTTCTTGCAGCAGATTGGGACATAGCTTGTGGCTTGGCAAAATTGCCTGACCGAGATGGTATGGTTGCTTGTACCCTTATTGTTTACCCTTCTTATACGAAAAAGGTGGGCGAGAATTATCTTGAGTCTTTTCTTAGATCGGGTCAGCCTACTAAACTTCTACGACTTCTGTGTAGCTTCAGTAGAGATTGCTCGATTCACGAACTCTTGAAAGTCTTTAATCCTTAAAGCGGTAAACAACGGTCGAAGCTAATCACTCAAGCCTGCAACAAATATGCTATACTTTTTCTCCTTCTTTTTTATATACTCCGCTCCATCTTGCAAAAGTCGTGGATGTACTGCTCCACCAGCCTCCCACCTTACTTAAGGTATAGGAAAATATCCCTCATTTCAGCTAGATAATATTCACTCATGTACTTCTTCCTGAACTGACGTAGGAAAAACTCCCAGGTCACAACTTCCTCGAGAGCGGTAAGTATGGTGGTTTCCTACCAATGCAAAGCCTCGCCTGCCAACAAAGCTAAAGCACATTCAAGCTTACGCTCATCTGAGCATTGCAACTGCTTGATCAGAATTCTTATCATGTTGTCTAACCAATATTCTGTTGCTTCAAGATCCTCACCGGCCTTACCTGTGAAGGTATTGGCTCGGTGTTAAGCTAGCTTATCGATAGGGGCTCAATTTATAGAAGTGGCAGCCATAAAAGTTTGTGCAGACTGCTCAAACTTAAGGGTAGCCATAAACTGCTTAAACATTTCAGTCATGTTCTTCTAACATTTGAATTGAGCTGTCTACAGTATAGGTTCAATGTTCACTGGTTCTTGTGGGGAATTTTGTAGATTCGGAGGATTTTCCCCTCTTTTCTCCTCGCTATTTATCGAGGAGCCAACGGTATGCTCAACTTCTTCATGAGCTTTATCGGAGTCAGACATTATGTAATAAAAAAGAAAAAAGATCGAATTAACAGCAAGTCACAATATAGGTATTAATAAACTCCTATATAGTATATGCAATGCAATGACAATACAATAGACTTCAGTTTAATCCTAGAATCGACTAAACTCTAGCTCTAATACCACAAATGTAACATTTTCTTCCCGGTCTGGTAGGAATCTAGGTCAAAAAGCGTTACTGGTGAACAATACGGTGAATAGTTGACTTATTTCGATGACTTGGACTGTAAACATTGATTTATTATCATTGTTTCAATGTAATGCTTGTCTAAGCTTAATACATCTTATTCACATTAATAAGAGGGTCTAATTAATAACTTGTACAAGTTTAAGGACTAAATTATAAATCTCACAATCTTTAATGACTTAACTCGAATTAGTCTTACCCATATGAAATCATGTTACTGATTACCTAGTAAATAAAATTTCACGATTTGGAGTACATTTACATTTTCAATTAACCTCTATTCAAAACAGTAACCATTTTGCAATTTTCCAAAACCAGTTAACTAACTTACTTGTATCGATATCGATACTCAAGAGGCCGTACTGGTACGCTTTCTTAATATTTTTTGAACCTAAATCCCGTATCGGTACTCATCATACAATATCGGTACGAGGATTCAGTACCTTCATATCAGTACGAGTCTACTATCGTGCCGGTACGCAATCCTTAAATTCCCAATATTAAAACATGAATGGGTATCGGTACGCCACTACCCGTACCGGTACCCGTGCTACAGTAAAATTCCAGTGTTGATTTGGTGTATCGATACTCTTTTAGCAGTATCGGTACGTCTTTATGCCTTTTACAAATACTGTATGACTGTACCAGTACGACATCACCTATACCGCTACGTTTGTGCTATTATTGCCCCAAAGACGTCTTACAATACCGGTACGACACCACCGGTACCGATACGCTTGTACCTGTAATGTCAAAACTTATCTGGTTTTTATCCAATTTGAGGGTCGTAACCAAATTTTACCAGCAGGCCTAAAAACATCAAATCTACTTTCATGTCAAGTTGTACACCAAAACGAATTCGTTTACTTTGTTTTCCCTTATTCGTGCATTTAGGGCTATTTTACCAAATTTTATAAAACCATAAACACACTATTCTTCATGCTTTAACTCATTCAACATAGTGGACCATACGTACATACAAAATGAGACTAAACTAACTTGTCTAGACCCTATGCCACCCTTCTAGGAGTTTAAGAACAAGATTTACATTACATATAACTTGGTGACTTGCTTTAAAAACGCCATTGCTCCGATCCTCGATCTAACAAACCTTTAACTTGAAAATGCATGGAAATGAGATACATTAGGCTTACTTAGCCTAGTGAGGTAGTCAATAACAACATTATGAATATTAATGATAGCAAAGACATGTATAGCAATGTAAATGCATCTCAAGTCAAGTCTTAGCAATATTTGCAATTCTTATTTATTTTCCTTGGATCGACATGTAATGTGGATATGCAAATTCCCAACCAACATCGCCAACAATAAATTGTAAATATCCTCCAACATCGCCAATAAGACCAATATCAACACATCCCGCCAACATCTCCAAATAGAGCCTTAGTTCAAAGACCTTAGTCCACTTCATATCAATGAGCTCATAAATTCTATGGCATGCCAATTGTATCCCATGTCCATTCATATCCAAGGATTCAATACTTACCAATATTAATAACAATAACAATAACAATAGCAATAACGGTAACGGTAACGATATCAATAACTGTAGCAATGGCAATACTGTATAGCATGATCATTATAATCCTTTTCAATGTTTCAATGATATCAATGATAATGCGAGAATTTGATAATTGACTTGTCAATGTAATAAGCTTACCAAAGCTTACCGATGGCACCTCTTACGAGGTTACGATGTAAACATTCCTTGAATTCATGAATAGAAATACAATGAACCATATCAATGAAATCAAGAATGGCACCTAGCTAGACTCCGACTACCCTCACCGATACTTCTGAGGCTTTCAAAGCTCCCAGATAATAATTCACTTATTCTTGAGCTTAGTAGAATTGGGAGGATTTGGTGATTCTTCACATCGATTTTCTTGAGCTACAAAGAAATAGGAATTACAAGGATTTCAAATCGATAATGGATTCATTCCAACTTAATAGCTATGAAAAATGATAACAAGTAGGCTATGATATCCCTAGAGAATTTCTAGGTTCCCTTGATTCTTAAACTTGAATTAAACAAGGTTTTGTCATGGAATCGATAAACCAATTGAGGGGAAAAAGCTTACCCAATCGATAGCTACAATCTAGGATTAAGAAACTTAAGGAATCAAATATCGATTTATCCTTCAATGGATGTGCTTGCTTGTTTAAAGCTAAAGGAAGATGATGATGAAGATGGTGGCTTCCAAACTAACCAGTAATCTTTCTAACTCATTTTTTTCTTTTACAATTTTAATTGTTTGGCTTTCCTTTGGATGAAGAAAGCTCATCCCATAACACTACGTATGTGGTGACTAATATTGAGGATGGGCTAATCGCAAGGTTAATCCATCAACCCTTCAACCCCAACTTTCGATTTTCTCAATTTAGTTACTGAGACGAGTTTCAATGCTTACAATAAGGTCCTTAGATCAAATCAATGCTTAATTAGAGCTCAATAATCAACATTTAACCACTTGGTCAAAGGTCAACACTATAATTTAATTTCTCGGTATAAAATTTCTGGTTGTCGACATTAAATTCCGATTAAGCCCGATTTTAGGGTGTTACATATATCGAATATTTCTTTTAAAGTCAATTTTAGCCGATTTTATAAGTGTTCAATCGACTCAGGAAAGCTATGATAAAAAGGGCACAGATTATTTGGTAATCGAAGACACCCCTCTTTTTACTAATCCAACCTTTACCGGAACACTGTTTATCATCACAAGCCGAACAAAGAGTTCTACCTTGGGGGGAGCGTATCCAATCCAAACGAAATTTTTCCAAAAATTGGAAGAAGGTAAAGGCCCACATACGAGTTTTTTTAACGACTTAACCGGGAAGGAACCGTCACTAAAACCAGTCCAGCAAACCCAATCATGACTTAAATTAGTTGATCTGAAATCATTTAGCCTTGACATCATATCATTCCAATTAGGCAACTCGCTTCCCCCTGAAAGGAATATTCCAAGACCAACCCTAGTCACTCCGGTTCCCAAAATCTGCAATCGAACCCTTCTTATTTAAAGACAGTGCATAAAGGCGAGGAAAACAAGACCTTAGAGAAGAGTCATGTAACGTCCTGGAAAATAGGCTAGAAGATTCGGGTGAATTATCAGAATCGGATTGAAATTTTAGATTAGCCTTTAGCTAATTAATTAATTTAAAAAAAATAAATTGGGTTGATTAAATTTATTTACGATAAATTTATTGTAAATAATAATTTTAGAAATATATTTAATGAATTTATTAAATGATGAAATTTAGTTTTGAGTACTTCTTAAATGGGTCGATTTAATATTAAATTAAAAAGGGACTATTTTACAATAATCGTAAAATGTTAGTGATGACAATATTGTAAAAGGAAATTAGAGGGATATTTTATTGAGATTATTAAATTAATTATTAATATATATTTTTCCTCTCATTTTTAACAAAAAGATGGTGGTTATTATTTTCCCAAAGATGAGAAAAATATATCTAAATTTTTCTCTTATTTTCTCTCTTGAATTTGCTAAACACAAATTAAAGAACATTGATTTTCCCTCTTGATTTTCATCTCTTTCATATTCTAAATGATTTGTAATCATCAATCTAGAAAGAACTAGTAGTCTTCATCAAATCTTCTTAAAATTCATTTTCAAATGGAGCAGGAGGTTTTCAACTTCCATTTTTCCTATCAATTGAGTAAACTTTTGATTTTTTAAAGGTTCTTTAATTGTTTTTGATGGATTATCTATCATTTCCATTGGAGTTTATGAATAAAAACGAACTTAATTTGATTTATTTGGTTTCTTGGATGATAAATGGTAATTGTGAATTGATAGATAAAATCTAGATGTTTTAATTGGATTGATAGTTAATTTTATGGGTATGATGAAATCTAATATCAATTTTATGAAATTGATTCCGGAATTAATTTAATTGATTAAGTTTAGATTTGAGTTCTTGAATGGGGTGATCGGTAGAAAGTTTGATTTAATTGTTGGATCATATATTAGGTTGCACCATTTATATTCGATGAAATGCTTGTAAAGATTTTTATTGAGCTGAGAAGAGAAGGGAGAAAGGGTGCAGGTGTTCGAAACAGGGGCGTGCTGCCCTGCCCTTCGAACGAAATGATGCTGGGTGGTATGAGTGCCGCATCCCCTTCCCCTGCAATGTGTAGTTGCGTGATAAGGGTGCGCGAACAGGGCAGGGGTTGTGGAATTAAAGAGCGGTGCTACCTTTTCCATTATAAATATGTATTTGTTAGTCGGATAAAAAAAGGAATTTAAATGAATTGAAGCAGTGGCGTGAGTTAAAGGAAATTGGAAATGTTTTGATGATTAAAGAAGGGGGTTCTACGTATGTAGGTGGTGTTATGAAAATGTTTTAATAAAGTGGTTACCATAGTGTGGTCCTATCAATATTAATCCTTGCATTTTCTTGTGGAAGATGGCAAGTATTTGGGCGTTTTTTGGTTGGGCGTCAAGGCGTTGGCATTGAGACTATAGCGAGTTGGTGAGTGCAAATGTGTTTTGGTACTATAAAGAGGTGTGAATTATGGCTTTGGGGGTTTAGTTAAAGCCTAGCAGGCTTAGCTAAGCTCGGAAATAAGTTTTCCTTATTTCGCCTTTTGAATATCGGTTTGATATGAGACTTGATTTACATGTTTTGGTTTAAAAGCATGAAATGATTTACTTACTGTTTAATGTATCTTTTAAAAGATATGCAATGTTTAAACACGTTTGTGGATGCCTAAGAGCATTGAGAAATGGTTCCTAAGGGAATGTGGTTGTTGCCTATGGCAATGTGATTTTATATAAATGGTTCATTGAAGGAATGTGTTGTTGCCTTTGGCAATGTGGTTTTGCATATGAAATAGTTTTGTGAAATGCATTGGGAAAATAGTAAGTAAATGTATTTGAAAAATGATATATTGGCTATGTGACATAAATGAAAAAGTATCGAATATAGTTGGCGTGCCATATGGCTTAAAGTGCACTATAAAATAAAGTCGATCACTCCATGGCCCTTGAGGTATAGTGGTTTAACTAGGCTACTTGGGCTGATGGTTTCTTTGGTTTCTTGCAATAGGGGTGAGCCTATTTGTTGTATGTTAGGGGTGAGCCTAGCACGACGAGGTAGGGTGAGCCTATTACCGGCCTAAGTGAGATTAGGTGGAGGTGAGTCTACCGAGAATCCGTGTATCTGGTGTATTTTGATAAAAACATATCGTTTTTGTTATAAGGATAAAGGTGAGTCTATCAAGGGTCACAATATTTTCCAATATATAAGATATATGAGACATATGAAAAGTGTTTTGGTGCATATGGTTGTTATGCATGATATATTTTGGAAACAAACGGGAAAATGCTTTGGTTTGATTAAGCATGCTTTTCAGTTCATATGATATGTGGTTTTATAAAGGTCACTATAATTGCCAATATATATAAGAAACAAGTTGAAAACTATATATTTTGTATATGGTTATTATGCATGTTATGTTTTCAAAAGATGTAAGCAAATTGTGTTGGTTTTACACATATATCTTACTTTACAATGAAGGCATGATTTATGCGGAAAGAGATGGTACTTATGATTTGATTAAGCATGTTTTATTTAAATGTCTTGAGAATGAAAAGATTGTTATGCAAGCATGAAGTATATATTTCGAATAAGCATGTTTTATCTAAATGATTTGGAGATGGTATGTTTGACCTTAAAGATAGACTTTCTAATATCGGTTTTAGTTTTGAAAATGCATTAACGTTTTAGCCTTTTTGAGCGCACTCACTAGGCATTATATGCTTACGCTCTCTTTTTCCGTCAATGCAGTGATTTAAGCAAGTGCGGGGAGGTGGTTCGAGGCAATGAGTGATCTCAAGACAAGCGTTCTAAAGAGTATGTTTTATGGTGTTATCATTATTTGTAATTAGGCGATGTAAGTTAATCGTTGGGATGCTATTTTGTTATAAGGTTTGATTATAGGGTTGGATTTCATATTATGATGGATGATGATATTGTTTAATGTGTACGATGTTGGTTTTAATTAATTCCAAGTACATTTGATGGTTATGATCTAATGATTTTAAATAGTTTAATTAATGATTGCCTGTATTAAGATCTTGACCATTTGGTGATTAATGGTTAATGCTTTATATTGTTAGGAAGCATGCCTTTAGATTACATGTATGAATATAAATCATGTTTATTAATTGGCATATAATTATTTGATCATACTTGTTTAATGATGGTATAATATTAGAGGCATGTCAATGTTGTTTGTAAGTAATTTAGATATGTTCGGTTTGGGATTCAAATCCCTAAGATAGAATTTAGTGCAGCCGTGTATCAGTACGACTGGTGGATAATTCAGTTAATAAATTTTACCAAGTTTAGATTCTTTACATTTTGGTCACCGTATGTTGCATCAATTGAATAGGTAAATGATGTCCTTTTGACATGAGATTTTGCAAGCATACTTTTAATGTATCTAATTGCAGTGAGATGCTTTTATGAATGTGTTAGCCCCTATATTTAGCAATTTTATAACTTAGTCCTTAATTTCGTATTTTGCTAAATTAGATGCTTATTTGTTATCCGTTGAAGCTGAAATTTGAGATGCTGACATGAAATACGATTAATTAATAATTGGTAACCTGAAACCTGTGTAAGTCCCTATAATTATTTATATTTACATTTTAGTCCCTAGAGTGCTTGTATTTGCAATTAAGTGCCTTGTCGATATTTGAATCGAATAAAAATTGATCAACTGCTTATATGAACACCTTAAGTCTTAATAACGTATCTAGAAAAGTTAAAATAAAAAATGTACCGTAATTTGAGTAAGTTCGGGTTTGCTCAGGTCTAACGACTAGGATGGGTTAAGGGGGTTACTAGTCACCCAACCACACTTCATCCCAAAAAAAAATATGTTTACCATCCCCTACCTAAGGGAAAGATTCGCTTTAACACAAAAACTAAATCTGTTTTCGCAATAAAAGAATTTAAAATCCCATTCCATATCCAAGAGAAATACAGGTTAGAAGCATTTGAAGGTAGCAAGCCGTAATCACCACCAAGAGCTTTACACGAAACCACTTTTCTCCACAAACTAGCTTGTTTATTCCTATATCTCCAAACCCATTTACTTAGCAAGGCTCTACTGACAACCTCTAGGTTGGCAATACCAAGACCACCCTCATGAAATGGCTTGCACAAGAGATCCCATTGAACCCAATGTATTTTTTATTTCTCCGTATTGCCACCCTAGAAGAAGGAAGCCATGAGACTATTCAAATGGTTAGAGATCGAAATTGGCATACGAAACAAAGATAAGTTGTAACCCCCTCAACCAGGCCTAGACGCCCGACCGAACCGAACGAGTACATTAGGTTTGCCGAAACAAATTGGAGAAAGGTTACGAAAAGTTGATCTTTTTTCTTTTATCTTGTCTAGATGCGGATTATTAATCCTACATATTCATACTTACAGCGGTTGAAAGTTCAAGGAAAATTAAGCACGGGAGAACCATCAACTGCAAACCACACTTTACAGGGACCAAATAGCAAAACCAGATAATTTTAAGGACCAAAACTGAAATTAGAGTTATCAATCCTCAATTAATCATATTTCATGCACTCTTGCCAAGTTTCAAATTAAAACGATCAACCAAGCCCACTCAATTGCATTTACAAAACTTAGAGACCAAAACGCAAGAAAAACAAAAGCTGAATTCCAAGACATTACCAGAAAATTGCCATGCGTATCGATACGGACTCAGCCATACCGATACAGTGTGTTGCAATCCGTACCGGTGCCTATGTGTCGTATTGGTATGCAACATCAGCCTACAAGAATAACAAACCGTACCGATACGCTTTCTTGGGTGTTCCGGTACATGGGTTTTCATTCAAAAAGCAACTTTCCAGTGTTGAGTTCCTGTACTGGTACACCTTGTACCGTACTGGTACACCTTGTACCGTACCGGTACGCCAAGCTTAAATTGCTTGCCCATACCGGTACTCAAACACCCGTACCAATGTTGTCTGCTTTGAAATGCCTATCCGTTTATTTCAATTTGGTCCGATTTTTTATTAAAAACTATTTAACCCTAAACTCAAAACCTCAAGCCCTAAATCCTTAAACTCATAAATATAATAATATAACCCTAAACTCTTAAATCTATTAGTGTTGATCAAGACATTGTCATGCTTAACAATGGTTGTCTCTACTGTACTGTAAGGGGCGATATTGTGAGGATGATTGCATAGCTAGTTAATAAGAAGAAAAGAAATTTTGATCATATTGTAATAAAGACTAAAGGTTGGAATTTTTTTCAAAGTAGGAAATTTTATAAAAAGAGAACATTTATTCTTTATTTTTATTTGTTTGTTTTATTGCAATTGGTGTATGCCTGAGATTTTCTCTTAGTTTGAGCATGAAAAGTAATTATGTTTTTTCATCTTTTACATTCCATAAATTATTAACAATCGTTAGTCTTTTGGAAATTCATCTGCTAAATCTGTTGGCGTTGATCAGGACATTGTCATGATAACAATGGTTGTCTCTGCTGTACTGTAAGGGGCGATCTTGTGAGGATGATTGCAGAGCTAGTCAATAAGAAGAAATGGAAATTTGACCATATTGTAATAAAGACTAAATGTTGGGATTTTTTTCAAAGTACCTAGGAAATTTTATAAAAAGAGAATAGGTATTCTTTATTTTTATTTGTTTGTGTTATTGCAATTGGTGTATGCCTGAGATTTTCCCTTAGCTTGAGCATGGAAAGTAATTATGTTTTTTCTTCTTTTACATTCCATATTCACCTTATCAGGAATGGCAAATCCTGCACCAATCATTCAGATATTTTATGCTGAGGATCAGATTTTCAACAATGTCAAGTTAGATGGTGCTGTAACTTTAGTTGATGCCAAACATGCGGGCTTTCATCTAATGTGGTCAAACTAAAGGGAGTGGATAACATGGTTTAGGGTTTAAGGTTTATGATCTAGATTTTAGGAGTTTACGGGTTTATGGTTTTGAGTTTAGGGTTAAATGTATTATTTTTTTTGAATTAGGACTAAATTGTTTGAATGTACAAACGTAGAGGACTAAATGTGTTATTATATAAAATATTTTAATTGTTGTTAACGTCTGTTAACGGGTCAGTGGTAACATTGAAGCAAAACTAAAAGCTTAATGGTAACATTGAAGCAATTGGAAGTTTGGATACCAAATTGAATAATTTACCAAAGTTCAGTTATCATTTGTGAACTTTACCCTTATTTTAATCAAGACTTAGATTAGTGTAAGAAGAAATGCTAACAATTTTAGGCTTCCTTCAACAATGCATCTCCAACGAGCAATGAAGCTCCAAATGAAGAAGCAATGTCGAACAGGTTTCCCGTGTACGCTGAACGATCATTTCCCCACGTTTTCCAGTTAATTTAGTGCCCAAATAGGCTTTCTGCCATAGTTGGAAAATCCAGCTTCTCTGTAATCTGACGTTTGCCCGCAACGAGCGTTCAAGAATTGTTATTGAACGAGCCCTAAGGCTGCATTTAGCAATGCTTCTCCAACAGGCGTTAGAGCACAACGTTGAGAAACATTGCCAAATAGGTATCCTGTGCGCACTGAACGAGTGTTTTCCCACGCTTTTTCACCTAATTTAACGCTCAAACGAACGTTCTGTCATAACTAAAAAAAAATCAACTTCTCTGCAATTAGACGTTTATCCTTATCTAACGTTCAAGAATCATTGATAAATAGGCTTTTAGTCACCGATCAATAAGAGTTCGACAATCTCTTTCATCACTTCCTTTCTTTTCTTTTGTTAACTCTTTCCCCCTTCATCTTTTCTCTTTTTATTTCTTTTATTACTCTTTTCTTACCAACCAAATCTCCTCCACCATTCACCAATTGTCGAACGATAAATTATTTTCTGATTACTACGTTGAACAAATCATCTCTTAATTATTAAGTCTTTTATCGTATTCCTCTCCTAGTCCTTCTACCTTTCTTCACCCCTTTCATTATAATTTCTCCATCATCTTCACCAACTATCATCCTTTTTTCAGCATAAATGAAAAATATTCTCATAATAATATTCTTAGACTTGATTTGAGTTGTCATCAAAATATGGTGATGAAGAAAAATAAGAAGAATTGAATGAGATTTGAGTTATGATTCGCTTTATTGAGGCTTTTTTTTTACAATGACAACTGGATTTTATTAATAACCATGGAAGATATTTCATACAAAACTCAAAGGTGCAAAGAAAAGTAAATACTTCCAAATCAGAAACTAGCGTCGTGAAGATCTATGTACAAGCACCAAACGATAACTAAGGTATGCTGAAATCATGCCGAAATGATAGATGAAACGAATCATAAAAACAAAGGAAAACGTGCCACAAAAGCAGAGGGAACACGTGCCACAAGGACGAAGATTCTTATTAATAATATGAAGAAAAAAATAAAAATAAGAAGGAAAAAAAACAAAAAAATAATGAACACGATGGTCAAAAACCAATACTAAGACTAGTTGTCAGCCACTAGCCAAGGAAGCAAACGAATAAGAGCCTGCCGCGCAAGGTTGTGCAAAGAAAGCTTTTTTGAGGCTTTTAGTTTGTCTCTAAGATGCATCGAGTTATAAATAGCATGTGAAGACTAGTGAAAAGGGCAAAAATTAAATAATTTTCAGGGTAAACTACCGTGTGAGTCACTAAATTATTGGGATGATTTTATTTTGACCGTTGAACTATAAATTTTATCAATTAAACCACTAAATTATTAAAATGATTTCAATCAAACCACTAACCGTTAATTGTTAACGAAATTGTTGATGTAACAATTAAGTAAATTTGCAAATTAAAATCAAATCTATAGAATGTATAAGTAATGAGGACTAAATGTGTGATTATATTAAATTTACTTGACTACAACATCAACAAATTCATTAACGGTTAACAGTCAACGACTTCATTAAAATCATTTTAACAATATATTGACCTAAATAATAAATTTTTATAGTTCGATGGTCAAAGTAAAATTATCCCGATAATTTAATGACCCACGCGATAGTTTACCCTAACTTTTATTCAAGCAACAAATGATATATTTAAACTATCCCGTTGGTTATGAAATGCAACTAATTCCTATGGATAGAGATCGAAATCAACATTGAATACGAATCATGCGGATACTTAAATTGGACAAAAAATCTATAAATTTTATGATCGAAATTGTGGTAAATTTACTCCCATACCTAGTTTTTGGTAAATTCGTTTTAGGACACCTTAGTTAAACTTGGGGATGGTTCTAAACTCACATATATGGATAATTATGAATAAAAATATTTCATTTTTTAGTGTCTTTATTTATGTTTCAATATTGAAAATTTTGGATTTAGAATTAAGGTGTATGATTTAGTTTATAGGGTTTAAGATTTAGGATTTAAAGTTAGAGTGTAGGACTTAATTTTTAAATGTGGAACCATATATAGGGACACCAAAAAGATGCAGATGATTTTTGTTCATTAAGTACTCTTAAAGAGAAGATTAGTGACAACTATTTGATATAAGATTTCATGTCTAGCATGTCGGATTTATATTCGGATGTTACGACAACATTGTCTACCCCCTTTCCCAATCGTCGTATGTTGATGAATGTGCTCGTTATCGTGAGCGAAATTTGACTCAACTAAAAAAATGATTTTTTTATTTGATACGAAAAAATTCGAATTGCCTGAATTGTAATTCCATAATTTCTACTAGACTCGAAAAAAATTCAAATAAAGCATAAGTTATAAAATGAAACTTCAAATAACTCAATTTTTTTTAGTAATTAGTGGATCTATTTTTATGTTCGAGTCGAGTCTCTCAACTCTGTTTTATATATGTATATTGCATGTGAAGAAACATGTATGCATATCATATATGATTATAGAAAATTGTTTAAATTGGAATCAATTAGTGATACGGAAAACCAAGACCAAAGAATTACCTCAAAATCTAGAAACCCTCTAGATCGCAATTAATCTAGCAAACTCACTAATATGATCCGAGAAAATCTCAAAACTCCAAGCTCAACAAATCGATAAGAAATCATGATCTTGATGTAGAAAACGAGATGGTTGATGGTGGTGGTGATGTTGGATAGATTTGTGCTTGGCACCCTTCTAATCACAATTGAATAGGCAAACGCCTGCAAACGGCATGAATCTCTCCGATGAATGGATAATGGTGAAATATATGTTGTTGTCCTAGGCACCCTCTTAATCGTAATTGACTAGGCAAACACCATAATAGGTTCTAACACACCCTCCTAATCGCAAATGATTAGGCAACCGGGAGTATGAAGATGACCTCCCTTACGGAAACTAAAAGGTTGGTGTTGAAGAAAGCTTCAATAGAAAAATTAACAAGGTTAATCCGACAACCTTGAAAAGAGAATGTCCCATAGCCAAAAGTTTTTTTTACAACTCAAAAATGCATGATTTTGATTTTTTATTAATGAAGCAAATATGCCTTTAAATAGGCTACAAATAAAGAGTTCAACTTGAACTAGGAAAAGTAAGGTATTAATAAAATAAATAAACATGTTTTATCTAACCTAAAAAAGTAATAAATAAATAACAAATCTAATCCTAAATGATCTAAATATCTTCATAAAGAATCCTAGATTGAATTTAAGTACAAATAATCAATAAAATTATTGAAAATTCGTAATAAATAATAATTCTCGTAATAAATCCGTATAGAGATTTATGCTCGCACAGTCTTCACTAAAACGGACATAACTTGAGCTCCCGACATAGTATTGAAGCGTTTCAAGATACGTTGGAAAGCAAAGAGACAGACGAATGTGTTTGAAGAAGACATGTAGACCCAGAACTGCTCGAATTCCATCAGAAAATTCTATGCAAGTCAGCTGAAATTGCAAACTTATAAAACAGCTTCAACTTTTTGGCTAAATGTATCGTTTTAGCCCTCCCATGCATGTATCATTCTCCCTCTATTGAAAACGATACGTCCCGAATCTTAAGAGTTGTTGATCACAACCTTCAAGTCTCTTGAGATGTCTTCGAGAATGAAAAAATAAAACTAAGATCTATATAGAGAATTATTTTTTTTCTTTTTTTTTCAACTACTAAAGAAAAAAGTAAAAGATAATTGTTTTAAACACTTAAACCAAGGCTCTAAATACCAAATGATACGAAAACCAGGATCAAAGAATTACCTCAAAATCTAAGAACCCTCTAGATCGCAATTAATCTAGCAAACTCACTAATATGATCCGAAAAAATCTCAAAACTCCAAGTTCAGCAAATCGGTAAGAAAGCGTGATCTTGATGTAGAAAACGAGATAGTTGATGGTGGTGGTGATGTTGGATAGATTTGTCATTGACACCCTCCTAATCGCAATTGAATAGGAAAACATCTACAAACGATATGAATCTCTCTGATGAATGGATGATGGCGAAATATATGTTGTTGTCCTAGGCATCGTCCTAATCACAATTGACTAGTCAAACGCCATAATAGGCTTTAACCCACCCTCCTAACCGCAATTGATTAGGCAACCGGGAGTGTGAAGACGACTTCCCTTACGGAAACTAAAAAAATTTGTGGTGAAGAAAGCTTCGATAGAAAATTAACAAGGTTAATCTGTCAACCTTAAGGTTTTTTTATAACTTAAAAATTCATGATTTTGTTTTTTGTTAATGAAGCAAATATGCCTTTAAATAGGCTACAAATAAATAGTTCAACTTGAACTAGGAAAAGTAAAGATAATAATAAAATAAATAAACATATTTTATCTAACTTAAAAAACTAAGAAATAAATAACAAATCTAATCCTAAATATCTTTCATAAAGAATCCTAGATTGAATTTAAGTACAAATAATCAATAAAATTATTGAAAATTTGTAATAAATAATAATTCTAGTAATAAATCCGTATAGATATTTCTGCACGCACAATGTTTACTAAAACGAATATAATTTGATCTCCCAACGTCGGCTTGAAGCGTTTCAAGATGCGTTGGAAAGCTAAGAGACAGACGAATGTGTTTGAAGAATGCATGTAGACCCAGAACTGCCCAGATTCCATCATAAAATTCGATGCAAGTCGGCTAAAATTCTAAATTTATAAAACAGCTTCAACTTTTTGGCTAAATCCATCGTTTTAGCCCTCAATGTATGTATCAATTAGTGCCATTGCTATAACATTATGCATATTTACAGTTAAATTTAAACAGAAACTCGAACAACTCGACTCAAAAAGTTTTCAAATAAAGTTCGAGTTATAAATAAGACTCATTAACTCGAAAGCTTTTTATTCGACAAGATCGAATGCTTATCCCTACTGAACCGCATATACTCGTGGATCCGGTGCTTGCCCGGAGAATGGAAGTGAGAGCATCTAGAGACTAGAGGTCCACTCTCCTCCATAACATGTTATACAATAATTCGTTGACATTTTCGTTGTTGCGTTCTTTGGATCCTAAGGAAGCACATTCTGTACTTCGTGAAATTTAAGGGAGTCTAGGGCAATCATATGAGTGGACAGGTCATTGGCTCAAAATGCAATTAAAAAAAATTGCCTTTAAGAACAGAATTTTTTTTTTTGCGTCTCTATACATGTCTCAATATTAAAAAATATATTTATGGTTTAGAATTAATGTTTAGGATTAGAATGTAATATTTAATTTTTAGAGTTTATGGTTTAAAATTTAGAATTAGGGCATCAAATTTAATTTTTTTAGTGTTAAAGTAAAAATAAAAACACCAAAAAGAACATATGGTTTTTGTTCGCCTTTAAGCATCCATACGTGTAGAATCTAAAGACTTGGTAAGGAAATATGATCAATGTAAAAAAATCATCAATATACCTTGGCAGCCTACAGAGCTACTTCAGACATTAGCAAGCTTATAATCAGTGGCTGAATTTGGAAGGTCAATCTAAGATTTAAAAATAAATAGAGGTCTAAATTAAAACTTTATAAAACTAAAGGCTTAACTTACATTTTTTTCAAAAAAAAAATAGGATCTAACTAAAATTTTTAAAAATTTGAAATAATTGGTGAGAACTTTTAAAAATTATGATAAGAGATTTAATTATAAATATTTAAATCTTTTAAAGCTTAATATAAATTTTTATAAAATTTGCGGATCAATCTTTTAAATTTTAGAAAACTAAATTCTATTTTTTTTTTAAATTTTGTAAGCATAGCCCCACTAGTCCCTTTAAGGGGTCGTTCACCAGAGTTTTTTGAACGCAAATTTTTTGTCAAACGATTGTTTTCAGAGAAACTAGAAAATTCAGTTGTGGCGAAATATCCATTTAAACGTAAAATCAAGTGAGAAAATGGAGATCAACGTCCGTTCAATGTATAAGCTATACCTATTCAGTATAGCTTTTTCGTTTGACACTCCAACACTTATCAGAGAAACATTGTTGAAATAGGTGCCCAAACTTTGCCATTACTTATAGGCTTAACTATAAAATAGATGCCCAAACTTTGACATTTTTTGTAATATGTACCTAAAGTATTTTTTTGGCTGAAATAGGTGTCTAACGTTTCATTTTTGCCCGTTTTAAAGTTAATATGTCAAAAAATCTATCACTCAATTATAGCTTGACACGTGGTTTTTTATTTTTAAAAATAAAATGAAAATAAAATAAATTAAAAATATCTCAATTTTTTTAGAAATTATAAAATTCTCTCAAATCCCTAAAACCCAACCCAAAATTAACATCACTTTTGTCATTGATAGCCTTGTCGGACCCCACTATCGTCGTCATCGGAATCTCCGACCCATTTCTACCAACCATCATTCGTTGGTAATCAACGAAATTTGAGTCAATCGGACGACAAAAACTCCAATCGTTCGATATCCGGTTGGTATATCTCTCGCTGGTTATCAACGGTGGGTGATTGAGGGAAATAGGAGGGGGACTCCAGTGACAGTGGTGGTGGGGTCTGAAGAGGCTAGGCAGAGAAAATGATGTTAATTTGGGGTTTGGGGTTTGGGTTTTAGGGATTTGGGATTGTTTTGAAAAGTTTTAGATTTTTTGAAAATTATTTACTTTTTAAATTTTTTTGAAAAAAATAAAAATAAAAATAAAATAAAAAATGTGTCAAATTCTGATTGGTTGATAATTTTTTTAACGGCGTTACTTTAAAACAGTAACATAATGAAATTTTAGACACATGTTTCAGACAAAAAAGAAATATTGGATACTTATTTTAGCTAAAAAATACTTTAGACACCTATTATAGAAAATGTATAATTTAGACACCTATTTTATAGTTAAGCCTTACCTATAACCATTCCCGCGTGGATTCGTTCTCCTTACCCCCAAGGCATGGCCCCACATCTCTAGAAACACGATCCGTTAGGGTGTAGTACCTAGGGGTGATAACAAGCTGAGCCTGAGTCTGGGTAGGTTCGGCTTAGCTCGGAAATAATATTAGTGGGTTTGATTTGAACTTTAAACTTTAGGTTTGAATTCGAGTTTAAAATGGACAGTTTGAGCTCGGCTCATTACTTTCCTCAAATTGCTTTTAAATATATTTATTGAAGTTCTGAAAAATAACATGTGAAAACCTATTTGAGAAAAGATAATATTTATTTTTGAAGTCCACAAATATTCATAGTACATTTTTTAAATTATACAAGTCTACAAGGAGAAGGGGATTTAAAATATTTAACCATGATAACAAGTTAATAACAATGAAACAAGCAAGTGTATATAGAGTGTGTGTGTATATATATATATATATATATATATATATATATATATATATATATATATATATATATATAATTATTTCGAGCTTGTTCACGAGCTTTTCGAGTAGAGTTTGGGTCGATTCGGCTAAGCTTATTAAGGTCTCGAGCCGAGCACGAGCTCAAATTAAACTCATTCGAACCAAACTTTGATCGAGTCAGGCCCGAGTAACTTGCGAGCCGGTCAGGCTCATTATCACCCTAATTGTACTGGCTCATATTAGTATGCTCAAGCCCAATAATTATATGGCCCATACGGTCCAATACATTAGTTAATACTTACAACTAGCAAAAAATCATAGAACCCGTAGTTTTTTTTTATAAATAAATATTCGTCTTATTGTTCATGTTCGGGATAAGTGATTGTCTCTTCCAACAATATCGTCTCTAATGTTCGAATAGAATTCATAGCTTTCAACACTCTGAACCATGCTCTAACCTATTTATCGAATTAAAATATATTTTTAAAATATATACTAATATTATTTTTGTTAGTTTAATTAATCGAATTTTCAGATAAATTTGTAAGATTTAAATTTATCGAATTTTTATACGAACGCCGATCAACATTAATATCTCCTGGATACCTTTGGCCTTAGCTCTTCCTAGAAAGGACAAAAGGTGAAATTGATTGATTTAATTAATAATAAAAATATCAAGATAAATATAGAGTGGTAGTATAGACGAAGACAACCATCTAGAAACGTAAATAAGCTTCCAATGTTCACATTTCTTTTGAAGTCTATTTGTTTTTAATTTAATTAGATATAATATTGTGTATTTTAAGCATGTTTTAATTATCTTATTCTTATCGATGCTACTTATCAAATATTAATGATAATATTTAGAGGTGACAACGGGGAGGACTAGAGACAATTTTACATTCTCTATTATGTCCTCAACACTTATAGGTACAATTTTGAAGAATTCTCATAAAATTTATTAGGGATTTTTTTCGTCCTTTTATCCATCCCTTATGAATTTTCACGATTTCAGTTAAACTTCATACCCAAAAAATAAAAATAACTTAATACATTAAAATAAATACTCCACATTAAATCTCCAAAATTACAAACACAAATGATAAATTTAGTTTTACCAAGCAACAAACAAATCATTTCAAAACTATAAAACATGACTTAAATATTAATTGTTGAAACATTGTATCATGCACTACTTTTAAAAGAAAATATGTAACTAATAATTTATAGTTCCAAATCATGACTTGTTTATTCTAAAAGGAACTAGATTCGATAATCTTTTCAACCATATAAATTACCTCTTCTAATTTTACTAGTACGATTTATGATGAATTTTCGAAATCATTGTTATTGTTGTTTCTAAAAACAGTCTGCTGTCTTTCCTTTTGACCTTTGTTCAATCTAAAATTAATAATTCCTAATGTATAATTTGAAATCGAGAACAATTTGTTTTAAGCAAATCTAGACTTTCGTATTATTATAAAAATATAAGGCACACTTCTTATTTTATCTTGTATAATTTTTGGTGATTTTTTAAATTCATTGCTAAAAACTTTAAGAAATATGCTGCAAAATTTTTATGAACTTTCAACATTCAAATATTCATATAATTTAGAATATATGTCGAAATCGACCGCCATGTATTTTAAACAAAACTAGACTAAATCACGTTTACAACAATATATAGACTACATTCTAATTATTTTTATAGAATTTACAAAGAATTTTTAAATTACTACATCCGGCCATACTAGGTGAGATTAGATTTTTGATGAAAAATAGGTAAATTGCCCTTATAACCATTAAACTTTGTAAAATATCAGGATCTCTACGAATATTTTTCGGGGATCCCCACGATGATTTATAGGGTACGGTTCGGTTATCTCCACGGTTTGAAAATAACAATCCTTGTCCCTATCCCCATTTAAGCTTCGGTTATAAAAATTTCCCGTCCCCACAGTTTTCGATTATTCTCCACCCGATTGTCACCCTTAATAATATTAATAAATTCCCATAAAATCTCTCCCAAAGTTTCATAATATAAATATTTTTTTTGAATGCTACACTTATAAATTTTTTTAATATATAGTATTTAATTTAATTATTTTTTGACAAATAGTATATATTTAATTTAACTATTATTGGAAGAAGTTGTTCTTCTTCATATGTTTCATTCCAGTGTCAAAAAAATATAGTAAAAAGAACAAATTACGCCTCCTTTGCCCTCACAGAAACTAAAAACAAAACCCTAATTGCAGGAATTGCGGCATTTTCTTCTTTGTTTTCTCAATCACTCTTCTCTTATTGTTCCAGTTTTCGTTTCACTGAAAATTTCGGTCGTTGTTCATCGTATTAATATTGTTTTTTGTAATTATTCCGCTTTATTTTCTGAGAAAAATAGACGCTGGATTTTAGGGGACTCTGAACGGTGCAATAGCCTGGGATTGAAGCGGGTATTAGGGTTAGTTCTCTCCGTTTTGTTTCATCTGCCTACTTTGTCATCTCCGTAGAAGAATGTTTCCCCATATTTTATTGTTGTCATTTGGGTTCAAACTCTAGCTGCTGGGAACTTATCATTGGAATTAAATCTAGGGTTTTTAGTTTCACTCCAGATATATTGTTATTTAGGGTTAATTTTTCTAATTCAACTGGTGTATGGGCTGTTAGCATTGTTTTGAAATAGTCCTTTATTCCTTTTTTGTTGGCCTAAGTTGTTGATTTGAAAAGAGGGTTGGATCTTTTTTTATGGGCGACATGAGGTTGATTTGAGACTGGAAAAATCAGCAATCTGCAATTCCATCTTTTAATCAAAGATGGAGGAGTAGGGAGTGAGTTCATTAAAATATAATCTCCTTATTGCCATTGTCTTTGTATTGGTTGCCATGGCCTTGTGTTCTTGTTAATCAAATTGTCCTTTTGATCAAACAATTCCTTTGCCATTTGTTGAATGACACTTTAAATCCATAGAACTTTTGGCAACCTTGATTATGGTGGTTTGAATGACAAGGGGTAGGGTAACAGTTTGAGTTTGTGTAGGAAGAAAATTAATTTGGTGCGTTAGGATTTGAAGAAGGTTGCAAAAGTTTTCCTTTGCAAAGAAAGGAAATGGAAAGAAAATTGTTTTCTGATGATCATGTTTGATATCCCTTATGGAAAGAAGTGAACCAACATTTGTTCCAGAATGGTTGAAAAGTACAGGCACTGTTGCTGGGGGTGGTGGCAATTCAGCCCAACATTTAGCCTCAGGTATCCTTTGACATTTCTCATTCCAGCTATATTTCATTGCAGTGTTACTGTTCGACATGTATCTGTCTGTTAGATATGTCTTTGGTATGCCTTTTTGTTTCCTAACAATTGTGTTTCTCGTTGCACTTACACTATTGTTTTTTATAGTTATTGTTAGAATGTTTGTACTAATTTTCGGAACATATGATAACTGTATTCTTGTTATTTAGATGTTTCTTCAGTGGTGAATCATGGAAGGCAGAGAAACTATAGGAATAAAAGTGATTTTGATTCCCCTCGTCATGCGTTTTTGGACCGATCATCTTCGTTGGATTCACGGAGGGGTTCTAGTAATGGTTCTGCAAAGCATGCTTACAGTAGCTTTAGTAGGAGTCACCGTGATAAGGACCGAGAAAGGGATAAAGAGAGGTCAAGTTTTGTGGACCATTGGGAGCGCAATTCTTCTGATCCTTTAGACAGTATCTTAACCAGTCGGGTTGAGAAATTAGGTATCTCTACAAGTAGGGTTGAGATGGATGCATTGCGGCGTTCTCATTCTATGGTCTCTAGGAAACAGGGTGAGGCTTTTCCTCGAAGGGTTGCAGTGGGCTCAGGAGATAGTGGTAATAGTAAACATAACAATGGCACTGATCTGCTTTCTGGGGGTGCTATTGGAAATAGCATCCACAAGGCTGTGTTTGAGAAAGATTTTCCCTCACTTGGAACTGAAGATAGGCAAACAGTCACTCAAATAACTAGAGTTTCTTCTCCTGGTTTAAGTTCACCTATTGGCAATTCAGCTTTGATTGGTGTGGAAGGGTGGACCTCAGCTTTGGCAGAAATGCCCGCTGCGGTTGGAAGTAGTAGCACAGGTTCTTTGCCTGCACCCCTAACTGCTTCTACCTCTGGTTCTGGTGGTCCAAGTGTTTCAGTTGGTCTTAATATGGCTGAAGCACTAGCACAGTCTCCTTCACGAACCCGTACTGCTCCCGAGGTAAGTGTCTCAGTCAATGGTTTCTCATACATGTATAATTTATATTTATGATTTACCTAGACATTCCAATCTTATACAGATATCTGTTATGACTCAAAGACGTGAGGAACTGGCCATTAAGCAATCAAAGCAACTGATACCAGTGACACCTTCGATGCCTAAGGGTTCGGTAAGCCAATCAACTTAAGTTTCAAAAGTATTTTCTATTAGCTGTATTAAGTCCATAGTTTTAGTCCTAATCTAGTTTGGTCCCCCTCCCTCTTCCTCCCACCTTCCTGTACATCATCTATATTCATTTGAGATCAGATGCTGGATATTCGTTTAGAAGCATCGGAACTATCTTGGAAACTTTTTCAATTTTTTATGACTCCTATGATATGTAAGGAGCTTGACGTTGATATATGTTTTTCCATGCCTGATTCTTTTTGACCGTTCTACTAAGGTACAAAACTTTGTACGTGGGTTCAGCTAAATGCTGTGTTACCTGTCTAGTTCATGTATCAACAAACCAGGTAATAGTTACATGATTTTATTGTCCCAGGTTCTCAATTCAGTGGATAAATCAAAAGCCAAACCATTAGTCAGAGCAAGTGAGATGAATATAGCTGTCAAGGGTGGGCAGCAGCAACCTTCTTCGATTCATCATGGTAATCAATCTACTCATGGTGGACATGTGAAGTCCGATATGCCAAAGACATCTGGGAAGCTTTTGGTTCTCAAACCAGGATGGGAGAATGAGGTCTCATCCCCTACTCAAAAAGATATAGCTACCCCAACAACAAATGTCAACAGCAAAGTTACATCTAGCCAAAATGCTGTTGCTGCTGTTACATCTGCTCCTGCAAGAAACTCAAACAACCCAAAGCATTCTGCAGGGGAATGTAAAGCAGCTGCCTTGAATCCAATAGCTGGGTTCACTGTCGAAAAGAGACCATCTTTGGCCCAAACCCAGAGTCGAAATGATTTTTTTAATCTCCTGAAGAAGAAGACTTCTACAAACACTTCTGCTTGTCTCTTAGATTCAAACCCTCATATTTCTTCATCCACCACAGAGAAACCTGAAGTTACAAAGGAAGTAGGGTGCTCTTCCATGATTGCTCATGCTAATGAGAATGGTTCTGCAGCAACTAGCAATGGTGGCACCTGTCAAGAGGCTCAAAGATTTTCTAATGATTGTGAAAAGAATACGAACTCCTTTCCTGTGGTTTATCCAGATGAGGAAGAGGCTGCATTCCTTCGTTCTCTTGGCTGGGATGAAAACTCCGGTGATGATGAAGGTCTTACAGAAGAGGAAATCAACTCATTTTATCAGCAGGTAAGTTATACCTTTTTTATTTTTGTGGTTTTACTTCCCTTTCACTGATAACAGGTTCATTTAATACTGGAAGTCATTCTATGACCTGATTCCCAGTATTAGTGTTTCTAATGAACTGTTTTCTATACTTGAAATTGCTTTGAGTTGTTCCTGCTCTATGCTTTCATCTACAATATGATGCATGGCCACTTTCTGTTGTTTAAAAGTAGTGCTTTTTCAAAAGTGATGTGATGTAAGAACTCTTATAAGATAATTTCTAGATGTTCGTTGCTTATTTGTTTATTGATTTGCTTTGCAGTACATGAAACGGATACCGTCTCTGAAACTGCAACCAAAGCTGGCTCAACCTATTGCAACTAATTTAGATGAAGCTTCTTCGGAATTGAGCTCATCTGACTCAGGATCTGAAGCTTGACTCTTCTATGCCCTTTTTTAGTAAAATCGAAACAAGTTCTAATTTTTGATGGCAGATGATTAGGTTTTTCTTTTTCCCACCTTTTTCTTATTTTGACGTCTTCTGTTTGCAAGGAAGCTGGTGAGTTGAGGTGGGTATGGGAAAGGTGGTGGGTTTAGCGTTTTGAGAGAGGGGTGCATTTTGCAAATAGTACAATAAGTCCTGCTCACTTATAACAAGAGATTTCTTTAGGGTTTTTCTAAGGTTGTTGGATTAGGGGAAAAAAGTTTGATATTTTGTCTGGAGTGGGAAGATGACGCTGGAAAGAAAGTTGCATCTTTTAGGGATATTTTAACTTCCATTTCCTTTCACTTTCAAGAGGGTTCAATTTTACAAGAAAAATAGCTTATTGTTGGTTTTTGATCAATTGTTTGGAAAAGGGGAAAAAAGAAATCAAAAAGTTCCATTGTTAGCAATTTGCATATCTTACTAACCTCATAACCTGTTAGAAGTTGGAAGAAGAGCTTTGGTAAACTTTGTTGCCTCTTTATAAAAAAACCCTTCAAACACAAATTACCTCATAACCAGGTCAATTTGACTTAATTTATCGAGGGCGAACAAAATTTGATTCGACTATAAAAATTGTTTTTTTGTTTTGTGTTATTTGAGCCGCGTATAAATGGTAAAGTTTAAATAATCGAAAAATTAAAATTAAAATTAAAATGACGTTTTGGTCTTCAGCTAAATAATTGATCTTAGATTTCCTTGTTTTATTAATATTTTTTCGTTTTAAGTTTTTTTATTAAATTTAAATTACATGTTCTTCAACCACTTTAAAAATTTTATATAATTTTAATGTCTTTTTTGACAATAAATTCGCCTTTTGCAATTATCCCTTAATTTTATATGTTTTTTTATTTCTTTAACTCTTTTGTTGTAAGTTTATTTTTAATTGAATTTGAACTATATGTTCCTCAAATACTTGCATAACTTTAATTCCTTTTTTACATCATTTTTTAATTTTATTTCTTAATTTTGTGTTTTATTTAATTTGGTCATTTAACTATAACTTTTTGTAAATTCTTTTTTCTCATCAATCCCTTAAATTCTTTATACTCCCATCAATACTTTATCCTCAACTTTTTTATTTAAAAATAATATTATAAATATATTATATAATTTTTAGATGGTCTTTGATTTATTAAATAATATTCTGAATTTTAGTTACACGTGTTAAATAAAAATGAATATGTATATGTTCAAAAAATTAAATAAAATTTTATTGATAAATCAATATATTCCAGGGGCCATTTTTTGGTTTAAGTCTTTAGAAAGTTATTGTAAATACCCATTTCTGTCCGGGCCTCTAAGCCCAATATTAAACTCATATCCAAATACAGACACATACCCAAAATACCCAATTACCTAAATACAAACCCAAATTAAATAACCCAAACTTAACTATCACATTAACCCTAAAAATTAAAAAAAACTTAACCCTAACAAGTTGCCAGCCGCCAGCCCCCTATATGCATCCAATCACACCACGCGCGCCACCATTGGCCACGCGCGGCGGCCACCGCCCAACGAGCTGCCACTCCAGACCTGCAAACCAGAAAAATATCAGACAACTTGTATCTTTTATGCATGTATAAAAACCTAGATCTAATATGTAATAGGGAGAGTTTTTTGGGAAGGTAAAAAAGGGCTGGATTCGAAAAAATAAAAAACAGAAGAATTTCGGTTTTGATTCGAATGCAAAAATAAAAAAGATGGTTCGATTCAAATAAAAAAGGAGTTCTGTCCTATATTTTTTCATTGTTCAAACACAAAAGAACAACACAAAAAGGGCAGCATTCGAAAGGTAAAAAAAAATATATAATATCCTTACATTTTTGTAGATCTACTCGTTTAGGGGGATTTTGGGCGAAATCGAACCTCAGATCCGAGTTCAGTACATCGAGGAGACTCGAAAAAACGGTCCCTTTCACATTTTTGGCCAACGCAAACGGCGGCGGCCCACGGCGGACCGACGATCAATCTTGGCGGCGGTCGGCTTCTGGATTACCCAGGGCTTGAGAGAAAACACCTTGGCTCATTTTTGTTTGAAATGAAAAATGATTTTTTTGTTTAATTTTAAATTATATACAGGTGTTTAAAAGTGGAGAAATTTCATAACAGGTCCCCCTTCCCATCCGTTTTTTTAAATGTGACATGCCTCATGGTTTAATCACCTCTTTGGTCCCTGAAACTTTTGATTGTTTTGTGATTTCGTCATTTTTCAGTTTTTTAAAGTTTCTGTTTTTTATTTTAGCCATTTTGTTTTTTAATTATGTATATTATTATTATTATATTTATTATTATTATTATTATTATTATTATTATTATTATTATTATATATGTATATATATATATTTTCCCTATTACATTATTACGTTTTTTTGCATTTGTGTATATATATATATATATTTATTAATAATATTATCTTAATATTATATATTTTGTTTTCTTACCATATATTATACGTTTTTATTTATATATGAAAATTATTATTTCCATTATTACGCGTATATATATATATTATTTTCTTATATTATATTATTTCACATATATATATATATATGTATTATTATCATTATTTCATAATATATATTATTGTTATATATATATATATATTATAATATACGTTTTAACATGTTTATTATTATTGTATGCAAAATTCATATATTTAGTATATTATGCATATTATATTACATTATATTTAAAATATTATAAGATATACGTACATTATTATTTTCATTTATTACCATTTTTATTATGTAATATACGCGCATTATATTTTATATATATATTATTTTATTAAACTTGCATATATATTGTTGTTTATTTATATTTCTGATATATTTTTTGACTCGGCCAATTTAAGGGAATATTTTTCACTTTATTTCGGAATCCGGCTAGGAAGTGACATCCTGACTCATTCAGGTGTCATTCTCCTCGATTTTTGTAAATAAGGAGATATTCTCCTTAGGCCGCTTTTTGGGATTAAATTTTAAATTAAAAATCAAATTTTTATTTCCTTGCAATGACAACGCTCAATCAATGAGGTACCAATTTTGGGCGTTGTGGGGGTGCTAATCCTTCCCCCACGCGTAATCGACTCCCGAACCCAAATGTTTTAGAATCTCTAGTTACCTTTTAACGGTGTTCGGCCTACCAAAGTGGTTGGTGGCTACTCCATCCATTTTTATTTTCCATCCGTTTTTTATATTTTCCCTCTATTTTCATCATTTTCCATTTTTTAATGTTATGGTGTTCTGTTGGGAGCGTCATCTCGGTATCTGGGTGACGTCTTCTTTGGTATCGTAAAAACAACCATTTTTTTCTATTTTTCGTAGAGGGAGTAAAAACACGTAAAACCCATGTTACGACAGATAGCGACTCTGCTGCGGACATTTTTAAGAGAGTCAGGCCAACGTTGATTTTTGTGTTGTCTCGCAATAAATTTAAAAATTCGATTCGATTTAATTTTTAATCCCTTAGCATTCATGCATGAGCTTTCTACCTGGACTCATCAACCCTTAAGTGGGAGAGATTACTTCGTTTCGTGGGGTCTTCACCTTCGTAGTGTTGTAATGTGCTCCTGGAGTACTAGTCCTTATATTTTGTGGGGGTTTCACCCCCGTATGGCATAAGGATCGTATTCCCCTGAATCGATGTCCTCGCGACAGTTCGGGTACCCTTTCCTTTAGATCCGAGCCACATATAATGAGCCGTAAGAGCCAACCTTTTAAGCCATGCGAAACTCTGCCCGTTTAGCGGTCACCCTTTTTAGGCTTTGGTGCCTTTATTTGTTTTATGTACAGTTTTTTACCTTTTTTTACCATTTAATTATTTCATTTGATTATTTTATTTTGAACTGACCCCATTTCTTTTTTAATCGCATCATGTTAATTGCATGACCCATCATTTGAATTTCTTACTTTCATTCGCACCAAGTACTGATTCACGACTGGTTCCCAATTTGAAAAAAAGTTATCATCGGGAGAAAATTTAGTACCCTAGATATCAATGCAACATTCAAAGTTGCGAACAAATCCCGTAAGTTCGGAAGTTAAGCAGCGGAAACCATTTTTGAATTAGTACCTCCGCATCTAGGACATACACATTGCATTTACATGCATACATTCATAATTTTGGGACCGGTCCCCGGGATGTCCCGTGCCAGCAATGCCCAGTAAAGCGAAAGTTGATCGATCCAACACTTTACCGAACCGATGCAAAAGCCCAGTCCATGGGCATTTTTAGGAATGATCATCGCGTATACCATGCCTCCACAAGGCCCCATGTCCAGGGGCATTTCTAGACGAAGTTCAATGGAAATAATTTTAGGGCATGCACCCGAAAAGATAACTTCACAGGAAGATGATCAAAGCCAAGGAAGATTGGGGGCATCTCCTCGAAACAAGTTTAGGAAACTCAATGTCGACCAACATGAAGTCAGGTGCATCCCTTTATGGGGCAAAAAAAATCATTCACGCATTCATTGAGATCATTTAACATCGAGTGCATACATCATACATTCATACGAATTATCATGCATTAGGCATAAAGTTAGGGGCATCCATCATGAATTTATTTTTTTGACTGAAACACATAAACAGGTCCATGAAGGAGACCGAAGAACTTCAATCACAGGGGCAACAACATGATAATCAACCTCTAGCCCTAAAGAAGGCCGAATATGCAGACAAGCTCAAACATCCAGCTCAATGGCAAAATTTTGAACATTTACTAATTAATGTTCTTCTTCATTTTCAGGTCTCGCGCTACCATTGATGGCAACAGATTAAAGTTTTTTCTGGATCTCGACTCTTCGACAGTGATGTAGCGGATCCTACTTTTTCCCGATCTCGCCTCTTCGTCAGTGGTGTTGCAAGATCAAAATTTTTGCTGGATCTCATTTTCGTCAGTGGTGTAGTGGATCTCATTATTTCCAGATCATGTCTTTCCGCCAGTGGTGTAGCAGATCAAACTCGTTCCAGATCTTGCCTCTCCGTCAGTGGCGTAGCAGATCAAGCATTTTTCTGGGCTATACCTCCGTCAATGTTGGTAGTCCAACTTAATTCAGATATTGTCTCTCCGTCAGTGGTGCAGCAGATAAACCCTATCCAGGTCTCGTTTTTTCATCGGTGTCGCAGCTAGACCAAACTTTTTCCTCGGATATTGTATCTTTCGTGTAGTTGTAGCTCAAAAAATTTCAAAAAAATAAAAAAAAAAGAAAAAAGAAATCCAAAATCCAAAAAATCAAAAAAAAGAAAAAAAACAAAAATCAAGAAAAATAAAAAAATCAAAGATTCATCATCTGATCCTACCCCTCCATTGATGGAGTGGTTAGGTGTTAAATGTGTAAAAGTACTATATTTTTACCCTATTTACTCTTAATTATTGCTAGACTTAGGCTCATTTTAGTTGCATATTTAGTCATTCATACATAATTTCATTGTTTCCTTCTCCGACATGCTTGATTACATAAATTGGTTGTTTTTCGTAGAAAAAGGTACTGCTAGTGTATGTTTGTATGTGCAGGATCAAATTGCCCAAGTGGGGAGGAAATTGCCGAAGCAATTTCCGCGGCAATAAAGGACAAGAGGATGTGGCTGCCGATTTTATGGGATTAAATTCTAGAAGATTTAAAATTCAATGAAGATATCCAAAGGAGATTTATTCCCAAAAGTTCAAAAGGAATATTTGGAAAGTAAATAGATAAAAGATATGTATTTCTTTTACATTCAATGCCAATTTAAACTCATACTTTCCAAATATAATTTGACCTAGCCATCCCCTATTTAAAGGAGGCAAGCACCAAGCCATGAACTAAATTTAATTGGCTTGGGTTATTGTGTTTTTGTGGTTGTGAGACGTTTGTATTTTGTTTAGGTTTTTGAGTTGCAATTCAATTTCAAAGTTTGTTTATTCTTGGTTCTTAATATTGGTTGCGAGTGAATTGGGAGAGGATCTCGTGATTTCAATCATCTATTTATCTAATATCGGGAGAGTTAGATTCAAGAAACGAATGAGCATGGTTTTTTATACAAACGAAAGTTGGTGAAGACTAATTCAGCTTAGGGATAAGTAATGAATTTCAACGGCTAAGAGGAGCGCAAGATTGGTTGTTGTTCACCCTTGGTTCAGGCAGGGATGTATTATTAAGACGTGTGCAATTAACAGTATTTCGCGTTAGGGATAACGAGGAATTATTGAAGAACACTTCGCCAAACTTTGGAAGTGGATGCTCAATTGCCCATGCAATCGACCCATTCTTAATTGCCCAGGCAATCGCGGGAGCATTGCCCAGGCAATCCGATCAGACAACGCGGGGGAATTGCCCTGGCAACCGTCTAGGCAACACGACAAAATTGCCCTGGCAAACGACCAGGCAATTGCAACCAAGCTGCCCTGGCAATCGACTAGGCAATCGTAACAGAATTGCCCTGGCAATCCGGCTGCTACTCAATCACCACGGTGGTCCATTCGATCATCACCCCACGAGTCACGATAACCCAGCCTACTCTCTCTCATTTGATTACATCTCTTCTTAGTTTACTTATTTCTTTTAATTTACTCGTCAAAATCAACTTCTATTATCAATTGTGTTTTTATTTTTACAGTGCAAGAAGTTAGATTCTTGAAGTAGCATCAATCCATGTGGAGACGATATCTAATCTATAATATAACTTGTGAAGTGTACACTTGCACCAATTGCGAAACACTCTAAACACGCAACAAGTTTTTGGCGCTGTTGCCGGGGATTGGCAATAGTGACTTTGTTTTTAAATTCTTGCACCTTTATTTCTTTTTGTTTTGTTTTATTTACTTTTCGGTTTCAAGGGATTTACAATTTTGGTTTTGCATCTGTGTATGACCAGGGCGAAACCAAAATCACCAGAATACCTGTTTGAACCCGAGATAGAACGAGTTCTACATAGGAGAATACGTGAGCATAGAGCAGTAATGGCAGATCCTATTGTTCCAGACGGCAATCAAAATAATGTGGCAATAGGAGGAGGAGCTCAAATCGAACAACCAATGCATGTCAGGAATAGACCAATTTGAGACTACCTAGGGAAGGATCTAAACGGTCTTAAACCAGGAGTTATCACACCTGAAATAGAAGCTGTCCACTTCGAATTGAAACCTGTGATGTTCAACATGATCAACACAATTGGACAATTTGGAGGATTGGCCACTGAAGATGCCAGACAACATCTCAAATCATTCATGGAGATTTGCAATTCCTTCAAACTACAAGGAGTCCATGAGGATGTCCTAAGGTTGAAATTATTTCCCTATTCACTGAGGGATAGGGCAAAAACGTGGTTAAATAGTATTCCATCTGGATCTATAGGATCTTGGATGGATTTATGTCATAACTTCATTGCTAGATTTAGTTCTACAAATATCACTGATAAATTACGTAATGATATTACTTCTTTTCGGCAGGCAGATAATGAGTCCATGTATAAGGTGTGTGAGTGATACAGAGAGCTTTTACACAAATGTCCCATGCACGGATTCTCATTGTGGACACAAGTGATGATGTTCTACAACTCAGTGAATACGCCGATAAGGATGATGCTAGATGTCTCGGCAAATGGCATACTACTTGACAAGTCACATGTGGAGGCAATAGAGATTCTAAACCATCTTGCCAAGAACGAATATCAATTCCCAACTACCCGAAGGGGAATAGTAAGATGAAACGCCACGATAAATGAGTTGGATTCATCGGGATCAATTTCTGCACAATTGGCTACACTAACCAATTTGGTTAAGAATATGCAGCGACCAAACAACACACAGGAGATCAAGGTAGTAGATTCAATTTGTGATTTATGTAATGGTAACCATGATTCTTATGAGTGTTTACAGAACCCAGAATCAAGCTTTTATGTTGGAAACTATAACCGGAACAACAATGTGACGTCCAACACTTACAATCTAGCCTGGAAGAAGCATCCAAATTTCTCATGGAGCAATCAAAATAATCAGAGTACACAAACATCAGGATTCCAGCAGAATATGCAACGGCAACAGATTCCGCAGCAACAATCGACACAATCTAGTTCTTTAGAAAATTCTCTTAAGGTTTTTATGTTAAAAATTGAATCTTATATGGTTGAGAATAGTAGTTTTATGAAAAGGACTGACGCTTTCATTAACAGGAATGAGATGAGATTGCAAAATCAAGAGGCAGCCTTGAAATCATTGGAGACACAAGTAGGGCAATTCGCTCAAAACTTGAATACAAGACCCCTTGGCGGACTACCTATGCAAAAGAGAACACTCAACCAGCAGAACGATCTCATATGCAAAAAGACACTAAAATTGATGAATCGGCAATTGCCCCGGTAATTCTCGTATGCAAAGCAGTTCCAATTGCCCTGATAATTCCCAACGTCCAAGCAGCTCAAATTGCCCCGACAATTCCTGATGCTCGGGCAATTAACGATAAAAAGATAAACCCAAAAAAAGGAAGAGAAAATCCGAATTCCACCTCAATTCCCACAAAGGTTGAAACGACAGCAGCAAGAATGTTAATTCAAGATATTCCTAGACATCTTGAAGCAAGTTCACATTAATTTGCCATTGGTAGAAGTGATAGAGAAAATGTCAAACTATGCCAAGTTACTTAAAGACATTGTCTCTAAGCAAACAAGGCTAGGTGTGTTTGAAATAGTGGCAGTGACAGAAGGATGCATGGCAATGCTACACAACCGCATGCCACCTAAACTTAAGGATCCCGGCAGTTTCACTATACCATGTGCTATCAGAAATCACTATGTTGGGAAAGCCTTGTGTGATATGGGAGCAAGCATAAACCTCATTCCGAAATCTGTTTTCCAGAGATTAGGAATAGGGAAGGCGAGGCCAACAACAGTGATGCTTCAACTTGCAGACAGATCCTATGTACATCTAGAGGGAAAAATTGAGGATATTATGGTAATAGTTGATAAATTTATTTTTCCCGCTGATTTTATTGTTTTAGATTATGAAGCAGATAAGTCCGCACCCATCATACTTGGAAGACCTTTCTTAGCAATAGGAAGAACCTTGATCGATGTAGAGAAAGGAGAGCTCACTATGAGGGTGAATGACCAACAAGTCAAACTCAATGTCTTCTAAACTCTTAAGCATACTGATGAACCGGAAGAATGCCAAGCCATTCATGCCACCACCGAATTCAATTTTGATGTAGAAGATAATTGCCTCGGCAATTACAGTGCCGAACCAGAAAACCCTGAAGAACTGATCGACGAGGAGCTTGATGAGGCAAACTGGATAGTGAGTCGACCAGGTAAGTATTTTGAACCATTGGACTATTCAGGTAAGGAAGGAAAACTTGAAAAACCTTCTATTGAGCAACCACCGATACTTGAATTGAAACCATTGCCAGGGCAATCAAAATATGCGTATTTGGGAAACGATAACACTCTACCTGTGATAATTTCTTCTAAGTTGCAGCCTGAACAGGAAAGGAGATTGATTGATATGTTAAAGCTTCACAAGAAGGTAATCGGATGGACAATTGTCGATTTTCAGGGAATTAGCCCGACGGCATGTATGCATAAAATCCTTTTAGAGGATGACCATAAACCGGCAATTGAGGCACAAAGAAGACTTAACCCTGCTATAAAGAAAGTCGTGAGGAAAGAAATCATCAAGTGGCTTGATGCCGATATCATATATCCTATCTCCGACAATACATGGGTAAGTCCGGTACAATGTGTACCGAAAAAAGGGAGGTATAACAGTGGTAAGTAACGAAAGCAGCAGACTCATTCCAGCTAGGACTGTGACCGGTTGGAGGGTTTGTATGGACTATCGAAAGTTGAATAAAGCTACTAGAAAAGATCACTTCCCTTTACCTTTTATTGACCAAATGCTTGACCGTCTTGCAGGGAAATCTTTTTATTGTTTTCTTGATGGTTACTCAGGTTATAACCAAATTGCCATAGCACCGGATGATCAGGAAAATACCACTTTTACATGCCCATATGGTACTTGTGCATTTCAAAGGATGTCATTCGGTTTATGTAATGCCCCGACAACCTTTCAAAGATGCATGATGGCAATTTTCTTCGACATGGTAGAAGACTTCCTCAAAATATTCATTGATGCTTTTTTGGTATTTGGGGATAGTTTTGACAATTGCCTTGGCAATTTGGAGAAGGTAATGTCACGATGTGAAGAATCCGATCTAGTGCTAAATTGGGAGAAGTGACATTTTATGGTGGACGAAGGTATTATGCTCGGCCATAAAATCTTTTCCAAAGGAATCAAAGTGGATAGAGCTAAAGTGGACGTGATCGAAAGATTGCCACCACCAACTTCAGTCAAAGGAATCTGAAGTTTCCTCGGACATGCAGGTTTTTACAGAAGGTTTATTCATAATTTTTCTAAAATTTCTAAACCATGATGTAATTTGCTTGAACAGGATAAGGCTTTCAACTTTGATGAATCTTGTGCCACGGTATTTGAAGCCCTGAAAAAGTAACTTGCTTTGGCACCTATTGTGGTACCACTCGATTGGACCTTACCTTTTGAACTTATGTGCGACGCAAGTGATTATGCGGTAGGGGCTATTTTAGGGCAGCGCAAAGGTAAGATTTTTCATGTAATTTACTACGCTAGTAAAACTCTAAATGACGCACAATCAAATTACACCGCCATGGAGAAAGAATTGCTAGCGGTAGTCTTTGCATTCAATAAGTTCTCCTACTTGATTTTTACTAAGGTAATTGTTCATACTGATCATTCGGCAATTAAGTACCTATTTGCTAAGAAAGATGCCAAACCTTGCTTAATTTGTTGGATTTTACTTTTACAAGAACTTGACATCGAAATTAAGGACAGAAAAGGAACAGAGAACCAGGTTGCCAATCACTTATCAAGGTTGGAAAAAGACGATGAAGATTCAGACTTCTTGGAGATCCATGACACATTCTCGGATGAGCAATTACTAGTTGCCTCGGTAACTCCCTAGTATACCGATTTAGTCAATTTTTTGGTTAGTGGTATTTTGCCTTATAATCTTACTCTCCAAGGAAAGAAGCGGTTCCGACATGATGCTAAGCATTATTATTGGGACGGACCTCTTTTGTTTAAACAATATGCAAATCAGGTGATAAGACGATGTGTTCCCGATGAGAAACAAGACAATGTGTTTCGGCAATGCCACTCTTCACCCTATGGAGGCTATTTTGCAGGAACACGCACCGCAGCCAAAGTCATACAATCCAACTTTTATTGGCCTACACTTTACAGAGATGCCTAAGAATTTTACAAGCAGTGTGATCGATGTCAAAGAACAGGCAATATTTCTAGGCGACATGAGATGCCGCTACAGAATATCCTTGAAGTCGAGCTACTTGATGTATGAGGTATTGATTTCATGGGACCGTTCCCATCCTCCTTCGGCAATCTCTATATCTTACTTGTCGTTGACTATGTTTCTAAATGGGTTAAAGCGGCTGCAGTGCCTAGAAACGATTCCAAGACTATGCAGAAATTCTTGAAGAAAAACATCTTCACACGATTCGGGACACCAAGGGCAATTATTAGCGATAGGGGCACACACTTTGACAATAGGTTAATTGCCAAGATATTGGGGTGATTTGGAGTGACGCACAAAATTGCCTCGGCATATCATCCACAGACAAACGGACAAGCTGAGATTTCAAATCGTGATTGAAGGTTATACTTGAAAAAGTTGTTAATCCTTCTCGAAAGGATTGGTCCACAAGAATTGATGAAGCACTATGGGCCTATCGAATAGCATTCAAGACACCTTTAGGTATGTCACCTTACAGACTTGTTTATGGAAAGACTTGCCACTTGCCGGTAGAAATCGAGCATAAGGCTTATTGGGCAACTAAAACCGTTAACATGGATTGTGAGAGTGCAGGGAAAAAGCGATTATTGGACCTCAATGAGATTGAAGAAATTCATGCCATAGCCTACGACAACACAAGAATTTACAAGGAGAAAACGAAGCATTGGCATGACAAGAAGCTATTGTCGCGACAATTTTTGCCCGGGCAATTAGTTATTCTTTTCAATTCTCGGTTAAAACTCTTTCCAGGAAAATTGAAATCAAGATGGTCTGGGCCATTCAAAGTAGTAAAACCATTCTCCCATGGTGCTGTGATAATCAAGTCCACCATTGAGGGACATGAATTCAAAGTTAACGGACAAAGATTGAAGCACTATGTCGGTGCCCATGTTGAGCGAGACAAGGAAGTGGTTACTCTAGAAGATGCATAATCATGCTCTCCTTTAGTTTTGTTTTGTTTTTAATTTTGGACTTTTTTATTTTTTTGTTTTTTTATTTCGTCCTTTAATTTTTAAATCTTATTTTTCCATATTTATTTATGTCGTCATTTAAATTTTAATTCTTATATTTCCATATTTATTTTTCCATATTTGTTTTAGAATGTTTAATTTTAATTTTCCATATTTATCTTTTTAATTAATGCTTATCTTTTTATTTGTGTTTGAATTTTAGGAAAAGAGTTCAAGACAATGAGGAGTTGGATTTAAAAAAAGGGAAGTTTGCATTTAAAGAATAATGGGCTGATTTTAAGGGATTACAAAGGACTATGTGAGTAATAATTTTTACCCTAATTTTTACCCCTTCTATTACCCTAGCCGCCTAACCCTCTATAATCACCCAGTACCCTTTGCCGCATACCCCTACCAATCCCCTGTTCATCTTTTTATTTCATCATTCTTTTCTACTTTCTTATCTTTCCTACCATTAGCCGAAACTCACCCTTTCCGTATCCAACTTCATTTTCAAACTTTTAACTCCATCAACTCCCTCTTCTACTCTTTGAAATCTCAAGTTTTCTTTAATTTTATTTGTTTTCTTCCAACCACAAACACAACCACCACGGCCAAAAATCTCAAAAGCATGGATCACCCAAGTTTATCCAATGAACCACAATTCCGCCGCTTTGCAACAACACAAATTGAGGAGAAATATTGAGCAAAGTTTGTAAATCGTAAGGTATGAGAGGAGCAAAAATTCGCTTACAACGTTTCTCAAAAGAACCTTGGCCTCGAGGAGTTCATCTTCAAAGTTATCGAGCATCACAAGTGGCAAATACTTTGCCATCAACCAAAGGGCGGCAATGTATCATGGGTAAGAGAATTTTATGCTCATTCTCCTAACCCAAACAATCCCTATGTCTATGTTCGTGGCAGGGCTATCCCTATAGATACCGACACCATCAACACCTTCTACGGGATATACATAGAGAAAGATGAACATAAAGCTTTTGTGGATAACATCACGGTCGAAGAAGTCGAAAAGGTGTCCCAAGACTTCACCATTGAAGGAGCCGAATGGAACAAATTAGCTTTAAAAGGGACGGTAAACCGCATTATGTTAAAACCCGAAGCTAAATTGTGGAACAAGTTTGTTAAATCTTGCTTAATGCCCACCACACACAACACCACAGTTTCTTATTCTCGCATTTTATTGATTCATTCTATTTTGAACAAGCGAATTATTAATGTTAGACAAATAATATGTGATGAGATATTTGTTTGTAGTCAAAAAGATGTAGGTTCTCTTTTCTTTCCGTGCTTAATCTCTCAACTATGTCAGAAAGAGAATGTGCCAAGCGATCTAATGGACGAGAAGTTGCCTTCTAAAATCGGGCGAAACCAAACTCAATACTTGAAGTTTATGGGTGAGGGAATGACGAAAGAACATGAAGAGCCAAAGATAACCTCAACAGCAAAAATTGCCCGGGCAACCAAAATTACCTCGGCAATTCCAGATGCCTCGACAATTCCAGCTAAACACACCTCGGCAATACCGGCAGAACATGGTAATTCCAGATTCCCGGGCAAGTGCATCCGCGTCGGCAAGCATGGATAGAATAATGGAGATGCTCCGTCTAAATCTGACCGATTAGAGAGAATGGAGGCCCGACAATTACAATTCATATGGTATATGAGAGACCATAATGTAGCAATCACACGAGTGATCCTTGAGAAGTACCCCAACAACACCGTGTCTTTTCCGGTGTTTTTTGCCAACCTATTTGCCCCAGCAACTGATGATACCACGACAACTACTGCACAAGACAAAGATTCAGACAAGAACATACCAGAACCAATGAATTCGCCAACGGTCGAGCCACCAAAGTCGAAGCACAAAGCTCTATCATTGAAGAGACCGAAGAAAGAATGAACAAAACGATAAGGTTACGAAAGTGAAGCCACCAGTCGCACGCGCTAAACCACCTAGAACAATAAAGAGAATCAAGCATACGACCTGAAAAAAACTCATCATCCAAGGTGACGACCTTTCCGACTAACTCATTTGCATTTTAATTTTATTCTTTTTGTACTTGCACGTATTGAGGATGATGCTTCTCTTGAGTTTGGGGGTGTTGCTTCTAGTTAGTTTCATGTTTAGTTTCATATCTTTTTAGTAATAGCATATAGGTTGCCTATATTACTTGCCATGCCTTTGATTGGATTAAATTTGCATAGACTTGTTGGATATTCTATGATGAGTTTACCACTGCACTTAATTGATAGAACTTTTAATTTTAGGATGTGAATGGATAACACTTAGAATTCGACTATGATGCTAAATAAAAATTCATACTGTTGTGACTTTATTGATTAAAGAAGACTTAGTGAACTTAGGTTGCTTAAAATTGGGTTTATTGCTCGTGAACTAGAGTGTCCAAAACTAGCTCTAGTTGAAAAAAAATGAAAAAAAATTGCATGTTTTGCTAGAGGTGCCCGAAACTGGCTCTAGTAGAAAAAGAAAACAATAAAAGAAAAAAAAGTGCATGCTATGCTAGAGGTGCCCGAAACTGGCTCTAGTAAAATAAAAATACCACGGTAATAATAAACCTATTGTTCACATGGAATCCTGAAAATCAACTTGTACACAAGTCCACACACATATTGTCACGAGCATTATAGTTTAATTCTGGGTAAAGTTTGTGCCATCCGAAGAATTGAAAAGCAATCATACTTTGCTCCACGGTTCTGAGGTTTGAAGTCAAGTTTAAAGCATGTTTTTGATGATTGAAGCCTTGGCAGGTAATTGTTAGTTTTGCATTGCTTGAGGACAAACAATAGTTCGAGTTTGGGGTGTGTTAAGTGTGTAAAAGTACTATATTTTTACCCTATCTACTCTTAATTATTGCTAGACTTAGGCTCATTTTAGTTGCATATTTAGTCATTCATGCATAATTTCATTGTTTCCTTCACCGACATGCTTGATTACATAAATTGGTTGTTTTTCGTAGAAAAGGTACCGCTAGTGTATGTTTGTGTGTGCAGGATCAAATTGTCCAAGTGATGAGAAAATTGCCGAAGCAATTGTCGCGGTAATAGAAGACAAGAGGATGTGGCTGCCAATTTTATGGGATTAAATTCTAGAAGATTTGAAATTCAATGAAGATATCCAAAGGAGATTAATTCCCAAAAGTTCAAAAGAAATATTTAGAAAGTAAATAAATAAAAGAGATGTATCTCTTTTACATTCAATGCCAATTTAAACTCATACTTTCCAAATATAATTTGACCTAGCCATCCCCTATTTAAAGGAAGCAAGCCGTCACAAGAAGAGAGAAGAGAGGAGGCTGTCGAGATTTTCTTTATTTTCTTGTGTTTATTTTGCACCAAGCCATGAACTAAATTTAATTGGCTTGGGTTATTGTGTTTTTGTGGTTGTGAGACGTTTGGATTTTGTTTAGGTTTTTGAGTTGCAATTCAATTTTAAAGTTTTTTCATTCTTGGTTCTTAATATTGGTTGCGAGTGAATTGGGAGATGATCTCGTGATTTCAATCATCTATTCATCTAATATCGGGAGAGTTAGATTCAAGAAACGAATGAGCATGGTTTTCATACAAACGGATGTTTGTGAAGACTAATTTGGCTTAGGGATAAGTTATGAATTTCAACGGCTAAGAGGAGCGCAAGATTGGTTGTTGTTCACCCTTGGTTCACGCAGGGATGTATTATCAATACGTGTGTAATTAACAGTATTTCGCGTTAGGGATAACGAGGAATCATTGAAGAACGCTTCGCCGAACTTTGGAAGTAGATGCTCAATTGCCCATGCAATCGACCCATTCTTAATTGCCCAGGCAATTGCGGGAGCATTGCCCTGGCAATCCAATCAGACAATACGTAGGAATTGCCTTGGCAACCGTCCAGGCAACATGGCAGAATTGCCCTGGCAAACAACGAGGCAATTGCAACCAAATTGCCCTGGCAATCGACTAGGCAATCGTAACAGAATTGCCCTGGCAATCCGGCTGCTACTCAATCACCACGACGGTCCATTCGATCATCACCCCACGGCTCACGATAACCAGGCCTACTCTCTCTCTCATTTGATTACATCTCTTCTTAATTTACTTGTTTCTTTTAATTTACTCGTCAAAATCAACTCCTATTATCAATTGTGTTTTTATTTTTACAGTGCAAGAAGTTAGATTCTTGAAGTAGCACCAATCCCTATGGAGACGATATCTAATCTATACTATAAATTGTGACGTGTACACTTGCACCAATTACGGAGCACTCTAACACGCAACATTAGGTCCAAATTATCATCATCCGATCTTGTTCCTCCGTTGATGGTGTAGCCAGGTCTAAGTTACTCTCTTCCGATCTTGTTCCTCTGTTGATGAAGTAACAAGGTTCAAATTGCAATATCCACTCTCACCTCTTGCGTTGATGGAGAGGTTAAGTACAAGTTACAGTTGTTCGAGCCGCCCTTTGCGTTCATGGAGTGGTGGGTCCAAGTTAGTTTCATCCAGTTTTGTTCTTCCGTTGATGGCGTAACAAGTTCCAAATTGCAGACATCCAATCATGCATCTTGCATTGATGGAGAGGTTAGGTACAAGTTGCAGCTGTTCAGTCCAGCCTCTTACGTTGATGGAGTGGTTGTGTCCAAGCTGTTTTCTTTCGGTCTTCTTCCTCCGTGATGGCGTAACAAGGTCCAATTACAGATATCCAATCCTACCTCTTGCGTTGATGGAGAGGTTGAGCCCAAGATATCAGATCATGTCCCTCCATTGATGGTGTGTCCGGGTTTATGTTGCCATTCGTTCTTACTCCGTCTTTAATGGCGTAGTAAGGTCCAAGTTACGGTTCATTCCTGCTTCTCCGTTGATGATGTAGTAAGGTTTGAGTTGCTGTTATCCAGATTCTGCTCCTCCGTTGATAGTGTGGTAGAGTCTAAGTTACCTGATCATGTCTTTCCATTGATGGTGTGGTTGGGCTCAAGTTATTGACCGTTCTTACTCTATCTTTGAGGGCGTAGTAAGGTCCAAGTTGCGGTTCATTACTGCTCCTCTATTGATAGTGTAGTAAGGTTTGAGTTGCTGTTATCCAGATTCTGCTTCTCCGTTGATGGTCTGGTAGAGTCTAAGCTATTCGATCATGTTCCTCCGTTGATAGTGTGATAGGGTTCAAGTTGTCATTTGTTCTTACTCTGTCGTTGAGGGCGTAGTAAGGTCCAAAGTGTGGTTCACCCCTACTTCTCCGTTGATGGTGTAGTAAGGTTTGAGTTGTTGTTATCCAGATTTTGCTTCTCCGTTGATGGCGTGGTAGAATCCAAGTTACCCGATCTGGTCCCTCCGTTGATGGTGTGACTGGGTTTACGTTGTCGTTCGTTCTTACTCTGCCGTTGAGGGCATAGTAAGGTCCAAGTTGTTTTTCATTCCTGCTCCTCCGTTGATGGTGTAGTAAGGTTTGAGGTGCTGATATCCAAATTCTGCTTCTCCGTTGATGGCGTGGTAGAATCCAAGTTACCCGATCCGGTCCCTTCGTTGATAGTGTGGCTAGGTTTATGACGCCGTTCGTTCTTACTCTATCGTTGAGGGCATAGTAAGGTCCAAGTTGATGTTCATTCCTGCTCTTCCGTTGATGGTGTAGTAAGGTTTGAGTTGCTAATATCCAGATTCTGTTTCTTCGTTAATGGCGTGGTAGAATCCAAGTTACCCGATCCGGTCTCTCCGTTAATGGTGTGGCTGGGCTCAAGCTGGATCAAACTATTTTAACAAGTCCGATAGAAATGTCGGCACAACGTGCTTAAACACGGTAAAGTTTAAGACAATGGATAATTCAAATATCCATCGAAAATTCATTTTCATGAATGGCCGAAGGAAAATAAATCCTTTGAAAAATCCAACATCATGATTGGTACAAACTGATTGTACCTAGGGGAATGGTACAACTAGCCCGGAGCAAACAGCTACCGGTAAAGGCAACTCAAAACCGTTAATCCTTGTGCATTTGGGAAAAATACAAATGAAATTCTGTATCAAAATTTACCAACTTTCGGTCTTGCCTCCTCGTCGGTATTGTAGTTGGGCCAAATTTTCATCTTTCGATCATGTGTCTTCATCAGTGTTACTGCGGGATCAAGTTTTGCAAACCTTGTCTCTTCGTCAGTGTTGCAGCTAAGTAAAATTTTCTCCAGGCATTGCGTCGCCTTCAGAGTCGTAGCAAGCCGAGTTCATTTTGTCTCCTCCAACGAATCACCTCAGATTTTGTCTTCTCCAGCGGACCCCCCATTTTGAAGATTTTTGCTTTAAAGAGTGGCAAGAAGAACAAACGAAGCCCAAAGAAGAAGCGGTGGCCAGAGAAGGAACCCAGACCCGATCGAACAAAAATGGTTACTCTTTTGTCTTTGCCCTATTCCTGTTATACATCAATGCGCAAAGAGTGGCAGCTGTAAGTACTCATTTTTGTTCGGGCCTCTAAGCCCAATATTAAACTCATATCCAAACACAGACTTATACCCAAAATACCCAATTACCCAAATACAGGCCCAAATTAAATAACCCAGGCCCAACTATCACATTAACCCTAAAAATTAAAAAAAAGCTAACCTTAACAAGTTGCCAGCCGTCAGCCCCCCATTTGCATCCAATCACACCGCGCGTGGCTGCCACCGCCCACCTTGCCGGCCACCGCCCAACGAGCTGCCACTCCAGACCTGCAAACTAGAAAAAATATCAGACAACTTGTATCTTTTATGCATGTATAAAAACCTAGATCTAATATGCAATAGGGAGAGTTTTTTGGGAAGGTAAAAAAGGGTTGGATTCGAAATAATAAAAAACAGAAGGATTTCAGTTTTGATTCAAATGGAAAAAGAAAAAAGACGGCTCGATTCAAATAAAAAATGAGTTATATCCTATATTTTTTCATTGTTCAAACACAAAAGAACAACACAAAAAGGGCAGCATTCGAAAGGTAAAAAATATAATATCCTTACATTTTTGTAGATCTACTCGTTTATGGGGTTTTTGGTGAAATCTGACCTCAGATCCGAGTTCAGTACATGGAGGAGACTCGAAAAGACGGTCCATTTCACGTTTTTGGCCGCCGGTGGCCCACAGCGGACCGGTGATCAATAATGGTGGCGGCCTGCTTCTAGATTACCCAGGGCTTGAGAGAAAACACCTTGGCTCATTTTTGTTTGAAATGAAAAATGATTTTTTTGCTTAATTTTAAGTTATATACCGGTGTTTAAAAGTGGAGAAATTGCATAATAGGTCCCCCTTCCCATCCGTTTTTTTAAATGTGGCATGCCTCATGGTTTAATCACCTCTTTGGCCCCTGAAACTTTCAATTGTTTTGCAATTTCGTCATTTTTCAGTTTTTTAAAGTTTCTGTTTTTTATTTTAGCCATTTTGTTTTTTTTATTATTTATATTATTATTATATATGTATTTATATATATTTTTCCCTATTACGTTATTACTTTTTTTTACATTTGTATATATATATATATATATTTATTATTAATAATATTATCTTAATATTATATATTTTTTGTTTTCTTACCATATATTATACTTTTTTATTTATATATGAAAATTATTATTACCATTATTACGCGTATATATATATATATATATTATTTTCTTATATTATATTATTTCACGTATATATATGTATTATTATCATTATTTCATAATATATATTATTGTTATATATATCATAACATACGTTTTAACATGTTTATTATTATTGTATGCAAAATTCATATATTTACTATATTATGCATATTATATTACATTATATTTAAAATATTATAAGATACACGTACATTATTATTTTCATTTATTACGATTTTTATTATGTAATATACGCGCATTATATTTTATATGTATATTATTTTATTAAACTTGCATATATATTGTTGTTTATTTACATTTCATATATATTTTTTGACTCGTCAATTTAAGGGAATATTTTCCACTTTATTTCGGAATTCGGCTAGGAAGTGATATCCTGACTCATTCAAGTGTCATCCTCCTCGATTTTCGTAAATAAAGAAATGTTCTCCTTAGACCGCTTTTTGGGATTATATTTTAAATTAAAAATCGAATTTTTATTTCCTTGCAATGACAACACTCAATCAACGCGATACCAATTTTGGGCATTGTGCGGGTGCTAATCCTTCCACATGCGTAACCGACTCCCGAACCCAAATGTTTTAGAATCTCTGGTTACCTTTTAACGGTGTCCGACTTACCAAAGTGGCCAGTGGCGACTTCATCCATTTTTATTTTTCATCCGCTTTTTTATATTTTCCCTCTATTTTCACCATTTTCCATTTTTTAATGTTACGGTATTCTGTTGGGAGCGTCATCCCGGTATCCTGGTGACGTCTTCTTTGGTATCGTAAAAACAACCATTTTTTCTATTTTTCGTAGAGGGAGGAAAAAATACGTAAAACCCCAGTTACGGCAGTTATTAATATTACTAAAAAAAATTATTACTAAATAGTAATTTGAGTTTGGGTTGGTATTCGATACATAAACAATGTTAAAAAAACTACACAAACGTGCCTATTTACAATCTAAAATTTAAATCTTTAACCCTAAAACTTAAACTCTAAATTATAATCATAAACGCTAAATTCTATTACCTAACATTAAAACTGTAAATTAAACTTCTAAACCTTAGAATAGAACTGTTTGTGTAAATTAAAATTTACATTGACCGTGTATCAAGTAATTTTCCTTTTGAGTTTCAAAAAATATCTCATGCACTGGCGGTGGAAACAAAAAATTTTCACAAGCGCCTTAATTTTAAAATTTAAGGACTCAATTTAGGGTTTATAGATTTAAGTGTTAGGGTTTAGAATTTAGGTTTTGTGATTAGAATTTAAGGTTTGTGATTAAATTTTAAAGTTTAGAGGTTAGGGTTTAATTTTAAGGTAATATAATTAGGGATTTAAATTTTAACCTACAAACTCTAAACCCTAAATCCTAAACCCTAATTATAACAACACCCCCTAAATTCAAAACTCATACACTTAAACCCCTAAATGCTAAACACAGTCCCTAAAACCTAAAACTAGTTTCCACAAACGCTTGTGTTTTGCCTGTTTGAATTTTTAAAATCATTGTTTACATCCTGTTCGAATAGAACCACTAACTTGATTCTTGGCCCCATTCAACCGGACGATTGTCCAATGTTAAGACGCAATTTTTAACATTGGCATTGTGCATTCGGAATGCAAGATTGTACATTCGAAATACAACATCTGATTGAAACTGAACAATCTTATTAACAAAGCACGGTAGGTTGAAATTAGACATAAAAGTACAATCACACAAAATATTCAAATGAGCAGACCATGAATCGCAGTTTCATACTCTGCTCAAGACAACAGTAGAATACAAGATTTATGGAAAGTGAATCAATTTTCTATCCATCTCAACCCCATTGATTAATTGGACGACACGTGCATATACCATTGCCTCACTTCTGAGTTCTGGTCTCGGATTAGATCGGAGCTATCTGCTATTCTGAGGGCGAAGTCCAATATATCAGCCCACTGCAATCAAGATTCAATTAATGAACTTAACAGATGAAAAAGGAGGAGTTGTTCGGAATGACAAAGGATCTATGCATTGACTATTTGTGACTTGCGAGTCTCACTCATACAGGCACAAACACGAATCTCCCGATGTAATTATAGAATATTTAACCTAATATGATATGGTTGATTGGGGGCAATTCTAAACCCGGAGAAACATGCACCTGATTAAGACGAACACGCACTGTAAGACACCTGCGGTACCAGTCCACACTGAAGGACCGGATTTAACTATCGAGTCTTGTATCAAGAGGCCCACTGAAGCAGCCAGTGAGACAAAGGATACAACATAAGCAAAGAAAAGCCAGAGCTTCAACCTGTTGCGATGAACGTTTAGTATCCATAAGCCAAAGCAATCAATCAAAGGACTACTGGGATTCTCCAAAAAATAATCTAGAGTTGAAGTACAAAACCAAATTTAAACATGAATGGTTGGTGGATTCCGTTCAGAACAACTAGAAATATGCCACATAAACAATCTTCCAATTGAGAGAATTATATGAAAACCAGGCATATAGAGAATAGAAGATGCATATCAAGAAAACAAGACAAAATGGATATCAAAAGCATAAACACCATTAGTATTTCCCAATTCCTTAAATCCGCATTAAGGCAAACCCTAAATCTCAAATTCTAATCACTAGCTACGAGAGCCAATGAATAGATAACATCGTTAATACCACTATACGCGAGGGTGAACTGGACAAACCATACTTATTGCATATTGTTAGCCCATATAACATCTCACCCTAACATTATGGCATCAATACACGGTACAAATTTCTTTACAATTACAAATAAAATTTTTAAGTGATTAAGCAAAGGTTCGTTAGTCTTACATTGAATCCGAAGACCTAATGCTTATTGAATTCGGAGTTCAAAGTAATCATTACATCAATAAACCTCGTTTCAATTAGCACCAACACTAAGGAACAATAAAACCCTAGGCAATTACTTCACTTTCGAATCAAGGGCAAAATTATTAGAATTTTTGCAAATTTCAGTAACAGCAGTGCAATCGAGCTCCAAAGAGCAGATCAAGAGCAAATTCTCAGGAAAAAGACCAAAAAAAAACTGCAATTGAAATAGGTAAGAAAAGAATCGGCTAACCTCCACTCGCCGTCATCGTAAGGAGAGTAATCGATATCCTCTCTTCTAACACAATTGAACATCAAAGCCGCAATAGATGCAAATATTCCTTAAAAAGAGAAGTAAAACTAAAAAGGAGTTGATAAATTTATGGGAAAAGAGAGAGGAGGGATTCCGATGTACCAGGTAAATAGTGGAGGAAAGGGACATTGACGGAGCTACATACGACAGCGTCGACCCAAAACCACCAGCCGGCTCCGAAAACGGCGCCCGCAACTCCGGGACCGAAGATCGCCCACAGCTCACTTAATTCCATTCCCTGGTTTCGCGATCTGACTAATTAACTAATTATCGAACTGTTATTCTTCGCTCCCTTATACCTTCCTCTTGAAGGCATGGGTTTATAATAGGCTTAAATATATATTTGATACATAAATTAGACATCTTCTCTTAAATTAATATATTAAAAAATATTGCTTTCAAATTAATACCTAAATTAAATATTTTTTCTCAAATTAGTACTTAAAAATCTATCAATATACTATTTGTTCTTCTCCTAAATTTTTTATTCTTCTCTTTTAAATGTTATAACTTTTTCGGTATAAAAAGGTTTAACTACAACTTGTTATTATTTTATGGTAGAATGTAGTTATCCGATTGTTGTTTTGATATGTTAGGCTTATTTGATTTGGAAGTATCCAAAATGACTAAATTGATAATTTTTTTAAATGTAAAAGATTAAATTACTGAATTGTTCAAATTAAGACCAAATTGATAAAATATAATATAAGTTTGTGGACTAAATATGTTAATAAAAGTATCAAAAGAGTTGATGGAATTAAATTTTGAGTACCAAAGTGGGAGCAAAAATTTTTAGGTGTCAACTTGAGAGAAAACGCCTAATTCAGATATTAATTTGAGAACAAAAATTCTTTAAGTACCAACTTGGGAGAAGAGATATAATTCAGGAGCTATGTATATAATATAATATAAAACATAAAATAAGGGTAAAACACATTAATAGTCACTGAAGTTTTAGGAAGCTTTTACTTTAGTAACTAAAATCGAAAAACTTTCATTACTATCACTAAAGTTTTAATTCACTTTCATTATGATCATTGTTATAAAAAAATGTTGGCATGACACATTAAAATATTCTTAAAAACCACATTTTCAAATTTGCAATCGTTGTTAAGGCCAAACTTATGATAAAAAACGGTAGTCGGTTAATTTCAACGATGATAAAAATCTATTTTTCCTAAATATTAACATAGTTTAGTTTCAATTTGATCCAACGGTTAATCGTTAGATGAGCTTGAAACAAAACTTTATTAATCTTTTGGTTAAACCGATCCTTTCCACCATTAGGATTTACCAATGACGATTTTATTCAACGAAATTTTAACCTTGACGACAATTGTAAATTTAAAAATATATATAGTTATTTTCGTAGAAGAATACTTTAACATGCCATGTAAGTATTTTTTAGCGCTGGTGACCATAATAAAAGAAAATTAAAAGTTTAATAACTGAAATAAAAGCAAATTAAAAGTTAAGTGACGGTAAAAACAAGTTTTAATTTCAATGACCAAAGTGAAAATATCCTAAAAGTTCAGTGACTACTAGTTTGGTTTATCTTAAAATTAATTTTACAAAAAAGTCGGCATCCCTAATAATTAATTGTGTTTTATTTTAAAGTTATATAAAAATAAAGAAAAATATACAACCGAATATAATAATGGCATAATACCAAAAATGCCCCTAACATTTTATTGAATAATTATTTTTGGCTCATGTTTTTTGGTCCATTTTCACCCTTAACGTTTTATTTTGGGTCAAAATAAATCTCATGTGGATGGAAGATCGTTAGTTGACTAACGGTCAACATGGGATATTGATGTGGCATGTTGACTTGGCTTGAGACGCTGATGTGGCACCACATTACTAATTTTTTTTTAAATATTTTTTTGCTTTTTCTAAAAGTAATTAATTATTATTAATAATTTATTATTTTTATTTTTTTAAATAATAAATAATATTTTTTTGATTTATTATTTTTTTAATATTTTAAAAAATAAAAATTGCTAACGTGGCAAAGTGTCATGTTAGCATCACAAGCCAAGTAATCATGTCACATCAACATCTCACGTTGACCGTTAATCGACTAACAGTTTTCATTCACGATGGGTCATTTTGACCCAAAATAAAATATTATGGGTGAAAATAAACCAAAAAAATAGAGATCGAAATGATTATTCAGTAAAACGTTAGGAATATTTTTTGGCATTATACCTATCCTAATTATATTTTCACGTACTCGCGGATGTAAGTAGATGATGATAGAAAGTATATACACAAATTTAGGTTTTGTATTTGATTCTCAAGTAGTGACTTTTAATTATTTTATTTGAATATTAAATAAAAGTATAAAAATATTATTATAATACTATTTATTACGCTTTAAATAAATATTTCTTTTAATAATTTTTAATTAAATGGTGTATAATTAACTTGTAGTATCAACTCAATCAAAAATTTAATATACACTATGTATTATGGCTTAAATAATAAGTAAGTGCCCAAACTATACAATTTTTAAAATTTAGGTGCATAAAGTATTTTTTTGTAAAAATAGGTGCCTAAAGTTTCAAATGTTAGAATTTTAGGTGGCCGGCTGTTAAAAAAACCGTTATCCATTAAAATTGCGACACGTGGCATTTTTAATTTCTTTAAATTATTATATTTTTAATAATTAAAAGTTTTACAAAAAAATCTTAAAATTTTGAAACTTTCCAAAGTAATCCCCAAATTCCCATTGCCGCCGTCGCCAACCGTCGCCAACCGTCGTCTTCGGCCACACCCTTTCGGTCGTCGGACCCAACCGATCATTTTCCCTCACTCACCGTCGCCGAAAACCGGCGAACGGTGTGCCAACTGAACGTTGAACATCGAACGTGAAATAACTGTTCGATTTGCACAACGTTCGCCGGTTTCCGGTGACGGTGAGTGAGGGGAAATGGTCGGCTCGGTCCGGCGACCGAAAGGGTGTGGCCGAAGACGGCGGTCGGCGACGGCGGCAGTGATAATTTGGGGATTTCGAATTTGTGATTTTTAGGGATTTAGGGACTGATTTGGGAATTTTTTTAATTTTTAGGATTTTATGTAAAAAATAATTTTTAAAGCTTTTATTTTTAAAATAATTAAAAAATTAATAAAAATGTCATGTGACACGTTTTAAATAAATAAAGTTTTTTTAAAACTTTTTTAAACAACCGGGCACCTAAAATTCTAACTTTAAAAACTTTAGGCACCTATTTTTACAAAAAAAATACTTTAGGCACCTAAAGTTCAAAAATGGTATACTTTGAGCACTTATTTTTCATTTAAGCCATGTATTATTAACCAACTTTATTTTTTATCATTTTTCAATTGAATTGGTACATAAGTAAACACCAACTCAATCAAGTTGTACATAATATAAAATTATGAATATTACAAATTAATATGTTTTAATTGTTTTAATTAAAAATATATAAAAATATGAAAAGATAAAACAATTTTATAATAATATAAAGAATAATCATTTTCGACTAAATTGATATTAGATTAAATCGTGACATCAATTTAATCAGAGTTTTAAGTAATAGGAGATAAAATAAGATATTAATATAATGATGATTTGTGTTAAATAATTGTAAATTTCAATTATTTTTTTGATAGAATTAAAATTTCAATTTGGTGTTGCACCTCAAACGTACAATAGACAGAATTGGCACGTGCCACACATGCACCCTGCTTGGACCTGTTTGTGGGCCAAGGATAATGAAAACGTGTTAATTCCTTGCACACTGCGCCTTCAAAGTCAGCTTCTCTCGCCAACGAGTTCAATTAATAAGCAGTTAGTATCACTTAAACAAGTTTTGAGTTTGAGAAAATTCTGACTGAGAGATTCACCCACTAAAGTCAGGCGTGCGACGCAGGTCGGTCCGGATTAGTCAAGACGAAGCCCTGAAAACTAAAAGGGTAACTAAAAACAAGTCCGCTTCTCGCGTATAATTAAGGGTAAACAACACCATTGGTCACAAACTATACTCGTTTTCCTGTTTTGGTCATCAAATTATTATTTTAGGCGAAACCACCATTAATGTTATGTTTTTGTCTTTTTATTTTGGTCATTAATATTTTTTTCTTGTTTTATTCACTAATCTATGCTTCTTTCTTACTTTGGTCATCAAACTATTATTTTTCCGTGAGTTTTTAACAAAAGATGACTGAAATAGTAAAAAAAATATATCGTCAGTACGATTTTGTTAAAAACAATAGTTTAGTGACAAAAAAAAGAAAGTGAAAAAATTTAGTGATCAATGTTGTTGTTTACCCTATAATTAACCATTAAAAACATAAAATTTAAATGAATAAAAATTAAGCTCCAATTAAATAAAAAATTCATTATATTTTTATTTAAAAAAATTCTAAGAACACAATCCCTCAAAAGTCAAAACCCCTATGTACCTCTATTAACGACTCTTCCTCTCATCTAATCTTTTTAGTATTTTTTATTTTTGTATAATGATTTTTAAAAAAATATAGAATAACTATAATAACTCCTTTTTTTTTATGTAAATTATACTTTACTCTCCCAAATTAACATTCTGATTTCATATCCACGTCCGAAGTTTGTACTGCATAAAATGCTTGTAAAACTATATATATATATTCACATTATTTGCTGCATCCGTGTATGCGTATGTATATTTCATGAAATTTAAAAAAATGTTGAGATAAAGATTTTGATATAATTTTTATGAAAAATGTTTTAGACTTAACCATATTTCTGAAATATTTTAAAGTCCACAAAATTTAAAAAATATGTTTAAAATATTTTTACGTTGTTCCTATATTGAATATATCTTTTAAAGTCAATTTTAGCCGGTTTTACAAGATTTTAATTCAGGTTTTGAACCCCCTATAAGTGGTTTCGAAACCAATGATGCAGTAAGGCCTGGAAACCAAACCTGGGAAACAGGTTTCGAAATCATTTTCATGGTTTCGAAACCCTTTTCATGGCTTCGAAACCATGGGTTTAGAAACCCCCTAGCAGGTTTCAAAACCTCTACCTAGTTTCTATACTAGACCCCTCTAACGACTATTTTTTCATTTAAAAACCCCTAATGATTTCGAAACTCTTACAATAGTTTCGAAATTTCTGTGCAAGTGAGCATTTAATGCTCTGTGAATTGGGAAATCCCTAGTGTGGATGCTAAGGTAGTGGATGTAGACATTGGTTAGAAGGTCGAACCACTCTAAAATCTAATGTGTCAAAATGTCTATTTTCTTTTTCGGATTTTGTTTTCCCAATTTCAAAAGAAACCTCTACACCCTTCATCGGCGCTAATTCTAATCCCCTAGACCGGCCTATGCGTATCCAAATCTAGGAGATCACATTTGTTAGCAAAAATCTTTTTATAGAAATATTTAAGGATTTAAATATAAGATCGAGAAATAATAGATTCATGCACGAGTAATTTAAGTTAACCACGATAAACCATATCCAAAATATAAAAATACATCACAAGCCATATAAGGCAACATCATCGAGTACAAAATATAAAGTAACAAAACATAGGCTCATGTCACCGTAATAGAATAAACTGGAAGATAGAAACATTACAATAACTGATGTATATAAAATGTGTCGATCCTCCAAGTGCCAGGTCCGGAAGCCTATCCAAAATCTGAAAGGGGGAAAAGATTTGGGGTGTGAGCTTGGAAGCTCAGTGTGCTCCAATAGTGCCAGTAAAAATAGTTTATGTGCATACAGTTCAGACAATACTAAATATTTTATAAAACAGGTTATAAGTGCAACCATAGTTTTCATGCAACCTATCTACCCTCCAACCAAACTCCACGATACGGTCCCTCAAGACAGTATCACATACAAGCATTAACCCGAGCCTATTGGGCAAGGGTACTATCTTAAAGGAATACCTTAGGTCACGAGCGGAATTACCCCAGCCGAAGCTTGGGAACCGAATATGGGCGGAGTCACTCTAGCCGTAGTTGAGGATCCAAATACGGGCGTTAACCCTGGCCATAAGGTGAGGGTACCATCCTAAGGGAATACTTTAGGTCACGGCCGGAATTACCCCAGCCGAAGCATGTAAACCTTATACGGGCAGAATTACCAGCTGGATCAGGGCTAACCTTTAACACTTCATATCATAACCCAAGCACCCCAACTAATTAGTCTAAACAGTATCACAGTAGGCAATAATATACAGTAACCATAGAGCATGCTTATCATATTAGGTACTAGGGCATACTTAAAACATACAGTATGATCATGCTTATTTCTAGAAAACATAGTATGTTTATGCAAGTTCAAGCTCGTAAAATCATGTGCACATAAATAGTTTGATAAAACATATATATATATAGCATGTAAATCAGTATGCAAAACAGTCATGTAACACACAATGAACACACCTCAAAAGCCAAGGTCTGAATCTACTGAGCACCGGGACCACACTCTACTACGGTGTTGGAACCTATATTGACAAATATTCAGGTTACTGAATAAATTGTATCTATATCGGGATGAATTTACTATGTTATGGGTCCATAAGGGTCACGATATGATCACGCGGCTGAACAGGTCAGGATGAGCCGGCTGAGCTGACGAGTGATCAAACGTATCTTGGGTACCTTAAATAAATAATATTAATGTTAAAACCCTTAATCCAAATATTTATTCTTAAAATTAAATAATTAAAATACTTATGCATGATTGGATTTGAGGTCAATTTTAGAGGCCTTCATGTTAGAATTTTATGAAACGAGCTTCATAAACGGACTCAGGACGTCGAAAAACATAAAATATGGGTTTTCAAAAAATTTAACTTTTTGGTTAAAGTCAACGCTGACGTCAGCAGTCAAAGTCAATACTGACGTCATCGATCAACGGGTCAAAGTCAACAAGTAAATGTCAATGGATCAGAGTCAACAGAGTTGACTCAGATGAGTTAACTTGGATCGGGTTGACTCGGATTGGGTTAACTCAGACAACGTGTCGGGTTGAACAAGTCAGGTCGGGTCGGTCGGGCCGAGTCGAATCGGGTCGGATTAGAACTGTTTCAAAGAAAAATCGGTTCAAGGTCGATTCAGACCCGGTTCACCCTGGCCACCGTCCAAGGCGGCCAAAAATTGCATGGACGGCGCGTGGAGTCCACACGCGGCCTTATACGACCGAAAAAGGCACGAAAATGTATATTTTGGCCGGCTACCATACACTATTAACCTAGAAACATTTTGAAACAAGCCAAAACGAACCAAAACTTACCTAGCTTACCCAACTCGGTCGAACTCCGACGAAAGTGCGAACAATGTCGGTTGGATGATCAGACGGTAGGGCTGGAACCGTCTCGACGTAAGGATGATCATGTTGTTACTGCTTTCTCCGACGAGCGGCATAATCAGCTGAGATCGATGATATATTAAAAGAATTTAATCCATAGGTTCGTCAAACCTTTGAACCCAGATTACTAGAGAACGGCGTGGCTGATCGGCATGGTAGTTGGGGGGTTTTGATCGGAAAACGATGGGGAACACGGTGGTGGTGGTGGTGGTGGTGGCGGTGACGGCCACAGACGGGCGGTGGAGGAGATCAGAGAGATGGTCGAAAAGGAGGGTAAGTGAGAGGTTTTTAGGGATTTTCTCCAATTTGGTTCGAAAATAAGGGAGACAAAGGGTCAGATTCGGTTTATTAAATTTTGGTTAACCCAGCCCAAAACATCACTCAAATAAAATTTTTGGGAACCCCTTTTACTAAGAGCTTCTAGCTCAGATGGCTGGGTGACCAGCTAAAGAAGCATAGGTTGTGGGTTTGAATCCCATAACCTACACCCCCTTCAAAACCTCTTTTACCAGGTTTTACAACCCCCTAAAATAAATTTCATCCTCGAAATTTACCTGGATTGAACAGGTGCGAAAACTGCTCTCTCATAGATTTGTCAATCTCCCAAGTGGCCTCTGCAGGACTACGGTTACTCCACTGGACCTTAACCATGGGGATGTATCTGTTCCTCAAAACTCGGTCATCAAAATCTAAGATCTATACTGGCTCTTCCTTATACGATAAGTCTGGTCTTAACTCAACGTCCTGAACCTGAATAACATGACTCGGATCCGGAGGATACTGCCTCAACATAGATACATGAAATACATCATGTATACGGCTAAGCTGGGGAGGCAACTCAAGCTGATAAGCAACAGACCCAACTCTATTTAAAATACGATACGGTTCGATAAATCTCGAACACAGCTTGTCTTTGCGCCCAAATCTTAAAACTTTCTTCTACAGAGATACTTTCAAAAAGACTTGATCACCAACCTTGAACTTGATATCTTTTCTCCTCCGATTAGCATACGATTTTGTCTATCAAAAGTCTCTTTCAGACGATCACGGATCAATCTGACGGTCTCCTCAGTCTCTCAAACCAACTCAGGGCCTAAGGTCTTTCTATCATACAACTCTGTCCAGCAAATGGGAGTACGACATTTAAGGCTATACAGAGCCTCATACGGTGCCATACGAATGCTCGCTTGGTAACTATTATTATAAGCAAACTCAGCCAGTGGAAAAAAGTGTTCCCAACCACCACGAAAGTCAATCACACAACCTCACAACATATCCTCAAGAATCTGGATCACCATCTCAGATTGACCATCTATTTGCGGATGAAAAGATATACTGAAATTCAGACGTGTACCCAAGGCTTCTTATAAAGCCTACCAAAATCGAGAGGTAAACCTCGGGTTTCAATCAGAAATAATGGACAAAGGTACACCATACAGTTTGACAATCTCAAAAATATACAACCTGGCCAGCTTCTCTAGGGAATAGGTAACTCGAACAATAATAAAATGAGCAGATTTGGTGAGTCGATCCACAATCACCTAAATTGAATCCTTTTTAGAAGTCAGAGGTAATCTAGTAACAAAGTCCATCGTGATCCGTTCTCATTTTCACTCAAGAATTCTGATAGGCTGCAAGAGACCAGAATGATACTGATGTTCTGCCTTAACCTGTTGACAAGTCAGACATCTAGCCATATAATCCGAGATATCATTCTTCATGCCAACCCAACGGTATCTTTGCCTCAAATTTTGGTACATTTTATCCCCACCGGGATGCATAGCATAAGGGCTACTATGAGCCTCACTGAGAATGGCTTGTTTCAACTCGGCGTCGTCAGGTACATAATAATGACCCTTGAAGCACAAAACACTATTCTGATTAAAAGCATAAACAGATGTGAAACCCTGCTCGACCTATGGAATGACAGAAAGTAAAGAACTATCTAGAAGTTGCTTGGCCTTGATCTCTTCAGCCAAGGTCGGCTTAACCTGTAACTCAGCCAATAAACTGCCATCATCAAACATACTCATCCTAGCAAATAAAGACCTCAAATCTGAAATAGCCTTGTGGCTCAAAGCATCAGCAATCACGTTAGCTTTTCCCGGGTGGTACTCGATCTCACAGTCATAATCCTTAAGAAACTCTAGCCAACGATGTTGTCTCAAATTGAGATTCTTTTGAGTAAGAAGATACTTCAGGCTTTTATGATCTGTATAGATGTAACACTTCTCCCCATAGAGATAGTGTCTCCAAATCTTCAAGGCAAAAACTACAGGGTCAACTCCAGATCATGTGTGGGATAATTACACTCATGTGGTCTCAACTGGCGTGACGCTTAAGCGATCATCTTCCGTCATGCATCAAAACATAACCAAGCCTGGAGCGTGAAACATCCATATAAATTGTAAAATCCTTCCCTGACTCGGGTTGGGTCAAAACTGGAGCATGAGTCAAAGCTGCCTTTAATTTCTCAAAACTCTCGTGATGTGCATCAAACCAGATGAAGGGTACATTCTTCCTCAACAGCTTCGTCAAAGGGGCAGCAATAATATAAAAACCCTCGATAAAGCGTCTGTAATACCCAGCTAAGCCCAAGAAACTGTAAATGTCATATATATTCTTAGGCTACTTTCAACTCACGATGGCTTCAATCTTACTCGGATCAACCTTAATACCTCGAGCCAAGACTACATGCCCGAGAAAGGTCACTTCATTGAGCCAGAATTCACACTTGCTCAATTTAGCATACAACCGATGCTCTCTGAGAGTCTGTAAAATAATCTTCAAGTACACTGCATGCTCTGCCTCAGTCCGAGAATAGACCAGAATTTCATCAATGAATAACACAATGAACTGATCCAAAAAGGGCTGAAATACACGGTTTATCAGATCCATAAAGACTATAAGAGTATTTTGTCAAACTGAAAGGCATCACTAAAAACCCGTAATGCCCATATCTGGTGTGAATAGCTGTCTTCGCAAAATCTGACCCTTTTATCTTTAGCTGATAATATCCTGATCGAAGATTAATCTTTGAGAAAATAGAGGCTCCCCAAAATTGATCGAACAAGTCATCAATCCTGGGCAAAGGGTATTTATTCTTTACGGTCAGCTTGTTCAACATTCGGTAATCAATGCATAACCGAAGTGAACCATCTTTCTTCTTGAAAACAAAACTGGAGCTCCCCAGGGTAAAGAGCTAGGTTGAATAAAACCTCAATCGAGGAGCTCTTGCAACTAAATCTTTAACTCCTTAAACTCCTTAGGAGCCATACGATATGGGTTCATAAAAATTGGTGTTGATCCTAGATAAGTCTCAGTTTCGAACTCCACGTCTCTGTCCAGCGGCAAACCAGGTAACTCCTCAGAAAACATATTAGGAAACTCATTCATTGTAGGTATTTCCTCAATCTTCGACAGAGATCCCTTGGTGTTCAGAATACAAGCAATAAAGGTTTCGTAACCCTTCTTGATCATTCTGTCAGCCGTCAAGGCATATACCACATTAGATAGATATCCACGTCTCTCACTAACTAGAATAACTTCCCAGTCATCAGAAGTCTTCAGGGTTGCTCTCTTAGACTAACAATCTAGATTAACCCGATGTTCAGTCAACCAATCTATACCAAGAATTAGGTCGAACTCTTCTAATGGTAACACCAATAGGTCAGCTGGAAAAGTCTTCTCTTGAACTTGAAAGGGACATCGTCTGAAAATCTTATTCACAACTACTAACTGACCCACTGAACTCATAACAGTAATTATATTCTCAGCGGTCTCAACTGAAATATGAAGATCTCGGGACACATATCTTGATATATAAGAATGGGTAGAGCAGTTGTCAAGCAATACAAAATATGGAACAAAAAATATGGTAAATGTACCTACAATAACATTAGGCTCGTCTCGATCATCACGACGTCTGGTGGCATAAACCAAAGCAAGTTGTCTAGCCTCAGACAAGGCTGGTCCTCCACTCTGATGTGCTCGGCCTTTACTATCAGATCTAGCAGCAGATATCGAACATCTACCCTAATAACGACCTATGTCAGGTGTTTGAACAGATGTCTGCGAACGGGCCGAAGTCTTAAAACGAAAATGGGTCTAAGTCGATACTATGTCCAGAAGGTGGGTGCGGACACTCTTTCTAAAAATGTTTAGTAAACCCACATATGAAACAAGCATCCGATAGCTTCCTACATTCTCCTCGATGTAATTTACCACAATGCTTACATAGTGGTACATGAGAGAATCCTAACAAACCACCCCAACTAAAGGCTGAATCTTGAGGTGTCGTAGGCCTAAAACTCGATCCACCTCTATGATAAGCAGCAACACAAGCCCTTTTATCAGGTCATGCACGAGACTCACTCTACCAAAAATATCTCCCAGATCGATCTCGATCTCATCCCCGATCTTTGTCTCTATCTCAATCTCTGCCACTCTGTCTGGCTGCTAGAATCTCCATCTCTTCTACAGTCTTGGCCCGATTCACTAAGTCCTTAAATACCTCATCATGATGTGTAGCAATACGATCGCATATCCCAATCTGAAGTCTCTTTAAAAACTTGTCACATCTATCCTTCAACGTAGATCTAAACCAGTGTCATATCTCAAAAAATTCAGAAATTGCAACTCATACTCGACCACAGTGAACCTTGCACCAAATCTTTAAAGGCCTAGGGTATCTCTCTCAAGAACTGTTCGCCCAAAAAGCAATTCCTAAACCTTTCCTTAAATAAATCTCATGTCAACCGCTCATAAGGCACACTACTCACGACTGACTCCCACCAAGTATGGGCATTTTCATCCAATATAGATACAACTTCCTGATATTTCTTGGCTGGCTCTAAACCTAATTGGTCCATACGCCTCTCGGTATCATGAAGCCAACTCTCTGCCTCGTCGGTGCCTCACTGAGGGATCCAAAAAAGGTCCTGACTTCATTAGCAATTAGAGTTTGTAAGATAGAAACTTCTGGTACAATGCTCGATGCTCTAACTGCACCCTGAATCAACTGGATGAACTTTCTACTCATGGGTCTCATCAGTACTTCCTGCCATAGGTGCAGGTTCAAAAACTGTCAGTCTTTTGACTGGAGTCGCCATATCGATATTGGTAGCACGTGGTAGATCGATCGGTGCAGCAGAACTACTAGGGGCAGGAAGATCAATTAGAACGGAAGGATCACTCACCGGTTCATCAATCGGGTCGGCGAACCTAGTAGCTCAACCACGACCGCGAGCAGGTCGACGACCTCTACGGGCACTCATAGCAAAAAATCTCTACAAAAGGTAACATTTATGGTCAGAACTGGTACTGGAGAATCGATCACAGATAAATATATAAAACTTGGTGACATGGCCTTTAAAAACATATTTGCAAAACGTTTTACAAAATTATTTTATTTAAAACCCATTCACAGTCCGAGGTTTATAAAACTAAAAGCTCTAATACCAACTAAATGTAACCCCCTAGACCGACCTATGCAAAATTCCAAATCTAGGGAATCATATTTGTTACCAAAATTCTTTACGTGAAAATATTTAAGGATTTAAATATAAGGTCGAGAAATAATAGATTCATGCATGAGTAATTTAAGTTAACCACGATAAACCATATCCAAAATATAAAAATACATCACAAGCCATAAATGGCAACATCATCGAGTACAAAATATAAATTAACAAAATATAGGCTCATGTCACTGTAATAGAACAATCCGGAAGATAGAAACATTACAATAATCGATGTATATCAAATGTATCGATCCTCCAAGTGCTAGGTCCGAAAGCCTATCCAAAATCTGAAAGGGGAAAAGATTTGGGGTGTGAGCTTGGAAGCTTAGTGTGCTCCAATAGTGCCAGTAAAAATAGTTTATGTGTATACATTTAAGACAATACTAAATATTTTATAAAATAGGTTATAACTGCAACCATAGTTTTCATGCAACCTATCTACCATCCAACCAAACTCTAGGATACGGTCCTCCAGGACAGTATCACATATAGGTATTAACCCGAGCCTATTGGGCAAGGGTACCATCCGAAGGGAATATCTTAGGTCACGGGCAGAATTACCCCAACCGAAGCTTGGGAATCAAATACTGGCGGAGTCACTCTAGCCATAGTTGAGGATCCGAATACGGGCGTTAACCTTGGCCATAAGGCAAGGGTACCATCCTAAGGGAACACCTTAGGTCACTGGCGAAATTACCCCAGACGAAGCATGAGAACCTTATACGAGCGGAATTACCAACTGGATCAGGGTTGAACCTTTAACACTTCATATCATAACCCAAGTACCCCAACTAATCAGTCTAAACAGTATCACAGTAAGCAATAATATACAATAACCATAGAGCATGCTTATCACATTGGGTACTAGGGCATACTTCAAACATACAATATGATCATGCTTATTTCCAGAAAACAAGGTATGTTTATACAAGTTCAAGCTCGTAAAATCATGTGCACATGAATAGTTTGATAAAACATATATATATGACATGTAAATCAATATGTAAAACAGGCATGTAGCATACAAGGAAGACACCTCAAAAGCCAAGGTCTGAATCTACTGAGCACCGGGACCACGTTCTGCTGCGGTGTTAGAACCTATATTGACAAATATTGGGGTTACTAAAGAAATTGTATTTATATCGAGATAAATTTACTATGTTACGGGTCTATACAGGTCATAATGGGATCATGCGGCTGAATAGGCCTGGATGAGCCGGGTTGAGTTGACGAGCGATCGAACGTATCTTGGGTACCTTAAACAAATAATATTAATGTCAGAACCCTTAATCCAAATATTTGTTCTTAAAATTAAATAATTAAAATACTTATGCATGATCGGATTTTAGGTCAATTTCGGAGGCCTTCGGGTTAAAATTTCGTGAAACGGGTTTTATAAATGGACTTAGGAGTCAAAAAAACATAAATTAAAGGTTTTTTTTTTAAAAAAATAACCTTTTGGTCAAAGTCAATGCTGACGTCAGCAGTCAAAGTTAATGCTGACGTCATGCTGATGTCATCGGTCAAAGTCGACTGGTCAGAGTCAACAGAGTTGACTCAGACGAGTTGACTTGGACCGGGCTAACTCAGACGAGTTAACTCAAACCAGGTTAACTCAAATAATAGGTCGGGTCGATCGGGTCGGGTTGGTCGAGTTGGGTCGAATCAGGTCGGGTTAGAACTGGTTCAAAGTAGAACCAATTCAAGGCCAGTTCAGACCTGGTTTACCCTGGCCATCGTCTAAGGTGGCCGAAAATTGCCTGGACAGTGCGTGAGTCCACGTGCGGCCTTATACGGCTGAAAAATGCATGAAAACGTACATTTTGGCCGGATCTAGCCTCTATCATACACTATTAACCCAGAAACATTTCAAAACAAGCCAAAACGAACCAAAACTTACCTAGCTTACCCAACTCGATTGAACTCCAATGAAGGTTTGAGTGGAGTCAATTGGATGATCAGACGGTAGGGCTAGAACTGTCTCGACGTGAGGATGATTGTGGTGTTACTGCTTTCTCCAACGGGCGGTATACTCAGCTGAGATCGATGACAGCTTGAAGGAATTTAATCATTAGGTTCATCGAACCTTTAAACCCATATTACTGGCGAACGGTGCGGCTGATCGGTGTAAGAGTTGAGGGTTTTAATCGGTAAACGACAGAGAGCACGGTGGTGGTGGCTGTGACGGCAACAGATGGGCAGTGGGGAAGATCAGAGAGATGGCCGAAAATGAGGGTAGGTTAGAGGTTTTGGGAATTTTCTACAATTTGTTTCGAAAATAAGAGAGTTAAAGGGTCAAATTTGGTTTATTAAATTTTGGTTAACCCATCCCAAAATATCACTCAAATAAAATTTTTGGGAACCCTTTCACTAAGAGCTTCTAGCTTAGATGGCTGGGTGACCGGCTAAAGAGGTATAGGTTGTGGGTTCAAATCCCACAACCTACATCCCCCTTCAAAACCTTTTTTATCAGGTGTTACACTAATTTCGGTTGAAGACATAAAGTCTTTCGATTGGTATCAGAGCAGGACTCAAATTGACGGTCTAACAACCATTGAGACGATCCTATGAGTGCTTGATCCATTTCTACATTCAACCGACCATGAAGAGCTAATTTGTTCGACATCAAGCTTAAAGATTCAAAGATGAACCACTAATCCTTTTCTCAATTACAATGGTGGCATTTTCACATATTAAAGAGGGGTAACCTCTATGCTTAATTTTTTCGATTCTATATCTGGTTGCTTATTTTTAATAAATTTTGAATGTTTATGCAATTTTGAGTGTTAAAATATTTTTAGTGCATAACATTCTTTAAGGCTTTGTGCATATGAGTTATAAATATGTTTTATTCATTTTAATGCATACAGTTTTCTAAAAAGTATGGGATAAATTGAATTTCATGATTTTTAAAACTTGGTATTTTTATTGAAATTCAATAATTTTCTTAAGTGTTAATGTTTTGAGCTAAAATTTAAAATGGAATGTATTTATTAAGGGGTAGCTTTTGTTTTCAAAAGAATTTACTTGCTCTCCATTGTTATTTTGAACCTTAAATAATTTTGAATTATTTTTGATATAACAAAAAGGGGAGAGATAAGTTTAAAAATTTTAATTTCAAAAGAGGGAGCTTTAAATATTTCTCTAAAATATTCTTTTTTTAAAATTATTTTTCAGGGGCATTTAAAAAATAAAATTTTCAAGTGGTTTCGCTATATCAAAAAAGATTGTTGAGATATTTATTTTGATATAACAAAGTGAAAAATGTTTTTTTGGACTTGAACAAATATTGCAAAAACAATTCAAAGTCCTTTTAATTTAAAAAATATGTTTGGAAGCTTTTAAAAGTGTTTTTGACTCAAACAAAAATTTTCAAGTAATTTAAGTCTCCAACGGTTAGTTTTTAATGGCTAGTTTTCCAACAGCTAGTTTTAACGGCTAATTTTTTAATGGCTAGTTTTTTAATGCTAGTTTTTCATTCCACACAATAAAAACAAGACAAAGACACTTGAAGAAAAAGAGCATGGACATCCAAGCCTAAAGTTCAAGAGAGAAGAGTCTTAATGTGTTTATTTCTTTTTAATCTCTTGTAAATTCTTTAGTCCAATCCTAGTGAGCCAAAATGTGTAAACACCCACCTAGAGAGGTATTTTGTTTACAAATGTGAAGACTTCATTGTTGAGGGATAGGCTCTAGTTGATCCTTATAAAAACTAGGGAGATAGTTATATCTTAGCCCGTGAAAAGATAGGGATGTAAGTTTACCCTTTGAACCCGTAAAAAGGGAAGAATTCATTGTTAGTGAATTGGGAAATCCTTAATGTGGATGCTAAGGTAGTGGATGTAGACCTTGGTTAGAAGGTTGAACCACTCTAAAATCAAATGTGTCACTTTTGTTTTCCCAATTTCAAAAGAAACCTCTACACCCTTCACCGACGCTAATTTCGGTTGAAGACATTGAGCCTTTCAAAAGCATTAAATTATTTTATACCTATAATATAAATATAAAATAAGCATAATAATAAACGGCTTTGTCTAATATGTGCCCTAGGGGCATAGGTTAAGGTGTATTTAATAACATTAATTAAGTAAAAGATTATATTATTGTATTTAATATGAAACATTTTATAAGAATCTCATTTAAGAGGATTCTTTTATTATTTAACTCATTTAATAATATTAATTCTCACATTGAGTTGTTTAAGTGTTTAGGGTTTAGAGTTTTTGTTTATAGTTTAGGGTTTAAAATTTAGGGTATATGGTTTTCTATTTAGGATTTAGAGTTTAAAGTTTTTGTTTAGGGTTAGGGTTTAGGATTTATGGTTTTTGATTAGGGTTAGGGTTTTGGGTTTTTTGGTTAGGATTAGGGTTTTTTGGTTTAGGTTTTGGGTTTAAGGTTTTTGTTTAGGGTTTATGGTTTAATATTTTTGTTTATGGTTTAGGGTTTTGTTAGGGTTTAGGGTTTTGGTTTTAGGCTTTAGGTTTTTGTTTAGGGTTAATGGTTCATGGTTTTTGTTTATAGTTTAAGGTTTAAGGTTTTTATTTATGGTTTAGGGTTTACTTTTTTATTTAGGGTTTTGATGTTTAGAGTTTAGGATTTGTAGTGTTTATGTGTTGGGATAATCAATCAATGGAGAAAGTAGTCAAGAGGGGATGAATTGGCAATTTAAAAAAAATGGAAGCAAGTTGGAAAATAAAAGCAATTAGACACAAGGATTTATAGTGGTTCAACCTTCTAACAAGGTTTACATCCACTACCTTAGCTTCCTACTAAGGATTTCAACAAATTCACTCAAGAATTTCTTCCCCTTTTCTAGGCTTAGGAGGCAACCGTTACAATATCAAAGCTTTCTACCCAAAGCTTTGATGAGCTCACTCTTTTACAAGAAAAATTTGGCAAATAAATAAAATCCTCTCAAAGGTAATAATTTGCCCAATTACAAGATCACTCAACCCAATCTTGAAAATAAAGAATACAATTTAGCTCACTCAAAAGGGTTACAAAAGATTTGACTCTAATAGGCTAAAGATGTTGGATTTTTGCTTGAAGGCTTGTAAGATGATCAATAGTTGTTGTAGCTTTGGAGACTTCAATTTATACCTCTTCATTGATTTCTAACCGTTTGGGTGGTTGAGGAATTGAATATAGCCGTTGGAGAGCTATTTTCCCGCAATAAATGCAGTCTGCCAACCACCGGTATCGGTACGCGGGCTTGCCGTATATGTACCTGACATACAAAATATAATCGTTGTACAAAGGGGTATCGATACGCGGGAAGGACGTATCGGTACGAGAAGTTGAATGAACAGGGGTGTATCGAAACTATCTTTACCGTATCAGTATGAGCTTTACTCATTGGAATCATATTTGTTCGAGAATGAAAAATCGTATCGATACGCCTATGAGCGCATCGGTACGCTATAACCGATTTTCAAAGATTGTGGTTCCAATAAACTGACAAGGCAACGGTCGAGTTTTAAATGCAAAAGATTTGGAAAATCTAACACCCGTATCGATACTCACATAGCTGTTATCTCCCAAGTTGAATGCGTATCAAAACGGATACTTGGCGTATCGAAACACCGTACCGAAACGGACACAAGCTGTATCGGTACGCGATAGCCATTTGCGTAAAATATTTTTCAGTAGCTAAAGATCGTACTGATACTGTATAAGGCGTATCGATATGCGTGGACAAATTTCGGCTATTTAAGTACAAAAATACTTAGAAAATATTTGAGGTTTTAGTTTTTGATTAAAAAACACTTTTAAGTTTGAATCATTGTCATTTTGTGACTATTTTTGAGTACTTAAATATTTATCTTATTTTACAAATTGATCATTGAAAATACTTGTTATATTAAAATCAAATATTAGTTTTATATTATGGTTTTTGTTTAGGGTTTTTTGTTTAGGATTTATGATTTATGATTTAGGGTTTTGAGGTTTTTTTATTTAGGGTTTTAGAAATTAAATAAGTTAAATAATCATCTTAAATAAGATTCTTATTAAATATTTTATATTAAATGCAATAATAATTTTTTTACTTAATTAATATTATTAAATACACCTTAACCTATGCCTTAGGGCATAGGTTAGACAAAGACGTAATAAATTTACATTTAATATTTTTTGTGAGTTTAGTCATTATTTTTTTATTGAGTTAAGATTAACATTTAACATCGTAAAACGAACCAACACCTTGAAAAAATAAAAGACGGATTGTTATGTTTTTAACGAAATTATTGAATAAAATGTTGAAATTTTAATGATATTAATGTAGCAGTTCGTATGGTATTCCATATATATTTGAATATTATTTCATATATATTTTTAATAATATTAAATGATATTTTAATATGTAATTTTTTTAATTAAATAGAGAGGTATTATATTCTCAAGGTAAATTTTGATATTCGAAACCATACAAAATTAGACAATATGAACATCCTTCACTTCTCAACCAATTAGTGGTTCTCTTTATATACAAGTTAATACAATGCTAGTTCTACTCATAATTTAAAAATATTAAATGTTTAAATGTGTTTAATTTTATATATTCGTATATATTATAACGACAATAACATTAACTGAACTAAAGCTAGTTGGTATATATTTGAATGATTTTGTATTTTTTATTATCATATAAATTATGATTTTATAATATTTGAGTATAATGAAATCAAATCACAATTGATTTTATCATTATCCTTTTAACCTATTTTTTTCTATACCTTTCCTAGCGTCACAACCTCCTTTATTTTGTTTTACTTAGCTGTGGTCGGTAACTAGTCTTAATATTAATTGTCGACTATTGAATTTATTATTTTCTTATTTTTTTATATTTTTAAGAAGAATCTCTGCCTTTGTGGTATGTTTTTTCATTTGCCTTTGTGATAATTTTTTTTTTGTTTTTTGGTTTTATTTCATTTGATGTTTTGGCATGATTTCATCATAATTTAGTGGTCGTTTGATGCACGTACAGAGATCTTCACGTCGTTAGTTTCTGATTATGATTCTGTCGATGGTCATAAAAAGATAGATCCCTATTTAATTGATAGTTGTTTGCCGATGTAATCAGTCTTGGATAGCAAAACAATTTGCCTTGATAGTTTGACCTGCCCACTTCTTCTTTTTCACCCTGTAATGTGTCTCGTTTAGATAGAGAATGGGATTTACGAAAGCTTCTAGAATTTGACGTTATGCTAATCTCTATAAAAATATTTATTTTTTTACGTTTTCGGGTTTTTTTATAAAATTTTAGTAAACTAATCCCTATTATTCACTATTATAAATACATTGCAATATTTTTTATAATTTTTTAATAAAAATTAGTTATCATTGTAAAAAAAAAAATTATATAAGCTTACCTTTCCTCGATCAAAACAAAGATAATGAACCTAGCCGTCATTCATTTCACAATAAATTACGAAACTAATGTAACCACTCTTCTTACGCCACCTGTCAATCTATCATCCTATTTTGTCCACGTACACTACAATATTACCGGTACACCCCCGTTGGTCCTACCTGCTATTCCTGGTCATCAATTCACTCCTCTCCTACAATCTCATCTACCTTCATCTCACCACGTCTTCCTCAACTACTCCCACTACCGGTAAACCTCTCCTTTTAAAATTCTAAGGGATAAAATAAGTTTTCATCACTGAACTTGGAGATATTTCTTAAATTAACCCCTAAACATTTTTGCTTACATTAATAATCAATTTGACAATTTATCCATTTTTTGTTTTTTATATGATATGATACTTTGACATTATGACATATGAAACGTGTCAAATTTTCACATCACTAAAACGACCAAAAATCCAAGATGAAGGTGAATGTGGATTAAAAAAAGTTTAAAACCAAGTTGATAAAAGTTATAAAGTTCAGGGGCTAAAACTTATTTTATCCCTTTAAACCTAAAATATCTTCTTCCATAACTTTCCACGGCACGTTTCCAATTCTAAGCTTTGAAGCACTCAACTGAATATATATATATATATATAATAGTATTTTCTATGGAAGTTATGTTATTGCTTGCAAATCGAATCGGCCAAAGCTTAGTTATTTCCATTTTGATTGCTTTTACATATAGTTATTAGGGCTTTAAGCTTTCTGGGAAAAGTTCCCCAAAACACTTCAAAAAAATTCCCTTTTTTAGGGTTTTCAATGGATTTATTTCATACCAAATCGGGTCTGTCTTTGGGTTTTACTAAATCCCCCGTTACGGACGATTCGATTTCGCTTCAAACGGACACCGGCTTCCGCTACTCCGTCTCTCCCGTTCCGTTACAGTTGTTCAAGGAAAACAATGACGGCGACCGCAAAAATCGGAACGAAGACGATGAAGAAATCAGGATTTGGGGGCCGTCTATGTGTGAGAAAAGACAAAGGGATCCTACACCTGGTCTAAGTCTTTGTAAACGGTTTGCTCCCGATCCCGGGCTGGACCAAAGACGAGCCGCGGTCAGGGCATGGGGAAATCAACTGTTACAAGAGGCAGATCCTGAATTGAGTGAAATCATGAACAAGGAGAAGCAAAGGCAATACCTAGGAATTGAGCTTATCGCTTCAGAAAACTTCGTTTGCCGAGCTGTGATGGAAGCTTTGGGAAGCCATTTAACAAACAAGTACTCCGAAGGAATGCCTGGAGCGAGGTACTATACGGGCAATCATTATATTGATCAAATAGAAACCCTATGTCAAGAACGTGCATTGGCAGCTTTCAATCTTAATTCCGAGAAATGGGGAGTCAATGTGCAGCCTTATTCATGCACTTCGGCAAATTTTGCTGTTTATACTGGACTTTTGTTGCCTGGTGATCGGATCATGGGATTGGATTCACCATCCGGAGGGCATATGAGCCATGGATGGTATATGCCGGGCGGGAGGAAAGTATCTGCTACTTCAATATTTTTTGAGAGTTTTCCTTACAAGGTGAATCCTCAAACAGGGTTCATTGATTATAATAAGCTTGAAGAAAAGGCGCTTGATTATCGGCCCAAGATTCTTATTTGCGGTGGGAGTTCCTATCCTAGGGAGTGGGATTATGCAAGGTTCAGGCAAATTGCTGATAGATGTGGAGCTGTGTTGATGTGTGATATGGCTCAAATTAGTGGTCTTGTGGCAGCTAAGGTTTGAACATTCCCTTATTTAAATTAATTATTGTTTCGATTATAATATTAAGCTTTTTGTCCTGAGTTGATGTTTCTTGTTCATACGGATACTGGATGGTAATAGGCTCGAGTTTAATTATTTATCCAATCTATATAAAGTGTTAATTGCTTTTATACTACTTAGATTAACTTACAAGTAGCATTGCTGGTGGTAAATAAAAAGTGTTTGCCTACCAATTATGCTCACATTTACATTTAAGGAAGAATGGAAAGGAAAAGATTTACTTAACCTTTTGAAAGAAAGCTAAGCATGACATGGCAAGAAATAGTACTGTAAGCCTTTTAACTTGTAACTTACTGAAGCTGAGCCCAGATTAAACCTATCTGATGGGTTGTGTGAGATAAGACTGAATGATCATATATTATCAAGAACTGGATGGCTTTATAAGTCCATGGATCTTCTAAAATGTTCATATTTTACATTTCCTTCCCTAACAACTTTGAGTTTATTAGATTCGGTAATATGTCAACTCAAACTCATATGCATTGAGTTTATATACACATAAATGCAGATAGATCTCATCCTTCGTTCTTGTTATTCATGGCATGGATGTTTCCTTCCTTTTGTGCATTTCTTCTTTTGGTCGGATGAATCTAGTTATTTCCGGAAAAAAATTGGGATCCTGCTAATGATAGGATTAGTATTTTGACTGTTATTGTGATAGCAAAGTGTATGAATTTGATACCAGTGTCAAGGTGCCCTGCCTTATCCTGAATACATTCAGGGGAGCTCTTCTCGTTTGAATACTTAGCTGTTGCTAGCTGATCCCTGATACCTTTGAAGTTCAAAGTAATAGATTATTGTTTTTCTACAAGGTGTATTTCCTTTTCAAAGTCCCTAAATCTAGTTTGTCAGGTTTATTTGTGTACAATGTATCAGGAAGAATTGTGTGAGTTTCAAGCTTGAACTGATAGAAATGTGTGCTGGGGTATTGGTCGAACTGTTTCCCCATACCCCAAAGCGAAAATCAGATATATTCTATATGCCTCAACCCTTGAAATAATATAATAGATTTGACATATAATGGTTCTTCATGTTGATGAATCTTTCAGCATTTGCTTTTTCATGCAAGACAATTTTGTGGTTTGCTCTCCCCTTACCAGCATGTTCACCCTGACCACTACAGGAATGCACCAGTCCATTTGACTTCTGTGATATTGTTACTTCAACAACTCACAAAAGTCTACGGGGCCCAAGGGGAGGTATAATCTTTTATAGGAAGGGTTCAAAATCAAGAAAACAAGGCATGTCTCTCAGTAATGGTGATTGTACTGGCCAGCTTGATTTTGAGGAAAAGATAAATTTTGCCGTATATGCATCATTACAAGGGGGCCCTCATAATAATCACATTGCTGCTCTTGCCATAGCATTGAAACAAGTGGCCTCACCAGAGTACAAAGCATATATGCAACAGGTGAAGAAAAATGCTCAGGCTTTGGCATCTGCTCTGCTGAGAAAAAAATGCAAGTTGGTTACTGGGGGAACTGACAACCATTTGTTGCTGTGGGATCTCACTACACTAGGCTTAACAGGTTCTCTAATGTTGCCCGCTCTATATCACAAACATGCAGAGCAAATATATGCTAACATCTTAAATTTTGTTTTTGCTGGAATTAAGTTATTCCTTCGTGTAATTTCACTTGATTATATTAAAATTGCATACTTTCTCTTTGTGACTAATTTTCTTAATGGCTTTCTTAACCTTATTTTCCCCTTTGCACTGGGTTGGCTCCTTCCCTTGATGCAAAATGTGACATTGATTTTGAAATTTATTGACAAACCCCTTGTACCAAACTGTAGTTTATTACCTGTCTTATTCTAGGCTCCTTTTTTCCCAGTATTCGTGGCTATAAATTATATGGGAAAAGCATATAACAAAATGTGTGCATGTTTGTTTTCTGTTTAAAGAGTATGAATAAGTTTATTCTTGTGAATAAAATCTAGGAAGCCAGAATTTAAATGTAATGAAAGAATCTGACTGGTGAAAATAGAAGGTGATACTTCAGTTTATAGATTGTCGGTTCCTGAGAATCATAAGCGAAGTAGAGAAATGAGCCAATTGTTTGTTGACCATATTTGCTAGAAGTTCTTCTGTCTACATCTCACCGTCCCATCTATTTTACTAGCTAAAATGATTGTTTCATGTTTGTTCTATATATTTCAATATGAATATGAAGTTTTAATCTATTTGATTAATTTATATAATTTGTTACTTTAAATAATAAACCTATATGCTCAATTATTCATAGGCATAGTGCATTTCCTGTACATTTCTCGTGGAGAAAGTTTGACCATATTTATTACTGTAAGTATAAATAACTTCTTTATCATGTTTCCCAGGCAAATGCTATGAGAAAGTATGTGAGATGTGCCACATCACTCTGAATAAAACTGCTATATTTGGTGACAATGGTGCTATTTCTCCCGGAGGAGTGAGAATTGGTAAGCAGTAATCTTGTATTTTATGTTGAAATTTCTTTTTCTTTTTTATAGCTTCATAGATCTCAATACACTCTGCCCGATTTCCTTTTAGGCAAAGCACGTTTTCGTGTAATGATTGCATTTTTTACATGATATCAATGAAATTAACCAATTGGTTAGAAATGTGCTTGCACTGTCATTAATCAGTTATCTTAAATGCACTAACATGTTCTTCATACCCTAATAACATATTTAGAATTGACTAATTCATGGAGTTAAGAGTGTTATCACAATGGTTTATGGCTTGTGCTTCTTGTCAACTAACTAGAATGGTTTTATTAGGGACCGACATTTTTAGAATCATATGATCATGACTTCGAGTTGATGATGTCTACTTATTAAAATATCAAAAATAGCACAAGCAAATTCACAAGAGGTTCCTATTGTATATTTGTATTAAATATAGATGTTTTATACTTTTATTTAACTCACAGTATCATGAACTTAGTTCACTTACCGTCTACTGACCAAATTCTTTTATTTTGTTGTCACCAAAATGCTGGTTTACAGTCTGTCTTGTTCCATTAACGTCTTAATTTCCTCACTTTCCCTCAGGTACACCTGCAATGACATCAAGAGGTTGCTTAGAGTCTGATTTCGAGACAATCGCCGACTTTCTTTACACGGCAGCTGAGATCACGAGTTCTGTGCAGAGGGATCATGGAAAATTGCAGAAAGAATTTGTCAAGGGTCTTCACGATAATAAAGATGTTATCGATCTACGTATTCGTGTCGAGGCATTCGCTGCCCAGTTTGCAATGCCTGGATTTGATTCTTGAAGATTCATTTGATTCTGCATGCTGCAATTGGTAATCAAATTTATTTTTGCACATTCATCATGTGTTTTCCCATTGAACCTGTGTGTAAAATACAGAAAATAGGAGAGACTAGTTATGCATGTTGAAGTTTTAAATTATCTTGTAAAAAGTTACAAAAGAGTCGTCTCTTTTAAAATACTGTAATAATATTATTCATAATGCAACATGAACTTCAGTCAGGCTAGTTTCCATATCTGGCATTGTAGGTGTTCAGTGACAAATGTATTATTGAAAATAATAATCATAAAATAGTTGCTGCTGTTGCAAGAATCATATGTTTTTTAATTAGTTGTTAATGTCTAATTATAGTGAAGAGGAAACAAAAGCTGAAAAGCTTTAGTTATAAAGGAAAGTACCAAGTAAAGTAAATGAAGAGAACATGATTTGGCGTGCGTGGTGTTGAACTCAGTTCACAGCCCTTAACCCAAAAAGAGAATGATATTCTTTTGGCTGTTACTGCCTCCTGCTGTCTTGGTTTTATTGAATCACTGCCATGTAATAATTCCTAGGTTCCCCCAACCATGATTATTTTATGCTTTGAATATTTGTTTTCTTTTTCCTGTGTGTTTGTTTTTATTTGGAAGTTTTTATTCAGGAAAACCCTTGGAAGGAGGCAAGAGCATGAAATTCCGGCAGGGGACAGAAAGCATGAGCTACAGTTGAACATGTGTGTTGAGAAAGTGACCCATTTTTTAGTTAAAAAATTCCCCAGAAACAAACAAACAAACTGGCAAGAGCCAAGAAGGGAATATCTATAAAAAAAACTAAAACAAAAAAGAAGATATAGGGAAGGAAGGGACAGTGGATGTCAGGAGAAGAAGGGGGGAATTATATATATATGGGATTTACTTTTTGTTTTGGAATCAGAATTCAGAAGCTTTTTCATCATTACAGGAACTGGCAATTTGGGCATTGCCTTCAAGTGTTCATTTGAAATCCCCAAATCAGAATCATAAATTCTAAAGTTCAAACCAGCCCACAGGTCACAGCTACCCCTATATCTTACCCTAACTGTCCTTTTTACCTCTACTACCCTATCTCATTTTGTCATTTAGTAGACTTGCAATTCCTTTACATTTCTGTCCCTTGCGTCTATGTAATGGGTGACTCCAAAGAATAACAGGTTTGGGGTGTGATTAAGAAATAGTAAGTTTTAAAATTTACAATACATTGTTTTTTTTGTAATTTTGACAAGTTTTGAAATTTAAAAATTAAGTTTTGAAATTTGAGTTTTTATAACATTTTAGTTTCTTGAATAAAGTTCTAAAGTTAATTTTTAAAGTTTAAAATTTGTCAAAAATCACAAAAAAATCAACATAAAAATGTTATAAAAAGTACAATATTTTAGATTTTGGATGAGTTTTTTACAAATTTAAAAATTTGTCACTTTTTATCGCTCTTTAGACCTGCTATACATTATACTCTTACCTATATAATACTTTCACTGTTTTATTATAATTGTTCTTTTTAACTTTTAACTTTTTCTTATTTAAATTTTCTTGTTAAAAAATTTAACAAATTTTAAAACTTACATTTTTGTTCACGACTAAAAATCATTTGAATTATTTGCATCGCATCTTTTTTAGAAAAATTATTCCTAAAATAATGTGAAAAATCAAAAAAGGACAATTATTAGGGACAAAGGAAGTATGAGATTGAGATCAACTCTGTTTAAAATTTAATTATTTTTTATATTATTAAATTATTGAATGAAAATAAATAATTAGTCAAGATTATTTTTTATTTTTGTATGTTATAATCTTCTTGTTTTTTATTATTAATCTTAGTTATCTATCTATTTTTGTTTAACGGTTCAAAAAATATAAAATTTTTAAGCTTTTATGTTAACTCATAATTACCTTTCCAAACACCTCTTAAACCACATTGAATCAGTCCCTATTGCCTACTAGGTTGAACAATAAGGAATTTTATATCTTTTTAAAGACCTCAGCAAAAAAAAAAGGAATTTTTCCCCTCTTGTAGAATGTAGGGTAAAAAAATAAGCTCTGCATGAAAATTACTCCAATTAGTTCATTTTGGTCTTAAAGTGTTCATATTTTCAAGACTTCTGAAGCCCAAATCACTCTGTTTTGGTACCCAGAATATACTATATATGGTATATGCATGAAGAGAAAAAAAATAACCTACCATCTCCCATCTCCATGGTAGAAACAATAAATGCATGGGGGAAAAAGGGAGAAAATTAGAAGAAAGAAGAGAAAGGGTTAAAAGATACAACCACAACAATAGATTCCCTCTGCATACTATTTTCAATTCTAATTTTCTTTTCTTTTCCCCCAAACATCCCCGTTTATCTCTCCATCATTCTCCTCTCTACCTGCGACTGCAAAAGTCCAAAAGCTTCTTCCTCCCCTCAACAATCTCATCAAAGAAATCATCAAGTTGGCCAACAATGTTGTCAACCCCAGATCTCAATACCCCAAAACACCCTTTCAGGTTCTCAACTTTCTCCCTCAGCCCCACCTCTGTTTCCCACTGCGCCACCACTACTCCTCCTTGTCCATTAATCCTCCTCTCTAGCTCCCCTCTCACCTCTTCCATCGCCATCTTCGATCTCCTAAACTCATACATCAATATCCCACCACTTTTCCCATTCATCCGGTTTATCTCCTCCGCCACTCTCCGCTGCAACCTCGCCCTCGAAATCATGAAACTCGACCCGAAAAACAAACACCCTTCGTTCCCACCTCTCAGAAAGCTCGGTTCTTGCCAACAATGGACCACCCCGTAGATCAATATCATCAGAAGCAACGAGCTTACATTACTCATCGCGTATAGAACTCCCCTGAAACCGTTGAACCCATTCAGCTTCGATTCCATCGAAACTTTCTCGTCTAACTTCAATGAAAGTGGTTGGATTCTCGTTTCCATAAACGCCTTGTTTTCTTCCTCCAATCCCATGGCTTCTCTCCTGCATCTCGAAATTGCCCTCACCACCTGTTTTCCACACCATTAATGAAACTACAAACAAGAAAGGTAGTGCTATAAATTTTGATGGGAATTTAGTTTACCTGTCTGGAAATCTGGGGATCAAGATGTCTATGATTATCAATAGAAGAAACGACGTTGAACCCAGAATTGTAAAAACTTTCCATCCCGGAAATCCCAGATTTAAGAACATGACAAGCTTCCCAAAGCTTGGAACTTTCATCCATATATTCATCAAGCCACTTATCACCGACGGGGAGATGAAGTTTCTGAACAAGTAGAAGTAGCTGGGAATGGAAAGATCTGAGAAGGGAAAGAACCCTTTGAAGGAAATGGATTGACATGAAGTTATTAGAGAGATAGACTCGTTCAAGATCATCTAAGCCACGAGTCAAGAAAGTGTAGAATTCATTAACGGAGCTTGTTGAAGATGGATCCATTGGAATGGAGGGGGTTTGTAGAGAAGAGAAAAAGGGTTTATTATTATATAACTGGAGATGATGAATTCATGGAGAAAGGGAAGGGAGGGAATATCTTAGAAGCTCCAGATTTCTAAGGTTGAAAAGGATTGTTGGGAGCAATGATGGTGTTTCCTACAGAGGGGAAAGGATGATTGGTAATGTGCCATTTTCATTGTTTAATGAAATATAAATTGTTCAAACAAATCAAAAATTGAGAAATCTAAATTACCAAAAATGAAATATGTAAAAGACTCTCCTTTATTCTTTTCTTTTCCAGTTTGGGGTTTTCCCCAGAATCTCCTGCTCTGTAAAGTTCATATTTTATATTTATTTTTACCAACAGTTGAAATATTACATTTAATTAGTATTTCTTCCCCTAGATTTTAAGGACTTTGTCATAATTAATTCAAATCAATTAATGCCAATTTTTTATATACAAAAGACTTTAAATTCGAGACTTGTTTAAGCGATACTAAATTACTTATCACTTAAACTGACACCGATAATACATTTAATTAGCTTTTAAATATACTTCAGAATTAGTGAAGTTCCAATTTTTTAGATTTAATCCTTCTGCTTTTATTTTAGAAAAATTTGGTAATTCTACTAGTTTGTTTCGAGAATTAAAAGTTTGAAGGATTTAATTTTAAAGTCAAAAGAGTACAAAGGAGCAAGGGTAAAATATATCATATTTATGAGAATTCAAAAATAGGGATGCACAAAACTCGACGTGAAAAAGCTTAACTCGTAATTTTATAAACTTGACTCGAATAAAATTCAAAATAAAGTTTGAGTTGTAAAATAGAAATTTAAATAACTTAAAATTTTTAGTAATTACTAGATCGATATTCAAGTTTGAGTCGGGTTCCTCAATTCTGTTTGATATATATGTATATCGCATTTGAAAAAAATATGAAATATAAGCATATTGCATGTGGATATAAAAACTATTTAAATTGAAACTAATTAGTATCATAATACTATAACGCCTCGTTTAGTACAACAAATGTAAAAGATGTGTGTTGTATTAAATAACACTTGTGTATTAAAAAGATGGATGAAAGATGGTTGTTATTTTATCATGGTGTTTGGTTGTGAAATTTGTGATAAAGTTAAAAGATAAGTGTTATATATAAATGCACCCTTTTACCCTTAAAATTCCAGTTTTATATTTTCTTATTGTTTTGACATTGATTATTTTATTGTTTTTAGGATTTAAGGTTTATGATTTAGAGTTTAAGATTTAGGGTTTGATGTTTTGGGTTCATAATTTAGGGTTTAAAGTTTGGAGTTTAAGGTTTTATATTTAGGGTTTTGGTTCATGATTTAAGGTTTAAGGTTTTTGAAGTTCAAGGTTTAGAGTTCAAGCTTTAAAGTTTTAGGTTTTGGGTTTATGATTTAGGGTTTAAGGTTTGGAATTTAGGTTTATGGTTTATGGTTTATGATTTATAGTTTAGGGTTTAGAGTTTAGGATTTAGGGCTTAGGTTTTAGAGTTTAAGCTTTAGGCTTTGGGTTTTTGGGGTTGTGATTTAAGGTTTATGGTTCAAAGTTTAAGGTTTGAGGTTTGGAGTTTAGAGTTGTAATTTAGGGTTTAGAGTTTAGGATTTAGGGTTTAAAGTTTAGGATTTAGTGCTTTTATATTTAGAGTTCCAGTTTATATTTTTCTATTGTTTTGACATTGGTTATTATATTGTTTTTAGGATTTAAGGGTTAGTGTTTAGAGTTCAAGCTTTAGGGTTTGATGTTTTGGGTTCATAATTTAGGGTTTAAAGTTTGGAGTTTAGTGTTTTATATTTAGGGTTTTGGTTCACGATTTAAGGTTTAAGGTTTTTGAAGTTTAGGGTTTAGAGTTCAAGCTTTAGGGTTTTAGGTTATGGGTTTATGATTTAGGGTTTAAGGTTTAGAGTTTAGGTTGATGGTTTATAATTTATAGTTTAGGGTTTGGAGTTTAGGATTTAAGGTTTAGGTTTTAGAGTTTAGGCTTTAGGCTTTGGGATTTCGGGTTTGTGATTTAGGTGTAACACACCGAACCCGACCCGGATCCGAAGCGTCACTTACGGGTCACCCAAAATCGACCCATCAAAATTTCTTATTTAAAACCACAAGTTAAAAATTCTTGAATGGTCAATTTCCATAAAATCCACGTAGATAAAGAGATTACCAGGGTTTACAAAATACGAGTTCCACGTAAATACACATTTTGACCAAATAACAGACAATCAAAATGAAAATACAGACTCGATTGTGATAAGGTCCTATGAATACAACCAGTCCAAACTAGACATCAAGTACTGTACTCTAAGATTGGCTCGGTGCTGGGAAATCCTCCTCGATGTGCTCCTCCAAACGCAACCTGTCAACGTACGCACGAAAAAAACCACAATTCCGCACGCTGAGCTAACAAAGCTTAGTGGTACATTTCTACTCTACCGCAATTCATAAATATCATAAAACAAGCATGCATGATAATATAATTAAGAGTGCACAGAAAGGCTTCTCAACATCTAAGGATCATTTTCTAGTCTATCCTAGCTAGAGCTTACAACTGTCTCAAGATACCACTAAAAGTAAGAAGACAACCAAACCATCCCAAGCTTACCATACGCAAGGTCTCACCGACCATCGAATTACGTCCCATACCCCAATCACGTAGCCCAAGGGTTATTTAGCCTATACCCGAGATCACAAAGCCCATCGAGTTACATCTCATACCCTGATCACAAAGCCCAAGGGTAATATAGCCCGTACCAGAGATCACCTAGCCCATCGAGTAACAACCCTACCCTGATAACATAGCTCAAGGGTAAATTAACCAACATCTATCATCCACACAGCTACGTAATTAACATACATTCCCTAATGGCCAACGAAGCCCTAATGTTTTCCCGTGCTCACACAGTCATCGGGTTACCCGTGATCACATAGCCATCGGGTAAGGATCATATCTAGATCACTACAGCCACAGATACGTCCTAGACATACTTGGATCATATAAGCCACAAGCAGTCTTTTCCTGAGATTACACAGCCGAACATGATACTCGAGATCACATAGCCCATCGAGTTACTCGAGCTCACACAGCCCCCGAGTTGTATTTCCATATCCTGATCACATAGCCCAAGGATAGGTTTCGGACCGCATCCAGATCACATAGCCCATTGACACGTCAGATGTACGCGATCACATAGCCCATAGTACCCATCCCCTTATTAAGTGCCCTTGCACTAACTCCAGGACATCTGGATTCTTAACCAAAGACTCATACGATACCACATGCTCCCCTGAGCATCAATATATCTCACCGAGAGATTAAAGGCATCTAGCCAACCATTACTAATGCCCCAAGGCATGACTCATTTATTACACTATTTAATATGTCTTTAGGATTCATTTATGCCTTTCTCGTTAGATTATCTCAATACTCACGGCAACCAGCCTACATGGGCATCCCTTCAGCATACAGCAAGGACCCCAAGCTACTACGTAGCAATAACTGATCCACCACGGATCCCTATGGATTACCAATCCAAGCAACCTACCAAACTATTACCAAGCCATTAGCCATTAATCTACATACATGTTACCAACCTCGATTTCTCAGTTTTAGAGTTTATTTTATACCTTTAGGGACCTACCGGACCCTTTACTACGAATTATATAACCCCCGAACGCGAACTCAACTTTCTTGGGCAGATTGCCCAGCAAGTATCGATACATCAAGGTGAATATCGGTACCGCCTCTTGGTATCGATACTCCCCCATGGGTATCGATACCCTAACTAGGTTCGAAAGAGTTAGACCACAAGTCGTACCGATATGCTCATACCCCGTATCGGTACTTAGTATCGGTACTAGGATCGCCCCGTACTGATTCAAGCCCGTACTGGTACTCTAACCTTCGTATATTGGTATGTTAAGACTATCCCAGGTAATGTAACAGTGTGTACCGATACGCCTCTTGCGTACCGGTATGCCTAAGCGCTACATGATTTCTATTTGAGTGAAGGGTACCGATACACGGATAGGCGTACCAGTATGCCCCTCAATATACAAAGGAGTACCGGTACGTAGCCACCTCGTACCGGTACTCGAGCCTAGATTTTTAAACCTAGAGCTCAGGATTACACCAATCCTACCCTTAACCTCTATGGTTAAGTCTCAAATCTTTCCTACAAGTTATTTGGAGTATATTAGGTGGTTTTCTACCAGTTTTACCCATTATCAACTCCCAAAATGTGATTTACCATTAGAGGGTTTTAAAGCTCAAGAACCCTAACTTTGCTACTCATGAACATAAACCAAGCAAAGCAATAATCTTATGAGGCTCATGAAATGTAAGAGTCAGAGATGTAATGACCTTAAGCAAGCAAAACCCGAAATGAAGCTCCCACCAAGCTCTTACCACCTCTCTTCTTGGTCCAAGCTTCCAACTCAACCTCTACCAAATCCAATGACGCTTAGCTCAAAATAGATCCTTTGATGCTGATAAACTCTCCCTTAACGACAATCTGAGATTTACACTCCTCCACAACAAAAGTTCTCATCTTTTACTTTGGGTTTGGGATGAGAATTTGGAGAAAAAGAGATAAAGAGGGAAATGGAGACAATATAACCTCACCCCTCTATTTCTCTGCAGAAAGTGAACAAGCCAACAACATTTGTCTTCCAATATGGCTTTTACCATCTTGCCCTTCCTCAAAACCCAATATAAGCAAATACCCAAAACACCAAGCAAGCCCAACAACGCATGGAGGCCCATTATGGCCCAACATCTCGGCCCGACGTATTGGTCTAAGACCCAGTCAATGTCCATTGTTGACTCAAAAAATCCAGTCGTTACAATTCTCTCATACTTCAAGAAATTTTGTCATCGAAATTTAGATGGATGAAAGGAGATGTAACCAAAAACAGATCTAACCACCTCATCATTCAAATAGGATCACCTTGATTAGGAGAGTTCTCCTCAACCTACCTTAAATGTAAATCATAGCATAAAACCACACGCTCTCAACACTTCTCTTGAGGTTCCCAACAACTCATTTTCAGCAACAAACAACACTTATGGCGAACCGCTATTCATGGTAACATAGCCAACCTCGACCCACGTTGTTCAAACATCAACTCAAAGAACTCACTTATATCGGATTCTATCCTAGTAACCAACCATTCTACAAGAATTTGACAACCACAAACTGAACTTAGACTTCATCTTTATTTAAAATGTTGCACCACTTCCACAAACCATTGCTAGGAATGCATCACGTCCAACAACTATGTCCCGGTCAAACCATTAAAGGACAAACAAAACCCTAACAACCGATCATTATCATTAATCTACCTTGAACTAACAGCTCTTTCTAAAACTTGACTCATCAAGTAAGAACCTAAAACTTCGCTTATCCAATCTTACTTTTAACAGATCGAAAACCACTTTTAATTCCAACCACTTAGTTCCGAGAAATGACAACCGTCCTTTACAAATTCTCACAAGCAACCCAAAACTAACAATTCTACTTGCGAAGGTCTAAACACCTTCTTCCTAACCCTTGACTCGGTCCCCACCATCGGATATGGAAAGCCATCCGACGGTTCTCAAGGATCGCCAATAGGTCCGTCTAACAACATTTTTTTTGCAAAACAACCATCCAGCTTACCCTCAACGCAACTATTGATCTACATTCTCGCTGGCTACTCTAGAATCCTCTATACTTTGTTTGCCTTAACCGATAACAACTTAGGTCAAACTTGATTGGACAATCCCCAACTCTACGAAATCCAACTTAACAAGTGCATAAGTCGGCAAATATTCTCACGACTTGCCCCTAGGGCTTCAACCACGTTCATCACAACCTCTATTGACCTTTTCAACGGTACCTTTTTCTCCGACAAACAACACACGAAGCTCTCACATTCTATGGCCAAAACAAGGTCACCGATCTCACAAACCCGTTATCGGTCTTCCACCATCGCACTACAGCTCAACACATCCAAGGCCACCATACAAGCTACTCACACGCAGACACAATCTAGGCCAAGCACTTGGCAATGACACCCAATTGGTCGCTCGCACAAGTGTGCCACCAATAAAGAGCCCGTTAAGTACCATACCATAAAGCGATGGACACTCACAACGAACTCAACCTTACCTTTATCGCGGTTCTAAACCATAATCAACTAGTAAGATTGCTCACTCACCAAGGGTACCTCTATACCCTCAAAACATCTACAACACTAAGACTAGGAACTCTTAACCCTCATGTCTACAACGCAAGCTAAAAACACCTTGCAACCTGTAAACCTTCCTTGAGCTAGCACTACAGAGCACAACGTCTACCTTAGAGAGGTTAAGATCCTATACAACCAACACTAACAACTAGATTCAAGCAATCTAAACTTCACCGCTTCTCATACGCAACCTACGACGCACTTGCCCTCTCAACAACCATCTACGATAAAACCTTATCTAGCAAATGATGCAATTCTATTTGCCTTCTAAAGCAATAATAAACCCAAGATTTACCGAGATGCATATCACAAGAACCGGTCTATTACACAACCAAAGAGCTAAACGGCTAACACAACAGCTAAAACCAACACAAACTTATTTACCTGACATATCATCACCGTGAACGCCGCCAACTTCAACTGAGCCGCAGATCGCCTAGTAATGCCTCGTGCACCAACCCTGGCGGTGGATCTCACAGGACCTCCACCTCGATATCTTGACGGTGCCCTAGCTCCGCTTCTAGTAAAACTTTGATCATGTCGGGGAGTAGCCAACCTCTAGGACTGAACCAGTGAGTCATCATCCATGACTAGACAGTCTTTTGCCATATGCCCTGGTGCTCGACACCTATAAAAAACCCTCCGAAGCAAGAAGCACACTCTAAGGTGATGTCAGCCACAATGCTCACACGCTGGTGGTAGTGGTGCTCCAACAGAACCATCAATACTCCCCTCTGGCGTAGAAAACAAAGAGCCTCTACGAACCCTCGATCTAGATCCTAAGCCAACTCTCAGAGACTGGTCTGAAGTAACTCTCTTCAAACTCCTCGAAGCATGAAACCTCTCATGCGGATAGGGAGGGGGATTCATGATATCCTAGGTCTCCACATCATGATCTCTAAAAGTCTCGAACTGGTTAGATGCTGAACTCTGAAGTCGCTTAAGTGTCTTCGCACTCTTGGCTAACTCGGAGAATATCCAAAGCAGACCCGTTGTCACATACAACTGAAGGTCAACATTCAAGCATTTTTTGAACCTTTTGCACCTCAACTCTTCCGTGGCAACCAACCCTGGAGCATAACGGCTCAAACACAAAAACTCTTGCTCATAAGCAAACACCGTTCAATTTTCTTGAAATAGATGCGTAAACCGGTCCTCATCTCATCCATATGTACCTCACTGATGTACTTCTTCTGGAACTCATCCACAAAGATGTCCCATGTCGGGAGTGCAGGCTGTAGGCCCAACTCTACAGTCTCCCACCACTCATGTGTATTGCCTTTCAAAAGGGAAATAATGCAATCAAGATCATCTTCCGGGCTTCCCATCATCTGTCTCAAGATTTTCTGTGTATCGCGCAACCATTGATCAGCCTTGGTCGGGTTATCCTCACCCAAGCCTACGAAAATCTTAGGTCTAAAACGATAAAGCCTCTCTACAGGGGTCTTGCGGGGCATCTCAGATTACCTCGGTATAGCTTGCACCACACGCAAGAGGGCAGAGGTAAGGTCACGGAAGTGACCTACCTTTCTACTACCTGTTTCTCCTTCCACCAACTCTCTTGTTCTAAAACAAAATAAACAATGTGGCACACCAAGATTTTTAGTCTTATAAAGTACACTTAAATTTAGGGACTTGTATTCACTAGACACCTTACCACGACCTCTATGACACCTTAGGGTTTTCTAGAACCGACTAAACCTAGGCTCTGATACCAAAATATAACACCCCGAACCCGACTCAGATCCGAAATGTCACTTACGGGTCACCCAAAACCAGCCTATAAAAATTTCTTATTTAAAACCATAAGTTAGAAATTATTGAACGGTCTATTTCCATAAAATCCACATAGATAAAGAGATTAATAGGGTTTACAAAATACGAGTTCCACGCAAAGTACATTGTTTGACCAAATAACAGAAAATCAAAATGAAAATACAGACTCGATTGTGGCAAGGTCCTATGAATACAACCAGTCCAAGCTAGACATCAAGTATTATACTCTGAGATTGGCTCGGTGTTGGGAAATCCTCCTCGATGTACTCTTCCAAATGCAGCCTGTCAACCTACGCACGGAAGAAACCACAATTCCGCACGCTGAGCTAACAAAGTTCAGTGGTACATTTCTACTCTACCGCAATTTATGAATATTATAAAACAAGCATACATGATAATATAATTAAGAGTGCACAGAAAGGCTTCTCAATATCTAATGATTGTCTTCTAGCCTATTCTAGCTAGAGATTACAACTATCTCAAGATACCACTAAAAGTAAGAAGACAACCAGACCATCTCAGGCTTGCCATACACAAGGTCCTATCGACCAATGAGTTACATCCTATACCTTGATCACATAGCCCCAGGTTTATCTAGCCTATACTTGAGATACAAAGTCCATCGAGTTACATCTCATACCCTGATCACAAAGCCCAAGGGAAATACAACACATACCCGAGATCACATAGCCTATCGAGTTACAACCATACCCTGATCACATAGCCCAAGGGTAAATTAACCAACATTTATCATCCACACAACTACGTAAATAACATTCATTCCCTGATGGCCAACGAAGCCCTACTATTTTCCCGTGCTCACATAGCCGTCGGGTTACCTGTGATCACATAACCGTCAAGTAAGGATCATATCCGGATCACTATAGCCACAAAAATGTCATAGACATACTTGGATCACATAAGCTACAAGCAGTCTTATCTTGTGATCACATAGCCGAACATGATTACTCGAGATCACATAACCCATCGAGTTACTCGAGATCACATAGCCCATTCGAGTTGTATTTCTATATCCTGATCACATAGCCCAAGGATAAGTTTCAGACTGCATCCAGATCACGTAGCCCATGGATACGTCGGATGTACTCGATTACATAGCTCAGAGTACCCATCCCCTTATTTAAGTGCCCTTGTACTGACTCTAAGAAATCTAGATTCCTAACCAAGACTCATACGATACCCCATGCTCCCCTGAGCTTCAACATATCTCACCGAGAGATAAACTGCATCATGCTAACCATTACCAATGCCCCAAGGCATGACTCATTTATTACACTATTTAATATGTTTTTAGGATTCATTTATGCCTTTCTCGTTAGATTATCTCAATACTCACGGCAACCAGCCTACATGGGCATCCCTTCAGCATACAGCAAGGACCCCAAGCTACTACGTAGCAATAACTGATCCACCACGGATCCCTATGGATTACCAATCCAAGCAACCTACCAAACTATTACCAAGCCATTAGCCATTAATCCACATACATGTTACCAACCTCGATTTTTTAGTTTTAGAGTTTGTTTTATACCTTTAGGGAACCTACCGGACCCTTTACCACAAATTATAGAACCCCAAACGCGAACTCAACTTTCTTGGGTAGATTGCCCAAAGTAGTATCGATACATCAAGGTGAATATCGGTACCGCCTCTTGGTATCGATACTCCCCCATGGGTATCGATACCCTAACTAGGTTCGAAAGAGTTAGACCACAAGTCGTACCGATATGCTCATACCCCGTATCGGTACTTAGTATCGGTACTAGGATCGCCCCGTACTGATTCAAGCCCGTACTGGTACTCTAACCTTCGTATATTGGTATGTTAAGACTATCCCAGGTAATGTAACAGTGTGTACCGATACGCCTCTTGCGTACCGGTATGCCTAAGCGCTACATGATTTCTATTTGAGTGAAGGGTACCGATACACGGATAGGCATACCCGGTACTCCCCTCACACAACATCCCTCAATATACAAAATGAGTACGGTGCGTAGCCACCTCGTACCGGTACTCGAGCCTAGATTTTTAAACCTAGAGCTCAGGATTACACCAATCCTACCCTTAACCTCTATGGTTAAGTCTCAAATCTTTCCTACAAGTTATTTGGAGTATATTAGGTGGTTTTCTACCAGTTTTACCCATTATCAACTCCCAAAATGTGATTTACCATTAGAGGGTTTTAAAGCTCAAGAACCCTAACTTTGCTACTCATGAACATAAACCAAGCAAAGCAATAATCTTATGAGGCTCATGAAATGTAAGAGTCAGAGATGTAATGACCTTAAGCAAGCAAAACCCGAAATGAAGCTCCCACCAAGCTCTTACCACCTCTCTTCTTGGTCCAAGCTTCCAACTCAACCTCTACCAAATCCAATGACGCTTAGCTCAAAACGGAGATCCTTTGATGCTGATAAACTCTCCCTTAACGACCAATCTGAGATTTACACTCCTCCACAACAAGTTCTCATCTTTTACTTTGGGTTTGGGATGAGAATTTGGAGAGAAAAGAGATAAAGAGGGAAATGGAGACAATATAACCTCACCCCTCTATTTCTCTGCAGAGAAGTGACCAAGCCAACAACATTTGTCTTCCAATATGGCTTTTACCATCTTGCCCTTCCTCAAAGCCCAATATAAGCAAGCCCAAAACCACCAAGCAAGCCCAACAACGCATGGAGGCCCATTATGGCCCAACATCTCGGCCCGACGTATTGGTCTAAGACCCAGGTCAATGTCCATTGTTGACTCAAGAAATCCAGGTCGTTACAATTCTCTCATACTTCAAGAAATTTTGTCATCGAAATTCAGATGGATGAAAGGGAGATGTAACCAAAACAGATCTAACCACCTCATCATTCAAATAGGATCACCTTGATTAGGGAGAGTTCTCCCTCAACCTACCTTAAACAGAATCATAGCATAAAACCACACGCTCTCAACACTTCTCTTGAGGTTCCCACGACTCATTTTCAGCAACAAACAACACTTATGGCGAACCGCTATTCATGGTAACATAGCCAACCTCGACCCACGTTGTTCAAACATCAACTCAAAGAACTCACTTATATCGGATTCTATCCTAGTAACCAACCATTCTACAAGAATTTGACAACCACAAACTGAACTTAGACTTCATCTTTATTTAAAATGTTGCACCACTTCCACAAGGCACTGCTAGGAATGCATCACGCCAAACAACTATGTCCCGGTCAAACCATTAAAGGACAAACAAAACCCTAACAACCGATCATTATCATTAATCTACCTTGAACTAACAGCTCCTTTCTCTAAACTTGACTCATCAGGTCGGAACCTAAAACTTCGCTTATCCAATCTTACTTTTAACAGGATCGAAAACCACTCTTAATTCCAACCACTTAGTTCCGAGAAATGACAACCGTCCTTTACAAATTCTCACAAGCAACCCAAAACTAACAATTCTACTTGCGAAGGTCTAAACACCTTCTTCCTAACCCTTGACTCGGTCCCCACCATCAGATATGGAAAGCCATCTGACAGTTCTCAAGGATCGTCAATAGGTCCGTCTAACAACATTTCTTTGCAAAACAACCATCCAGTTACCCTCAACGCAACTATTGATCTACATTCCTGCTGCGCTACTCTAGAATCCTCTATACTGTTTGCCTTAACTGATAACAACTTAGGTCAAACTTGATTGGACAATCCCCCAACTCTACGAGGTCCAACTTAACAAGTGCATAAGTCAGGCAAATATTCTCACGACTTGCCCCTAGGGCTTCAACCACGTTCATCACAACCTCTACTTGACCTTTTCAACGGTACCTTTACTCCGACAAACAACACACGAAGCTCTCACATTCTATGGCCAAAACAAGGTCACCGATCTCACAAACCCGTTATCGGTCTTCCACCATCGTACTACAGCTCAACACATCCAAGGCCACCATACAAGCTACTCACACGCAGACACGATCTAGGCCAAGCACTTGGCATCGACACCCAATTGGTCGCTGGCACAAGTGTGCCACCAATAAAGAGCCCGTTAAGTACCATGCCATAAAGCGATGGACACTCACAACGAACTCAACCTTACCTTTATCGCGGTTCTAAACCATAATCAACTAGTAAGATTGCTCACTCACCAAGGGTACCTCTATACCCTCAAAACATCTACAACACTAAGACTAGGAACTCTTAACCCTCATGTCTACAACGCAAGCTAAAAACACCTTGCAACCTGTAGGACCTTCCTTGAGCTAGCACTACAGAGCACAACGTCTACCTTAGAGAGGTTAAGATCCTATACAACCAACACTAACAACTAGATTCAAGCAATCTAAACTTCACCGCTTCTCATACGCAACCTACGACGCACTTGCCCTCTCAACAACCATCTACGATAAAACCTTATCTAGCAAATGATGCAATTCTATTTGCCTTCTAAAGCAATAATAAACCCAAGATTTACCGAGATGCATATCACAAGAACCGGTCTATTACACAACCAAAGAGCTAAACGGCTAACACAACAGCTAAAACCAACACAAACTTATTTACCTGACATATCATCAGTCGTAACGCTGCCAACTTCAATCTGAGCTGCAGACTGCCTAGCAACGCCTCGCGCGCCAACCCTGGCGGTAGATCTCACAGGACCTCCACCTCGATAGCTTGACGGTGCCCTAGCTCTGCTTCTAGCAAAACTTTGATCATGTTGGGGAGTAGCCAACCTCTGAGACTGAACCGGTGAGTCATCATCCATGACTGGGCAGTCCTTTGCCATATGCCCTGGTGCTCGACACCTATAACAAACCCTCCGAAGCAAGAAGCACACTCTAAGGTGATGTCAGCCACAATGCTCGCACGCTGGTGGTAGTGGTGCTCCAACAGAACCATCAACACTCTTTTCTGGCGCAGGAAACAAAGAGCCTCTACCAACCCTCGATCTAGATCCTAAGCTGACTCTCAGCGACTGGTCTGAAGCAACTCTCTTCAAACTCCTCGAAGCATGAAACCTCTCATGCGGATAAGGATGAGGATTTATGATATCCTGGGTCTCTACATCACGACCTCTAAAATCCTCAAACTAGTTAGATGCTGAACTCTGAAGTCACTCAAGTGCCTTCGCACTGTTGGCTAACTCGGAGAATGTCCCAAGCGGACTCGTTGTCACATACAACTGAAGGTCAACATTCAAGCATTTTTTGAACCTTTTGCACCTCAACTCTTCCGTGGCAACCAACCCTGGAGCATAACGGCTCAAACACAAAAACTCTTGCTCATAAGCAAACACCGTTCAATTTTCTTGAAATAGATGCAGAAACTGGTCCCTCATCTCATCCATGTGTACCTCACTGATATACTTATTTCGAAACTCATCCACAAAGATATCCCATGTCGGGAGCGCAAGCTATAGACCCCAACTCTACGATCTCCTACCACTCGTGTGCATTGCCCTTCAGAAGGGAAACAATGCAATCAAGGTCATCTTCTAGGCTTCCCTTCATCTGTCTCAAGATTCTTTGCGTATCACGTAACCACTGATCAGCCTTAATTGGGTCATCTTCACCCAAGCCTTTAAAATTCTTAGGCCCAAAATGATGAAGCCTCTCTACATGGGTCTTGCGAGGCATATCAGATTACCTCGGGATAGCCTGCACCACACGCAAGAGGGCAGAGGTAAGGTCACGAAAGTGACCCGCCTCTCTACTACTAGTTTCACCTTCCATCGATCTTTTTCTAAAACACAACAAACAAGGTGGCACATCAGGATTCCCAGTCTTATAAAGTACACTTAACTTTAGGGACTTGTATTCACTAGACACCTTACCACGACCTCTACAACACTCTGGGGTTTCCTAGAACCGACTAAACCTAGGCTCTGGTACCAAAATGTAACACTCTAAACCTGATCCAGATATGAAGTGTCACTTACGGGTCACCCAAAACTGACCCATCAAAATTTTTTATTTAAAACCACAAGTTAGAAATTCTTGAACAGTCTATTTCTATAAAATCCACGTAGATAAAGAGATTAACATGGTTTACAAAATACGAGTTCCACATAAGTATATCGTTTGACCAAATAACAGACAATCAAAATGAAAATACAGACTCGATTGTGGTAAGGTCCTTTGAATACAACCAGTCTAAACTAGACATCAAGTATTGTACTATGAGATTGGCTCGGTGCTGGGAAATCCTCCTCGATGTGCTCCTCCAAATGCAACCTATCAACCTACGCACGGAAGAAACCAGAATTCTGCACGCTGAGCTAACAAAGCTCAGTGGTACATTTCTACTTTACCGTAATTCATGAATATCATAAAACAAGCATGTATGATAATATAATTAAGAGTGCACATAAAGGATTCTCAACATCTAAGGATCGTCTTCTATCCTATCCTAGCTAGAGCTTACAACTGTCTCAAGATACCAATAAAAGTAAGAAGACAACCAAGCCATCTCAGGCTTACCATACGTAGGGTCCCACCGACCATCGAATTACGTTCCATACCCTGATCATGTAGTCCAAGGGTTATCTAGCCTATACCCAAGATCACAAAGCCCATCGAGTTACATCTCATACCCTGATCACAAAGCCCAAGGGTAATACAGCTCATACGCGAGATCACCTAGCCCATCGAGTAACAACACTACCCTGATCACATAGCTCAAGCGTAAATTATCCAACATATATCATCCACACAGCTACATAATTAACATACATTCCCTAATGGCTAACAAAGTCCCACTATTTTCCTGTGCTCACACAGCCGTCAGGTTACCCGTGATTATATAGCCGTCGGGTAAGATGATATCCGGATCACTATAGCCACAGATACGTCCTAGACATACTTGGATCACATAAGCCATAAGCAGTCTTTTTTCGAGATCATATAGCCAAACAGGATACTCGAGATCACATAGCCCATCGAGTTACTCGAGCTCACACAGCCCTCGAGTTGTATTTCCATATCCTGATCACATATCCCAAGGATAGGTTTAAGACAGCATTCAGATCACATAGCCCATGGACACATCGGATGTACTCGATCACATAGCCCAGAGTACCCATCCCCTTAGTAAGTGCCCTTGCACCGACTCTAGAACATCTGGATTCTTAACCAAGACTTATACGATACTACATGCTCCACTGAGCATCAATATATCTCATCAAAAGATAAAAGACATCCAGCCAACCATTACCAATGCCCCAAGGCATGACTCGTTTATTACACTATTTAATCTATTTTTAGGATTCATTTACGCCTTTCTCGTTAGATTATCTCAATACTCACGGCAACCAGCCTATATGGGCGTCCCTTCAGCACACAATAAGGACCCCAAGTTACCACGTAGCAATAACTGATCCACCACAGATCCCTATGGATTACCAATCCAAGCAACCTACCCCAACTATTACCAAGCCATTAGCCATTAATCCACATACGGGTTACCAACCTCGATTTTTTAGTTTTAGAGTTTGTTTTATACCTTTAGAAACCTACCAGACCCTTTACCATGAATTATAGAACCCCCAAACACGAACTTAACTTTCTTGGGTAGATTGCCCAGCAAGTATTGATACTCCAAGGTGAGTATTGGTACTGCCCTCTTGGTATCGATACTCCCCTATGAGTACCGATACCCTAACTAGGTTCGAAAAAGTTAGACCACAAGCCGTACCGATACGCTCATACCCCGTATCAGTACTAGAATTGCCCCGTACCTATCCAAGCCCGTACTGGTACTCTAACCTTCGCGTACCGGTACGCCAAGCCTATCTCAGACAATATAACAATGCGTACCGATACGCCCTTTACGTACCGGTACGCCTAAGCGCTACTAGATTTCCATTTGAGTGAGGGGTACCGATACACGGGAAGGCATACCGGTACTCCCCTCACACAACATCCCTTAATATACAAAAATGAGTACGGTACGCAGCCATCCCGTACCGGTACTCGAGCCTAGATTTTTAAACTTAGAGCTCGGGATTACACCAATCCCACCCTTAACCCCCATGGTTAAGTCTCAAATCTTTCCTACAAGTTATTTGGAGTATATTAGGTGGCTTTCTACTAGTTTTACCCATTATCAACTCCCAAAACGTAATTTACCATTAAAGGGTTTTAAAGCTCAAGAACCCTAACTTTGCTACTCATGAACATAAACCAAGCAAAACAATCATCTTATGAGGCTCATAAAATGTAAGAGTCAGATATGTACTGACCTTAAGCAAGCAAAACCCGAAATGAAGCTCCTACCAAGCTCTTACCACCTCTCTTCTTGGTCCAAGCTTCCAACTCAACCTCCACCAAATCCAATGATGCTTAGCTCAAAACGGAGATCCTTTGATGCTGATAAACTCTCCCTTAACGACCAATCTGAGATTCACACTCCTCCACAACAAGTTCTTATCTTTTACTTTGGGTTTGGAGATGAGAATTTGAAAAGGAAAGAGATAAGGAGGGAAATGTGGACAATATGACCTCACCTTTCTATTTCTCTGCAGAGAAATAACCAAGCCAATAACCTTTGTCTTCTAATATGGCTTTTACTATATTACCCGGGTTAACGTCTATTGTTGACTCGAGAAATTTGGGTTGTTACATTAGGGTTTATGGTTTAGATTTTATGGTTCAAGGTTTGTAGTTATAGTTTAGGGTTTTTGGTTCATGATTTAGGATCAATATTGGGGTTTGAAGTTTATGGTTAATGGTTTAAAGTTTAAGATTTAGTGCTTTTAGTTTAGGGTTTAAGGTTTAATGTTTGAGGTTTTATGGCTTTAGTATTTAGGTTTTAGGGTTTAGTGCTTTTAGTTTAGGGTATAAAGTTTAGCATTTGAGGTTTATGGTTTAGGTTTTAGTATTTAGGTCTTATAGTTTAGTGTTTAAGGTTTTGAGTTTGGGGTTCATGGTTTCAAGTTTGGGATTTGGAGTTTGGGGTGAGGGTTTAGGATTTGGAGTTTAAGGTTTAGTGGTTATGGTTTAATGTTTTAGGGTTTGTGGTTTATAGTTTAGTGTTCAAGGTTTATGGTATAGTATGAGGGTATAATTGACAAAACTTGCATATTAAATAAACACTAGCTCTATCATGTGATAAATATTACCCAACTTACTTATAAAATAATATGCCGTATTAAATTTCACATCTACTAAACACATGTATAAAAGTAAGTTTTATAATAAAAACGTATTAAATAATACATCATGGAGGTTACAACCCAACCAAACGAGATATTTACCCTATTCAAATTTTTCTTAATAATTATCCATTCAAAAACTTAAAGTACAAATCTTTTTATCATTACATACGATCATCATCAGTGAGGGCTTGTTATTTAAGCTTCTAATATGCGAAATTCAGTCATTTTAGACTAATAGTGTATTTTTAAATTTGATAATTTTATATATAATGAAAATATAATATAAACGTATATACATATAAAAATATAATTAAATATAGTATATTTAATATTTAGCATATTCTTATTCAAAATTAAATCATTATAAGAATTAACATAAAATAAATTCGTGAGATATGATTATATGAACATCCCTGTACAAGTTGTCAATATAATTATTATTTTTATTCTAATTACCTTTTTCTTTTTGGACAAAATGGATGATGGTTTTTTTTTATAAGAGATGATGTTTTCCTTTGTTTATAATATATATTAGGATAAGTCTACTACGCTCGACGAATATCGCTAAACACCACTAACGTTGAATATCATTAAATTGATTAATAAAGATTAAAAATCTCAATGACTCAATATATAATTATAAATTACTTAAAATAAATTTTCAATTAAATTATTTTCTATATATATTATATTTTTAAATTTTTTTAAATAATTGGATCAAATACCAACCTTAGTCAATTTAAAAAATAAAAAACCCTAAATCCTAAACCTTAAATCGTAAACATAAAACCCTAAACCTTAAATCATAAAACCCTAAACTCTAAACCCTACACCATAAATCATAAACTCTAAACTCGAAACCATCAAATAATTCAACCAAAATGAATTTGAAAGTTATTGACTTACATTCGATCAACCAAAAAATATCTACTGGTTTGAAGTTTTATTACTCAAGGGAATCGATTTGGGTTGGGGAGAGATGTATCGAATTTATGGTTTATGGTTTTGGGTTCTAGGTTTTGGGTTTAGGGTTTTAGATTTTAGGTTTTTATTTTTAAAATTAACTAAGGTTGATATTTGATCCAATTATTTTAAAAAATAAAAATATTATATATATGAAAAATAATTTAATTAAAATTTTATTTAAAATAAAATTTATAATTATATGTTGAGTCCTTAAGATTTTTAATCTTTATTAATCAATTTAATGATGTTCAGCGTTAGTGGTGTTTCAGCGGTGTTCGTCGAGCGTTGTAGAGTTTTCCTATATATTATTATATATTGGCTTAATACTAAAATAAGTGTTTAAATTATCTCATTTTTTAGGTGTCTAAATTTTTTTTGCCCCATTTAAGTGTTCAAACTATCCCGCTATTCTCTTTTAGGTGTCTAAACTTTTTTTGCTCCTTTTAGGAGTCAAAACTATTAATGTTCGGTCAAAACAGGTGCTCAAACAATTTTTTTTTATCAAAGTAAGTGCCTCATTTGACTTTAAAAGGAGAAAAAAATGATAGTTTGAGCATCTAATAGGGGCAAAAAAGTTTAGGCACCTAAATAGAAAAAAGATATAGTTTGAGCACTTAAAGAGCAAAAATAGTTTAAGCACCTAAAAGGAAAAACATAATAGTTTAGATACTGATTTTGACATTAAACCTTATATTTTCAATTCATGACCAAATCAACAATGTTACTTTCAATAGCTTTAGGACCCATTAAACGGCGGATCCTAAATAAAAAAATTTATTGATTTGTTTTACCTTGACCATTGTTTAATATATTATATATAACACATTGTTTATGGGACACACATTTTGTTACATTTGACCAAACAAATTGCTAAAGATTTGTTTAAAGATTGAATTATTTATTTTATTTTATAAAATTTATTAATCGATTAATTCGAATCAAATATTGTAAAAATATATTATAAGATTGATTCTTTCAACTCAGTTTATAACGTTAAAATTTGAACTTCTTATTTTATTTAAAGAAATTAATGTCTATTTGAATTGACAAAAATTTTGATATACGAGATAATTTCATTTTTCTCCATTTACTACAAGAATAAGATATTTTAAATAAATAAAACCATGGGAAATAGCAACCAATTATATATTTAAAAAATGGTGTGGGTGCTCGTGGGATTTTGAAGAACGGTACATATAAAGAGGATGTTGGTCTTTTGAGATTTTTTTCTAAAGAAGTTTATTGGAAATTGATGAAGATGCCCTTTGTTTAAGGGCATTGAACCAACCGCCCTCCCGTTTCATTTTTCTTCACTTTAAGGACCAATATGATAATATAATTAGGGACTAAATTGAAAAAATATCGAACGGTCGAAATTGAATGGAATTTTTTTATTATATGTTATTATTTCATGTACTGGCAATGGAAAATACTTTACAATCATGCTTAATTTACTTTAAAAACTAAAATCGAAATCTCTAACCCTAAAATCTTAAACTCTAACTCTAAAACATAAATTCTAACCCTAAACTATAAATTCTAAATCCTAAACTATAAAGTAAACATCTAAATTCTAAATTAAACTCGCTTGCAAAAAACAAAATTTTTAGCGTCAGCGCATTAAATATTTTCTCTCTTTTTTGTATTAATTCCAAATATTATAATTTTCTAAATAGATTAAATCATAAATTTATTTGAAATTGTCAAAAATATTATTTTATCATTAGATTAAGTTAAAATTTTATATATATTTATAAAAAACTAAAACACAAGTTTACTACATGGGAAAAGACCGCTACCTGCCACTCTGACATCGTCCATATATACAGAAAAATTTAATAAAAATGTGATATAATATAATATAATACGAATATACCAAATATAAAAGAATTAATAATAAAGATTATAATAATATATCAAATTTATACAATTAGTATTATTTTATAATATATTGGATTTTATTATACCCACAATGTGGGTGAAATAATATTTTATGTATCATATATATATTTAAAATTTTATTGAATAACGATTATAGGTAGAGTGATACAATAATTATATATGATTTTATGAGTGTATATCTTTAGGATTGTTTTAAGTTGATTTTTTTAAAGATTATCTAAAATATAAAAAGATAAAATACTCTTATAATAATATTAATTTTAAATATTTTTTTGTATTTTTCTAACTAAATTAATATCTAATCAATGACGTTTAAATATAATATACATATATCTTCAAAAACATCAGTTTTTACCTTTTTATGAAGAGAAATGTTGATTACATATTGAAATTTTGAAATAACATTAGTTTTGAAGTTTTTATTTATTTATTTCACCTTTTTAATATCAAAATCAATTTGAATTATAATTGAAGTTTCACCCTTTTTTAGATCTTAACTTTTAAGCTATTCATTTGGTAGAGACAAAGGCTCAATTATTGTTGAACAAACGCTTAAATAAAAAATAGGTGCCCAAAGTATGCCTTTTTTGAACTTTAGGTGCTTAAAGTATTTTTTGTAAAATTAGGTGCCCAAAGTTTTAAAAGTTATAATTTTAGGTGTCTGGCCGTTAATGAGTGTTAAATTTTTTTAACCAATCAATGCTTGACACGTGGCATATTTGGGGTACCTAGAATTTTAACTTTTGAAACTTTGGGCACCTAATTTTACAAAAAATACTTTAGGCACCTAAAATTTTAACTTTTGAAACTTTGGGCACCTATTTTTACAAAAAAAATACTTTAGGCACGCATTTTTCATTTAAGCCTTAAACAAAGAGAAAAAGTTTGATACACAGTCCGTGTAAATTAAAGTTTACACGTACTTTTCAAATTTAGGGGTTAGGGGTTTAGTTTAGGGTTTAAAATTTAGAGGCTTAAGTTGTAGGGTTTAGAATTTAAGGCTTAGTGTTAAGAGTTTAGGGTTTATGGTGTTAGGGTTAGGGTTTTAGATTTTAGATTTTATAGAAAGGTTGTGTAAAAATATTTTACATGGGCTGTGTATCAAAATAAAACCCTTAAACAAAATCTCCTTTCTTTTCGTAACATAATTTTTGCTTCAAATCCATCTTTGTTTTTATGGAACAATTTCATTAGTTATTTGTTATATATATATATATATATATATATATATATATATATATATATATATTTCTTTTCATTGCAATTATAATAATGAATCATTCCAATAAAAATGGATCAAATAAAAACAGCTTATATTAATGTTTATATACATGCTATGGTTAAATTCGAAAAGAAATATTTATTAATGAATCAATTCGAATTTATAATTATCTGTTCAAAACTCGATTTATAGTCGACTTTTGAACAGATTCAGTTGAAATGTTAGCACATGTTATTGTATATCAAAATGGAGAAGCACTGCATGAATGCAATAAATGAAATGGTGCTTTATAAATAGAGTTTTTTCTTCACATGTGAATGCTAATAAACTCTAATGGGGATGCCAGCTAAAAATCATGACCAAACTTCCCTAATTTTGCCAACAAAACTAAAGCATACCTTATGACAATCCAAAACTTGCTTAGTAATTTAGGGCAGTTCTGGATTTACCCATATCAAAGGCAAGTTAGTAGGTGAAAACTTGTTTGCTCTTCTTTTAGCAAGACAACGAGTTACTCTTGAAATAATCATATTCGAGTCGAGTTTTCAAGTTCTATAATCAAATTCATACAAATACTTTAAACTATGTAAATTTTATCATTTTGTGTATCTGATAATAATTCTTATATATATATATATATAAGATCCACTTATATTATATATATATAAGATCCACTTATATTATGTAAAACTCACAAAATTTTACAGTAAATTAGGATCATTGAGTGAGTGTAAATTAATTATTGAGATTAAACACTTCTCCTTTTCCCTTTAAAATCTCCACTTTTCCAGCTTTTAATCTCAATCGTTAATTTGCACTAAAAAGTTTTACATAGTGTAAGAAGATCGATCATATAACTATCTCTATATATGAGGCAAGATCCTCTTACACCATGTAAAACTTTTAAGTTTTATACTTTTTTGGACCGTTTGATGATGGTAAATGGACGATTGAGATTAACAATAGAAAATGATGAGATTTTTATGAGAAAAAAAGAAGAAAGAAATAATACAAGTTATCCATTTATCTTCATCTAACGGTCTAAAAAAGATATAAAACTAAATAAATTTTAAATGATGTAAGCAAATTCTAATCGTCTATATAAGTAAATAAATAGTAAAGAAAAGGTAAATGCAAAGCAAAGTTAGATCAGTCAAAGCACATCCCTATCATGAAATCAAAGAAACTACCCTAGAAATCTACATAGAGGGGAATGTTCCATTTTCTTCATAATGATCTTAAATGGATACAACTGGATGGACCAAAAGCCTCTACCGTAATGAAAATGATACAAGTAATAATTGTTCATTAAATATTTTTCGCGTTCGTGTACAATTAAATTATTTAAATTTAAGGTTAGGGTTTGAGAAATGATAAATATAATTCAAATTATTTTATTTTATTTTTTAATTAAATACGACATTTTAATCTGTTTGTAGAATTAAAATAATTTCAGTATGGGTATAGGAAAGAAATGAACAAACACATCAAATCAGCTGTGGAACTGAAGCAAAGACATGGCTAGTATTGGCAAGTTGCTTGCCTGGTTAGCTCAACTCATTTAAATTAGATTTTTTTCAGGGACCATTTACCATTTCATTTCAATATTTTAATATTATATATTAAATAAAAATGGATTTTCTCTCCTAAAACAAAAAAAAAACTTTGTTTTTCTTTTAACGCCGATATATGATTTATTGGTCGATCAATTTAGATTAGATATTGCATAGATTTATTATAGGGACGACTCTAGGATTTGAACCATTGACCTTGATTAAGGCACACAATATCTCATCCCACTAGATCAACATGTAGTTGGTATTAAGACCTTCCTTTTTATGTTTAATTTTTGAGTTAATTGCTTTCAATCTATGACTCTCATTTTAAATTGGTCCCCCAAACTTTTAAGAAGTTCTAATTTCATCATCATACTATGACTCTCATTCTAAATTAATTCTAAAACTTTTGAACGTTTTAATTTCATCTCCAAGATATCAATTCATGCTAATCATATATTAATAAAATCATTATGAACATTATTAATTGCCATATAAACACCCATGTGTATTATATAATATATGATGTGACATAAGCAATAATTTGAGGATGAAATTAGAATGTTCAAAAGTTTAAGTACCAATTTAGAATAAGGATCATAGTATGGGGACAAAAATGGAACATTTAAAAGTTTGAGACTAATTTAGAATGAGGACCATAGTATGAGATGAAACTGGAACATTTAAAAGTTTGGGACTAAGTTATAATAAAAGTCATAATTTGAAGATGAAATTGAAATATTTTAAAAAATTAAGGACCAGTTTAAAAAAGGGCATAGCTTAGGGACATATAATGTAATTAACTCCTAATATTTTAAATGGAAATTGAACCCACAAACCTGCTTTGATTTGAAGACAAAGTGATTACTTTTCTCCAAAAACTTCTGAGAAAGATGGTACATATATGGGGAACCCACCTTACTTTAAGTGTGATATATATATATATATATATGCTTTTAGGGTTTGAAATCAAATGTGATTAGTGCCAAAGCTAAAAAGTTAATGCTATGTAACCTAAAAAAGTATACCAGAATTTAGATAAAAATATTAAATTATAAATTGGAAAATACTTTGATACATAAGCTTGTGTAAACTTACACAAGCCTTTTAATTTTAGGGTTTAAGAGTTTAGATTGAGATTAGAATTTAAGGTTTTATGTTATATAGTTTAGAATTTAGAGTTAGAGTAGATTTTATATTTTTAATAATAGATTTTATAGTTTAAATACAAAGATTGTGTAAAAAATTTTTTACACAACTTATACATCAAAATATAATCCTTTTAAAATTTAATAAAATAAATTAGTATTTACGTTATAGCTTTGTCTGAGTTTAATTACAACTTTAATATGTTCCATGTCAAAAAGAAAATCATGAGTTTTAGGTAAGATGGTAAATGTTTCTTATGCCTTAATAAGTAGTTGAGGGTTCAATATTCGCCCTAAACCTGAAGTAACTATAAAACTTGTGATATCCATCTACCTTTTATATCAACCTTCAAAACGTAAAAAATTAATAATTTGATTCCTTTCAATAGATACATTCAAGAAAAAATGTAAGTAAAATTAGTTAAAATATTTTATAGGACAAATGTCAACCGAGAAAAGTGGGAGTTTTCCACTTTCCATTTCCTTTGGACAATTAACTTAAAATATTTTTAAATTAATTTAATGGTCAAAGATTCGAATATTAATATTTACGTTTAATAATTAAATATCACTCCTATCGTATATATAAAAAATTCCTTTCTCGTAAAACAGGGAGAACCCACTTAAGGATTCCTTCCACTGTTCTTTTAGCCGCATTTCCATCCCATAAAACAGGGAGCACCCTAAAGTTACATAAACAGGATTTTCATTAATTGTATAATCAAATTCTAAAAAAATAAATTATTCGGTACTAATTTATTAATAATTTGTATACGAAATATTTATTTTTTTCTCTAAAATTTTAATTATATAATACAACTTAAATTAAAAATATATAGTTTTTCCATGATACAATAAGTTTGTACAACCCTTTCTTTAATTCACTATCAATGTCAAATCATCAACTAAACAATTATGTTATGTTTTGTTGAAGTGTTGATTTTTCTGTACGTTTGCCACTCAATATTTAATCTGAATTACGATAAAGAAAATATATATATATATTATTTTAAATAGGGAGTTTTTAATATCTTTCAAATTTTAATTTTTTATTTATATTAATTCTTCAACATTTGACAATTTATTCTCAATAAATAATTTTTTTTCTTTATGCTGTTTCTTATACACCAAACAGAACATTGTAGTTAATATTAGTGAGTGCTTGTGTAGGTTTTAGAAAACTAAATGGCAGTATATTAAAATATGCATGTCTCAAAATATGTGCAAACCATGGGCTACTTTTTAAGATAAGACCCTTAAAATATTTTATAATAGGGTGAAATTATAAAATAACAAAATTTTTCATATTACGATTATTTTTTATAAAATAAAAAAATCCAAACATATAAAATTTTGAGATAATAAGGAGAGAATTAGAAGATTTTTTTTTGTTGAATCTTGCCATGAGAATTGATAAAGGAGGGATAGCTAGAGTTTTCTTGGTTGATCTATATGATATAAAATTGATGCGGAAAGAGAACCGATATAGAAATAGAATGACCGATTTTTTCACTGAGTTTTTTTCACGCATGCGTATAATAGAGATTTTTTTTTTTTGTGGTAGCAATTTTTTTCAAAGTATGGGTCCCCTATAACATGTCACGTGTCGTACTTGTACGTGGACGGGCTGAAAATATATTGCGGGATCTTTTAACTTTTTTTGAGAAACTTGTAAAGTACTGTCTGTTTAACAGTTGATCTAACCTTCAACAATTGATATTGTGTTTCTTAAGTATTTGCATTTGATTTTATTCATAAGATTTTATCTTTCTTATTCCTGAAGAGAGTGTTAAAACACCTCCTTCTAACACTAAGTGTTAAGGGGAAATTCTAAAATGAGGCAGCTTAGGGTTGGGCTAAAATGAGACAGAACTTGTGTAACTACATAAATTCTTACCATTTTTGTAAGAATTTGTTTAGGAATGAGTAAGAATTTGTGTAATTACATAAATTCTTACAATTTTTGTAAGAATTTGTGTAACTACATACATTCTTATCAACTTGGTAAGAATTTCTGTAGATTTAGCCTTAGGTAAAAATTTGTATAACTACACAAATTTTTATATTATAATTTAAATTTTTACCATTTAGGTAAGAATTTGTGTAGATTACGCAAATTCTTACTTATCAATTTAGTAAGAATTTGTGTAAATACTCTTTATTTTAGCTTCACCCTAAGAGTGTCTCACCCTAAAATCACCCAAACTTTAGGAGGGCCAGTAAAAAAACTAAATTGTTGTTGGTGGTAGAGTTATGGGTTCAAGTTCCACCAAGTACATATTCTTTGTTTTTTTTTTTTTGTGAGTCCAAAATCTATAATTCTCTGTACGTCTGTATGAACTTTTCACATCTTTCGACATAATCATATAAACAATCCTGAGCACTCTCAAAATCTCCTTTAGATTTAAAAAAAATCAAAATCTCAATACAAAACTGAACACAAATATAAAAAAAATACTAGAAATCAATCGTCAAAAATTATTACAGTTTAACCGACAATAATTCACAAACATCTCTTAAAAAAAATCAAAAGATGTTTGAATAGAAATCTATTTGGTCATAAAGTGGTAGAATGAAGATGATGATGTGAAATTAATGGTGGGGAACAAATTAAAATCTTTGAAAGATGACATGTTTGATGAAAGAAGCGTGCAATAATTCACCAACTCAATCTCAAGTCTCAACCTCCGTAAATATCAAATGTCACTTCTTTCTGCAGTTCACCATGTACTGTAGGCAATCAAAACATTCCACTGCGATGGATCGAGTGTGATCGAAAGGAATGATGAACCCTGGAAATTTAAATTTTGTATATGATTTAAAAAATGTTAATGTATTTTTTTATTAAAATTTTATTTTTTGCCACCTCTAAATTTTATAAGTTCGCATTTGTTATAGATTTGGTTTTCTAACATAAAGTTTTGCGTCCGTCGCTAATTGATATATATATATATATATATATATATATATATATATATATATATATATATATATATGAATTAGGATCCAATTACACACTGTGGAAAACTATGAGTTTTATACATTTTTTGGGATCGTTGGATGTGTGAATTGGATGACTGAGATTGACTCCTTACTCTTTTTATTTTCCAAATGATAATCTTCACATATTCTACTGTTAATCTCAGCCATTCATAATTTCACCGATCAAACGATTCAAAAAATGTGTAAAACTTAAATACTCTTATATTGTGTAAACGGATCATATCTCTATATAATGGGTTTGTTTTGTTTTTGTGTGTCCTAAATTTAGACAACCAGCAGGTGAAGTTATTGAGACAGTTTAGTGGACCAAAATCATCAATCGGCATGCTGGAAGTTGTTGCTCACCATGCAACTTATTTGTTTCAGAAGGTTTGATTATTGTCATTTTAGAAGGTTTAATTATATTCATTATTTATTTGAGTTTCAGAAGGTTTGATTATTGTCATTTTAGAAGGTTTAATTATATTCATTATTTATTTGAAGTCCTCAAGTTTATCATTATGGGGAAAAGTAAATTTGTATATTTATATATATATATATATTTGATTTTGTTAAGATTTTTTTTGTTTATAGGGATCTAGTTGAATATTTTTAAAATTAACAAGAACTCAAAGAGTATTTTCACCAATATGTTATTCGATTTATCCGTTGTAAAATTCAACTCGACTTGAATTCGAAAAAAATAAATAACACGAGTAATTCAATTAATTCAATTTTTTTATTTGAAGAGATTTTTTTAAATTTAATATTCTTTTTAATTTTAATTCGGATTAAAACCTGAGGTAGTCGAGTGGAATTGATCCAACAACAACCTAGTCTAGATACTGGTCCTTTTATTAATTTAATTATTTACTTATAAGTTAGAATTATTTTTAATAAAAAATCATTTTAATTGGAATATTTTAACTATTTGGATAATTATAAGAATTTAAAGTACATGGATCAAAATAGGGACTGACTCTCAAACTTAATCATAGTAGAGGGGATTAAAACAAGAATTTAACAAAAAGTGACACATCATAGTAGAGGGGATCAAAATAGGGTCAGACGCCTTATCCATTAGGCCACAGTTGCTCTCGAGGCAATGTCCACAATTACATTATTTCTTTTAATATTATTCTAATTAACTGAAGGGATTATTTTTTAGCATATAGAATTTCAGGAACGGATCTTACCCTCTTTTTTTTTTATCATATCACCTTTAAATTTTCTAATACTATATGTTTCTGAGAAAACAAAATCATTCGTTTAACAATAAATAAAATTTTTAAGCTTAATTGTCTCATTTTACAAATTAAAATCTGTATACTGTCATTAATTACTAGTTGATTTAAATGATAAATTTGCACAGTATTTAATCTGAATTAAATAAATACTATCCCTTCTGTCCCATTTAAAATATTTTTTATTAACTTTTAAAAAGTTAAAATTTTTAAATTTTGACCATAAATATTTTAAAATTTTAAATTTTATAAAATATATATTTTAAAACTACTTGATTAAAAGTTTTTAAAATATATATTTTTTATATTTTTATCAATGATAAATTTTAAATAATAGAAAATTAAAATTAAAAAAAGTCAATAAAAAACAAATTTCATGGAAGAGCATGTTTTAACTTTCCATCCACGACAGTCTTTTCACTGCTTTGAAAACTAGATTATGGGTTTACATAAAAGTTTAAGTATAATGCATCGTAGGTGGATCCGTGGCGCAATGGTAGCGCGTCTGACTCCAGATCAGAAGGTTGCGTGTTCGATTCACGTCGGGTTCAAACCCCGCTTTTACGATGTGTGTATTTTTCTTCATGTGGCGAAGGGATTAATTGGGCTGCACAAACATGTTTCTTTTGGGCCTTTCAAGACATGAACCTGTATTTAATAAGTTAGACGAAAATGTATCAGTATATATTGACATTAATTATATTTATTATTAAAAATAAAAATATTGTATAATATTCCACACAAAAAGAATAATGTATTATTTAATTATTCAATTAAAAATATGCATGTTTTATAATATTAAAAAATATAATACTTTATATCAATTTTTAAATATTTTAAAAATTAAAAGTGAGCAAATACATTTGGCTAGTTGGTTAAGCTGCTCATCTTTGTTCTCTCATTTCTCTTAGGTTATGGGTTCAAGACTCATTAAATATATTCACTTCCTTCCTCTAGAGTCTCCTATTCTCCCTCTCTAAGTAGAATTATTATTAGAATTAATATTTGTGAAAAAAATTAAATTAAAAGTACATTATTAGCTTCATTCAAAATTAATTTTTTATCTAAAAATCATATTACTTATAAGGAAGTCTATTTCGAGATTATTGGCTATCTTTGGCAATTAGTAATCTTCTTATGTGCCATTAAATTTGTCCCTTATTGACTTATTTTAGTTAATTTTTTTAATTTTTACTCATTATTAATTAAAATTTATTATTGATAAAAGTATAAAAAATATATTTTATAAACCTTCAATAAATTTGTTTTAAAATATATATTTTATAAAAAATAATTGTTTAAAATATTTAAAATAATCATGGTCAAAGATAAAAAAAATTGACTTTTAAAAAGTCAATAAGAGACAAAATTAATGGGACGTAGGGAGTAACTGATAGTTAATTGCATATTACATTAACTGATGACAGATAGTGGATTGCATTAGTTTATTTAACAAACTGATTGCATTAAATGATTGTATAAATCTGTTTAGTAAAATTAACCAATGACTGATACTTTGTTTAATTTTTTTGAACATATAATTTTAGTACAACGCCTATACTATCCAAATCCCTTCCCATCCATAAATTGAAAGATATTCAACGTTTAAGCATCAATGATCCCACCTCTTCCTGTATGTTGTATTGGTAACAACTAACAATGTCAATTGAACTAAGCTCAATCTGCAGTTGTTTGCTCATTTAAACAAACAAAATGACATATAAAAATTATATTCAATACTTGTTTAAATAGTTTATGAGTTATAGTTTGATACACAAATTGTGTAAAAAAATTTACTCAACCCTCCTATAAAATTTAAAACCTAAATCCCAAACTCTAGCACCCTAAACCTTAAACACTAAACCCTAAACTCTAAATTCTAACCATAAACCTTAAATTCTATACCCTACACACTAAACCCCTAAACCCTAACCTAAAACCCTAAACCCTAAAACTGAAAGGCTTGTGTAAACTTTGTGCATCAAAGTATTTTCTATAGTTTATTGGTTACCATTATTTAGTGTATATATATTAGATTGTGAAAATATCTTTTTAATATAATATTACTAAGCATATTTGAAGGACATATATATTCATTTCTTACTTATGAAATTATCTTTTTGATATAATTTTATTAATTAATATACTTAATTGATATTTGAAGCAGTGTATTAATCTCATCTTTTTGAATGAAAAAAGAATTATTTAAATTATATATAAAAATACTTTAATGTGACTTATTCAAATTTAAGTTATTTAGAGAACTCTTTTTGTTTATTCCAAAAATTATTATAAATATTCAAAAAAAAATCATTGTAATTAAGGACACAAGAGTTTTTATAACTTTTATTTCCAATCCTCAAAACCTAAAACCTCCTTAATCGATATCCGAACTTTAGAAGATTCACCCGATCCGTTGTTATAATCTAGATTTGACTAATCAATCTTTTAAAAGCGGTTCAATCCCTTAAGTTTATACGAAATAAACACATAAAAATAGGAATTATATTTTTCAAAAGTTATTTTAACTGAAACGAACACACCCGAATTCATTGCTTTGTTATTGTTCATAATCAGTCCCAACAATGAAAGCTTAAAACAAATCATCATTTCTGGTTTTATTTTTAGGAGGCACTTGGATCCGGAGACGTAAAATTATCTTTAGTAATAATGTAAACAGAAAATAAAAATTATCTAAGAACATATTTTACTAAATTATTTTTGATACCCCATATAAATATTCATATTTACAGGTTTTATGCTCAAGAATCAAACATTATTTACATATATATATATATATATATATATTGAAGTCATAGGATAATGTCTATAGTTGAGGAACAAATGAGCGGAGATCCTACAGCCTATATATATGGAAAAATATTTCACGCATTGGCGGTTAACGTGGACGGGAAGCCCAAAGTGAACTGAGGTCACGTAGCCGATGAAGGTATTCCCCTAAAGCAAGTAATGCTCGAGCCGCTTGATGGGTCGTCAGCACTCGAACCATCTGTAGCAAAGTCTGCTCCCGAAGGTGATCGGCCTGTTTTCGGTGTAAGAACATAACCATAACCAGAAGTAAGCAACCAATAGACATTACAGGGTTTAAGATGCTTCGGTACTCTCTATTTTTCAAGTATCTATCTCGGACAGAGACGTATCCAACGTTCAAACCCGAGTCCGAGTAACATAGCTTCGGAATGAATAGATTAATCGAGTAACATACCTGGTTTACAAAGCCCTCAAGGGCTTCTAATACATCTGTTGCAACAGCCATCTGAGCTCCGTAGTTTCCCCAGCTGAAATCAGATGCTACATTTTGGGCCAAATTGTGCAGGAGTTGGTCTATTCCTTGGGAAAGAGCATCTTCAGCTTGCTGAGAAGATTGTCTAAGGTGACAAACCTCCAATTGTTGTTGATCGGTCAAGGGCTCGATGTGCGAAATCACAACCTATACAAAACAGAAATTTATAAAAATCCGACCAATATTCCCGCGCTAGGCGCATACCGGTATCCAACACTAACACTTGAATGAATAAAGGGGAAAAAAGGTTATATGGGACTGCATTGCATTACATTTAAAAGCTCTGATGGCCGGAATCCTCCGATCCAATGGAAAAACCGCTCAGCCGATGTTCTCCAAAGGCCTGAGCTCAAGTAAAAGACATCTGCCTTTGTGGCATCGGCTTTCATTCGGAACAGATTGCAGTAGTGATTCAAGCCATTTTCCACCAGTATCTGTAGCTCTATATCAGTCATATGTGCCTGGAGTGCATTTCTAAGTTCACAAATCTGTTTTTCTTGCACTTCAACCCAATGTCCATATTCCATTTCAAATGCACTAATCCCTGCAACATTCACATGAAGCTCTATTGGAATATTTGCATGAGAAAAATATGATATTGATAGATTGATGGACCGACCTGGGTTTAAGGCTCCAGATAATCCGAAATAACCGGAATCCGATGCACTGCTTATGTATATACCCTGCATCAAGGCATTGCATAACTGTTTCATAAATGTCATATTTAGAAACATGATGAACAAGGATATGTGTTTTCACTTCACCTGCTGCCTAGCTCTTGCAAGCTCTTGCTCCAATTGAGCTAGTTTCAGACGACTTGATTCTAATTCTTGAACATAGGCCTATAAGATAAAATAAAATCATATTCCACAAGCAAATTCTTTTACATGGAATGTATTTTTCATCTACCTTTTTCCGGATACGACATTTACGAGCAGCTTCTCGATTTTGCGCCAGACGTTTCTGTGTCTGTACATATCATATGTTAAATGAAGGGTGTTGGGGAGAAAGATTTAGAGCAGATGGCTACAGAATCATCACCTTATCAGTGGGCTTGTTTGTTTCTTGATCACTTCTTGAAGGTTCAACTTGATCACAAGATATGTATCCAGCCTATGATTTAAATCAGAACAATATAGTTATATAGCTAGCCCTGCAACCGGAGGCAAAAAGAAAAGCTTAATTAACCAAGCTAGAAATGAAACAGAATGCGATTTCACCTTGTTCCCAACATCCACCTCCACGATTGCGGATGATCCTGTATTCGGACTATCATCGCAATCGAAAGCGTCTCCCCACCGGCTTATCTGGTGGAATTGCTCGTATGTGGCCATCCTTCTGGTGAGCACAGCTGATGGTGAGTTCATACTTTAACCAGCAACTGGAATATTGAACAAAAACAGACAAAACAGCTGTTTGATTGATTGTATTTAGCACCAGAAGAATGTGTACAACAGAACTTAGATGTGATACAATGCCTGAAAAAGAATATGCAACAAAAATCAACTAAAACTCAGAATCATGAACTAAAAATCTGGAAAACAAGTTTAGCTTTTTATGCTCAAAATCTAAAACCAAGCTACCATGGTCAAGCTCAAGCTCTTAATTGGCCCCAAAATTACATGTTACAATCATCCTATAGTAAACCAGGAGAAGACAAAAAGACAAGCACATGGTAAGCAGAAACTCAAACCCCAATTAAGTAAACCGTGAACTTACTTAAGTGATGTGATCAAACAGGGAAAAAGAAAAAGGGAAAGATTGAATCTTTCAAAACTTTGAACTCTCTAAGGAAAAAGAAAATATTAAAATTTGAGAAACTTTAGCAGCTAACCTTGTGGATCAACTGAACTTCCAATTTCCAAAACCCCATATATATATATATATAAGGGTTCAAAGGAACACTCAAAGTTGCTCCTGTTTTTGTAAAAACATCACCTTTCAGGTTATGGCCTTCCACCACTCCTTGAAAGCAAACAAAAGAATCCCAAACAGCACCTTTAACGTCCATAACCGACGTCATTTTCCGTGCAAAAAGAAGAACCTTTGGGGTCCCACGTGGTAGAAAACGATTGGACAGTGAGTTCCGTGGGATTGTGGCTGGTCAAGATGGTCAGACCCCTTGCATGCATGTTTCCATTAACACAAAACCTACAAATAAAAAGGTCACCATGCATATATATATATATATTAAACATTAACAAAACCTACGAATGAAATGTCAATATTTGCAGAAAATTTTACCTTAGGGTTTAGTGAGACTTCTTTTCTTATTAGGGTTTAGTCATATATTACTTCTAAAAATCGAATTTGGTGATTATAACTCAATGCGATACATGTCCTCATCTGTTTCATAATATGAGAATAGTATTATTCGGATCGCCTAATATTTAAATAAAATCCTCACAACAAATAATAATTTTAAAATTCAAACTTAATTATATGCTATATCTTTATACCAAACATAATATAATAAATTAATGAGGTCCGAGTTTGCACGAGGCGGCCCTAATAAACAAAGAAAAAGGTAAAACCCGGAAGAAAACAAAACAAAATTTAAATTAACATTGCCAAGATGTCATGCATGACCCTGGATATTTGTTAATCAGGCATAGTTCTGAACATATGTAATAGAAATGATAAAAAAAAAACTTAAAACGAGTTGAGTTATATATTTGTATGGTAAAAGTAAAAGATTAGTTTTGGACTAATGATAAAGCAGAGAAATTAAAATGATATTGTATTTTATTGATTTTGAGTCATATTAGGCTCATTTTTATTCAAAAATCAGCCTCACGCGTATGCAACAAGTCAACAAACATTTTATTTTTTAAATTGAATGCTTCATTTTAATAAATCGTACAAGACCTTAAATTTTTAAGCCGCCTCTGTCATTAATGCATGATTTTCTTTACATTATTGCATGCCAATGAGCGCTGAGTTTTTTACTTAATGCAAATAAATTTATACTAATTAATTTTAATTATTATTTATTTTTTATATTTACTTACAGACGGACAAAAAGAAAAAAAAAGAAAAAGAAAAATATATATTGCAAGTATTTTTATGAGCCAGTAAGAAAAGAAGAGATGATCAAGTTTTTTTAAAAAAAAAAAGGAAAAAAGGAGATAATCATTGTTAAAATATAAATTATAATTTTGTTCAACACTTCTATAAATTAGTTTTAGTAAAATATTAAATATAATATAATATGATATAATTTATATATTTATTTTAAAATATAAAAGTTAATAAGATTATAATTCATTATAAATCAAAAAATCTTTAATAATAACATAAATTATTATTTATTTTATTTGTATTTACTTATAAAAAAAGGAAAAAAAAGAATATCGGGAAAGAAAAAAGAAAAAGAATGAAGAAAAAAAACATTTATGACATTCAAATAATAACACATGTCACCAAGTAAGATCTAATGGAAAATTAACGATATTACTATATATAAGAACTTATTAACATTTGAGTAAGCACATTTAGTCGGTTGGCCAAGCTGGTCATGGGTTTTAGACCCACTAAGAACACCACTTCCTTCCCTTAGAGTCCTCTGTTGAAAAAAATATGATAAAGTGAAAACTTTGAGGCATATTTTCTATGAGTAAAGGTGGAGATTCGAATAATGAAGTTACAGTTTCATATTCTACTACATGAGACCTTTACAACGATATTGCATACGCTCAAAATAGGTGAGTGGTGAATGAGAAATTGATGCTCAAAGTAGGCTAATTGTGAATTGAGTTAAGAAAAAAAAGGAAAAGTTTATATACAAGACTCTACTTGGTGGTTATTAAATAATTTAAGCTGATATGATATGGGTGACATGAATGTCCGGACCGGTCGGACCCTCAGTGGACTTGCATATATTTTAACCCATTACGAGATAGTTTTCCTTAAATGTAGCATTTTTAATATCTCAAATAAAAGGATAAATGATAAGATATCATCTTTAGATTCAAATATTATTTTTTTGAATATTCTGAAATTAAAAGGATAAAATATTATCTTTTAATTCAGATATTATTGTGTTAATGCTATAAAATTCAGATAATTCACAAGTTTTATTTCCAATAAAACTCTTACCCCTATAAATAGCATGCAAACCTATTGGGTTTAACAACCACTACAAAAAAAAAAGATTTTCTACTATTTTTAGTCATTAATTTTCTAAAGTATTTTCGGTGATAGAGGAAGGCAATGTTACAGTTTGTGATTTTTGCAGATGTGCTACTACAGTTGATCATATAGTTATTGTATTCTGGGAGACAGACGACCAACATATCTCAAGCATCACAGGAGTGGTCGAAAATCTATCTCAAAGAAACTGTGTTCTCACAGGCCTCGACTCGTTTTTATTCAATCGAATTACAGTTTTTTTATTCTTTTCTTTTATTCGATTTTCTATTTTTAACTTCAGATTTATTTGTAGTTAATTTTGTTATGTTCGATCTAATAATATTATCAATATTTATTTTTTACTATTTTTTTATTATTTTTGGATTATTAACGCCCCATTGTCTAATTCTGATTTAATTTTAATCCAAGACAAACAGATTACCGTTACAATCTAATCGTTCATACCACGACGGTGTTTTATTTTCCTTTTGAGATTTCGATGATGGGTCGAGCTCATTCTTGTTGGCTATCAGAGTGAAACATCGGTGCAAATGGAAATCGATGAGCAAGAAACATGAAACTAGTATGGTTCCTTTCTGGATTTCAATTGGCCCACATGCGTTTAGCATTGATTTGCTGCAATCGCACTTCTTTAAATACTTCTCCAAGGTAACTTTGAATTCAAGCATTTCATACATGATTTAAATTATACTATATTTTTAAAACTGTTGATACATGCTTTAAATTCACTAAAGCAAACTTGTAAATAGTAGACGCTTGATAACATTAATACCTTAAATTATGGCACTATTAAAGTAATCTCAAAATATTCCTTTAAATTGTTGGCCTTTAATATATAATATAAAATGTCATGAATATAGAATATTTTGTGTCTCTATAATAATTGTTGTTTGTGTTTTGAAAATACTATGAATTACTATTATTATTCTACTAATAATTTTTTTGAGAAATTTTATAGAGACGAACAAGATACTCAGGTAAAATATAGATTTGTTTAGAAACTAAGATCTTGTAAATAATTTTTTCAGGATTTAATTCCTGTCGTTTCAACGGATTTACTAGATCTCCCTTTCCAAACAAGAATCAACAATCCTTATCGGTTTGTAAACCGAGATCTTGTAAATAATTCATTTCAGGATTTAATTCTTGTCGTTTTAACAGATTTACTTGATCTCTTTTTCAAACAAGGGACAATTTGAATAAATCTGTTTTATTCAAATTTTCTATGGAAAAAAATCCGTTTTAACAGAAATTGTCATCGAAAGTAACATTGGTTACTGATTCTGTTTAACATAATCTACAGCGTTGATTCCGACCGAGGTCTTGAATCAAAGCATAGACGAACTTTATTTTTTATGTCAAAATTACATTCTTAAAACCTAGTCTGATGCACGTTATGAAGTGTACAATGTTTAAAATGGCTAAAGAATTGTGTGGGTCGTTGGACCATAAATACAAAATTGAAGATATTGGTGCTAAGAAACTCTTAGTTACCAAATTCTTAATTTTGTGATGATTGATTCCAAGTTGGTGTGAATCAAAGGTAGCGACTTTAACTAATCACTCACGGTGTTCTCGCAAAAAGAATGGTTAGAAGTGAATCTATTCATGTGTTAGTCATTTGAAAAGCTAACCCCTGTTTGGAACGACTTCAAAGAAATTCCTTAAGTATAAGAGAGTGAAACCCATAAAAGGTGATTGAAAAACAATATGAAAGTCCATGTCTAAGATTGGTTCTTTGAAAGACTTGGTATTTAAGCGTGCCTAGTGCATAACCTCTCTTTTCACAAGTTACCTACCTGGTGCACTATTCATTATTGTTCTTTCTATTAGACCGTATGAACTTTTATTTTAGGTTTTTAGTTTACTAAATCCTTGACGTCTAACAAAATGTTGAAAATTATGTTTCTATTTTTGGTTTTAGTATTTGGCTAAATTCCTGACTTTTAACAGATTCATAATCTTCTATTTCTGGTTTGTGACTATGTGACACAATGGAAAAATCAATAAAATTCATTGGAAAGAATTTCAAAACGTGGCAACAAAAGATGTTGCATATTTCACCATAATAAACATGATCAAATATCTGAAGGTGATCCTCCTATTGTTAGAGAGGATGAGGTAAATGTTGTTACCTCCTTCAAATGTTGCTAAGACAAATATTACCAGGACAAACGTAGTGGAAGTCATTAAAGACTTCAAGAAAACAAACCGTGAACTAGACGATGTGTTCAAGAAGCAAATTTCATAGGAAATACTTCAACTGCCATAAGATAGGGAAAAAGTCTTCGGACTATAGACTTCCAAATGAGGTCAATGTTATTGGTGTAACAATTAACATGGAAAACTATTGTTTGAAGGAATACATTTATTACCTTCATTGATGATAGCATAAAATAATGTTGTGTGTATTTGCTTAAAAGCAGTGATGAAAGAGAAATTATTCTCTATAAGCATGATATTGAAACCCAAACTTAATTAAAGGATTAAGATGGGGAGAAGCTCTATATGAGTAATGTTGGTACTATAATTTTGAAAATAACTTCTAAAAAGAACTAAAACTTCAAAAATGTGCCTAGCATGTGGGGGAAGCTGTTCTATCAGCTAATTTCCTTTTAAATAAGGTCCCTCACAATTAAAGAGATAAGACACCATATGAGTTATAGATGAGAATAAACCTTTCCTACAAGTACTTAAAAATATGGGGTGTTTTGAAAATGTAATAGCCTCGTTACCAAATCAAACGGTCACTTGAAGGTCTCATATAGTCACACTATGTGGATAAATACTTGAGAATTTTGGCAAAGATGATTCTGGTATAGCCAGAACTCCAATAGACACGAGTCAAGATCTATCCAAGAATAAATGTCAAAATGTTGAACAAGTGGGATATGCAAGGGTTATAGGTAGTCTAATGTACCTCATGAGCTGTACTGGACCAGCTATTACTTTTAATGTGAGCAGTTTAAGTAGATTCACAAGCAATCTAGGTGAAAATCACTGGAAAACGATTGTGAGGGTATTGAGATATCTTAGATATACTCAAGATTATTGGTTGTATTATTCCAGATATCCCATTGTTTAGAAGAATACTCTGATGCTAGTTGGATATATGATATTCAAGATATCAAAGGCACAAGTGGATGGAAATCCTCAAGACAAACGGCTATAACCAGATCTACAATGGAATCTGAGTTTGTAGTTCTAGACAAGTCTAGAGAAAAAGCCGAATGGCTTCAGAATTTCTTGGAGGATATTCCTGAATGGCCAAAGCGTGCACACAATATGCATATATTGTGATAACCAAGCAACAATTGCTTGAGCAAAAAAATTCTTGTATAACGGTAAATCGAGACATATACGTCGTCGACATAATACCGTTAGACAACTAATCTCAAACAGAGTTATCACTATTAATTTTGTAAAGTCAAATGATAACATAGCGGATCTGCTAATTAAAGCCTTATCTCGAGATCATATTGAGAAAACATCGAAAGGAATGTGACTAAAGCCTAGGAAAATTTAAGGCACTATGTGAAAGAAAACCTTACCTAGTTGACCAGAGATCCCAAGATCTAGGTTCAAAGGGACAACCTACTTGCATAGACGTGGGGGTTCATCTCCTAAGTCCATTCCTATTATGTTAACGGTGATCAAAAGTGGAATAGGCTAAAAAAACTTTTAATGACCATTGTGTGTTTCGGTGAGCCGAGCAACATAAGTCACCCATGTGAGAGTAAAGTAAGGTTGCTTCAAGGAGACTATTAGTCATAGTTCTCTCAAACTTTTGTAGAACCAATATATGTCCACGGCTATATGGACATACCCATGAGAATTAATATTCTTGCTAGGGAAATAGTTGTGTGAAGTATATCATCGTTTACACAAACGACAGAACAGTTCAAGGACATCATGTCTACTAGTTAGCTAGTGAAGTAAATATACTTTCACAAGAGAAGGTTCAAGGGTGGACACCTACATATCCTATGCAACTATTGATCGTAGAATCTATCACCACATCGAGTCAAAATGTTTTTGATTAAATTAATTTTATTCATGTGGGGGATTGTTAGAAAAAATATGATAAAATGAAAACTTTGAGGCATATTTTCTATCGGTAAAGGTGGAGATTCGAATAATGATTACAACTTCATATTCTACTTCATGGACCATTATAATAATAATACATCAAAACGAGTGAATGGTGAATGAGAAACTGATGCTCAAAGTAGGCTAATTGTGAATTGAGTTAAGGAAAAAGGAAAAGCTTATATCCCATATTGATGGGTTACCAAGTGTGGGACATGTTTATATACAAGATTATACTGGGTGGTTATTGAATAACTTAAGCTGATATGATATGGGTGACGTGAATGTCCAGACCGGTCAGACCCTCAGTGAACTTGCGGATATTTTAACCCATACGAGATAATTTTCCTTAAATGTAGCATTTTTAATATCTCAAATAAAAGGATAAATGATAATATATTATCTTTAAATTTGGATATTATTTTTTGAATATTCTGAAATTAAAAGGATAAAATATTATCTTTTAATTCATATATTATTGTGTTAATGCTATAAAATTCAAATAATTCGCAAGTTTTATTTCCAATGGAACTCCTACCCCTATAAATAGAATGCAAACCTATTGGGTTTAACAACCACTACAAAAAAACAAAAAGATTTTCTGCTATTTTTAGTAGCGATTTTCTAAAGTATTTTCGGTGATAGAGGAGGGCAAGGTTACAGTTTGTGATCTTTGCAGACGTGCTACTACAGTTGATCATATAGTTTTTGTATCCTAGGAGACAGACGACCAACACCTCTCAAGCACCACAGGAGTGGTTGAAAATATGTCTTAAGGAAACTGTGTTCTCACAGGCCTCAACTCTTTTCTACTCAATCAAATTACGGTTTATTTATTCGTTTCTTTTATTCGATTTTCTATTTTTAACTTCAAATTTATTTGTAGTTAATTTTGTTTTGTTCGGTCTAATAATATATTACTATTTATTTTTTACTGTTTTTATTATTTTTGGATTATTAACGCCCCATTGTCTAATACCCCTTCTCGTCCCCTCTAAATAATATTAGGATTAGAATCAAGATTTGTCAGAAAAACATTTGAGAAACGTTTTCAAATTTAAAGATTAATTTAAAATTTAATCTATGGTTAGAATCAATTTATTTTTAAACAGAAGAGACTTTAATATAGGATCAGAAATGAGTTGCGAATGTTTGAATTCTAACATGAGATTGATTGAATATTTTTTAAGAGGGACTTTACGGATCAGTTAGATTAAATTCGGAATCAAAATGATAGTATTATTTTTTTTAACTTTCTTTTGGATGTGATCTGTGGGTGCGCCAATCTATCTATTTAACAATCTAAATAAAGTTATTAAAAAATAATTTAAATAAGGATTAATTTTATCAAGTCAGATAAGATCATAAAAATAATAAAATATTTCATTAAATATTTAATATTGTTATATTCTCATCGTCTAACGACATCAAATATAAGTGGTCTCTTTTTTATATATTAATAATCGGTAACCAAACATAACTTTAAAAAAGTTGAAATAAATCTGCTTTTGAGGGGGGAAAGGAAAGATAATCAAAGGCAATTGAATTTTCAATTTGTTAATATAAATGGGGAAAACCAAAATCAAGTACACCCCAAATGAACCAAATACGTGGGCATGCTGTTCATATAATTTTTTAGGTGTTCATATAATTTAAAAATATCTATTTTCGAGATTCATTAATTGATTGAGTGGTTAAAAATATTCATATTATCTTATTTTCGAGTTTTAACATTTACCTTTGAAATGTAAAAAAACTCTATTTAATAAAAAATATCTACTTGTTATAAATAAAGTAAAAGAAGAACAAGATAAATGAGACATAAAGAGAGAAACTTGTATTATATTTTTAATATGGAGTCGTGTATAATGTCTTTTCCAAACTCTATATTTATAAGCATAGGAGAAAAATCATAATTTTGATGGGCATTAAACCCTAATAATAAAATACATACATTACCAATAAGTGTTGGGTGCATTGGTAAGGCACATTGCACTCTTAAGGAGACGACGCGAGTTCAAATCTCGAAAACGACATTGTTGGGAGGGGAAATCTCGCACCCCAAACATAGACCGTAAGACGAACATGCATATTACAAAAAAAAACACATACATTGCCTCATTAAAAATCTAACTAAGAAAACTCATTGAGACAAAACATCGATTAAGAGGAAAACAATGCCAACGTATGTTGAGGTAGACAATGCACTGATAAATAGATATTCCAAATCACTAATTGAAAGGTTTCGTCGAATCCTATTTTTCTAAAGATCGTAAGGGACGAAACTTTGGAGAAAAATGTTTTATTTTGTCACCTTTGATGTATCAACCTTTCGATTGAGCTAGAGATTCTACATTATCCTCGTACAAGATAGCTTGCATCTTATCTTGTGAATATAAATAACATATCTTTTGGATATATTGGGTCAATAATCTTAACCAAACACATTTTTAGTTTGCTGAGTGCATAACAATTATTTCTACATGATTTGAAGAGGCATCAAGTTTGAAGATCTAAAGGTAATGATCTTGTAGCACTAAGATAGTACTTCTGGACCAACTAAGATATGATGCTTCTGGACCAATTAAGATATGATGTTTCCATACCAAAGATTTCTTTATATTTTTTTGAAGACAAAATGTATCAATTCATATTTAACAATCTTACAATTATCGAGGCACTCAATAATTTATTCATATTGAACATTTTTAAGATTATTTCAATATTTGAACATCCATAAACGAAATTCATCTTTAAGTGTTCGATCTATAGGTCCAGATAATATTTGATTTCAAGATTCTCTATCTCAAATACTTTCCTTATTCAATCAAATGCTTTTAGAACTTTTCAGAAGTTTCCAATTTGAATCTCTTTAGGAGTTCTAGTAATATTCAAATTATCAATATATATCATAACAAATCTTGATCTAGACCTCTTTATAAAATGCACATGACAATAAGATCATTCTTATAATATTTTTTCAATAAGTACTCACTAAGACGATTATAAAAATACATCGAAATTATTTTGATATAAATATTCAAGCAAACATGTATGGATAAATGTTTAGGAAATTTCAATATACTTCTAGCATTTTAAATCCTTCAAGGATAACTTACTATATATGGATCCATAAAATAATTAGACGCATACAAAGTTTTTCATAACTACCATAATAATTTATATATCATGACTATTCATTTATATCTCACTTGCATTACACTTGTAGATTTTTGGACTACTGGTCCAAAAACTTCACAATTCAAAGCGTTTTTCTATATTGGTCAATCATTTTTATACTTATGGATATATTTATATACAAGATCCCCATTTTCTTTCTGTACTTATATAGAAATATTATATGTAAAATTATTGTTGATAACTTTTCTTTTTCGGTTCTATTCTTTTCTCATAGTGACCTAACTTATCAAGATGTATTCATTAATTCCATTTTTATTTTTCAAGTACCTGAAACTCTTCTAGAGTTTTTTATTAGTTATGTCTTGAGCCTCTTTAGGAGCACTCGCCTTCATTATATGACAATCTTAACTACTTTTCTTTTACGAGAATTTCAATCTTCAGAATAAATTCAACTATCATGCTTCAAGCATGATTTACAAAAATGTTATTCTTTTGAGACTTTACTTCTAATTTTTTAGCTGGTGTATGAGATGTTAGTTACTCTCATTAAATTAGTAATAGGTATGACAGTTGACATGTAGTAACATGAATTATCTTATGAACTTCAAGTTCACTTTACTATGGGGATCTATAATTCATTTGTCTTCATCCATCTTATTATTCTCTCCCTCTAATATTAAAAAATTATCTAATCAAAATAAATCATGTCGTAAATGATTCCCTAATTAATGTTTAAGATATTTAAACATAAAAGAGGACTCATACTCAATATATATTTTCAACCTTCTCATATACCCATTTTGTGCGCTGTGGTGGAGTAATTCAAACATATATCATATATTCAAAAATGGAAATGTATGGCTTCTGACCAAAAATCAATCACAATAGAGACCATTTATAATTTATTGGTTTGATGCGTATAAGTGTTGCTATATTTGAAATATCATACAAGTATTAGATGTTTTGTTCTCATGGTTTAGCTATTAAAGAGAGGAATTCAATCAATAATTTTGCTAATCATTTGTTCGTGAACTCATTAATTTTAGCAAGACGAATAGTCTTAATTGTATAATCTAAAATTTCTCATTTTTTATTTATTCGAGTAAATAATTTCACAAACTACAGGTTGTGAGTAGATGTATCTAATGAAATTATATCAAAGCTTCCCATATTGTGGATAAATCAGCCCATATTTCATTCAGATATGCAAGATATCTAGCCTCAAATTCAACTAGCGAGGTTCTAATAATTAATCATTTGAGAACAAGTAACACACTAACTTCTTGTTCTTTAAATAAATATTCATGTGAATCTCAATAAATCATTCATATCATTATTGATCGAGATGGTCTAACCGATCATGTCAACTAATAAAAATCTTAAATGTGTAAAACTTCTGGTTTACCATAACATGTTATTTAAAGAAAATAAATGTCACAAAATATTCAAAATATATAAATAAGAAAAACATAAAAATATTCAAATATTCAAAATATATAAATATTCAAGAAAAAAATATAAAACATAACAACAATTATGTAAAGTAAATTGACATAAAAACAATAAATTAAAAGATTGATTATTTCCTTTAAGAGTGTCAACTTTGCTAATGCTTGGCAAATAATAGATGAAATGATATAAATATGTAAGGAAATAATGCCAAGTGAATTCTGTTGCGTGCAAGTATGCACGGTCAGGAAGTAATACAACAGTGAGCTGAGTATCATATCCATAGGGATTGTCTGGGAATTAAATGCCACGATGTTCTACTTGTTAAAGGGAACAAAAGTGTTGAATTTGATTTGGAGTTTTAATTTAGAAAATAACTAAGAAAATGCAATAAAAGCGTAAACAGTTTGGCAAACAAAAGTACTCAAATGGATGATGGGTGTTGGCAAGGGATGCCTGGATTTCACGCTAGTTAAGACAGTAGTTAATAATTTCCAGCCTTGGTTTTATTGCCGAGCAGATTTTAAGGGTAGTATTACCTCTGTCGATGACAATACTCTAAGTTAACCATGATTGACCCTTATATGTCTATAGTAGAGTTTTACATAAATTAACTTGATGAAGCTTTAATCTTTACTCCTAAGGGGTAGATTCACTTCCGAAGTAAGCTCATCTACTTGAACATCTTCTGTCGAAGTTTCTCTCCTTAGTACCTGACAATTAATCATTATCCCCTAAGTCTGTTAAGATATTAAGGAATAATAAGTATACAATGCCAACTTTCGTATGGCAAAGAATTTAAGGAAATAAAGCGCTAGCAGAATAGACAAATATGCCAAGACATTTAATTATTTAAAACTAAAAAATAACTGATCGTTCATTGCAAAAACATCCCCAGCCAACTTAAAAGGAGAATGGAAAAAGGAGATCCGTCGATGAAGCCCTTCATTGGCTCTAGAGCTCTCGGTCTAAGATTGGTTGAACCACGTTTGCCCTCTAGCCTATTCTTTTGGCTTAATGACCGGCTTCCTTTAAATATGCACTCGTAGAAACCCTAGATTGGGTTTGAATTTGAAAATTGGTTATGCACTTGAGATAAGCACGTTATTCCCCTATCTTCTTTTGAATTTTAGGGCTGACGTGTACTTGGTTCTACGGCTACTTTAATCGGGCATCGGATGTTATTTCTTTGCCAACCAAGCTTGGCAACTGTTGATCCAACTTTGCCAACTGTAACTTGATAATTTTCTTTTGCTTTTCCTACTTTTTGTTCCTGCGCTGCTCTGTCAAGCCTGCCTGCTTCTGACTTGCATCAAAACAAGCAAAATAACCTTCACACCGGCAAACAACCAACTCCTAACTCCTTAATGTAAATGTATGGTTTTAATAACTAAATGCACAATTATGTACTCAAAGGCAAGCAAAAGCATCGTAATATATGTATAAAAATTAGTACTTTTGAGGAGTTAACACTCCCCCAAACCTAGCTCATTGCTTGTCCTCAAGTAATGCAACTAACATCTATAAAAATAGTAAATGATGAAGTACCTCGGCAAAATTGTTGTGATTTCCAACACCTGTTAGTAAGCTAAATAATATCCTAGGCCTGCCTTCAGATATCTAGTGTATTAATGCTAACAGATCAACAATTTCAAGTGCAGCAATAAAGCTCTAGTCTAAGGTCATGAAGTGCATGCAATATGCATAAAGTTTCCTTAACTCCCTTAGACAACTTTACCACCCAAACTCAGAATTACACATTTTTTTTTTCATTTTTTCCCAAGGGTTTCTTTATGTTGGCATTTAAATAGGGTTCGCGTCATGTCACTGTTTGGTGTGAGAAATAAGAGGGAGCAAACCACGAATACCCACGTTAATCCAGATTATATCAATAAGCTAACCCATTACACTTACCCTAAAGTTTTATTGGCTTGAGACCTAAGAAGAAGCAAACGACGAAGACCCAAGTTACTTATTGTCTTTAAGGTAGATGAGTGTTTTAAAATTGTTCAGCCTTTGGCAAAACACTGTTGCCTTATTCCTTTTTTTACCCTAACAGTTTTTTTCTTTTTTTTTCTTTTTATTCTAAGTTCAGTTTCAAGAATCCTAAGTTTCTTTTTGGGAACTAGATGCATATTACATGTTAAGTAAGACTAAAATTCCCTAAACTAGAGATCAATTGCCAAGCAACTTAGCATTACTAACCTGCTCGCGGATGCTATCAAAGATCTAATCTCTTCATCGGACAGATTATACTAGTATAAATTCTATTAAGCTAGCAAAAGTGTTAGCAAAATTATTATTCCACAATTAACCGAGGCAAATTTTTTTAGTGGTTTGGTATGCATGCGTTAACCTACATATAAACATGCATGATTGTAATGGCAATTAATGTCACGCAACACACACCCAAACCAAAGTTGAGTATTATCCTCAATTCATGAAGATATATATATAAATGAAAAAAATGAAATGCATGGACAAAATGAAATTAAGTAGCTTAAGGAGAAGATGACTCCCCTTCGGATTGTTTCGGGTATGATACATGGGTCTTTCTCTTGATAAAGCTTCCACGGTTAGGAGCTACATGCTTCTTGTGCTTGAGGCTGGGCTTTGTTGCGGCCATAGAGGCTCCTAGGTCATGAAGAACCTCCTCAACAACCCTCGCTGGCTCAGAGGCAGCGAGGACGTTAGTGGCGACAGATGAGGTCGGTGTAACAAGTATTGCGATAGGTTTAGCATGGACTTCTTCTGATTCAAGCAATATTTCTATTATGACAGATTCAACTTGGACTAGGGACATTGGCACGATTGCATCTGATTGTTACGTAAGAGTATGGACAGAATGCGGACTAGCTGGTATGCCATCAGTACAAGGAGATCGGCGGAAAACTAAGGGAAAGCTGAAAAAGTATGCGCAGACATGCTCTTAAGAGTTTTCATGAGGGCACGATCTCAAGCATTGGTATATTGCCAGAGCATGGTGTTCTGCTCCTCTGCTTTCTTGAGCTTTTGAAGGATGAGCTCTTGGTGTTGGTATATTTAAGAAAGCATTACCACATTACCATTTAGAAGATGAGTAACAGATTCTGCCTTAGGCGCCTTAGCCTTGGACACTGGTTCTGCAACCTTTCCTTTGCCTTTCTTCTTGGATTCGGTTGTAGTTAATTGCCTCTACAAGGCAGGAGTGATCATTCCCTTACTTTTCTGGACATTGTTCGAGTCAAAATGTGGTACATTATGCTACATACAAATTATAAAGATTAATGAAGAAAAAACCAAACTACCACTACTCTTACTAGCATATTTGTAGGTCTCATCCACAATGAGACGATCCACATTGATTTTGCGTCATATGATGATCAAGTGCAACAAGGCCATCTTTTCCTCTTAGACGGTCTCGTTATGGGTGGTCGGCATGGGATTTACTTTCAAAAAGTGGTTTTACCCCCTGGGCTGTGATTTCAATGCCAGTCGCTTCACCGTCCGGTGACCTTTTGATGAAACGTTCCATTTTTTGCTAGGCTCGCACATGTCCTTCAACAACAATCACCTCTTGGTAGCGTCTAATGATGTAGTAAACTCAGAGTGCTCTTCCCTTTCACCATCCAATTTAAACATATTATTAATATACCCCTCACCGAATTGAACACACGTACCTCGAACAAACAAAAAAGATAAAGCCTTAGTCATGAGGTGGGCATAAAACTCGAGAAAAATGTTGAAGTGCACCTCCCCTGGATATTGGCAGAACACCTCTCATTTATGCTTATTGACAACCACAACAACCTTCGTTGAATAACCCAAGTTGGGTTCATTCTTAAACTCGAAGCCTTTTTCATAACAAAAGGTTCTTGCAGCAAAGTTATCCTAATACTTCTTTTAAATCTCTTCATTAAAGAAGATCTTGAAAGGTGTTGAAGAGGATGTCATGGAGAAGCTTTTGGGTAAATCGAAAAGATTTGGGAAAAGAAAAGTGATGTTTGCTTTCTTGTCGTGAGAAAATATAAAGAAAAAGTAAACATTTAGCTAGGATAAAGGTTGAGGTTTAAGTAGAGGGAAAAAGAAATGGTTGTGTATTTTAATAGGTTGATTAAATGGGAATAATGATAAAGAAGTGGCAGTTAGGCGTGTTTAGGGAAAAGGGATATTGATGGGTTAAGGGATAATGAGATAAGACGGTGCAGGAAAAATGGTTTGGGTAAGAAGATAGTGTTGAAATTTGAATTTCAAGTTTTACCCAAGGCGGCTAGGTTTTATCCCGCACTTAGCCAAAATTTTCACTCTTCTTGGGCCTAACTCACGCAAGTCCAATGCGTGGTGTTGAATTCCCCATGCCAGCCCTGATCTTGGCAAACTACCTGGCAATATAATCCTGCACTTACTCAAAGAAACCTTTCAAAACAGAAAAACAAGATAAAAATAAAAATAGTAAATAAATAAAATACTGAGAAATAAACGAAACTAACCTATTATGTACAAAGATTAAATGATGGTGATGATGTTCACTGAATTTCTACCAAGAGAACAATCTCATTGGCATTATTTTGACTACCTTCCAAATAATGTTTCAACCTTTGGTTGTTTACCTTAAAAATTGTCCAGTCTTTAAATCCTTGATGTCAACCGATCCATAAGCATATGGTTTGACAACTTTAAAGGGGCCAGACCGCATGGACTTAAGTTTCCCTGAAAATATCTTTACCCTTGAGTTAAACAATGGAACTTTTTGGCCGGCTTCAAACTGCATTGGCAATATTCTATTGTCATGCTACCATTTTGTTCTTTCCTTGTAAAGTCTGGCATTTCCATAGTTTTGAGTTTTGAATTCCTCCAATTCATTTACTTCTAGTAAGCATTTCATACTAGCAGCCCTTTACTCCATATTAAGCTTTTTGGTTGCCCAATAAGCTCGATGTTCCAACTCTACTGACGAGTGGCATGACTTCTTAAAAATGAGCCTGTATGGGGAAGTTCCCAAAGGAGTCTTAAAAGCTGTTCTGTATGCCCAAAGGGAGTCATCTAGCCTCAAAGACCAGTCTTTTCTTGTCGGGTTCACAATTTTCTCCAAAATGTTCTTAATCTCCTTGTTTGAGATCTTTTCTTGGCCATTCATTTGGGGATGGTAGGTTGTGGCAATTCTTTGCTGGATTCTATACATGCACAGAGCTTTAGTTATCAAATTACATTTAAAATGTGTTCCTTTATCGTGAATGATGGCTGTGGGGGCACCGAATCTTGTAAAGATATGATTATGTAGAAACTTAGAAACAGCCTTGACATCGTTTGTTGGTAGAGCAACAGCTTCAACCCACTTTGAAACATAGTCAATATCCACAAGGATATATAAGTTACCAAATGATAGGGGAAAAGACCCATAAAGTTTATCCCCCACACATCAAATAGCTCTACTGCATAATATTCTAGAGTGGCAATTGATGTCTGCTGGAGATGTTACTCGTCCGCTGGCATTGATCACATACCTTGGCAAAAAATGGGCATCCTTAAACAGAATAGGCCAAAAAAATCCTAATTGCAGCATTTTGGCCGTTGTCTTTATCCCAGCAAAGTGACCTCCATATAGTGTTGCATTGCAGAGTTAGAGAATGTTGTGTTGTTCATCCTTTGGCACACAATGACGTATCACTTAGTCAGCATACTTCTTGAACAAAAATGGCTCATCCTAATAATATTGTCGAACATGTCACAAATTGTTTTCTGGCATTACTTGCCAGATCTGGTGGTAAAATATTGCTGATTAGATAGTTGACTATGTTAGTGTACCATGGTATAGAATCAACTGTAAGTAAGTACTCATCGGGGAACTTATCCCTTATGGCAGCAGCTTTGCCATCCTCATGATGGTGCTCCAATCATGATAGATGGCCAGCTACCAAGTTCTTACTCCCCTTCTTGTATCGAATCTTAAGATTAAATTCTTGCAGCAAGAGTGTCCATCGGATCAGTCTAGGCTTGGCATCTTTCTTTGCCAAGATATATTTTAGTGTCGAATGGTCTGTATATACCACAACTTTATTACCCACCAAGTAAGATTTGAATTTGTCAAACACAAAAACAACTGCAAGAAATTCATTCTCAGTTGTTGTGTAGTTAAGCTGGGCTTCATTCAACGTCTGGCTGGCATAGTAAATGGTATGAAAAATTTTACCATGCTTCTGTCCCAACACAACTCTAACGACGTAGTCGCTGGCATCGCACATGAGCTTAAATGACTTATTCTAATCTGGTGCCACAACTATTGGGCATTAATTAACCTGTCATTTAGTTCCTGAAAAGCTTTTAAACAAGAATCATCAAATGCAAAAGTAACATTCTATTCCAAAAGTAAGTATAAAGGTTTAGGATTTTTTAAGAAATCTTTAGTGAAACGACGATAAAAACCTGTATATCCCAAGAAACTTCTAATATCTTTAACACTTGTAGGAGGTGGCAATTGTTTGATTACCTATACCTTTGTTTTTTCAACTTCCAGTTCTCTCTTGGTCACTTTGTGTCTGAGAACGATACCCTTTTTCACCATGAAATGTCATTTTCCCAGTTCAAGATCAGGTTGGTTTCAATACATCTCTATAAAATAAGTTCCAAACTCTAAAAGCATTCCTCAAAAGTTTTTCCAAACATTGAGAAGCCATCCATGAATACTTCTAAGTTGTTCTCAATAATGTCCGAGAAAATCAACATTATGCAATACTGGAATGTTGATGGAGCGTTATACAATCCAAAGGGAATTCGTCTAAAAGCAAATGTGCCATATAGACAAGTGAACATAGTTTTCTCTCGATCTTCTAAAGCGATGGCAATCTAATTATAACCTGAGTAAACTGTCTAGAAAGCAATAAAACGCCTTATCTGCCAACCTGTCCAGTATCTAATCGATGGATGGTAGTGGAAAGTAGTCCTTTTAGGTGGCATTATTTAGCTTCATGTAATCCATGCATACCCTCCAATCTGTAACAGTTCTACAGAGGATCAATTCATCTTTGCTGTTCTGAACCACGATCATTCATCTCTTCTTTGGCACACATTGCACCAAGCTGACCCACGAGTTATCAAAAATGGGATAAATTATCTCAGCATCCAGCCATTTGGTAACTTCTTTCTTGACTATCTCTTTTATGCTCGTGTTCAGTCTTCTCTGGGCCTCAATTGTTTTGCCATGGTAATCCTCCAAAATAATTTTATGTATGCAAATGGTTAGGCTTATCCTTCAGATATCAGCCAAGATCCATCCCACAACTTGCTTATAACTGCTCAGTGTCTTCAACAATCTCTATTCCTGATCACTAATTAGATCAGCAGCAATAATCACTGGCAAAGTTGAGTTGTTACCTAAGTAAGCATATTTGAGGTGGTCTGGCAAAGGTTTTAGCTCCAGTTCTTATGGCTCCTCTATAGATGATTTGGGTACCTTAATTTCTCTTCCAGCCAACTCTAGTGGATCAGGTTGTTCGAAATAACTCACAGCTTCATTCTTCAAGTTTAGTCCTTCAAATTCTTCACTCGTTGTATCTCCATCATCTGGTTCTATGGCATCATCATCTGAGTCTTGGAAAATATATACCATGTCAGTACTGACAATGTAATCCATCATCTCAACAACTTGGAATTATTCAGGTTTATTTGTGCACTTAAGAGCTTGAAATACGTTAAACATAACATGTTGGTCATTCGTGCATAGTAAGTTTACTTTTCTGAACATTAATTAAAGTCCTACATGTGGCAAAGAGTGGTCTGCCCAATATAATTGGAACATTAACATATACCTTATAATCTAAAATAATAAAATCAGCTGGAAATATAAATTTGTCTACCTTTACCAACAGATAATCAATCTTACCCTGGGTGTGCAAAAGATTGATCTGCCAACTGAAGTGTTATCGTGGTAGGCCTTGCTTCAATTCCGAGCTTTCTAATAACTGACATTGGCATCAAATTGATGCTGGCTCTCAGATCACACATTGCCTTACCCATAAATCTATTGCCAATGGCGTAGGGAATAGTGAAACTTCCTAAATTTTCCAGTTTTTGTGGCAAACGATTGAGTATCATTGCACTGTATCCTTCAGCAAGAGCGACAATCTCGAAGTAATCCAATTTTCTCTTTTTGGATAGAATGTCTTTCATGAATTTGACGTAGTTGGTCATTTGCTTGAGAGCTTCCACTAATGGTATATTTATTTGTAATTGTTTAAGAACTTCCAAGAAGCACTTAAATTGCTGATCTTGCTTGTGTTTTTGAAGTCTTTGTGAAAAAGTTGGTGGTGGATAAGCAAATGTTGGCTCCACTGATTTTGCCAAAGTGACACTGACATCAGATTAAGGTCTGGCATTATTAATGTTTGCCTCTTTTTTCTCTGATTCTTTGGGTTTATCTATTGGATATCTTGGCACTTAATTGACTGTTTGACATGTGTCTCAGCCTCGCATTGCTTGCCACTCCGAAGAGTAACTACTTTGCATTGTTCATTACCCTTATGCTAAACATCTTCTGTATCGCTTGAGAAAGTTCCTTGGGGCCTATTGCTGAGTGCATTGGCAATCTATCCGATCTGAACCTCCAAGTTCCCCGTAGATAGTGCTAAACTCTGGACAGTTGCATTATTTCGCTCCATGTACTCCGTCAAAGTGTTCCCCTAGTTGTTTCTTTATCCTACATGAAAATTGTTTTGTGCTTTTTAAGGCGTTGCATTCTGGTTGAAACCTTACTGCACATTGTTATTCTGACGTTGGGTATTAAATTGATTACCTCATTGGTTTAACGAAGAAAAGTTCGTATACTGTTTCCATCCTGCATTATAAGTATTGGAATGTGGGTTATAATTAAGATTGAAATTGCCAACAAAATTTATCAATTCAAGTTTTGCTGGGCAATCTTTCACATGATGATCCTCTCAAAAAATAGTGCAAACTAGTTATACAACCTTTACTTCTGGAACTTCAGTAGGTTTTTTCACAGTCTTTACTATATTGGTAAGATTGGCAATTTGAGCATTAATAGATGATAAGGCATCAAACTCTAATGTTCCAACAACTTTTTTTCGGTTCCCAGTCTGGCAGTAGGATACTAGAGGTCATTGGTGGCAAGCCTTTCCAAGATATCAAATGCCTTCGTATAATTCTTGTCTAGAAACGAACCATTTGCCGAAGCATCAACAACAGTCATGGCATGAGCATTGAGTCCGTTATAAAAGGTCTCTATTTGGGTCCAAGTAGGAAATCCATGCATGGGGCACTTCATTAATAGGTCCTTAAAATGCTCACAGGCATCATACAAAGTCTCATCATCAGCCTACCTAAACATAATGATTTCACTCCACAACTTGGCATTAAGTTTAGGTGGTTGGAATCTCAAGATAAACTTTTGGCATAATTCTGCCCATGAAGTAACTAAACCAGGTGGCAAAGAACTTAACCACAATTTTGCTCTATCTCTCAAGGAAAATGAGAATAGTCTCAACTTCACTGTTTCCTCAGCTACACCAGGTTGCTAAAATAGTTGGCAAACCTCAATGAACCGTTTCAAGTGTTACATTGGGTCTCCAGTAGGTGATCCATCAAATTGACCTGCATTCAATAACTTATGAATCGTTATTGGTTTAAGTTCAAAATTAGATGTATTTACCTATGGACCAATCAGTCATGGCATCAAATTTTCTGTGGTTGGTGCCAAGTGTTCTCTGATAGGTCTTTCTCCTTCTACCGCCATAGCAGGTGCGAGCGGTATTTCTTCATGTATTGGTGGATTTCTTGATTGTTAATGACACCATATGCTCTACCATTTCCATTAAGAGGCATTTTTGAAGCTTTTTCCTTAATTTGCATAGGGTTTTCTTAGTCGCTGGGTCGTATAACAATTCGTCCTTCACAGTGCGACTCCTGGTCATACACCAAACAAAACAAATAGGCAAAATAAAACAAAAAACAAGTAAAAATCAAAACAATAATGCGTTACACTTGAATCTAGGAGGTCACATTCGGGCCACAAGAGCGACCCACAATAAAAACCTAGGTAAAATACTTTTATAGACATAAAATCAAAATTTTCTTAAAGACACCATTTTAGAATATCATTTACACATAACATAGAAATTCAGAAACTATAGTACAGACTCAACTATACAATACGACACGACATACATGCCCACTATTTACATAGATATCGTATTTCACAAGCAACGTCGAAGAGACTCTCATTAAAGATGTCGATCGACGAAACATAATCAAATCTTTTTAACATGTGATAGAAAAACAACGTGAGCTTGAAATAGCTCAGTAATACAGAACTACCAAAAGATACTATTAGTCTGAAGAATCAAAAAAGAGGTAGATTACGAAGCTAAACAAGGAAGTTTAGTGTGTTCCAATGAGTGCAGATTGGCAACATATAGAAAGTTTCAGACTTTGATAATTTAATTCATTAGGTAAATAATTAAAGGGAACCATAAAGTTTTACTTTAATCACTCAACTGTCCTTCAACCGAACTCCAGTATACAGTTTCCCAAAGTTGCATATATAAGGTTTAGCCAAGGCTCGTTGGACGTAGATGCCGACCTAAGGGGATGTCTTAGGCCTAGAAGGAATCACTCTAACCGAAGCATATGAACCTGGTACAGAAGGTATTACCCCAGCCGAAGCATATGAACACGATACAGAAGCCAGAAGGTATTACCCTAGCTAAAGCATAGAAACCTGATACAGAAGCCAGAAGGTATTACCCTAGCTGAAGCATAGGAACCTAATACAAAAGCCAGAAGGTATTACCCTAGCCAAAGCATAGGGACCTGATACAGAAGCTAAAAGGTATTACCCTAGCCGAAGCATAGGAACCTGATACAGAAGCTAGAAGGTATTACCCTAGCCGAAGCATAGAAACCTGATACAGAAGCCAGAATGTATTACCCTACCCGAAGCATATGAACCTGAACAGTAAGAATTTCCAACCAAATCAAGGCTGGACCTACAGAAACCTCATATCATATCCCAAGTGCCCCAAATAAAACAATCTAAGAAATAATAACATAAATCATTATTAAGCAGTTGTAGTAGAAGATATAAAACAGATAATTATTTTCAGTGAAACAGTAATTAGAGAGCATGTTTTTCAGATTAGATACAAAGGTATATTTTTAAACATACATGATTCTTGACTCGGATCAGAGATAGAGTCTTCGTTTTAAATTAGAGAGAATATACATGTGCAAGAAACACACCAAATGGTTTAAATTACCACTTAGAGATCCTTGATAATTACCTATTGAAGATATTAAACTTTAATCTATTTTAGCCCAATTTCAAAATTAAGGACCTTATTCGAAGAGTCTGATACTTATCGCCTCTATTCAAGTAATCAAGAATTTGTACCTAGGGGATATTTAGAAATTTTGTATATTCCGATTATTCAAAGAACCGGATATATTAGGATAAAATTCAAATTTTCAAGTTGATCAAGATGAACCGGGATTTCAAGTATATCATATTATTCAAGATTTTAAATACATCAGGTTAGTTCTAGACAATTTTCTCATAAGGGCATTTTGGTCAATTTAACTTTTAAGGGTAAAATGGTAAATTAACCCATTAAGAGTAAAACGATTTTAGCAATATCCACTACTTCAAACAATTTGTCCTCTCTCTAAAATTCACTTGAATTAATCAAATTTCAACATTGCGGTACTTACCAACCACCTGGATAGATATGACTTACGCGTGTTCAAGATGTTGTACCGACTGTATATCATAGTTGAGCAGATCACCGAGACTAATCAACATGGATGAACCTCGAATGGCGAACATGTATTTATACAATATTCTTCCATTTATTGCAACAGTAACAAGAACAACTAACGTACACTGGTCTGGTTCCAACTCACATGGGCACTACTATTATTTGAGCTCTACCGGTAAATTTCAGGATTTTAAAAGCCTTCACTAATCTCAAGTCGCGAGGGTATTTCATTCAATTAAGTGCTCGATAGAGTTTCAAACATTCTGATCCTTTCGGTCTATCCGGACTATTCATTTATTTCAGAACTTGATGGTATAACTGTTATTTCTAATAATTTAGTAAGTTTAGTGTCCGAAAATTTTTCAGTCATTATATTCGTTTCAATCAATTCATTCTTTTTCTATCGTTTGAATAATTCAGACATACCAAGATCTTCCAGTAAATTTATCTTCAGAGATTTATTCAGAATTCAAGAAAAATCCGAGTGATTTGTTAACTCACAAGCTTGAATATTGATACTAGAATTTCCACATAGATCGAGAAATTTTAGATGTATTATTTGATTATTCAAATGAAAAGTAAGTTTCAGGTCATTTCCTTGTTAGGGAAAATTCAGTATTTCCTACCCTTAAGTGTATTTTTGTAATTTCATAACCAAAATTTTTTGACGTTGTATCCTTTAACACTATTAGTCAGATTTGGAGATTAATTGTCATATTAATTATTTGTTGAACTCCAGATCCTTCCGTTTTCTTAACCCTTTCATTCGAGTATTTCAATCTTATCTAGAATACCATACTTATATTTCATATCTAATTTGACTTAAGCAGAGTTAACATCACACTTCATCATAACTATACATGCATTAACCAAATATCAACATGTTCATAAAGCATACAAGAGGTAGTAATGTATTACCTCAAATCCGTACTATATCGACCGAGCCATAGTACTTCATTCGATCTCTCTCGAACCCAAATTCGACGACCCTCAACATCTCGAATCCAAAAATGTCCAGATACCTTTAATTGGTATAATCCAAAATCAGTTTTTATTTACATTACTCATAAACTGAATACTTAATTACATATACCAACTCAGGTTCAAGGTCATATTTGGAGGCTTTCGTGTTAGAATTTCACAAAACATACTTCAAAAATAGGCTAAAGATGTCGAAAAATATAAAATAAAAGTTTTTAAAAATTTGACTTTTCGGGTCAAAGTCAACACTGACGTCAACAATCAAAGTCAACGCTGATATCATTGATCAACGATCAAGGGTCAAAGTCAATGGTCAATAGTTAGAGTCAATGGTCAAAGTTAACTGAGTTAACTCGGATAAGTTGACTTGATCGGGTTGACTCACTGAGTTGAATTGAATGGGCTGACTCACTGAGTTGACTCGGACGGGTTGACTCACTGAGCTGACTTGAATAGGTTGACTCATTGAGCTGACTCACTAAGTTGACTCAGACAGTGGGCAGATGGGTCAGGTCGGATGGGAACGAATCAGGTCAAACTTAGGTCAGGTCTAATACATGTCAAATCGAGTTAGTTTTGGGCCAAAAATAACCTGGCCCACTTAAATATTCTTGTCCTCGCCAGCTTCTCACCAAAAACCTCGTCCATGACCTTGAATGGCATATTTTTGCCAGAAATTAAACGAAAATTTAATAAACAATTCAACCATCCTCATCCTTAAGCCAAAATCAAGTTGGAACTTACCAAACTTACCCAAAACGGAGGAAAAAATACCCAAAGTCATCGTAGCTCTGATGAGGCCCCTAACGACAACGAATCGATGATTGGCCACCGGAGTTTTGCTTGGCTCGGCACGAGGAGTTCACCGGTAGAGACGACATCTCGAACGGACGACGAACGAGGCCGAAAAACGCAGGAAATAGCAATATTGAGTAGAGTTTTTCGTTAAGTGGCTGAAGGAGTTGGGTTCGAAGATGAAAAATGAACACACCGGTGGTGGCGGTGCTCGCTGCGACACGACAGTAGGGCAGATCGGGTTGGCATCAGGGGGATGTTAGGAGAAGATTCCATTTTTTTCATTTTTCCTAGGAATTTTGGTTCGAATGAAAATGGCCATCCCTTTGGTAGGTGAATGGTCAGATCAGTTTTAGTTACGCTCTGATATAACCGAAAAATTAAAGTTTAAAAAAGTAATGTATTGTAGATTTAATAATAAGAACTACCTTAGCTTAATTGGCTAAGGCATAACCTTGCCATAGCCAAGGTCGTAGGTTCAAACCCTACCACCAGCTATCCTTCCCCTTTTTTTCTCTTTTTATTTATTTATTTTTTTGATCCTAACACACACATATAGGGTGTTACAATAAATTTCATTGCAATCCCAAATAATAGATGAAATGATGTAAATATGTAAGGAAATAATGCCAAGTGAAGTTTGTTACGTGCAAGTATACACGATCGGCAAGTAATACATTAGTGAGCTGAGTATCGTATCCATAGGGATTGTCCAAGAATTAAATGCCATGATGTTTTACTTGTTAAAGGGAATAAAAGTGTTGAATTTGATTTGGAGTTTTAATTTAGAAAATAACTAAGAAAATGCATTAAAAACGTAAACAGTTTGGCAAACAAAAGTATTCAAATAGATGATGGGCAATGGCAAGGGATGCCTTGATTTCACGCCAGTTAAGACAGTAGTTAATAATTTCTAGCCTTGGTTTTATAACTGAGTAGATTTTAAGGGTAGTATTGCCTCTATCGATGACAATACCCTAAGTTAACCACGATTAACCCCTATATGTCTATAGTGAAATTTTACATAAATTAACTTGATGAAGCTTTAATCTTTACTCCTAAGGGGTAGATTCACTTCTGAAGTAAGCTTATATACTTGAACATCTTCTGTCGAAGTTTCTCTCCTTAGTACCTGGCAATTAGTCGTTATCCCCTAAGTCTGTTAAGATATTAAGCGTACAATGCCAAATGTCGTGTGGCAAAGAATTTAAGGAAATAAACCGCTAGCAGAATAGACAAATATGCTAAGGCATTCAATTATTAAAAACTAAAAACAAACTGAGCGTTAATCGCAAAAACATCCCCAACCAACTTAAAAGAAATAGTTCATGGCTGAGGGGTCTATCCACAAATCATCGTATCTTAACATCGCCATTTTAATGAAAATTAAACTAAGAGAATGGACAAAGAAGGAGATCCGTCAATGCAGCCCTTCAATGGCTCCAGAGCTCTCGGTCTAAATTTGGTCGAACCATGTTTACCCTCTAGCCTCTTCTTTCACCACGGTACAGCCTCACTGGCTCAATGATCGGCTTCCTTTAAATAGGCACTCTTGGAAACCCTAGATTGGGTTTGAAAGCCGATTACGCACTTGAGATAAGCGCGTTATCCTCTTATCTTCTTTTGAATTTTAGGGCTAACGTGTACTTGGTTCTACGACTACTTTGATCGGGCATCAGACGTCATTTCTTTGCCAACTGAGCTTGGCAATGGTTGGTCCAACTTTGCTAACTGTGACTCGACAATTCTCTTTTGCTTTTTCTGCTTTCCATTCCTGTGTTGCTCTGCCAAGCCTTCCTGCTCCTGACCTGCATCAAAACTAGCAAAATAACCCTTCATACTGGCAAACAACCAACTCCTTAATGCAAATGCATGGTTTTAACAACTAAATGCACAATTATATACTCAAAGGCAAGCAAAAACATCGTAATATATGCATAAAAATCAATACTTTTGAGGAGTTAACAAGGGGTTATGAGAAAATAAATTAAAAGGCGAATTATTCTCTTCAAGGGTTATGAGAAAATCTTAATATGATCTTTATCATTCTTGCCATTCTTAGTATTCCACTTCTGGTGGGTATAAACATTCTTAAAATGATCATCTTGCTCATGTCCATGTCTATGACCTCAATCGCGACCACGATTGCTAACATGTCATTGATTCTTTTCACTATATAATGTCACATTCACTTCAGAGAATGGAGCAAAGTAAATTTAATATTAAATGGATTTTTTAAGCAACAAATAAACTCATGGAGTAAATATAATAAAATATTATGCTTGCGTTCACTTTAGATAATGAAAGAAATCCAATAGAACGATTATGTTTTAAATTTAATATGCTTGTATTCTCTTCGAGGAATAAAGCAGATCTAATTAGATAATTATGTCTTAGATTTATCATGCTTCCATTCACTTCAGGGAATGAAACAAATTTAATCGAATAAATATGAATTGGATAAACATACCTCTTTATGTCATTTCTTTTTCCAAGCCATTTAAGGATAAATATTTATAAGATGCATCGAAAGCTTCAAGCCAAAACCTTGGCAATCGAATATTGGCGATGTGCATATAAACATCCCACATCTTCCTTATTGCCTTCTTTCTGTTGTAGATCACAATTTGTATTTACCAATATTAAATTAAAATTCTTTTCGAGAATCATAATAATTAAACGAGATCGTGTTGATAATGTGTTATAAATAAAATAAAATAAAAGAAGAACAAGAACAAGAGGGGTGAGAGATAAAGAAAGAAACTTTCATTATATTCTCAATGTTGAGTTGTGTACAATACATTCTCCAAACTCTATATTTATATGCATAAAAAAATCTTAATTTCAATGGACATTAAACCCTAATAATAAAGTACATTAAACTCTCATTTAATATATTAAGTCACCCTAAAAAATATTTATAGCACTACGTACATTAAGAAAAATTATTTTTAGATTAAATAGAGAAACATCACATTCCCAAGGCAAATGTTGATATTCGAATCCCATACAAAATGGGACAATATGAACATCCTTGATCACTCAGTCAATTAGTGGATCTCACATTAAGAAAATTTATTCAATACTAAAGGCGAACCCTCATTAGGGCCGGTGAGAGCTTGAACCCCTCTAAAATTTGGGAAATTAACTTGAGTCCTTTGAAAATTTTAAATTTGGCCCCTTCAAAAAATTTTAAAAATGATATTATATTTAACAAATTTTGAATATTTTTAATTAAAGCTCCTTCTAATTTTTTAAAAATTTCTCATTAAACATTTAAAATTTTTGAAAATTTTAAATAGGCCCCTCAACTTGAGTTGTCAAGATACGTCTCTGTTCAATACACATATTGTGTAGTCTTTAGATTATACAACTTTTTTTTTTGTTTTAGAGTTTAAAATTTTAGTTTAAGACTAGGATGTATAGGTTTAGTTTGTAGAATTTGGGGTTTATGATTAGAATTTAGAGTTTAAGAGTTAAATTTTAGATTAAAGATTTAGACGTCGATTTTAAAAGAGTAAATAGACATACTTATATAACTTTTTTATACAATATAAATATAAAAATTATTCCTACATTAATATAAAACTGGAGTAGTTTAATATATTTTTATCTTTTTGTTAATAAATATTTTTAATAACCCGATCATATTTTTTAATTCATTTAAATTATAAATACTAAACTTTATTAAATATAAAATATCTAAACTATTTACTATCTTTCTCAAAAAGTAAAAAAGGAAAGTTGTGTACCAGTTTGCTACGATAACAAACCAATCATTTAGTGCATGCATTGCAACTGCAAAACATTATAAAATTCGTTGATTTTAATTGATTAGACCACTACACACCTCTTTATTTCCCCCTTTTTCCTTTTTAATAATTGTAAAACCTTTTTCTAAAGCTCATTTCACACAAATATGTAAAGGGATGAAACCAGATAAATGACGTCAAATTAGTTATTTTAAATTAATCAATCAATAAGATAAATATCGGTGGTTATAAAAAAACTTAAAAAATAATATTTTATACAAGCTTACATATTTATGTTTTAAAAAACTAAAATTTAAAATCTCTAATTCTAAATCCTAAATTTTAACCATAACCTTTAAATAAACTCTACAAACTAAACTCGTAAACCTTAAACTAAATCCTAACCCCTAAAACAAAAAGATGTGTAGTCGAAAACAGAAATTTTTTTCTTGATTTAAAATTTCATAAGAAAATCAAATCACAAAGTTATCATTTTTAAAAAATTAAAATATAATTTCATCATGTATTAATTTAAATTCTTATAAAATTTGTGCTCTGCTTTCATATTCTTTGCTTTATTCTTCTTCTTATGTCTTTAATGGGTACAATTCTATGCCAAATTTGGTGGCTATAAAACAAAAACAATAGCAAAGAATTTGAAGCCATTGGAATTGCCTTACAATTCTTTTCCAATATCATACTAACAATCAGTTAGTCTAATAATAAGATGAAGAAGTTTCCCTCAAACAATGCTAGAGGTTCGAATCCTGACGTTGTGAATGAAAAAAAATAAATTGGAAGATCACTCTCATAATAGGTCACTACAATATTTGATCTGAATTAGTCAACTAATAAATTAATACCGGTTATTATACCAAGAAAATTCTTTTCCAGTATCATGTGGTTTGGTCTCAAAGTCTTGAAAAAGAAAGTGCAAATGCAAATTGTAAAGTGACAAAAGAACACTTGAGATTCCCAAAATTGGGAAGAAGATGATTCTTCGGTCTGATGTAACCATTAATTATGAACCCTAAAAAAACATTAGGAATTTCCTCACATGCAATCTAGGAAAATGGAGGTTTTGCTGTTTTTTGGACGATGCTAACGACCAAGGTTTCAAACATCAACGTTCATTAGAATATATGAAGTCATCTCATTTAAATATAAGATCAACATCCGAAATGTATTCAATTTCGCAAAGGGCAAGTAAAAATAAGAGAGTTTGTTTTAAGAGAAAAATTTTGATACACGAATCATACGTACATTCGAGTCGGAGTGGCGATTATAAAAGTATCGGCCATTTACAATTGGCTTAAATGAAAAATAGGTGCTCAAAGTATGCATTTTTTGAACTCTAGGTGCTTAAAGTATTTTTTTTTGTAGAAATATGTGCCTACAGTTTTAAAAGTTATAATTTTAGGTATCTGACCGTTAAAGGGTGTCAAATTTTTTTAACCAATCAATGCTTGACACGTGGCACATTTAATTTATTTTTTAAAGAAAAATACCCAAAATTTTCTGTTTTTCAAAAAATCCTAAAATTTTAAAAATTTTACGAAATAGTCTCCAAATCCCTAAAATTACCTAAACTCAAACCCCAAATCGGCGTCCCTGAGCACACCAGTTTAGTCACCGGACCAAGGCGGTCATTTTCCCCAACACGGCGTCGTCGAAAACGGCGAACGACGTGCAACTGAGCGTCGAACGTCACGTTGTTTCTGACGACACCATGTTAGGGGAAATTACTGCCTTGGTCTTGTGACCAAACATATGTGCTTAGGGGCGGCGATCGACGGAGGAATCAATGACGATTTAGGAGTTTGAGTTTGGGTAATTTTAGGGATTTGGAGATTATTTCATAAAATTTTCAAAATTTTGAGATTTTTTTGGAAAATTGGAAGTTTTTTATTTTTAATTTTGAAAAAAATATGAATTAAATATGCCACATGTCAAGCATTGATTGGTTAAAAAAAATTTAACACCCATTAACAATCAGGCACCTAAAATTATAATTTTTGAAACTTTGAGCACCTATTTTTATAAAAAAAATACTTTATGCACCTAAAGTTCAAAAAAATCCTATTTTTCATTTAAGCCTTTACAATTTACACAATGTTTGGAACCTTTTTAACCATGGTAGAGAAAGTCGTACAAAACAAAAATGATGAGATTCTTTGGAACTGACCAAATGTCCCTTTCGAATGGTAATGTTGGGGCAAATTTGAAGGGATTCAAATATGTCACCTTTCACTTGTGTATCGATCTATGGCTAGATTTCCCCCACAAATACAAATCCAGAAAACGCACCTTCACCACTACTTGTTCAATTGGGTTTTTTAAGTGTCAAAATTCCTGTTGTCTGCTTTGTTTGTACGAACGCATCGTGCCTCAAACTTTTGTTCCAAAATTTGGGGGACCATGCTAGCTTTAACAAGATCTATGAATTTGTCACTCTTTGCATTTTCAGTGCTTAAAAGGATTCAAAATTATATTTCAGTTTTAATATTTTAAAACTCCAGACTTGATTCAAATGATTCATGTTTTTTTTTTCTTTCTATTTTATGCATTTCTTTTGCTGAATTCCATAAAAAAAAGATAAATAATTCATTAATTGCATTTCCCCTTAAATATCCCCTTAAAAAGAAACTTAATACTAACATTTTTCATAATAAATGTAATTATATAAACAAGTCACATATCGACAATATCTATTTAAAGCTATAACTAAGAGGGTAATAAGCATTATCACTTACAAGCAATCGGTCATCTCCTTGTCCTTGTGGCATCGACAAACATGGCTCGAGTCCAATGCTCAACGTCCTCTGTTTCTGATGGTGGAGGGGGGAATTTCGGATGCTCTACGATATCCCATTCATCGATAAGGCTTTTATTCCTCCCGTTATCGGAAATCTCATTAGCAAAAAGAAAACTGGCAGCTGAACTTGAAAGGTTGTGATCAGAGAAGTTTTTCTGCACCACCAATGCAAAACAAAATCACAACGGTTTATTCAAATTGTCAAAGCGAAAGTTACAGTCTAAAGTCAGTTGCGCCACCACGCTAGTTACAATTTCTCTAGAAGTAGAGAGATAACTGGAAAAAGTGTATAAATTCACTGATCAAAGCCAGAAAAAATATCACCGAGTACTCGAATATATATAATTTAGTCGTATTCTTTTCCAGGAAATTCTACCCTCCCAACTATTAACTAACAGCAACATGAGAATGAAAAGTCGATAGAATAGAAAGTATACAGGAGCATGTTGGTCAAAATACCAGGCAAAGGGTTTCAAATATTAGACATGTGAATCAGAGAAGTCAACAAGCAAAAACCTCAGAACTTCCAATAAACAAAGTCAAGGCAATTCTGTACCGTAGAAGGCAGCATGTGTGCACTCTCCAATAACGTGCTTGATGACGTAGGAGAATTCACATTCCATACAGATTTGTTAAGTTGTTGGGCTTGCTTACCCGTCCTGAAAAATAAAAAAGATAAGAACAACGAACAACTCCATAATACAACTACTTCCCCTTAAGTTTATTTAAATAACTAAACAGTTGTTCAATACTTCAAAAGCTTTTCAACTGTACCTTGAACAAGCCATTTTCAAGGAAAAAACAGATCGAACTTCCTTAGTTGAAGATAGTGTGGCCAACAATTTAGAAAATGCTTCGAAGGTAGATGCCTCGGCAGGAACATCTAAACAGAGTGAGTTATAGCAGTAACTTGTTATGCATGCCACACTTTTCTTCAGAAGAGATATCCCTTTCTGCAAGTCCTTGTGTGTTTCAACAGTGTGTGGAGAGGCAGAAGAATAGTTGAAGCTACTTTTTGAATCCAGCTGTGGCCTTCTCTCGGATTCCATTGAAGCGACACCAAAATTACTAGAGCTTTTATCTGTCCATGAATTATCGCCAGTAGCGGAGCAATAATTTTGGCGTGGTATAAAAAGCGGGTACTCATTGCTGCAAAACACAAGCAATCTTCAGTCTCACAGTAGAAAACCTCAGTAAGCCATGTAAAATAACATTTCTAGTGCGATATACCTTCGAGAAGAAGGGCGTGCATCCCAATAAGAATCCCGTTGCCATATCCGGGAGCAAGATCCCTGAGGTGAAACTATTTTACGATGAGTATAACAATAATGGAGGTAAATGTGATCTCATATATGGTCAATTTGTTTGTTTATCGTTATAGAAACCAATATCCTTCTAGGTGAAATAGAAGAATTCCACAAGGGGAAATATCTCCAAAAGATTGCTGCTAGTACACATTTCTCAGCACCATAAGTAAACAATAGAAAACAACAAATTATAAAAAAACATCACCAGACAAAAACATGAAGAAGCTAAAAAAATGGGGGGAAATATAACAAATGCATAAGAAAATACATGTGGACCACGTCGTTTAGCTATTATTTTAACAATGTTGTCTAAAAGAATATTTTTTCCTTAAGTAATAATTCATAATGATTTGAACTTTTAGACCTCTTGAAAATTATCACAGGAAACCCGAATGACTCAAAACTAAAAAAATTACTCACTCAAAACCAGATATTTCGAGAAATTTTTTGGACAGCATGCAGGTACAATCAGTTATTAGTTCTTACCGCAAAACCTGAGTTATGAAGAGCAGGAGCAGCCAAATTATGAACAACAAGATTTAGAAGTTGCACCATGTATCTGATTTAAAATCATGTATTACCAAAGAGTCAGAAACAGGAGAATTCATACTAGTAAAAGACTTACATCATGAAGAACATTTAAATCTAAGGGAAGGGATACCACAAAGTAAATATTACACAATGAGGAGAAAATAATTGCAGCAGGGGTAGAGTTGTTGTATAGCCTTATAAAAATAAGAAAAACAATACCCTAACGAGGCAGCAAGCTCCTCTGAAGGAACAGAGTGTGGATCAAGCCCTCTTGGCAAACGTACATTACAAATCTGGTCATACTGACCACTAGATCCATCTCCTCCCTCCTCATCTATATGTACCTGCGAAAACAGAACCAGTGTAGCTTAATTAAAAGCAACATGACTTAACCTAGGAGACTTGGGCCTAAAATAGAAAAGAGGGAGGTTGGGGGGATGAGGCCTATAAGTTGTCAGCTGAATATCCTTATTCTAAACAGATTAGTCATGTCATTAAGTCTTGTAAAAGCAAAATATAACCTAGATTTTTGGTCAAATCTCAATAACTTTCGTATCGTCAAGATAAAGTTAATAGCTAAAAGAAGCAATCAATTAGCACAGAAGTACTTACACGACGTTGGGGAAACAATTTGCATATCTGTTTTATGACAACAGATTGCTTATGAAGACGTTCTGAGGTAATTGCCATCTGCAACTCAGAAACTGTCATAAGTCACAATTTTTGGATAAAATGTAACTATGCCAAATAAATTAGAAAAACCAAAAAACCTATAGAAAACATAAATCTAAAAATCCATAAGTAACGCAAACATAAAACAGGTAGTCCTCACATGCCCCAAGCTTTGTGTGCAAATAAGGTTGGGATAGAACTTTTCAAGCTTTTCCACACGATTCTTTTCCAACTGCAAAGAGAAATGATAAAAATACTTATAGTTATCTTTCAAAAAGCTTTCTTGTGAAGAAACCGAAAAGGAACAAACAAAGTTAGTACCGTGCCACGAGCTGATTTAAGCACTCCACACTTGACCTTTAAGTCATGAGACACTCTCTCAATCTTAAACTTCCCTGTAAGTAAAACATCATTGATCAGATTCCTAACAAATGTAAATGCGAAATTGTTAAAAAAATATTAATAGTAACTATGGAGCAAGCATCAAACAAAACCTTGAGCTAATTGCTCTTTGCTTCGACGAAGCTTCTCCTTCAAGTTAGTTAGTTTCTCGCTTTGACTAACTTTCCAGTTCAGCTGTTCATCAGCTTTCCCCTATAATAACACAAATCAAACCTGAACAAAACTAGAAAAGGCAATAACAAACAAATAAAATGTCCGACTAACCGAAAGAAATCAGACCTTCGCGGCAATCAGTTCGTTTAATTTTGAATGTAAAGATTCACGATGACTTTTCAATGATTTTAACAAAGAATTATACTCGTTTAGCCTACAAAGCACAGATCACCAAAGCAACAAACAACAGTCAACAGCTTAAAATTTTAAATTCTACAAAGGATATTATTTTTTAAGCGATGATTTTTTTGAATGGACCTGTAATTGACGCAAACGGCGCAAATAGAAGCGCGATTTGAATTGTCGCAAATACCGCAGTTACTGGCTTTCTTTGACATCATCTGATTACAAAATCTTCGTCCTCTTTGTCAGAAGAATAGAAAATCAAAATCCATAAAAAAAGATATTACCATGGACTAAAAAGGAAGGATTCCCCCTCACCGCCGCTCACTTTTCGTTGTTTAGAAGGGAAAAGCGTAGTAGAGGTTGAGCTGAGGTGGATTCGACGGTGTATGATGAATCGGTGACCACCAGAGATGGATCACGGTGGAGATGAGTGCAAATGAAGACGACGCCGTTTGACCTCCCCTTCTATGTGGTTTGTGTACAGCTACGTTATCCCGACTCCGAGTTCCAACTAGTATGATATTATTTCCAAAGTAATCATAAACTTTATCGGGTCTAATTAGTAATTACATAAAAATTAAATTAAAATTATCCAAATATTTGAATCTTAACAAATATTCTCAGTAAAAAAATGGATGATATTTATCCTAAGAGATTCGGGTTCGATCGCTCTGTCTACAAGATGTGTGTATCGTTAACGAGTTAAGAATATGTATGAACAGATACTACATTATAATCAACTAATCAAAAAAATTATCTAAATATTTTAATTGTTTTAAATAATCACTACTCCAAAAGAATATTATTTTACTTTGATATTATAATAATGTAAAAAATAATATTTATTGTAACAACGGTATCGCCCGTGGTGGTGCTTGACGCGTTCTTACGAAAAATATTTGGAATAGAGTTGCCACCAATCTTTTTAATTTAGGTGATACTGGATCACCTAAAACCCCGGTAATTTTAATAAAATATGTTTTTGTCATTTCATTAAAACAACGAGTTTTGGTCTGCGAAAAACCGAAAAAATAGGTTCGGGAGTCAGTTACCTGTGGGGAAGGGTGAGCACCCCATAACGCCCAAAATTAGTACCTGGTCGATTACTTTACGTCTTAATGATGAAAATTAAGAATTCGAATTTAATTTAAAATTTGTGATCCTCTTTAAAATATTTAAAAGTATATTTTTTGTATGAAAGAAATTTACACCCGATGCATAATTTCCATTAGATTCCCGAATGAAAGGAATCTATTTTGAAAATTATAATTCAAAATTAAAATGGTATTTTGTAATAGAGATTAACGGAAAGCGGCACCCCTTACGTTTGAGGTATGTTTTTCACGAGAATCCCTAATAAAAGGTTTAAATTTAAAATTTGATTAAAACAAATGAATACAAAATATATACGAATATATATATATATATTAAACTATAAATAAGTAAATAATATTAATAATAAGAATAATAATAATAGCATTAATAATTATAAATTAGAAATGATAATGTAACACCCTTAACGTATACTCGTAAGCCGAATATACATTAAAGATGATACGGAGTCATTGAAAGAACTTTTGACTTGTAAATTTTTTTATACCAAAATTCATTTTTGCAGTTTAACCCTTTCTCGGTTTTGAATTAAAAACTATGTCAGTCTATTGCAGCTAATTTTGACCCCGGATTGGTTTATAAATTTCATAATTGAGTTATTGAAGTAAAAACATAATTTAGGGTGAAAACTATGTACATTGCTTAGACCCTTTCTTTATTTTAAAATTTTTACGCGATCAGGGTTAAACATCATTTTAACTTTATCAAAATTCATAGCTATTTCTAGCAAACCATTTCTTTAACCCATGCATTTATATTAACATATACTTCAACATTTGTACATGCCACTAGATATCATCTACTTTAAAGATGTACATACCGTAGTCACTTAATAACTTGATATTTCCAAAATAAGCAACTCCTCTTTAAGTTCATCTCGAAGAACCTATGTGTGAAACAACATCACACGCTAAGTACGAACTTAGTGAGACAATAATCTTATTTATCAAAATATAAAATAAAGCATTACATGTTAGACATTAACCTAGCATGGTTTCTGTCTAAAGTAGTATTGTACTATCAAGGTTTTCATAGTCAACTAATATTCAAGTTCAAGTCATAGTTTTTCTAACTTAGTCTAGTTTCCAATACTCCATCATTATCAATAAATCATGTACATAGCCTAGTTCATATACATAACATGTTTCATATACATGGCATGATCCACATACATAATTCATTTACATGACATACTTCATTTACATGACATGATTCATATACATGACATAATAAGTAAACATGGCATGATTCATATGCATGACATAATTCATATATGTAACATAATTTGTATACATGGCATAATTTATATGTGTGGCATGATTCATATACATGTCATGATTCATATAATTAGCATGATTCATATACGTGACATGACTTATATACGTGACATAATTCATATTTGTGACATGTTTCACTTACATGACATGATTTATATACATGGTATGTGTTCATATACGTAGCATGATTCATGGATATGACATATTTCATATACATGGCATTGTTCGTATACACGACATGGTTCATATACGTAACACGATTCATGTTCATGGCATAATCCATTTATATAACATGATTCTCATACGTGACATATTTCATTTGCATGACATGATTTTCATACGTGGCATGATTCATGTACGTGATATCATTCGTATACAAAACATATTTCATATATGTGACATGATTCATTTATCATTATCCAAAGTACACTATATGAGATCGAGGTACGCGAGTCATCTTGAATTGACACTGTAGTGTCTAACATGAACGTGAAGATGAGTATGTACTCGGGGATGCTCTTTGCTCCCCATAAACATGAAGCACCTCGACAGTGCACTCGGGCACAGTGGGTGTAGATCCCCAGGGTGCATGTGACACAATCATTTTGTCACAATATATGTTTGATAACATGAACATGAGGGTGCAGCTGCTAAGGACTCTATGGCATGTCAACTATACTGGGGACTCTCATACATAATACTTGGGCATTTCTTTTAACAGTAATTAATCATCATAATCAATCATATACATAAACATTTCATGCTTCATCATAAATGTTCATGGTAAACATAGATCATCATATAAATAAACATTTCAACCTCATACTTCAGCATAATTGGTCATGGCAAACATAGATCATCATCATTCCTCCGAATAATAATTCATACTTCGTATTCCATTTAATGTACCTTTGTTATAACATGTAGTAGCTCAATATATATATATTGCAATGCTATTTTTAAATTAAGGTCGACTATTCGCTAGTCTTTCTAACTGCAATTTAAAACATATAAATGCACTCAACTGGGCCATGTAATGGTATGCCTCACTAAGCTTACTCGAGGTTCTTATCTTTCTTTTTATCACTGGTTCTCCTTCGATCTCTTTTAGAGCTAAATTAATTTTGCTTGAAACTTGCCTTGATTCTTCAAAATTTGGCTTGAAAGTTTGAAAATATCTTTCCCCTTCTATATTTGAACTTTCGAACAACCCATGGAGAAATAAGATGATTTTTTATCATCTTTTGATTTATTTTATCCACGTGTAAAGTTAAATGAATTTAAAATTCATTTAATTAGTGAAATTACCATTTTGCCCTTTTATTATAATGTCCAAGATTCAATCTCATTAAAATCAATGGCCATGATTTATTCCATGCGTAAATCTTCTTCCAAAATTGCCCTCAAAGTTTCAAAATATTTAAAAAATGTCATCCATGGCAAATGTTCAGTTTGCCCCCCAACTAGTGTTTATTTACAACAAGACTTAAAAATTGTCATTCCATAAAAATTGAACCAAATTGGTTCCATTCTAACCAGCCTCATTCCCAAAATATTTGAATTTCATTCAATACGATTTTCAAATTTTCTTTCTTTGAGCTTTATAACTACTCCATCATATTCTAACTAAATCTAGTTAGAATCTCACCAACATTGACAAAATATTCATAAAATAATATTTTATGAATTTTCCATAATCTTTGGAACTGTCTTTAAAATTTCAATTCGATCCGATATACTAATATCCATAAAATACTTCTACTGCGATTTTACCTTTTCCAAGCTATTAGATTTATTTCGAAAATTCTATATTTCCATATTCGGGAAATAAACTCTATTATCCCATAAAAACTTCATTTTTCCAAGGACTTAGACTGAATTTTCCTAACACAGTCTATTATTCCGATAATTATCGAAAATCTTCTTAAAATAAAATTTCTTTTAGAATTCCTTTATCGGTAATCCATATGAATTTTCTCTACTCTTACTGAGCCCAAAATATCGATCAGAAACACTTTTATGGGACCTTCCCAAAGGTCACCCATCCTAATATTTCTCTGGCTTGGGCACGCTTAACAATTTTATTCAATCCAAATTCGAATAATATAAGCCTTGTATGAAAAATCCAGTAACACAAAAATACCACTCTTAAGGGTGAACTATCCATTTACGGGGTCAAATTACATAACTTTTCAAAATTACACTTTGGTCCCTGAATTTTTCCAAAGTTTACACTTTAACCCCTAAGCTGTAGACAGTTCAACTTTAAAATACTTACATGCCCACTAGTCTATCAAATTATGGTAAAGACGTACTTACTGAACTTATTGTAGTAACTTGATTTTCCCAAATTTCTGCTCTTCCTCGATAGACGATTTCCAGGAAACCTATGTGTGACATAAGACACACGCTAAGTACGAACTTAGTGAGGCAGTTAAACTTATTTATTTTAAAATCCTGAAATAATGTAATACAATATGTCATATATATATAAGTGCATTTTGTTTTCTCTATAACATGACAAGTATATCACAATGTACATATGTCATGTATTCTATCATGGTCATTTTTCATTATGCAATCATTTGCATATCATGTATTCTATCATGTATCATGTAACATGTCTATCGTTTATCAATAACATTTCTATCATGTATATCATGTAATTCTCTGTCATGTAACATGTAACTTCTTTTTTTCATGTATCATGAAATCATGTAACATCTGTATCATGTATCATGTAAACATGTACCATCTGTATCATGTATCATGTAACGTCTGTATCATGTATCATGCAATCATGTAACATCTGTATCATGTATCATGTAACATCTTGTTATTATTATCATCATGTTTGGCTAGAGGCCCATGGAAACCCCGTAGCCTATCTGCACCGTAGTGCCTTGTGGAGTACGTACTCGATAGGATGCTCTTTGCTCCTCATATAAGGACGCTCTTTGCTCCTTATATTAAACACCTCGTTAGTGCATTTTGCACTATGGACTTGGATCCCCAGGGTGTATCTTGTTTCATTTTAATCTTGTCATTATCCATATTTCATGTATGCATAATGCATCATCATTTATGCAAACTATAATTCGTACCTGGTATTCCATCAAGCTTGCCATGTCGAGCATTGTATCATATCATGTATTATAAAGAAATGCAATGCCATTTTCAATGTAATGCAAACATTTAGAAATGCACTCACCTGGGCCATGTAATAGTATGCCTCACTAAATTCTACTCGATCCTTTCCTTTATGGTATCTTGAATCCTCTTTGATTCGTATCCAAACTTCATTAATCACATGAATATAAACAACATTTGTTAGATTCAAATCTAACAATTTTTCAAACATGCTATCAAATCTAATCATTCGAATGTACAAATTTCCTCTTTCCTTCCTTATATTGTCCAAAACTCATTTTGAACCTTAATAACCATTTAGAACTTCCATTAACCCTTTTCAAGCTTGCTAATTAACCTTAGATGCAAAATGTATCAATTCTCATTTTTTTGGGCAGATTGTACTACCTTCAAAGAAATATTTCTATAAAATAATATACAACTCGGAATTTGATTCTGTTTGTTTTGAAAGAGACTAGATTCAATAAGCTTTTCAACCATATAAATTAATGGCCCAAATTCAACTTGTACGATTTATGGCGAATTTTCAAAGTCAATTTTCAGTGTAATTTCGGAACAGGCTGTCATACTGTTTTCTGATCTTTCACCACTTAAAAATTCATATCTTTTTACTCGGAACTCAAAATTAGTTTTCGTTTGTTGGAGGTGAAAATAGACGAACAAATATTTACATCGGTATAAAATTCATCTTCTAACCATTTTTGTAGAATTTATGGTGAATTTTTAAACTTACTGCCAAATCCAATTTTCCTACACAACTTCCATAAATAACTTCAAACTTTATACTAATTTCTCCTTACTTTACTATTTGTCAATTTGGTCTCAACACTTGATTCAAACCATCAAATTATCACTCTTTTTCATCAAACAGTTATTGAACATTGATCCCCCTAATTTTTCCTTCTTTCCGAATTAGTCACTAAAATGCAAAGATAAGGATCCAAACTTCTTAACTTTGCAATTTAGTACTCAAATCAACATTAACAGTTGAATTCTATTATTTCAACTAAAACCAGATTTAGTCATTCTCTAAAACATCATTTCTGAATTGGTCACTTAGCTTTGACAATTTGTCAAAATGGTCAATAGCTCGATTCAACATCGGTTTAACATTCTAACTTCAATTTCACATCTCCAACTTCAATAATAACATAATTACACTTCAAAATCATAAAATTCAGATTAGTCCTCCAACTTTCAGAATTGCCGAAATGGTCCTTATACCTTTAATTTAGGGTTTTGCTTCTAAATAACAAATTCAAGCTTACTAGATCATTTGTCCAACATCACAAACCCTAAATCAAACTTGAATCCATAAACCCTAATCATATTCATAATAATCAAAACATGTAGAGTTTAAATCCCAACTCAATAACAAGATTTTAACATCACAAAAGCTTGATTTCAACTTGAATTCCAACATGGAATCATAAAATCTCAAAAAACCCAATTGAGTCCATAAACCCTAATTTCTTTCTCATCAAAATTCTCATCAATCAAGCATGTATTCCATGAATTATTGACATCAAAAGATAGAGCTTGAAGAGTAGAACAACTTTGCAGTTGAAAATATTACTTGAAAATCAAGTTTCGGGGCTTGAATCGAGCTTAAAAAATTTTCTCCCTTTTTTTTCTCCCCTTAGTCCGAAATATTTCAAGAAAGATGAACAATTTGGTTCATCTTTTACTTATTTAAATCCACATGTTAAAATTACATGAATTTAAAATTCATTTAATTAGTGAATTGACTAATTTACCATTTTAATCCAATGGCCAAGATTTAATCTTATAAAAAAATCAGTGGCCATGATTTAATCCAAGTGTAATTCACCTTCCAAAATTACCCTCAATATTTCAAAATATTTTAAAATTGCCATCCTTGTCAAATGACCAATTTACCCCCAACTAGTCTTTATTTACTAGTTTGCCAATCTTGTAAAAATTCAAATAAGTCTTGTTGAAATCCAACCAACTATAATAAAATATTCATAAAATAGTATTTTATGACTTTTCCATGGCTTTTGGATTAGCCTCTGAAATTTCGATTGGATCCGATCTCCCGATATTCATAAAATACTTTTGCTGCGATTTCACCTTTATCGAGCTATCAGATTTATTCCAAAAATTGTATATTTCCATATTCGGAAAATGAACATTATCATCTTATAAAAATTTCCTTTCCTAAAGTCTTAGACTGAATTTTCCTAACTCAGTCTACTTTTCCGATAATTATCGAAAATCTCTATAGAATAAAATTTCTCTTAGAAATCCTCTATCGATAACCCATTTGAATATTCTTTACCTTTACTGAGTCTAAAGTATCGATTATAAACACTTTTATGGGACCTTCTCGAAGGTCACCCATCCTAACATTTTCCTAGCCTGAACACGCTTAATAATTTTATTCGATCCAAATTCAGTACCTTTTACTGCATCTTAATTCTTAAAACCAATATCAAGGTACTTATTTCGATCCGATTCACTCTTATACTGAATAAAATTACTTATTGGGAAAATTTACACTTTAGTCCCTAAACTTTTCCAAAGTTTATACTTTAACCCCAAAGCTTTCAAAAATTACATTTTGGTCACTGGCCAAAATTTGGGATATTACAACTACTTTCAATCGAAGTATCTAAACTTTATATTTTGAACAGAATTGATCATTTATTTTGTTCAGTAAAATAGTAATTTTGTTTAATTTTTTTAGAATGTGAATTCCCCGAAAACCGTAGGGATTCACGCAAAGAGAGTATGGGGACGAGAAAATTCCCAAAGCATTTAATGGGATTCCCAAAATTATAATCACAAGTGTTGGGGATAAAATGAGAAATGCAAAATCGTCTCCATCCCACTTGATTTCCACCCCTACGTACAAAGTCCATCAAGGCGTGTGAAATTGGGGCGAGACTAGTTCGGTTCGGTAAAATTTAATAGCTTTTTTGTAAATAGTTTATTTTTAATTGATTCCAAATAATTTGATTTTTATGTTTTTATATTAGTGTTTTGTTTCAGTATTTTTTATTTTATTTTTTCATTTATTTGATAAATTTTAAAGTTTTTTACGTATACTTATAGAAATTAATTTTTTCAAATAAATAAAACAACTAAATAATACTTATATAATATTTATAATTTATTTTTATTATTTGAAATATATAACACTTGTCATTCATTATACAAAATAAACATAATAATAAATTAAACTAAAAAATTAAATTTGTCTGGTAACCGCATTTTAAAATTTCTATTCTATAAATCGTCTAGACACTTTAATTTGGTTCAAATGTCGGTTCTATAAGATTTTTTTAGCCTTATTATGAATGTGGATAACATATTTGATGGATTCTTTCCATCACATCATTCATAGTATGTACCAATTAAAAGAAGGCATAACGATAATTTTAGTCTTAAATATTTAACTGCTTTTGTAATTTTGGCCTTCGTATTTTAGAATAAAGTTAACCCTCAACTTATATCTTTATGTTAAAAACTCTAATCGCATAGTGTCCTCTTTTATTTTTTTATTTCTTAATTATCGGCGACGATATCAATTTTAATGTTGATCACCGATCGTCGAGATCTATCGTTTCGTTTGTTTTGTTTTTTAATTTTTAATAAGTAATTCTGCTCTTGTGGCACGAATTACTCTACCTTTTGGTACGTTTTTCTGTCTTTTGCCACGCTTTTTTATTCTTTATCGGCCGTTTGGCTATTTCTTTCATTTAATTTTCTATCAGGGTTGGATCTCACGTCATCACGACTGATCAAGATGGCACTCTTTTCATTATCTTGTTGATCTCCCAGTCTCGGACCCTCGAACTAGATTTGTATACGCGATCACATTCACCGTTCTTTGTTTGCAATTGAGTTGTGGCAATGACCTTATTGTCAACGTACCTCATTGTAATATGCATTTTTATGTTGTTTGTTGATGGTTTGACCTTTCATCGTCGATCTTTGGTGATGTTTGTATCCATATTTTGATTCGAGTCTTTGTGTTGAGTTTTTACCTTTTCCTTTTATGGTTCTCTTATGTATGGGTGTTCGAAATTACCCGACCCGATTGACCCGATTCGATAACCTGAAAGAAAAATATCGGGTAATTCCCCGAAAAAAATTACCCGACCGGGCAGGGTACCCGACCTGGGAATAATTGGGCCGGGTCTGGGTCGATTTTTCTTGATTAACGGGTACCCGACCCAACCCGATAACTTTTAATATATATTTTTTAGTTTTAAATTACATTTTTATTTTAGGTTCCTTAATATATGTACCTAAAACTAAATTTAAATCTCTAAATTAGTTCTATGTTTGTATTATATACTTTTAAATTTTAAAATTTTGAACTATATTTTTATTAATTTATTAATACCGAAAGAAAAAACAAGATTAATATTTTTAATGTCTTTTTGGTGATAAACTTTAATATATATATATCCAAATATTCTAAAACTAACTTTAAATCACTAATTTTTCTGTTTGGATTATGTATTATAAACTTTTAAATTTTATGTGTTTAATATGTGATTTTTAAAATTTTAAAATAAAAAAAATTATGAATCGGGTACCCGAATTAAACGGGCCGGGACACGGGCCGGCAAATAGGTACCCGAAAGAACCGGGTACCCAGTTTTCTGAGTACTCGGTAATGAACACCCCTACTCTTATGATCTCGATACTCTAGGTCTGGATTAAGTGTTTTTGTTTACTAAGTTGTGAACTTTCATTGTAATTTCGGATATATCATCGTTCAATAAAACTAGCGAATTTCAATTCAAAAAAAAATTAACAGCAAAAGACTATAGTGCAACACTATAGTTCTATCAATATTCACAGGACAAAGCTAAGATTAGAGGTCGGGAGACAAACACAAGATTTTAAAAGTGTAGAATAAATTTATAATTAATCATTTTTAAATTTTTTTTACATATATAATAAAGATAAAAAAAGCCCCACGTTTTAATAGCAACAAGCTTGTTCAATCTCCTACTATCTTCACCTCAAATTCGAGAATTTTTAATTTAAGAAGGGCATCCAAAATTGTGGCTAAGATTCTCAAGATCAGTAATCGTCAACTCGTAAGTTTTTTATGCTAAGGATGTGAATTTCAACAAATACGCTATTGCTAAACTTTCACGGTAATTTTTTTTTTCGATTCAACTTTGCGAATTTCTTTCGGTTCAAACCCTAAACACGAGATTAAACATCAAAATTAATAAACCCTAAATCAAAATTTCTAAATACCATTTAGAATTTTCCTTATTTAACGTTTTTTCAAAACCTTGAACATAATTTACTACATGTTATATTTTGATACACAAGTTGTGTAAAAAAATTATATAATCTTTCATATTTAAACTATAAAATCTAAAACCTAAATTCCTAACCCTAATACCATAAATCTTAAACTCTAAATTCTAAACCCCTAAACCCCGATCTAAACCCTAAAATTAAAGGCTTGTGTAAACTAGATTGAACCCTTACACAAACTTGTGTATCAAAATATTTTTCATTTATAGAGTTCTACTAATTGTCCGAGTGCCTAACGGTGTTCATATTGTTTCATCTTGTATGAGTTTGAATCCTGCATGAAAATATAATATCTAAACTTAATTTAAAAAATATTTTCCATTTACTATTGATTATCAATTTTTTAGTAATTTGGGCCTTTTTGCAAGTCTATAGAAAATCATTTGATATTATTTTTAAAATTTATGTTCAAATCCTAAATGTCTAAATAAAAAAAATTAAAACCTTCTAAATTAGAATGAACCCAACAATATAAACCTTAAACTAAAGTAATGGAAATTCAATTGGTTAGTAACCTTTGATTTAACAATAAACGATCTCTAAAAAGTTTATAATCATATTAAGTTTTCACTGCAATTCTTCTTTGTAAGTTGATTCAAAGTGATTAACGTTTTAAGGAGAAGATTTGACTCAAAATGAAAAAATTTTCCACCGTACTTTTTGTCTTTAATTTTAATTGTCTTAAATATTTTATTAAGAGTTTAATTGTTTTTATATTTTATATTAAAATAAAATTATATTACACATGTGAACCTATGATAGGTTAGATGCTATGCCATTTAAAATATGTAGGCACATGTATGTGCTATGTCATCACTGTTAAAATTTTAACGGTCTAATCAACATGATAGTTAAAAAAATATATAATTTGATAAAAAGAAAAAGGTTGATGGTTAAATTTTAGGGTATAAGGGTTTGAGTTATGGTTTATGATTTATAGGTTCATGTCGTATGGTTTAGAATTTATGGTTTACGCCTTGTGGTTTAGAATTTATGGTTTAGGGTGTAAGATCATATTAAAGCCGGAACCCGTTCCTTGACTGAAGATTGCATATGTATACTACGATGAAAGTTATTGTAATATCCATGTAATCATAGGAAAGAAACATGCTATTTATTGTAATATCCATCCATATGATGAAAATTAGAATTTAATGGTTTAATTGGAAATTATGTCAATGCTTTAAGTTGATGCCGTTTTTTAGCTTTGATGATTCATATTAACCATCTATTCTATTAGGAAAAGAATCATAAGGTTTTACATTAGTCCACTAGACTTCAAATCTAATATACTACTTGAATAATTTGAGTAAATCCTTTTCATACATTTATCTGATCTGTGCTTAAATCTTATTTATCTTGATAAGTTGTAACTTTATAAGCTTTGTGTTGCATGCCATTTTTCAGTGCTTAATTATTTGTATAAACCATAGTGTTGGGAGAAGAATCTGATGGTTTAACTCTAGTCAACTAGACTGCAGTTCATTCGAATGAATATTTTCCACCTTGTTCTCTGAACTGTGCTAAAAGGACTCTTAAGTTTCCTACCATATACATTGCTACTGTAATATGCGATTGCTTGTCCTTCATCACTGGAAAAATATTCTGCTGCATCGTTCACCTTGATTGCTGCTATTACTGCATGCTACGTATAATATTTCCGAACAAATCAGATTCCTCAAAGTGGATGGGATAAACTGTATATATCCTTCATTCCTGCTGATTCTGGAAAAACAACTGCAAAGACAACCAAAGCAAATGTGAGAAATGGAACTTGCAAATGGGCTGATCCAATTTATGAGACTACGAGGCTTCTCCAAGACATCAAAATTAAACAATTCGACGGAAAACTCTATAAGCTTGTTGTGGCAATGGTTAGATCCTAGTCCTTACAATCTAGTTGCTAAACTTTGACCATGCACAGGGTCTTAGTACGACCTTAACTATCTTTCACCTGGTCTACTCGGCAGGGTTCCTCAAGATCCAGCCTTCTTGGTGAGGCTACTGTCAATCTTGCTGATTATGCTGATGCATCAAAGCCATCTGTTGTTCCATTGCATCTTCTTGGCTGTGACTCTGGAGCTATACTACATGTGAGGGCTTTTGAATTTCTCGAAACATTCTTTGGGGATCATGTATCTTCCTCTAGAAAGTCTTTGGAACTCTTTCCTACTATATATTTGCATGGTTTAACACCTAAATAATGTTTAATTTGTACTCAATGACAGGTCACTGTACAACTGTTAACCTCTAAAACTGGTTTCAGGTATTTATTGAAAACATGTAAACTTTATGCTTGCTTCTAATTTCAAGATGCTTATTAGTAGTTACCCTTGGTCTCAGGCAGTTTGAACAGCAACGAGAACTTAGAGAAAGCGGATTGCAGGTGGGGCCAGACCAAGACAGTCCTGATCAGTCTTATTCTGGAAAAGCACCAGTTTCTGAGGAGATCATCAACAATAATTATATGGATAAGGTTCAGTTTGTTTCTTTTAGATTCTGCGATATTACTACATGTGTTGTATAGTAGTTAAATATTATTAGCTTTTATTTGTGTACTTTTACATTGAGCTCTATACACATTTACTAGCAAATACAAATTCTTTGCTGAAGAAGATTTTAAGGTCTATGATTATCACTCATTGAAGAGAACAATACCAATATGCAACAAGTACTTTTAATGCATCTTTAAATAAATTTTCATACATGTTCAGTTTTTTTATTAGGGTGAAAATTTTGTTTTTTGCATTATGTGAAAATCTACATTGTAGGCTCTTTAGCTGTTCCGAGCTTTTTTATGATTACTTTTCTGAATAATCTAATCTTTTCTCACTTTATTTTGTATATAGGTCAATGCCAGAGTTAGATTTAAAGAAAAATCTAAAGAAGCGCCTTTGCTTGAAGACGATGTTGACTTGAATGAAGACTATGGAGACTCAGCTGTTGGGTTTGATGGCTCTTCAAATATTTCAGAGAGTTTATACGCAGAGAAGCATGGTATGTCCAGTATTGATGAAATTGACAGCTTGAAGCGCACAGTCTCTGGTGATTTGGCAGGACTTGGTCATAGCCAGCAAGAGAAAGGGGATTCCTCGGTTCATCGAGTATTGGTACAGGGGACTAGCGGGTTGGTTCATGGCTGGAGTTCAGACCATTCCGCAGATAATGACTTAGCTGTTGCTTATGAAGAGAACAGCAGACTCAGAGGATGCTTGGAAATGGCAGAGTCATCTATTCAGGAACTTAACACAGAACTAAGCTTGTTACAGAATCATGGCAGTCAAATCAGTGATGAAGCAGAGAAGTTTGCTGAGCAACTTGTCGCGGAGATTTCTTCTGGAGAAAAGTTGGCGAAGGAGGTTTCAGCTTTAAAATTGGAATGTTCGAAGTTGAAAGATGACCTTGAGCGGATGACAAAATCTAAAATATGCCATCCATTGACAGGCGAAGAACTTATTAAAAAAGACCAGAGTCTCTTATTCCAAGACTTAGAGGTCATCTGGTCAAAGGGGATTTTAGTTATGGAGGCTAAGATAAGGGAACTTCAAAACAAGACAAGTTTGAATTACCATGAAAGAGACCATAGGTTCCTTCATGAAGACTTGGAGGCATTGCTCGGCAGTCTGCAAGATTTCAAACGAAGAACTCAAAAAGAAATATCTAGTCTTAGATCAGTACCATCTGACCGATGCAATAAGAAGGGTCCCAGAGCAATGAGTTCAACAAATGGCGATCTTTTTGTGCCTGAAACTAGTTTTGATGTAGATTTTTATCAACCAGAGTTAGGCATAGTTCCACATGGTAGTGAGCCTGGCCATATGTTACACGAACCTGATTCTGTGGGTGCTGCTAATGCTATGAAAGGCAAAATCTTTGAACTTATGAGAGAGTTGGATGAATCAAAAGCTGAGCGGGTAAGCCTTGTAAAGAAAATGGAGCAGATGGAGTGCTACTATGAAGCTCTTGTTCAGGAGCTCGAGGAAAACCAAGGACAGATGCTGGGAGAATTGCAAAGTCTCAGAAATGAACATTCTACTTGTTCGTATAAGGTGCAGTCCACTAAGTCTGAGATGGAGACTATGCGCCAATGTATGAATAAGGAGATGTTGAGATTTTCAGAAGAAAAACAAGATCTGGAATCTCTAACTAAGGAACTGGAAAGAAGGGCTATTATTGCAGAAGCAGCACTCAAAAGGGCACGCCTTAATTATTCAGTTGCAGTGGGCCAGTTGCAAAAGGATCTTGAGCTTCTTTCTTCCCAGGTTATGTCTGTGTTTGAGACAAATGAGAATCTCATCAGGGAAGCTTTTGTAGATTCTTCACGACCGGACTCCGTAGAAAGCTTGGAGATGGTGCAGAGTCATGGACTGGATTCAGAAGAATTTCAACCAGTCAAGTCCTTGCATTGTCAAAATCAGCATGTAGGGGTGAAGAAACAACCGTTGGGTGGAGATATTCTTTTAGAGGACTTGAAAAGATTCCTCCATTTACAGGAAAGCCTTTACCGGAAGTTTGAAGAAGAAGTCTGTGAAATGCATTACCAAAATGTCTACTTGGATCTGTTTTCAAAAACTCTACAAGAAACTTTGCTTGAAGTTCTTGAAGCAACTGCTGATATTGAACCTATGAAAGAGAGAACAGATGAGCTTACACGGCAATTGGAACTTTCAGCTGAGTACAAGGAGTTATTAGTGCAAAGGCTTGAAACAGCTATGAATGATGTTCATTCCCTTAATGAGTACAAGGCTACTTGCATTGCCAAATATAATGACATGGTTCTGCGAAAACAAACCATGGAAGCAAATGTAGAAAATGTGACCCGTGAAAATCATCTTTTCTCTGAAAAGATAACCGAAATGGAGTGCCTCTTGATGGAATACAAAAGTTACAAAACCAATTATGATGCCTGTGTCTCGGAGAAAACAAAGTTGGCTAATTTGTTGAAGGAGCAAACCTGGAAAAATGGTAATCTTCGAAATAATAACTCTTCTTTACAGGAGGACTTGAGAATGATCAAAACTGAGTTTGATGACTTGGTTGTTATGAAGAAAAATTTGCAGAATACTGTTGACTTTCTGCAAAACAGGATACTGAACTTATTGTTATCCTATGGCAAATTTTTTGATGAACTGTCCCCCTCAAGTGACTTGGTTGGTCGGGATATTGAGTCCAAGGACTTGACATTTGTCATGGTGCGGTTAGAAGAGGTCCAGGGCATTGCACATGACAAAATTCTTCATCTCTTAGAGGAAAAGAAAAATCTGAAGGGTGAACGGGATAAGGCTCAGATGTCTTTAAGTGCGGTAGAGTCAGATGCGGTGCTAATGAAGCAGAAGTTTGATCGCGATATACGATCCATGGTTGAGAAAATAGATTTATCTAATGTAGTGGCACAAAAGCTTCAGTCACGAATTGAAGTTGTTGCTGAAAAGCTCACGGTTAGCTCTGAAGTTGAAGAAACGTATGCACAACAGCAGAGAGATCTTTTATCTGATCTTGACCATTTTGAAGCTGAGCTGCGACAGCTTACTTTTAAGAACAAGGAGATTGCTGAAGAAATCTTGGTGTTAGAGTCTGTCAATGAAGAACTTGGAAGTAGTAAGTTGACTGTGGCTGAACTTATGGAAGAAAACAAAGTGTTGGTGCAATGCTTACAGGATAAATCTGAGGAGTCATCGACGCTTGCTTTAGAGATTAATGGTTTGAAAGAAAGCTTGCATTCTTTGCACGATGAGCTGCAAGCTGAAAGAAACTCCAAAGAAAAATTAGAGAGTATGGTTACAGATCTTTCTTCCCAAATGAATGAGAAGTACCATCAGTTGTTGCACTTCCATCAGCAGAAATATGAACTGCTCAATCTTAAGCAAATGTTATCAGATTTAGAATCTGAGAAATCTAGAGTGTGCAGTCTTTTGCAACAGTGTGAGGAGTGCCTCCACAATGCTTACGAAGAATCTTCAACTATTACTTTTCTAGAATCTCAGCTGTCTGAAATGCATGAACTTTCTGTTGCTGCTGATGTTAGCCTCATTTTCTTAAGAACTCAGTATGAATCCATTTACAAAAAGCTTCTTGTAGATCTTCGAGAAAAGCACCATGATGTTGAGGACGCTCTCAGAGGTTGTCTTGCTCGAGAAGCACATCACATTGAAGACAATGGAAGATTATCAGCAAGTCTTGACTCCTTAAAATCTGAGTTAGAAACTGCAATGGATGAAAACAGGATACTTCTTGCTAAAAATAGCTCTGTATTGGCTGAACTTGAGGACTTCAAAAGTAAGCTTGAAAAAACCGTGTTTGATTACTGTGAGGACAAAAATCAGCTTGCTCTTGAAGTCAAAAGGCTGAAGCACATACTAGTTGGTTCCCAAGAAGAGATTGATACTCTGACGGTATCGAAAGAAGAACTGGAACTTAATGTCTTAGTACTCAATGCTAAATTAGATGAACAGAGCACTCAGATAAGCTTACTGGAAGGGCGTAACAGTGAAGTGCTGCTACTGCAGAAACAGTGTAATGAGCTTTCTCAAAGGCTTTCTGAACAGATTTTAAAGACTGAAGAGTTCAAAAACTTGTCCATTCATTTGAAGGATCTCAAGGATAAATCTGATGCTGTGTCCATCCAGGTTCAGGAGAAGAGGGAATCGGAAGTGCCATCAACTGCTAAGCAAGAGTCCTTAAGAATTGCATTTATCAAAGAACAGTATGAAACATGGTTACAAGAACTAAAGCACCAGTTGGCCATCTCCAAAAAGCATAGTGAGGAAATGCTTTGGAAATTACAAGGTGCCATTGATGAATTGACAGTAGAAAGAAAGCTGAATCTTCTTATTTAAAGAGAAATGAAGAACTGGGAGTGAAGATCTTGGAATTGGAGACCGAGTTGCAATCGTTGATCTCAGACAAGCGTGAAAAAATGAGTGTTTATGACCTAATGAAGGCTGAATTAGATTGCTCAATGATAAGCCATGAATGCTGCAAGGAAGAAAAACAGAAGCTTGAAGCTTCTTTGCAAGAATGCAATGAAGAAAATTCTAAAATCTCAATCGAACTTAACATTGTCAAAGAATTGCTTGAGACCTCCACATCAACTATGAACATTCAGATGAAAAGAAATGACAAACTGAAAGACGGCGGTGCCTCTGATGACCTGATTGTCAATAATGCTCCAACTAGGCATCCATGTTTACTTCCCATTAACAAAGGTGATTGTGAAAGTGCACTCACCAATTTGCAACCTGAGCAGGTAACTTTTAACATTTTGCTTGGAAACAACGGTTTCTAAATGAAATATAATACAGAAATTGTATGTAGTATATGAAATCTCAACTAATTGAAGATGCAAATTTGCTCATTTCCTTCGTAAGTAAGAACTGAAAATGTATTTGGTCCTAAGATTAAATATTGAAAGACAATTACATTATGCCCGACTTGGACACTATCTCCTGTGTAACTATTGACACATGAATGTTAACTGATTAGTTTATGTGATCTATTATAGTGTTGTGCTGACCTGCTAATTTGTTAGTTATGCTAACTGGTAAAAACAGTCTTTTTCAAATTTGTCTTGTTCCTTAAGCAAGAATCTTGGTTGAAGATTTCTTAAGGAAATGCTAATCTACTTTGTTTTATCCTTCCTCTGCTGTGTGCAACCTTTCTATTTACATATCAAAATTTCGTAGTAATGATGATTTGCTTAATTGTTTGTCAGGATCTTCTTGTCTCTAATGGCGTAAATGGAGTTCTAAGCGTTGCAATTGTCAACCAGAATAGTGATGCAAAACATCTAGCTATAATCAATGATCGATTTAAAGCTCAAAGTTTAAGATCTAGCGTGGACCACCTAAACAGTGAGGTATGTGTATTTTTAGGCTTGCAAGGCGCTCATTAGTGAGAATCTGACTCAAAGTTGATTGCAGTTTCTTCTTATATTGTTGAGCATGAGGGAATGTTGTGTAATTTTCTTTCGTCAGTTAACATTATTACTGTTGTGGCATGAAATTTCTTTAGGATAATACCCAATAATGGTGATTAATATACTTACCTTTATAATACTTGTAGCTGGAAAGGATGAAAAATGAGAATATGGCTCTTTCAAAAGATGCTCATCATTTCAGCCCCAAGTTTCCAGGTTTAGAGCGGGAACTAGTGCAATTACGGAAGGTGAAAACCGATATGGACATCTAACTTCCATAAAGTTTTGATAAAAGTTCTTCACCAGGCTCTCAATATTTTGCCTTCACACAGGTGAATGAAGAACTGGGAAACATATTCCCTTTCTTCAATGAATATTCAGAAAGTGGAAATGCATTAGAAAGGGTACTTGCATTGGAACTTGAGCTTGCTGAGGCATTGCAAACTAAGAAGAAATCAGGCATCCTTTTTCAGAGGTTTGCTAAGTTCTAGAAAACAAACTAGTCTGCTTTTCTGATTCCTTTCCAGAGCTTAAGTGAAAATCTTTCGATTAAGTCTCTTGTGAGAATCTTGTGCTCAAGGGAGACAATGCTTTGGCCCAAAGGCTTGTGTAGGTTAAGCCAAGGGGCTTTGGCCAAGTTTTATTTGGCCCCAAAGATGACCAAAGCAACCTTATGGTGACGCTTTGCAACAATCAAACAAATAACTGATTCCCGGTTATTGCTCGACTATTATGAGGTTGCATCTCATACACATTTAATTTCCTTATTCTTTCCGCTTTAAAAAAACTCTGAAAACCATTTGCAGTCATGTACAAGTCATCCAGTAAACTAACAGAAAACATTGACCGGAAAAGATCTCATAGGCATTTGCTCGGTAGATCTTCTCATAGATTGAATTCCCACTAAATTATTAGCCCTCTTTTGATACTGTTCATATCTATTGGTTGTGCTTTCATCTAGGCTTTCTCTTTACTGTTCTGATATCTCACTTTTAAGCCTTAATTGAGTCAGATATGTCCAACAAGTTATTGCAGAAAATCCTAATTTTATTAGGCGTTGCGGTCCAGGGATAGGAACATTGGGCTAGTGCAGTGTAAATTCTAGCTAAGTGAACGAAAATATCAAAGAATTTTGACACGATATTCTTTTGCTGTCCAGCTCCTTCTTGAAACAGCACAGTGATGAGGAAGCAGTGTTCAAATGTTTCAGAGACATCAATGAGCTAATCAAAGATATGTTGGAGATAAAGGGAAGATATGGAACCGTAGAGACTGAACTAAAAGAGATGCATGAGCGATACTCTCAACTAACCCTTCGATTTGCAGAGATTGAAGGAGACAGACAAAAACTCATGATGACACTCAAGAATGTTCGAGCATCCAGGAAACCAAGAAACTCGAATGGTGCCCCGTTAGCCTCAGTTGCGGGCACCATTCCTGAGCCACGAGAACAAACTTGGCAGTAGTGATGTCCCAGTAAGGACCACTTCACAGGCTTAAATTAATTCCTGCTGCTTCTCTGTTACTAAATTATCACACTCCTTGTGAAAATTCACAGGCTATTGAGCTATTGCAGGCTTCAAAATTTCCAAGGTTGGTACACTATAAAAAAAATGAAAGCAGCTATGTTATATGTAAATATGTATAGATGGTGTATATTTGTATATATATATATAATACTTGGACCTTATTCCCTCGGTCCTAGTGATGTAATTCTTATATTGAATACAGAAACAAATTATTTGATTTACAGTCAATTTTATTCCAACTAAAAGATTATAAATGAAACCTCTTTTAATTTTCAATGTAATAATTTTTATAGACAGTAAGAGTTGGGCTTGTGTTTGTTTCTTTTGTCTTTAGATTACAACCTGTAGGAACTGGTTGGAACCGGTTGATTATGATGTTGGGTGTCGACAAGTTTGTGTGCTTTTGTTTAAGTAGCCATTTTTGCCTTTAATTTCTATTGATAATAAAATTATATTTATTGAGAAAAAAATATGTTTTCTTAGTTCCTAAATGTTGCTTGAGTAAAGTTTATTCCTAAGTTGAAGATAGCTCTTGTAAAGATCCAATACCTTCAAAAATATTGTAGATTTCGATTCGATAAGTTTGGTCAATTCAAATTAAGTTTAGAATATCATAATTTATCGTTCGAATACATTTGTCTTAAATCATAATCTAAATATCAGAAAGATTTTATATAAATTCAATGATAAAAATATATAAAAGAAATTGGATAAGTCTCCCTTGACTATGATCCTTCAAAATCTCACACCCAAATCTCTTCTCTCCCACCCATTTTTAACCATTTCCCCTCCCTCTCTCTCACACACACATCTAACCACACCCCTTTTTTAGGACCATTCTTCTCTATCCCCCCTTCACAATATATATATCCAAATAGCAATCCATCATCCCTTAGATTTTCCTTCTTCTAAAAACAAGACCGGATTAGGGTTTTCAAAAATTTTCAAACAAACCCCCCAAAAAGCTTCCCATTTTGTTGTATAGAGAATATTTAGGGTTTACACAAAGACAAGATCAACAGAGATATGGGACGTGTTAAGCTGGAGATTAAGAGAATAGAAAACAACACCAATCGGCAGGTCACCTTTTCCAAACGTAGGAATGGGTTGATTAAAAAGGCTTATGAACTCTCCATCCTTTGTGACATTGATATTGCTCTCATCATGTTCTCTCCTTCCGGTCGGATTAGCCATTTTTCCGGCAGGAGAAGGTGCAACATTGATATTTGCATTGTTTGATTAACTCTTTTCTCGTTCCAGATATGATTATCGAATACAGTTACACGTATATAAAAGATTTTTAATATTTATTTGAAAAAAAATTATATCCTCATATTCATATTCAAATATGAATACTAGAGCCAAGGTAACATAATTATGTGTAGGAAACAATCCAAGTCTACGTAAGGGTAAGTGCATGCAAGAGTGAATTCATGCATGTTGAGATTTAATTTTTTCACAAACTTTTAATTCTTAAAATAGTTTATTACTTGAATTCGAATATATATTGAGATTTAAATATATGTTTGACACGAATATATAAATTTACGGATTTTCAGTGATTTAGGTTAGACTTACGTATTTCATTCTTTCCATTTCTCTTGAACTACAAGCATGTGTTTAACCATTTTCATTGAAAAAACCAGGATCGAGGATGTCTTTATGCGTTACATTAATCTCCCCGATCGAGAAAGAGAACAGTAATGCTCTTAACCAATTTCTAGTGTTGATCTTATATATTTTTCAGCTTTTATATATATCATTTGACATGTTGATTTGGTGACATCTGCATTAATTTGTCTGCTTCAGTGCTCTAATTTTCCCTGAACAAATCAGACATCCGTACGTCCTTAAACCCTTTTTTTCTTAATTTCGTTTAATTTCTCCTTAAAATAATTGAAACTTATATCTTAAAGCTAATGTTCTTTTGTTCATGTTTTTTTCTCTCTCTCGTTGCAGTGATATCCAAAACAAAGAGGTAAGGAAAATGGCTTGCTTAGGGGTGTAATTAAACATAGCGTTCGACGAATTGTTCATGAACTATTTGTTTATTAAGCTAAATGAATGCGTATCAACAAAAATTTTATGTTCGTTTAATAACGAACAAACACGAACAGAGGTGTGTTCGGTTCATTTATGATCACGAACAAACTCATTCATTGGCTCATTTACTCGGTCCCCCTTTTCCTTTTATTTTTTACATTTTAAATATTGGTGAAGGTATGTACTAAATTGAACACATGGTGAAGTTTGGAGTTTAAACTGTGAAGCTTAAAGACTAGTGGAGTAATTTCACCATTTTTGTGTACATATAAATGAACATGTTAACAGACATATAAACGAACATGTTCTCAAACGTTAAACGAACATGTTCACGAATGCTAAACAAACGAACACGAATACCTTCAAAATAAATAAACGAACAGGAACATGATATTAAAATTTAAACGGACACGAACATCTTCAAAAAAAATAAGCGAACACGAACAAAGCCTTGTTTGCTCAAGCTCGATTCATTTATATTGTTAGTGTATAAAATATTTTCCATGAAAATGTAAAATTATGAAATTTCAGTTCATGGAATTCCGTGTTTATGCAGTATTTGATTAGGATTCTCCAGCAGCTAAGAAGTGAAAATGATATTGCTCTTCAACTTGCCAAGTTTGTCTACCTCTCTCTCTCTCTCTATATATATATATATATATTGATATAATTTCATTTTTTTTCATTTTCAAAATAATTTAAATGCATTAGCTAACGGGGAATTGTTTGTTGTTTGTCTCTTTTCTTTTCATGGATTTTTTCACAAAGCAGTCCAACGTCCTTTAACTCTGATTTTAAGGTATCATAAACATTCTGTGTTTTCTTCTAAGTTTTTTCAAATTATTTTATTTGTTTGTGTTTGTTAATTAATGTTTTTATTACAGGAAATCCAACAAGAAATTGTAAGGTTACAACAACAACTTCAGATGGCAGAGGAACAGCTAAGGTATATTTTTAGCTTTACGAATAAAATTAACATTTTTTCAAGTTTGGGCTAATTAATATATCGATTCTTCAAATACAGGGCGTATGAACCTGATCCTTTCAGGTTCACATCCATGGCTGAGCTCGAATCCTGCGAGAAACATCTTGTCGAGACATTAGGAAATGTTGTCCAAAGAAAGGTCAGAATTATTGTTTTTGTCTTTTTTATTATTATTACTACATAATTTTCTCTCTCTTTTTTTTCTATATTTTTACATGAAATTTCCATACCTTTGGTTAACAGGAATACATATTGAGCAACCATTTATCTTCTTATGATCCATCTCCTATACAGGTATTTTTTTCTTCTTCTTAATGTAATCTTTAGTAACTTAAAATCAACATGGCGAAAGCTCTATTATATATATATGTTTCATATTCGTTTTACGATTTTTTTACAGCAAGGATTGCCTCCGTCTTTCGAGAACGAGGTTGTCAATTGGCAGCTCCCTGATAATGGCCAAAACCAATCCCAAATCTTTGATGCTTCAGCCTCTTTAAATTCTCTCAGGTACAAATACGAAAAAAAACTCGAACTCTTAAGAATGATTGCATGAACGAACTGGCTAACCTTAATTGCTACAATACATTTTAGGGATCTTTCGTCGACGGTGTACGATCCCTTGTTGCAAGGAAACATCTCGAATGTGGATCCACACAACATGGGAAGAGATCAATGCCATGTCTCGAACCCGAATGCCGAAAACTTCTCACCATGGCATCAATCTTTTGCTTCTACAGGGCTTCAGTCCAACTCTATGCCACCAAATCTATATTCCCATGTACATGTATGTTGTTTTACATATTCGATCGTTTGCAACAGTCTTAACAACAATCGAAAAACGTTAGTGACCGTAATTTAAATTACCGATTAATGCTTTTAGCAGCATGGAATGGTGGGTCATCAAGAAATGGCTGAAATGGTAGCAAATGACCAGCAAATGGAAATTCCAGGGAACTACAATTCACGTGGTCAGATGACCGATAATGAAGGTTCAAACTATGAGAACAGAGTTCAAGAACAACACAATGGGCAATGACCAACCATGCACTTTGGACAGTGATATATAGCAACATCAACTTTTTCACCTTGGATTTCCTGTTGTAATATTCCAAAACCCTAGGCCATGCTTCCTTGGGATAGAAGCATGTCCTAGTAAATGTACCATGGCAAAACACCATTTTTTTCATTTATTTTGCATATTACACTTTTCTAGATATATATATATATATGTAATTGAGGAAAAAATTCACTCATTAATGATTTAATCACTATTTGAATATATAATTAGATATGCTTCCTTTTTTTCTTTTTTGATAAGAAGAAAAGTATTACCTTGTGCCTCATTAAAAAACTCCTAAAACTAGTCGAAAGAAAAGAGTACACAAGGTAATAGTTACATAATATAAACAACCATACGAGATAGACCTGTCAAAATAAAGCACCAAGTACAAACACTAACACTAATGATAATCCGTGTGGAGAAGCCCCAAAACGACTCCTGGGGGAGAGGGAATGTTAGACAAGCAAAGTCATCGTCACTGACCATCTTAGCCATAGTATCCGCAACAACATTACATTCTCGGAAACCATGAACAAACCGAATGTCCCACTGTCTACTAACCAAAGCCTCAATGTGTTGAATCGGGGATAAATGAGACCCACGTCGGGACTGGCCTTGAAGCAACTTGACAACATCCATGTTATCTGACTCAACAATAACTCGTGCCCCTAGACCCCATGTCACCTTCAAACCCTCAAAAACTCCCCAGAGTTCCTTTTCCAAAACCGAACAAATACCGATCCGCTTTGTGAAACCTATCAACCACTTCCTTTGAATGTGTGCATTATTTCTTTCAAATTCAAGAAGAGTGAGGCAAGGGGATCCACTTTTTTCTCGTCTCTTTGTACTTATCATGAATGTTTTGCCTAAAATGTTGGATGTAGCAGCTGATAATAGAGTTTTTAAGTATTATTCCGAATGGTGGAGGCTCAGATTGACTCATTTTAACTTTGCAGATGACCTGATATTTCCGAAAGGAAGTGTTGGTTATATATTTGAGAACAATGTGTGTATTTCAAGAGTTTTATGGGATATTTAATATAATCTCTCAAATTTAACTCGGCACCGAATCATCGAAGCGACTGACAACTTAAAAATCAATATTATGTTTCATTTTTAACTAAAGAAAGTTTCATACCTAGCTCAAATAGAAAATATGAAATTATGATGATAAATCAAATGTTAAAGGAGATTATTATAAAACCGAAGCTCCAATAGTTTAAATGTTTGACATAGTTGTTAAAAAATGTTTTTAAAATAGATAATAGGAAAATGATTTGATACACTAGCTGTGAAAAAATCCATGTTTAATGCATAAACATTGAAATCTATTCCCCATCTCTTATCTTTATCTGAAGTTTTTCGTCATTTTATTGGGTTTAAGAATTTTGTATTATATTTGTATTTTATTCATATTATAAATACACACACAATGTTATGTAGTTATGTAAGCTTTTTTAGTTACTAACGCACTTGGATACTCAGACATTTACCATGAAACTTACAAGAAAACAAGAGTCCAAGAAGCCGGCACTTTAACCCCAGGCTTCGTTTACAATTCTCCATATAAATACATGCAATGTATTGGAAATTCTCTGAATCAACTCAGTCATGGCTCTCTGGTTCTTCTCTTTGTTTTTTGTTGTTCGAATTACTCGAGGGCCGAACTGATACCATCGTTGCCAGGACAACAAGACAGCCATTATTCATTTAGGCAGTATTCAGTGATAGAGAAATTGAAAGGGAAATACTTGAATATATTTCACTCAAAACTTATCTTTTTACACAAGAACCTATCTCCTTTATATAGAAGAAGATGAGCTGAGTTTCAACACAAACCCTTAGATAACAGACTGGATAAAACTACCTTACAGTTACAACAGACATATTTCTAACGGTCACTAAACGTATACTCTAATATTCTTCCTGCTACTCTTCTTTCCTTCGAAATTCTTTGTTGATAAAAGAACCTTCAGGACGTGGTTATACGTAACCGAAGCTCCTCAAGAGAAAAAACTCGAAGCTGTTCTCGTAAACGAACAAAAAAGGCAGCTGATAACGGTTTTGTCAGAATATCAGCAATCTGATTCATCGCTGGAACATAATTGATTTGAAATCCTCCTTGAACAATCTTCTCTCGAACAAAACACAAATCAAGCTCCACATGTTTAAGTTTGGCATGATGAACAGGATTGGCAGTATGTGCTATCGCACTAGTATTATCGCACCATATTACTAGAGTTGTTGGAAGTTGAACACCGAGCTCAGTTAGCAAAGATTTGATCCACATAGCTTCGCACATTGCATTAGCAATGCTTCTAAACTCAGCTTCAGCAGACGACCTTGACACCACTCCTTGCTTTTTAGAACACCACGCAACTAAATTTCCTCCAAGAAACATACAATGACCTGAAGTAGATCTTCTATCTGCAGAGTTTGTTCCCCAGCCAGAATCAGAATATCCTATGAGAGAAGTAAGACTAGACCCCTTGCTGAAGAACAATCCATGATCCAATGTTCCTTTCAAATACTTTACTATTCTACGAACAGCTTTCCAGTGTTTACCCAAAGGTGATTGCATAAAATGACTTACTTTATTGACTGCAAAATGTATGTCTGGCCTGGTTGTGCAAATGTGCTGAAGTGTTCCAACAACCTGTCGATACAAAGTGACATCCAAACAAGGATCACCATCAGGATTGGATAAGGGTGGTGCAGTGATCATAGGAGTTGGAGCAGGAGTAGCTTGAACCATCTTGAGTTTTTCCAGAAGATCAATCACATGATTCTTTTGACTAAGAACAACACCACTGTCTACATGCTGAATACTCATCCCAAGAAAAAAATTCAAAGAACCCAGGTCTTTGAGAGAAAAAACAGAGTTAACCTGTTTGATTAACGTGTTTACACTTTCAAGAAAAAACAGAGTTAACCTGTTTGATTAACGCGTTTACACTTTCAGCATTTGTCCCTGTCATAGCAATATCGTCCACATACACCATAACATAGATTTTACTGCTAGTATCATCTCGAAAATAAAGAGAAGAATCAGCCAATGAAGCAGTGAACTTGAGATCCTGAACCCAATAATTCCTAAACTTTTCAAACCATGCTCATGGTGCTTGCTTGAGCCCATAAAGAGATTTCTTCAACTTGCACACTAACACTTCTCCATCATCATCAAGCTGTTCAAACCCTGGCGGTTGTTGCATATACACCTCCTCAGTTAAGTCACCATTAAGAAAGGCATTATCTACATCAATCTGCCTTAAGACCCAATTATTACTCAGAGCTAAACTAAGCACAACACGAACTGTAACTGGCTTTACTACAGGACTATAAGTCTTACTATAGTCAAAACCAGCTTGCTGTGAATACCCTTTGGCCACTAACCGAGCCTTATGACGAGCAACACTACCATCAGAGTTCCTTTTGACCTTAAAAAGCCACTTACATCCAACTGGAACTCTGTCAGAGGGAAGTTTGACCAGATACCAGGTGCCTTTCTGTATCAAAGCAGAAATCTCCTTATCAACAGCTTCTTTCCATTCTCGAGATTCCATAGCCTGAAATACATCTTTAGGTTCATAAGAAACTAACTCAGTTTGAAACACTCTGGGTTTGAACACCCATGCTTTGGATCTAGTAATCATATGATGTGAACCTTTAGATCTGTCTGATGACTGCGAACTTTGAGAACCAACCGATCCTAGAGAATCTTGAGGTTTTTCACCACCTGGATGACCTTGAGAACTTGAAGAGGATGAAGAGGAAAAAGACTCAGGAGCAACATTTGTCCTCTCAGGCATCTCCAGCCTATCACTACTGGATACAGGCTTAGTCAACTGTGGGTCATACAACACAACAAGTTGCACAGCAGGTTGCGTAGTAGGAGGTTGAGCAGGTTGCATAGTAGGAGGTTGCACAGCAAGTTGCGTTGTAGGAGGTTGCACAGTAGATTGAGCAGTAGGTTGCACAGCAGGTTGCGTTGTAGCAGGTTGTACAGCAGGTAGAGTAGGCTGACACATAGTAGGCTGCTCTTCAGGCAAATCAGAAGAAACACCACACCCAGAGTTGTAACCTTTGGACAAACAAATTTTACTCCAGGGAATAACCAACCATCTACGTGTATAGAAGATTGCTGTGACTTTTCTTTAAACGGAAAGACCCCTTCATGAAACTGAACATGCCTTGATATATAAACACGTCCATCTTCACTAAGGCACTTACATCCATGCTGACTCGAACAATACCCCAGGAAAACGCAAGGCTTGGACCTATACTCCAGCTTATGACGATTGTAGGGTATGGTTAAAGGAAAACAACGTGAACCAAAGACTCGAAGAAAGCCATAATTTGGCTGCTTCCCAAATAGCTTCTCATATGGAGCCATGCCATTTAATACCTTAGAGGGTAACCTATTAATAAGATATACAGCAGTAAAGAAAGCATCAGTCCAAAACTTAAAGGGAACTGATGACTGAGCCATTAGTGTGAGACCAAGCTCAACAATGTGTCGATGCTTACGCTCGACCATCCCATTTTGCTCAGAAGTGTAAGGGCAAGTCTGCTGAAAAACAATAACCTTTTGAGCAAAATAGCTAGCTAATGGTTTGAACTCAGTACCGCAGTCAGATTGAACAACTTTTAGTTTATTATTAAACTGTCTCTCAGCAAGTTTATGAAAAGATATAACAACCTTAAAAACATCAGACTTTCTTGCAAGAAAATAGATCCAAACGTACCGAGAAAAAGAGTCAACGATACTAAGATTATAGCAGAAATTATTTGAAACTTCAGGTGCAGGACCCCATAAATCCATTTGCAGCAATTGTAAAGGTTGAGTACACACAGAACTAGAATTTGTAAATTGTAACTTGTGACTTTCACCAAGTTTGCAAGCAACACAGGAAAAAGAATCTTTATTACCAACGGAAATATTGTACTTTTTTAGAATTTTGGACTGAATATCAACAGAAAGATGGCCTAATCTCCTATGCCACAATTCAGAATCAGAAATACTAGTGACAACAGTAGTATGAACACTAGGTAAAACCTTTTCTTTAAACTCATTCCTACACAACTCAGTATCTTTAGAAACAGGACCCTTAGAGAGCAAACAGAATCCTGCAAAGAAGACTACAAAGAAGAAACAGCACTATCTAACCCAGCAGAAGAAAGCTTGTACAACCCATCACTTTGCAAACCTTGCAATATCGTTTGGTACGTTTCCAGATCCTTCACAACATAAAAGTCAGGGTAAAATTCTATAGAAACATTATTATCTCTAGTGAATTTTGAAACAGAAAGCAGATTTTTCTTAATATGAGGAACATGTAACAAATTTCTTAAAATTAAGGGTCTGGAATTGGTTACTAAGGAAGTATTACCAATTCCAAAAAAAGATACAGTAGCTCCGTTGGCCACCGAGACTCTCCCAGAACCATTATAAGGAGTCGAGTCAGAAATCATACCAGCATCTGGAGTTAAATGCGTAGTAGCCCCAGAATCTGGATACCAAGTAGCTTCTTCAGGGGTAGAGAGCCAAAATCATCCGAAACCATAGCTACTGAAGTATTAATGCCACCAGTCGTGAGGTCACCAGAAAAACCTTGATCATCAGAATTATCTTCGGAAACAAAGTTTATTGAAGCTTGGCTTCCTTCAAACGATTGGTCAAATCGAAAATAACAGCGATTGGCAAGATGCCCAATCTTTCCACAGATTTGACACTACGGGTGAGAATGACCATTAAAGAACCGACCACCACGACCTCTGAACGACTGACCCTGAGACCAATTGAATGACCCATTGGCCTGGAACAAAGAACCATGGTTTGAACTTGATTATTCGACTGCTAAGAGCCAACATTCCCTTGACTAGACGAACTTTGCCCCCTGAACGTATGACCTTAAAACCCCCTTTGCAAATGTGAAGTAACAAGACCAACATATCCAGGATTAACCAAAATATTCTGGTTAACAAACTCCAACTGTCGTGCCTCAGTATCAAGAAGCACTCCGCAAACCCCATCAAGCTTGTATGGTTGTTGGCTGGACGTGATAACAGCAACAATCGACTCATACTCTGGTGGAAGTCCAGACAAAATGGCAGAAATATGCATAGTTTCTGTGAGAGGATTTCCGCACGCAGCAAGACTATCACAAATGGACTGAATTTGCGCAAGATACTCACGCATACTCTGATCCCTCTTCCTTAGGCTTTTTAACGAACAGTGCAAGTGCATAATTCTTGTTGTTGAAGACACCGAAAAAAGTTGCTGAATCTTCTCCCAAATATCAAGAGCAATTTTACAACTTACCAAAGAAGGTAAGATTGATGAACTAATAGACGCAAGCAGCCAAGAACAGAGCGCACTGTCTTCTTGTTTGTAGGAAAGATACTGCGGATTAAGAACCTTCTCACCTCCAGAACCAACAACGTACTGGGACGGTACGATGCGAGTGCCATCAACATGAGACACCAAGGCTAAACTTTCTATGGCAAACAAAACTTGCTGACGCCACAGCAAGTAGTTGGTTTGATCAAGCCGAATGGTGATAGTCTTGTTGGTAAAGGGCTTGGAACTCCCACCAACAGACGAGCCTTCTGGCAAATCTGATACCATGATAGAGAGATTGAAAGGGAAAAACTTGAATATATTTCACTCAAAACTTATCTTTTTACACAAGAACCTATCTCCTTTATATAGAATAAGATGAGCTGAGTTTCAACACAAACCCTTAGATAACAGACTGGATAAAACTACCTTACAGTTACAACAGACATATTTCTAACGGTCACTAAACGTATACTCTAATATTCAGGCTACATTGTAACGGATGCCGATCATGGCTGAGCTCTTTTCTATTACTTTGTCGAATGTTCTTCCAATACCGATGAGCTCAAACCTTTAACACTCTGGCTCAATGGAGGTTCTTTTTAACCATTAAATTTAATTACATTCTTAGTTTTTTATTTACTTAAGAATCTGATGTTATTATTATTTTTTGATTTAGGTCCTGGTTGTTCTTCACTTGGATTTGGTGCATTCATGGAAACTGGTCCATTCCAACCGGGAGAAAATGGGACTCTCACCAAGAATCCATTTTCATGGAATATAGGTGCATCAACTTTTCACAGTATTATAGTATATATAATTCATAATTTGAAATTGAATTCCTTATTATTCTATAATGGGATCTTTAACTTGCAACTTTTTAGTAATTGTTCTTCTTATCTTCTTCAAATTGCAAGTCTTCAAGTCCCAAAATTCTCACCATTTTCAACCTTTTCTCTCACTTCAGTTGTCAAAATCTCAATTTCTTCTCCCCAAAATTGACTCTCGAACTTCTTCAGTAACGCTAATTTTTTTCTATATATTCTCCTTAATCATACCCATAAACATGCCAACAAAAACTATCTTGCCCTTCTTTCTTTCTCTCATCTCATGTTGTCAGTGTAATTTCGGTACAATTACTGAAATTGTACCCGAAAATTTGAATTATTATTGCAACTATATTAGGAGCATAATTCCAATAATATCAAGTGCAAATTTAGCAAAGGGCAAATTAATGTTCAGTTAAAGCAGAAAAGATTGTGGCTTTTGGCACAATTCTTCCACACCGACACTAGCAATCTATCACCATCATCATTCACCAATTCATAATTTCAATCACAAGATCATGTTGTATTGCTCCTACTCTTACCCTTAATTAATCAAACTAGAATTCTATTATTTTTTTGGGTGCTTAATTAATTAAATCATAATCCTTTTTTTTCTGTGTGCTTAATTAATCAGTTAGAATCCTTTTTTTCGCGTGCTATATTCTATCAATTGATTGTTTTGGCTAAAGTTGTATGATTTGATTCAATTTATGTTTACTTGTTTGATTGGATTTTTTCCCCTGTAGTTTCCTTTTTTTTTAAAAAAAATATTATGAAGCATAAGAGAAAATATGAGTCAGGTTGTGAAAAGCGTAAAAAGAAAAAATAGAAAGAAGTATTGGCTCAATCTCAAAAAGGAGCTATTGCTAAACTCTTTGCTAAAATTCCTGATTTGTCTACTAATAATGAAAATGTTGTTGATGTTGGTGGTTCTAATGCTAATGATGTCGATCATAATAATGCTACAAATGATGATAATGTGCATTTAGATGATGACAAATGATGATGTAGATGTGAATGTCAATGATGCCTCATGTGATAATGTTGATGAGCATGTTGATTGTGCTAATTTTACCAATTCAATTGGTACTCAAAATAACGATGATGATGTTTGTGAGAATATTGGGAATCAAATACCGTCAAATGTTTTTCATATGCCTGACATGTATGATCCTAGTAATTGGGATCACTTAGAATCTTCATTGATTGATATTTTGGCGGTAAAGGGCCCAAAAAAGGACTTGTCTATTGAGAAGGGTGATCTTGATAAAACAAGAAGACATTTTCTGCCTCATTCTACACTAGAATTTTACCTAATGGGGAGAAATGTGATAAAGATTGGCTAGTATATTCAAAAGAACTTGATAAAGTGTTTTGTTTTTGTTGTAAATTATTTAAAAAGAAAGGGGTTGGTAGAGGCAAAATAGCAAATGAGGGTTTTAATGATTGGGCACATCTTTGTGTTAGAATTAGGGAGCATGAAACTAGCATGGTACATATCCAAAATATGACCACTTGGTATGAGCTTCGTCTAAGACTTCAAAAGAACAAAACTATTGACAAAGTAGCTCAAAGGCATCTACAGAAAGGGAAAGAGCATTGGAAATATGTCTTACTGAGAATTATTTCGATTGTGAAGTTTCTTGGAAAGCATAGTTTACCATTTCGTGGTACTAATGAGAAATTGTATCAAAGTAGCAATGGGAACTTTTTGGGATTGATTGAAATGCTAACTGAATTTGATCATATTATGCAAGAGCATGTTCGTCGCATTACTAATGATGAGATACATGTCCATTATCTTGGTCACAACATTCAGAATGAGTTGATTCTTTTGCTTGCAAATGCAATTAAGTCTGAAATTGTATAAAAGAGGCTAAGTATTTTTCTGTGATACTTGATTGTACCCCTGACGTTAGCCACCAAGAGCAAATGTCTATAATTTTGAGATATGTGGATGTTTCTTCTAGTTGTGTTAGAGTAGATGAGTCCTTTTTAGGATTTCTAAATGTGCATGACACCACTAGACATAGACTTTTTAAAGTTTTATTAAATGAATTGAAGGTTCTTGAACTTGATGTAGGTGATGTGCGTGGTCAAAGTTATGATAATGGATCAAACATGAAAGGAAAAAAAAACAAGGAGTGCAAAGGAAACTTTTAGTTATCTATCCTAGAGCGTTTTACACTCCTTGTGGTGCCCATAGCCTTAATTTAATGTTGTGTGACATGGCCAATAATTCTAGAAAAGCTAGGTACTTTTTTGGTGTAATACAACGTATTTACACAATATTTGCAAAATTCACAAAGAGATGGGAGATTCTAATGAAGAATGTGAAAGAATTAACACCTAAACCGTTGTCTTCTACTCGTTGGGAGAGTCGTGTTGAGAGTGTAAGAGTAATAAAATTGCAAATTTCAGATTTTGGATAAGCTTTGCTTGAAGTTGCTGAAAGTGACAATGATGATTCCATTAGAAGTGAAGCTAAGTCTTTAGCCAATAATGAGCTTGGTGATTTTGAGTTTATAGTTTCTATTGTTATTTGGTATGAGTTGTTATATACAGTTAACTTAGTTAGCAAAAAAATGCTGTCAAAAGATATGCTTGTTGATGTTGCCATTGATGATGTGAAAAATTGATTTCCTTTTTTAAAAAGTATAGAGAAAATAGTTTTTCTAATGCTCTTGAAGTTGCTAAAAAAATTGCAAATGATATGGATGTTGATCCAATTTTTCCTCAAAAGCGTCAAATCAAAAGAAAAAAGCATTTTGACATGAATTTAGATGATGAGATTGCACAAAGTGGAGAAGAGTCTTTTAGAATTAATTTTTTAATTGCATTATTGATCAAGCAATTGTCTCACTTGACAAGAGGTTTGAACAATATAAGTAATATGAAAATTTATTTGGTTTTCTATTTTCTTCTGACAAGTTGCTCTCATTAGATGGTTCAAGTTTAAAGTTTTGTTGTAGTCATTTGGAAGAAGCACTTAAGAATGATAATAAATGTGATATTCATGGGTGTGACTTATATGTGGAGTTGAAGTTGCTCCAACAATTTTTACCAAAAGAAAAGTTGGGAGCACTTGAAATTTTAAAGATAATGAAACGTGTTGATTGTCTTCCCAATGCTCTTATCACTTACAGGATATTGTTGACTATTCCCGTGACAGTTGCAAGTGCCGAAAGAAGTTTTTCAAAGTTGAAGTTACTCAAGTCTTACTTGCGTAGTTCTATGTCTCGAGATAGCTTAATAGACTAGCTTTGGTGGCAATCGAAAATAAGGTGTTGGATAAAATAACTTGTGATGATTTGATCTATGATTTTGCTTCAAAAAATGCTTTAAGGACGAGATTGTTCAAGTGAATAATATTTAAGTTGTAAATTTGGTGAACTTTTTATTATATAGAAGTTTTATGAATAGTTTTTTTATTGTTTAGTTTTAAATTGATAAAATATTTATTCCTCCGTTACTTAGGGCCCCTTTTCTAATTTTCGCTTCGGGCCCCAAAAATGGTCGAGACGGCCCTGAATGGCGGGAGCTAAGTTGATGAGTTGGGATATCTTTTCGTCTAATGTGAGTCGAGACACCAAGTCTCGAACTCGTTGGGTGATGGGGAGTGTGGGTTGGCAGAAAGGGTAGGATTTGGTTGCTGGGTCGGATGAGTCGCAGGCGAAGGGGGGCCGAATTGACTCGGATAAGATGAAGAACAATGAACTGGTGAAGATGAGACAAAGGAGAAATCGGGTTTGGAGCTTCAGCATGTTGGTGAGTTTGGTGACTGAGTTGTTTGAACATTAACTGAAACGCGTGGAGAGAGAACGAAAGTGCTGCCTGTGGATTCTTGGCGTATGTCTTTGCTTAAAAGGAGCACCGCTACATTCAAATGACCTTGCCTTGCTAATCATTACAACTAAACCGACTTAGTTTTATATTTTTTAGTTCTATATCACAAATAAATACTTAAAGTACACAAATTTTTTTATTTAGATACTTAAAATATTTTTTAATTAAAATAAATATTTAAAATATACCTTTTGATTAAAATAGATACTTAAAGTATTTTTCGTCAAAGTATGTATCTAATATATATATATATATTAAAATAGATTTCTAATATGCTCTTTAATCAATGCCACATAACAACTTTTAGAAATCTAGATAAAATATATACATACTTTAAGTACCTATTTTAACAAAAAATACTTTAGGTACCTATTTTGACAAAAAATATATTTTAGGTACTTATTTTGATGAAAAAATATTTTAAATATCTCTTTTGACAAAAATGTATACTTTAAGTACTTAATTTAACCAAAAAAAATACTTTAAGTACTTATTTTAATCAAAAAATATTTTAAATACTTAAATAAAAAATTAGTATATTTTAAGTATTTATTTGTAATATAAACTATTTTTTATGAAATTAAAATTAAAGACTTAAATTATTTTTAAAAGTTTTGCTAATTAAATCTGTAATTTTAAATGTTTGGCAGCATATTAGTGTAAAACCTTTTAAAATATATTTGCAACCCTAGTCTCTTTCTAGAAAAAGATCTTTTGACTTTTCTCTAAAAAAGAAAAAAAACTTTTCCAACCTTCGTTTTGTGGTAGCCAGTCGTTTTCACTGACGAAAATGGCTTTTCTCCTTTTGCTTTCTTTTTTCTTTGCCTTCAGATTGTCGTTTTTCTTTTTCCACGTGACTAAATATCAAAGTCGAAGTCCCTTTTGAGAAGAGAAAACTCGATCCACCCTGCTGGTTCCAAATAGGAAGGAGATTTTCTAGTTTCTTTCTGTTTTGTTGCTTTGGTTGTTTGTCTCTCCTTGTTTTCAGGTTTTGGTGGATGGGATCTCAACATTTTCCCCTGTTCTGGCGTCCTTGTAAAGTCTATATGACTTGTTGGCTTTTTCATTAAGGTGTTTAAATTGTCATTAAATCAAAAAAAAAAATTGAATGGGCTAAATTAAACATTTAGAGGATTTAATTAAAAATATTTAAAATAATTATAATCTTTAATATAAATTTTTAAAAATTTGAGAGGACTAAATTAAAATTTTTAGAAAAAATAAAAAAATTATTACAAATTTTTAAATTTTTTAGAGGCCAAGACCCTATAGATATTTTACCCCTCCTAAAGTAGGACATGATTTTTTAACGAAAAATGAGTATAGTAACATGTGTTATATAATTTAAAAATTTACGGAATAAATTGATTCAAGTAATTATTCAGATACAAAAGTGGTAATGAAATATAATTTCAACGGTCAAAATACCATTTAACTATTTTATTTAATATTTTTTCAACTTTCCTAATTACCCTATTAAAAAATATAAATTCGTGGCTATTACTAGCAGAACTATAGGTTGTACAAAATATGTTGAAACATGCATGGAGTGGGGAGTTCGGGGAGATTGAAGTAGAAACTAATAGTGTTGGGGTTACAAGGAAGGCATAAATATGGTTATAGCCATGGGTTAGCTTAAACAAAATTATGGCCATGGCCATCCAAATGTTAAAGGAGCGTTGATTAGGGTATTCATTATTCAGTTAAAATCGAAATTTAATTTGGTTAATAAGTTAATTCGCTTTAAAAATCCATTAATTAACAAAATTATCATTTGAAACTTTAATATATAATTAACATGGTTTTAGTTTCAAGCCTAAATTCCAACAATTGAACATAATATTTAAAATCATATATTTATATTTTTAATCCCAATTTTAAGCTCAACGCAAAAGGAGAAAAATAAGAACAAAAATCTTCTCCCCTTTTAGTAACTTTTTTTATGCCCAACACTAAAAAATTAAATTATAAACCCTAACCCTAAATTCTAAACCATAAATCCTAAAAAATACATTATATCTCCAATTCTCTAAACCCTAACCTTAAACTATAAACCTAGTTTTTTAGGGTGTGGGCATACTAAGAGGGCAGACGATTTCCATCAAAAAAAATAAAGTCTAAAAATAAAAAATATCTAACAAAAACATATTTTCAATTTACAGCTACTTAAATTGCTAGTTTCATTTAAAACTAAAAAATTTATTAAAAAATTTGATTAATTCGAAAACCGACTGAATTAATTACTAAACTTAATTCGATTCGGTTAATGATTTTCGTCAAATCCAGTTAATGATTATTAGAAGATTTCGATTAATTTAAATCAAAACTAAAAAAATTATAATTTAAAACTTAATTACTATTTTAAATCAAAACTAAAAAAATTATTAGAAGATTTCGATTAATTTAAAAATAGATCAAATTAACCGAACTTAATTTGATCCGGTTAATGATTTTTTGTTGTTGCCAAATCTAGGTTTAGTGATGAGTTTAGAACTATAATTTATAATTTAGGATGTATAGTTTGAAATTTAGGATTTAAAACTTAAGATTAATACTCAGGATTTAGTTTTTTTTTGGAGACATACATAGGATATACTCAGGAATAGAATTTTTGTTCAATCAAAATGGGGTCGCATTGAGGACAAAAATCTTCTACCTCTTTTAATATCCAACACTAAAAAAATAAATTTTAAGTTAACTTTAAATTTTAAATTCTAAACTCTTAAAAATGCACCATACACTCAATACCTTAAATTTAATCTTAAACATAATATTTTAATGTTAGAGCATAAAAAAGAGAACTAATATTTCTATTCGTCCCATTGGTAATTGGGGATTATTATACCGAGATATTAACCACGACAGAATCTTTACTATTAAATGTTATTAATATATAATTAATAAAAAGTTTTGGTCTAGTGATTGACTCATAAGTATTTTACCCTTTTGACCTGGGTTCAATCCTCACTCTAACCTTCTTTTTCTCATTTTTCGTTTGCCTTATTTTCCACGAAATAGATGATGATTGAAACTATTTTAAAAATTTAATGGTTTGATTGATAAAAATTTTAGTTCGATGATTAAAATAAAATAAAATTTATAGTTTAATGGTTATTTATGTAATTTACACTTATTTTTAATATGACATTTGAGACCAACTTCTTTCGCGTTTATGTATTTGCAAGACGGATGTACATCGTGGGTGGGGTAATTGTCTTCGACTTCAATGGTTTAATTATCTTTTAGGCTACTAATAGTTATAAAACTTGTAATTAAGTTTTTGTCATTCTCAATTTTGTTTGGTTTAATTTTATTTTAGAATCTCATTAGTTTTAAAATTAATGAAATTAAGTATTGATATATATTTTTTTCTTGATTTAATTACTTTTTAAGAATTTTTAATTTTAAGATTAATAAATTAAATATTAATCTATAATTTAATTACTGTAGTAACCCATTTTTGACAGGGTACTTAACCAAGCTGGATCCAATATACCAATTTATTATTTTAAAATCTAGACCCAATATTTATACCCAATACACTTTACAAACCCAATACCCATTTACATAACCAGTCAACCCATTATCCCCTATATCCAATTACAAAGCCCAACCGGTTTCCCAGACTTTACCCAAATACCCACACTATGACCCAAACCCGTTTACATCAAATAAAAAATATGAAACCCTAGCCCTACAACTTGATCTGCAGCCGCCGCCCTAACCATCCACCTTCCCCGCGCGTGGCCGCCACGCGCGCCCCCATTGGTAACTCCTACCGTCCACTTGGCACCGGCCGCCCTACCCACGCGGTCGACCGCCCACGATTCAGACCTGCAAAAGAAGGCAACAGTATTTTTTAGGCTTAAATCAAATCAAAATACATCTATTTTTCGGGTATTTAAACCCTGAAATCAGATGTAAAAGAAACGGATTTTTGAATGGAAAAAAGTGGAGATTTTTCGAAATAAAAAAAAGGAAGAAGAAACGAAGGTATATTTTTTTATTTTTTCGAATCTAGTAACAAACGTAAAAAAAGGGAGAGTTTTTAATCTTACCTCGGTTCGATCTTGAACCGCCGCCGTGCATGACCAACTCAAGACCGCCGGCTTTCAGTCGGATCTAGAAGTTTTTTTTCCAATATGAAAAAGGGGGATTTGATTGTGTTTTAGGGTTTAAAAAAAAAACCGAGAAAGGGGGAAGGGGAAGCAGCCGACTTGAATACAAAATAAGGGAGAGTATACGTTTAGGTGAGTTTTAGGTTTTAAATCAAATAAAATGGGAAAATATCTCTATAGGTCCCTCGACCCCAAAACCATTTACATTTTGTCTCTGCCGTATGGTATAATATCACATCTGATCCCTTATCTTTTTAAGAAGCTTTCGATCTGGTCCTAGTTTGTTTTAATTTGGCCGAATAATTAATTTAAAAGGGTAAAATTTTGCAGTTAGTCCTTCCCTCCCAATTACATTTTCAAAATAGGATTGCCGCATGGGTAAATACGCTTCAAAGTCCCTGGATATTTTAAATACTTTGCAATCTCGTCCTTAAATCAGATTTAATCAATTTTTAAATGGAAAATTGTGCGTCCGGTTCCTTACTCTTGTAAATATTTTCATTTCAGTCCTGCGCTTTATTTTGTTTCTGTTTTCTGCACTGTTTTTTTTACTTCCTTTAATTTCGGTCCTTTATGTTCACATTCAATATATTTCGTTCTTTTATTTCAACATATGTGTAAATAATTCTTGTATAATATATAACATATTTGCATGTGTTTTACATTTATACGTATATTTATATAATATATATTTATATTATATAACATAATGTATTTATATATAATATGTGTATTATATTTACATGTATATACGATATATTTAGTATATTATTATATGTAATAAATATTTTTTTTCTTTCTTTTATTATTTATATTAATGTTTTTTTACATAAATAGCATGTACAATATTTTGCCCTATCATTCCGATATTTCTATTGGGAGTGTCATCCCGGTTTCCAAGTGACATCTCCTCTGAATGCAGTGGATACAAAGGCTAGTTTTTGGATTTATCACACATATTTAATTATCTTTATCTTTTTTACTTTTTATTCATTAATTATTTATTTTTCTTAAAGAACTATCGTACTGTGCCTCATTATTCCGATATTTCTGCTAGGAGTGTCATCTCGGTCTCCGGGTGGCATCTCATTTGAATGTCGTGAATACCAAGGCGGATTTAAACTATTGTTCGTTTTGGGAATTAATTATAAAATCAAATCGAATTTTTTGTTTTCCTTAAATAAATATAATGCGAACTTTTAGGTACCAATTTTGGGCGTAGTGGGGGTGTTAATCCTTCCCCACTCGTAATCAACTCCCGAACCCATCTCTGGTTATCTTTTCGGTGTTTGGCCTACCAAAAATGGCCGATGGCGACTCCACCCTTCGTTTTAAAAATTTAAAGGTAATCTATTGGGAGTGTCATCTCGGTGGAAATTTGTTTGGGAATCTATGTTAGAAACTTTGATTTTTTTTTATTTACATTGAGTATTGAACCGGAAACATAGAGAAGGGAAGATGAACCCCTTATCACTAGTGTAATAATTTAAATTTTCGATGTCAGGATTCACTCGATAGCAATGTCTAATTTCACAAGTTGTCAAAATTTAAGTTCAATAATTAATATTTTAATTCTAGGAATTGACCTTGATATCAAATTATCCGAAAACAGGCTTAATTGTGACACCTAGACAAGGATTGACACAAATTTTATGTTCGAGGGTGCGAACTTTTATTTTTAGTAAAACTATACAAGAATTTAAACATTCCATGAGGTGTCAAATTAAATATTAATATAATGTAGAAAAAAAATCTAAAATATATGAAAACTTGAAATTTTCAAAGGGTGTGACTGTCCTTATTCCCTGGCACCTCCCTTGCAACTCCCTTGATCCATTCCGACGGCTAACTTCAATTTGCATATAAAGTAAGTGGTATAGAGACCTCCAAAGCGACAAGAAAATAAAATAGTAACTTATTATCTTTATTTCATTATTTGTAAGTGGTCCGAAAATCAAATGAAAGCAGAAACATTACAAAAGAAAAAATTATTTTTTTTCAAAAATTATATAAAGCATTGATTCCTTGAATATCATCCCCATGCAAACCCTTGCTTTCTCCGGGCATTATACTTGCGTACATGACAGCCCCTTCGATGGAACTGTGCCCTAAACCAAGAAGGTGTCCAATTTCATGCAATGCCACGGTCTCCAAATGAAACGAACCAGGGTTCGCAGCCACGGACCATGGTTCATCGGCGTCGTAATGGAACCTACCATTGGTTGGTGGAAAAGCATGAGCCAAGGCCCCATTAGGTCCATCGAAAGGGGATCCGTCTCCATGATCACCACTTTCGAAACTAATCGTTATATCGGCATTTGCATAGTTCTCAGTCCTCGGAAACCTGAATTCTGTATTTTCAGCCCATGTTTGAAAAGCTCTTGAAACCGGGTTAACGGCATTAGCTCGAATTCCTGGAAGAAATGCATATGTTAGATTGTACTTCGAGGCTGGCTATTTCGGTTCACCCGAGAGAAACGTATAATGAGACACTGTATGAACTGATCTCGACCCTCGTTTTCGGCCGGACCGCATCCTCGAAGTTCCATTGACGACATCTGCTACCGCGCATCGCGGCCTTATCATCTTAGATACAGTATCGGCATCCAACCTTCCAGTTGCTTTCAAATTAAAATTCAGCTGGTAAGTTTTAACCGCGGACTCCAGCAACTCATCGAAATCGTTATCATCAGCATGACTATGATTCTTATAACTCAAATACCCAAATTTTTCGAGGTATTTTTTGAGTTTATGTACGTCTTTAATGTTGTCTCCCTTATGACATCCTTGAAGATGCCGAAGAAAATCAAACGGCGACGTGCTTCCGTGTTTTGAATCTGCAAAAACAGCCTGAAACATCAAGAAAATGAGGAGGGTGAATGAGAAGAACAGGAAAGATTTGATTCCCATGATCATATTATATAATCAATAGATATAAAAAGGAAATTATCTTTAATGGTTGATGAAATTAGCTAATGTTTGCCTATTTATACCCATATGATCTAGGGATTTACGAGGACTTGCAAATGAGACCGGTCTTTAACGTGTGAAGAACAAACCTCAGTTAGGATTTTACGAGGTATTGCATTTGCACATGATGTGACATGGTTGACGTGGAATTGTCTTAACGACTTGTTAGAAGCGAATAAGTCACGTCAATGTTTTTAACTTATGTAATGACATTTCAAGGGAAGAAACTATGCATGCATGAAAGAGATAGAGACCAGCATTCGTTTAGAAGCTTCGGTCCTTTTTTTCCGGGAAGGAAGATGTTTTCTTCTCAATATTTATTTAAATTTATTATTAGTTATAAATGAATTTGTAACTCATGCTATGCATGAATCAAAACTATTCGTTTAATATTAGGATTTATATTTAGGGTAATTATTCTATGCACAAGCGCTTGTGAAAATTTTATTTCCACAAGCGCCTTAGCTTTAGGATTTAGAGACTCCGGTTAGGGTTTAGAGGCAGTAGTTTTAAATTTATGGGTTGTTGATAGAATTTTGAGTTTAGGGTTAAAATTTACGGTTTATAGGTTAAAATCTAAATCCCTAACCATATTACCCTAAAACCTAAATTCTAAACCTAAACCATAAATTCTAGCCATAAATACTAAATTGTAAACACATACATTGAAACCTCTAAACACTAAACCCTAAACTAAAACCCTACACCCTAAAATTGAGGTGCTTGTGGAAACAAAAAGTTTTCACCGCCTGTGTATAAGATAATAATCCTTATATTTAATACACAAGAGTCGGAAACAAAAATTTTTTACAAGCATTTTAGTTTTAGGGTTTAATGTTAGAATTTAGGGTGTAGAGGTTAGTTGTTTAGGTTTATAGGTTTAGAATTTAGGGGTTTTGGTTAGAATTTAGAGTTTAGGTTTAGGGTTTAGGGTTTATAGGCTAGGGTTTAGAGTTTATGGTAATATGGTTAGAGATTTAAGTTTAAACCTATAAACCCTAAATTCTAACCCCAATTTCTACATTTTAACCACAGTCCATCAATTCTAAACCACTAACACATGAGTAGGGGTGGACAAAATTTGACTCAACTCGAAAAAACCAAATTATTCGTCTCAATGCGAAAATACTCGACTCGTAATTTCATAAACTCGACTAAAAAAAATTTAAATATAGTTTGAGTACTAAAATGAAAATTTCAATAACTCGAAATTTTTAGTAATTAGTGAATCTGTTTTCAAGTTCGAGTCGAGTCTCTCAATTCTACCTTATATATATATATATATATAAAGAAAACATATATGTGTGTAGAGTGCATATGGTTATAGAAAACCGTTTGAATTGGAACTAATTAGTATTATAACATTATAAATGTTTACAATTAAATTTGAACAGAAACTCGAACAACTCGACTTGACTCGAAAAAAATAAAACAAAGTTTGAGTTGTAAAATAAGACTCTTTTGTAAAATAAGACTCTTTAACTCGACTAACTCAAAAAGTTTTTTACTTAACTCGATCGAATATCCACCCCTACACGTGAGTTATTTTAGTATACAAAACAATCATTTATATTTTTTTAGTCCAACCATCGATGGACTAAGAAGGTATTGGGATGCAGTCGCGCCCCTGAAAATTTTAAATTCCTATCTAGTTATGGCATTTTTTGTATTTTCTATTGATAATTTAATTTTACACCCATACATTTATAATATAACTTTCTCAATTCAGTTATTTAATTTGCTTTGAACCGATTCAATCCTTCTAGTCCGATTTGATTGACCTGATTCGACTTTTTAGCTTGACCCAATTTGAATTTAACTTGGACTTTGACTATATGGATTAGGTTTAACTTAGGATTTTTTTAGTGAGTTTTGGGCTAATAAATAAATGGGTATTGGGCTCATGCATTTGGACTTTATCAATGGGCATGGGTAAATTATTGGGTATTATAATGGTTATTGACTTTAACCGAAAATAAGAGAAAAAGTTGGAATAATTCATCCTTGTTTCCATAACACATTTCTAGAATATTTAAGGTTACTATAGACGAATTTTCACAATTACTTTTGATATCCAATGTGGAAATACTTTTAAATTCTTAATGATTTTTTTTTTACTTTTTATAATTTAATTTTTTTATGATTTTTTAAATAATTTTTCAAAATTTTCAAAAATTCGATCATGTCCCTTTGTCATGTCAACAAGTAACAACCAAAGTTAATCAAATTAATTAATCGATGTAATTTTTAATTTTGAGGCTCAATTAATTTGTTTTTCGAAAAAAGAGTTTGATTGATATTTTAGAAAAATTCGGAATGTTTTACCATTAACTTAAATTTTTTATTATAGTTAACTGTTTAGAGTAAGGTTCAATATTGTAGGATTAAGTCAGGGTTATGGTTTGTTTTATAAAAAAATAAATCTGAAAATTATATTAGTAATTGATGCTGCGATTTAAAAAGGAAAAGAAAATAAAATTATTATAACATTTTACTATGGGAATTGTCCAAAGTGAATATGGTCAACAGCGGAACGTGGGACATGGGAGAGACAGGTGGGGTCACGCATCTCTCACCGATAAATTTTATAAAGGGTAAACTACTGAGGTGACCACCGAAATATTTAGGCATACCTATTTTGACCATCAAATTAGACAATTCGTTAATCATATCACCAAATATATTAAATGGCCATATTTTGACCATCAAATTAGATGACGACACGCGTCTCATTTTTAATTAATTTAATAAATTTAATTAACCAACCAAATAATAACACATGTCACCCAAATGAGAGACAAATTGCAAATAGTGGGATTCGATCCCATGGCTAAAAGCATGAAGAGCTAAAACCCCAACCACTTAGCTAACTCCAATTATATAATATAATATGATAACTTGTTTTCTTAAAGGGTTACTTTGTTGGTGAAAATTATAGAGAATAAAATGAAATTAATGGAATTCAAACTCGAAATTAATTGTATAAAATTAAAATGCTAAACCACTAAATTAACCTTATCACTTATAAAAATTTGACTACATACAATATATGAATTTAATAGCATTTAATAAAATAATAAATATGATTAGTTATATTATTATTTTATTATATTATATTATTAACAATATTATTAATGAAACGAGTAGTTTTTAATAATTAATGATATTGGAAATATATTATTAAGTAATATTTTTTCATAATATAATTTTTTAATGAAAATAATAAATAAGATTAATAATATTAGTATTTTATTATATAATATCAAAATATTATTAAAAATAATATTAATGAAAATAATAAAATTTTAAAGTAATTTTTTAATAATATAATTTTTTGATGAAAATATAAATATGATTGATTATATTAATAATATAAAAATATTATTAAAATGGAAATATTATATTATTAAAAACTATTAATAAACTATTGTTTATTTAATATATTTTTAATATTATAAAATTTAATAATATAAAATTTTTATTTTTAATAATATTTTAATTTTATATAATAAAATATTAATATAATTAATCATATTTATTATTTTATTAACCAATATTAAATTGATATATTATATGTAGTTAAATTTTCATAAGTGATAAGGTTAATTTAGCGATTTAGCATTTTCATTTTATACAATTAATCTCGAGTTCGAATCCTATTAATTCCCTTTTACTCTCTATAATTTTCACCAAAAAAGTAACCCTTTAAGAAAATAAGTTATCATCTTATGTTATATAATTGGAGTTAGCCTAGCGGTTGGTGCTTTAGCCTTTCATGCTCTTGGGCGTGGGATCAGATCCCATTATTTGCAATTTGTCTCTTATTTTACTTGTTTTATTTGATTATGTTCAATCAAATGGTGACACGTGTCACCATTTGGTTGGTTGATTAAATCTATTAAATTAAATAAATTAGAATAAAAAAAGATGAGACACGTGTTGTCATCTAATTGGTTAATTAATTTTATTTAATTAAATTAAAAGTATGATTAAATTAATATTATAGGTAAATAACAAGGATTAAATGTGTAATTTTACGAATGATCAACCGAGATAGCCAATAGGGGGTGAATTGGATTTTGAGTGATTGTGGTGGAAGCAAAGGAATTTAAAGAATAGACAGAATGATTTATAGTGGTTCGACTTTCTAACCAAAGTCTACATCCACTACCTTAGCTTCCCACTAAAGATTTTCTCAAATTCACTCTTGAATTTTTTTTCTTTTTCCAGGCTCAAGAAGATAACCTTTACAACCTTAAATCTTATACCCCAAAGTTTTGAGAAACTCTCTTAAAAAGAAAAAAACAAATGAGCAAATTAGGAAAACATCACTAGGCTGATATGTATGAAATTCTAAGCCCTCACTCAAATCCCAACACTTGAATATATATTACAATTAAGCTTACAAGTGTGTTCTACAAAGAAAATTTACAATTAAAGCACAAAAACACTTTCTCTATACATGAATGTTGGTAGTGTTATTTCTTGTTGTTGCATGACTGCTTAATTGAGTTTTTTAAACCCTTATAGGAGTTTGTGGTCGTTACTAGCCGTTGGAGTCTTCAATTCTAGCAATAAATGCACTTCTGGAGCAGGGCGTATAAGTACTCGAGCTTGGGTATCGATACTTGCCTCAAAGAAGAAAGAGTTGTTGAAGCATTTAATACAAAGGGTATTGGTTCACAATACATGTGTATCGGTACGCACCCTAGGATATCGGTACGGCTGAGGCCGTATCAGTACACCAAATGGCTACTGGAATTTGTCAAAACACAGGGACAAAGGGGCGTATCGGTACTTAAACAATCATACCGGTACGGGCACTCTGAGCATCGGTACTTGTCCAACTATACCGGTACTCAGGGCCTGTTTTTGACACTTTGACTTGTAATACCCATTTTTTGTCCGGACCCCAAATTATATTCAAACCATTTACCCTATTCCAAAAAATATATACAAAATTAAAAAAAAGGGCAAAAAAGGGGCATGTCGCCCCATGCCCTGCCACATGCTCCCATACCCTTCAATTTCCACGTGTCCCCCCATCCCTTGACTTTGCCTATAAATAGGCCATGGAATTGGAAATTGAATGGGAATTGAGGCAAAGAGGCAATTGGCAGCAAGCAATTGAAAATTGGATCGGTGGGGTGGCCAAATAAGAGAGCAGTGCTCTCGGCTACCCCAGGGCCAAGGGGTAGTCCCCTCGGTCCTAACCGGTTCGATCGGGGTCCTATTTTAGGTCCGATCTAGTTAATATTTTTGGAGAGGTCGTGGTAGATTTCGGTGGGGTCCAGTCGGGGTTCGTCATTCGAACTCCTAGTTAGGTATATTTTCTTTCATTTTTATTTATGTTGTAATTTTTATATTTTAATGAAGTAGTAGTTAATTTAAAATTGTGTTTTTAATTTGTATGTTTATCTATGTTTTAGATTAGTATGTTTTATATTATTATTTTATTTATGTTAGATTTGTTTTTATTTATGAGTTAGATTAATATTTATGTATGTATGTTTTAGATTAGTATTCTATTTATGTTAGATATGTTTTATTTATAAGTTAGATTAATATTTATGTATGTATGTTTTAGATTAGTATTTTATTTATGTTAGATTTGTTTTTATTTATGTGTTAAATTAATAGTTATGTATGTATGTATGTATGTATGTATGTTTTAGATTAGTATTTTATTTATGTTATATTAGTATTTTATTATATTAGTATTTACTCATATTTTTATCGCAATGTATTTATTTATATTTGCCATGTTTTTTAAGTTTGCATAACGAACATATATTTTGCCAATGCGGTGCCCTTTTATTCGAGCGTAAACGAGGCCAGTATCAGGCGTAGTGATAGTGGTTGGGCGTTTACTCTCGAATAACGGGGCCTTTAAGATTTACTCGCACTTATAATCAAATTTTAATTTAATCGTCACTTTAATCCGGAAAGTTTAATATTAATAAAGCGGTAATTATTAAAGTACCAATTTTGGGCGGTGTGGGGGTGCTAATCCTTCCCCATCCGTAACCGACTCCCGAACCCAATATTTCAAAATCTCTGGTTTTCTACGGTGTCCGGTCCACCTTGAGTGGCCGGTGGCGACTCCAATTTTAAATAAAATGCGGGTTTTCTAAAAATCCCACGGAAAATAATATTTTCCAAAAAATAAAAACACTTTCTTTTTCGAGCGAGAAGAAAAAACATCGCTACATGACTATTCAAAATTATTTAAAACATGTCAAAAATCCTTTGAAAACATTTCAAAAATATTTTTCAAGTTTATAGACTTTTGAAATATTTTTGCAAATTAGTTCAAGCCCAAAAATATTTTTTTTAAGTTTGTTAAGATATTTGTTTTGATATAATAATTGAAAAATAGTTTTGGACTAATTTGAAAAGAATTCAAAAATGTTTTTAAGTCCAAACAACTTGAAAATAAGTTTGAAAAGTTTTTGAGAGGTTTTGGAAATGTTTTAAAGAAGCCAAACTAATGTTTTCAACACAGACGTACCGATACGGTATACCCCGTATCGATATGGTTCAAGGGTTTCAACTACAGTGATTTTCCAGAACTAAAAGACTGTACCGATACGCCCCTACGCGTACCGATACGGGTAGGATCGTACCGATACGCATGTACGCGTACCGATCCCTGTTTAACTACCCCATCAGCTATTTCCCAACAGTTATTTACGTTGTAGAGCGTACCGAAATAGACCAACCTGTACCGATACGGTTTTCCAAACAAAAAAAGGCGTACCGATAGGGTTAGCAAACAAACCAAGGTGTTTTGATACGGTTAGCAAGATTGAGCGTAACGGCTAGTACCTGTACCGATATAGGTACACGCGTACCGATACGGTTAGGCAGCTAAGAGCTTAACGGCTAGTTTCCAAGAAGGACATATTGATACGGGTAACCGTGTATCGATATGGACAGCTGTAGAACTGTATTAATTACGGGAAATAGAGGCTCCAATTCAATCCCAACGGTCTCCAACGGCTAGAAACTCAATTGGGAGTATATAAGGGACCTCCAAGCATCTATGGAAGACTAATGCTTCAATTGTCAACAACATTATGATGTCAAATTTGTCTTAGAGCTTAAATTCCCATTCTTTGTATAGACTACACTTGTTGAGCTTAAATGTTAATGTATGCTCAAGTGTATTAGGATTTGGGTGAGTGATTTAAAGTGCAAACACATACCTTTAAGAGGGATTTCAGTTTGCTTAGAATCTCTTTTGGTTAGGAGAGTTCCCAAAGCTCAGGTTGTGAGCTTTGGATGCTAGACTTAGTAACTGAGTCTAGGTTGTAAAAGGTTGCCTCCTAAGCCTTGTAAAAAGGGGAAGAATTCTTAGTGAATTGGTTGAAATCCTTAGTGGGAAGCTAAGGTAGTGGATGTAGAGCTTGTTAGAAGCTTGAACTACTATAAATCCTTATGTTCATTATCTCATCTTTTAGCTTCCACACTTTCACCCAAAAATTGATCTTCTCCACACTTGGCAAGCATTTCAGTTGAAGGAATTCGAGCCCAACAATTGGTATCAAAGCGAGGCTCAATCGTGAAGGTCTAACAACCTATTAAGACGATCCGAAAGCTCGATCAACAAACAAGTCAACCAGAGATAAATTGCGCAATCCATTGACAAGCCACATTTCTTTGACGGGACCAACTATGCCTATTGAAAGACTAGAATGATGTTCTTCATCAAGGCCAAAGATTACAAGCTTTGGGACATTGTTGAAGATGGTCCATACGTACCACAAAGATGTAAGGCGAAATGGAATGCGGATGATCGTAAGAAGATGGAGCTAAATTGCAAGGCTTTGCACATTCTCTTTTGTATATTTAGCCCCAATATCTATGAGAAGATGTCTTCTTGTGAAGATGCCAAGGAAGTTTGGGACAAGCTTGAAGTCATGAACGAGGGAACAAATGAAGTAAAAGAGACCAAAATCGGCCTCCTCAACCTTAAGTATGAGAACTTCAAGATGGAACCGGAAGAAGACATCACGAAGATGTTTGATAGATTTTCCACCATCACCAATAGACTCAAAGGCTATGGAGAAATCATTCCGGAAGAAAAGCTTGTCTGAAAGCTTATCTACTCTCTTCCCGAGTCACGGGACTCAAAGAAGACCGCTATCATCGAAGGCAAAAATCTCAAAGTTCTAAGGTTAGATGAGCTCATGGGGTCACTTCTCACTCATGAAATTATGAAGAAATGAAAAGAAGATGAGAAGAAGAATGAAGAGATAAAGAAGATAGGGAAGAAGAAAGTCATGGAGCTAGGCATTAATGTGAATGCCATTGCTCTTAAATCCTCCAAAAGCCACTGAGAAGAATCAAGTGAGGATGAAAGTGAAGATGAAGAGATGGCCTATCTCTTCAAGGAATTTACTCGGTTCATGAAGAGCAACAAAGAAGAATCCAAGCATGAATCGAAAAAGAAGATGGTGGATTCCCCCAAGTGCTCAAAAGTCAAGGAGACGAGGCACACCAAATACGATTGCCCTCGCTTCAACAAAAATGGGTCATCATCAAAGAAAGCATATATGGCTACATGGAGTGATGAAGAGACCACAGATGAAGATGAGATAGCCCACCTATGCTTGATGGTCCTCCAAGAGGGAGAGGTAGCTTGTAACTCATCTATTTCAAATTCTTGTACTTTTGATGAGTTGCAAGATGCCTATGACAAATTGGTTTTTGAATTTAAAGTCTCATTTTTTAAAAATAAAAAGTTAATTTCTAAATTGAAAAATGAAAATGATTTGCTTATGAAAACCAATTTGGAGTTTGAAGCAAAAATGAAAGATTTTGAGCTTAAAGTTTTAAACTTACAAAATTTGCTTCAAAAGATGGAAAAAGATCATCAAAAGGAAGTAGATGATCTTAAGAAAGAAAAATATTTGATTTCCAATGAACTTCAAAAGAAAAATAACTTGTGAAAATCAAACTTTTATCAAAGACAATCTAGTGCCCCCTAGATTTTCAAATGGAAAAGTTTTTAGAAGTATTTGGGTCCCAATAGGACTAATTACTTCAACTAAAAAGGATGAAATTGAAAAATGGATTCCTAAGGGGACTAAATTATGTGCCACTAATGCCTATGGATCTAAAGCAATTTGGATACCAAAATATTTGTGATTGTCTTTTTTGTAGGTGTGATGGAGCTTTGATCAACAAGTGATAAGATTGGGGGGGGAGCTCTATACACACAAAGGATGAACACATGAAGAAGGAAGGCTTCACATCCTCCATTTGATTCAAGTACGGTAAAATTAGTTGAATTTAGTTTATTTTAATTTGATGTATTTATTTTAATTCAACTAGTTTATCATATATGTTGGACTAACCATATGAATGATGCTTGAGTAAGGGGGAGCCAATTTTAAAACAAAACTTATTTTTGTCAAAAAAAAAATTCATTTGAAACTCTCCATTGTTATGAACTTTAAAGTTTTCAAACTTTGGTTTGAACTATTTTTTTATATTACAAAAGGGGAGAATGTTTTGAAAAAATGAATTTTCAAATGAATAAGGGGGAGCTTATAAGATTTTCATCATTGAATCTCTTATTCAAATCTTACTTTTACTAAGGGGGAGAATCTTAACAACAATTTTTCAAGTTGGTTTTATTATATCAAAAAGGGGAGATTGTTAGGATATTTGTTTTGATATAATAATTGAAAAATAGTTTTGGACTAACTTGAAAAGAATTCAAAAATGTTTTTAAGTCCAAACAACTTGAAAATAAGTTTGAGAAGTTTTTGAGAGGTTTTGGAAATGTTTTAAATGTTTTAAAGAAGCCAAACTAATGTTTTCAACACAAGCGTACCGATATGGTATACCCCGTATTGATACGGTTCAAGGGTTTCAACTACAATGATTTTTTAGAACCGAAAACCGTACCGATACGCCCCTAGGCGTATCAATACGGGTAGGATCATACCGATACGCATGTACACGTACTGATCCCTGTTTAACTACCCCCAACGACTATTTCCCAACGGTTATTTAAGTTGCAGGGCGTACCGAAACAAACCAACCCGTACCGATACGGTTTTCCAAACAAACCAAGGTGTACCAATACGGTTAGCAAATAGACCAAGGTGTTTCGATACGGTTAGCAAGAATGAGCATAACGGCTAGTACCTATACCGATACAGGTACACACGTACCGATACGGTTAGGCAGCTAAGGGCTTAACGGCTAGTTTCCAAGAAGGGCGTATCGATACGGGTAATCGTGTATCAATACAGACAGCTGCAGAACTGCATTAATTGCGGGAAATAGAGGCTTCAACGGCTCCAATTCAATTCTAACGGTCTCCAACGACTAGGAACTCAATTGGGAGTATATAATAGACCTCCAAGCATCTATGGAAGACTAATACTTCAATTGTCAACAACATTATGATGTCAAATTTGTCGTAGAGCTTAAATTCCCATTCTTTGTATAGGCTACACTTGTTGAGCTTAAATGTCAATGTATGCTCAAGTGTATTAGGAATTGGGTGAGTGATTCAAAGTGCAAACACATACCTTTAAGAGGGATTTCAGTTTGCTTAGAATCTCTTTTGGTTAGGAGAGTTCCCAAAGCTCGGGTTGTGAGCTTTGGATGCTAGACTTGGTAATTGAGTCTAGGTTGTAAAAGGTTGCCTCCTAAGCCTTGTAAAATGGGGAAGAATTCTTAGTGAATTGGTTGAAATCCTTAGTGGGAAGCTAAGGTAGTGAATGTAGAGCTTGTTAGAAGCTTGAACCACTATAAATCCTTGTGTTCATTGTCTCATCTTTTAGCTTCCACACTTTCACCCAAAAATCGATCTTCTCCACACTTGGCAAGCATTTCGGTTGAAGGAATTCGAGCCCAACAAAGTTATATCAAAATCAAATATTTCAACAATCTCCCCTTTTTGATATAACGAAACCACTTGAAAATTTATTTTTGCGAAAACCCCCCTTAGAAAAATAATTTTAGAAAAAGAGAATATTTTTAAAAAAATATTTAAAGCTCCCATTTTTTCTTTTTGAAATTGAATTTTTCAAACATATTTCTCCCCTTTTTGTTATATCAAAAATAATTTCAAAACAAAGTTTGAAATCATATTTAAGTACAAAACACCAAATGTTGAAAGGTTAAAACCAATCATTGAAGATTAAGTACCCATCGATAGAAAATATAAATTGTTGGGGTAAAATAATAATGGAAAAAATGAGCAAAATTTTTTTATCATGAAAATAATTTAAAATTGGCTCCCTCTTACTCAAGCATCAAGTAAATTGTTAGTCCAACAATTCAATATAAATAAATTGAATTTCAAATAAAATAAAATAAATCAAATAAAAAGAAATTTAATTAAACATGCCATATACATAGATAAAGCAATAAACACATGAGGGCATGGCAAAAATGATCAAAACAGTCCCTTTTTGACTATGCGTACTGGTACGGAGTCATCTGTATCGGTACAGAACCAATATAGTATTGGTATGGTAAGGGTGGTACCGATACCAGTTGCACGATTTTGGAAAAAATACAGCAAAACACTTCTAAATGCCTTTTTATGATATCCTAAGAGCATCCAAAGGCTTTAAGAAGATTAGATATGCATTAAAGAACATATAAGCTACATTTTAATCAACATGCTTCTTAATATCACATATTTAAAACAAATCAAGCATGGATTTTACCAAAATCAACCAAACATTACAAGTTAATGGCCATAGATATAAAAACAAGCATAGAGGCCAAAAACATGTAACTTATGCAATTTGAGACTCCTCCTAACTATATGCAATTAGGCACAACATGGAGTCATACAAACATGCTTAGATAAACATGAAAAAATAGACATAGACAACATGATCAAGCAATTGCATGAAATGAAATTTTACCACTTGAACCAAGGTAGGATGTTAAGCCTTCATTCTCTAAGTTTCATTCTCCCTTTGTGTGTCAAGAGCTTCCAAAAATTTGACTTTGATCATCAGTGGCTCAAGCACACCTACAAGTAGACAATCAAGTAATTTTTGGTATCCAAATTGCTTTGGATCCAATGGCATTAGTCCCAAATAATTTAGTCCCCTTGGGAATCCATTTTTTAATTTCATCATTTTTCTTTGAAACAATGAGTCCTTTTAGGAACCAAATGTTTTTAACACATTTTTCATTAATAAATCTAGGGGAACTAGATTGTCTAACATAAAAATTTGATTTTACAAAATTATTTTTGGAGCAATCTCCATTTTTCTTTTCAAGTCTTTTGTAAATCAAATCTTTTTCTTCTTGAACTTTTGAAATAAAGTTTTGTAAATCAAAAATATTTTTCTCAAAGTTTTCAAAACTTGCTTCAAGTTCTAAATTAGTTTTAGAAAGAAAATAATTTTTGATTTTTAATTTTGAAATTAATTTCTTATTTTTCAAAAATGAGGCTTTAAATTCCAAAACTAAATCATCATAGGCATCTTGTAATTCATCAAATGAATATAAAATTGAAGTAGATGAATTAGAAGTCACCCTTGAATCTTCTTCAATGGCCATGAGACAAAGGTTGGCTACCTCATCATTGGTGGAGTCCTCTTCATCACTCTATGTAGCTAGAAATACCTTCTTCTTATGGCTTGATACCTTCTTGTTGAAACGAGGGCAATCATACTTGGTGTGTCCCAGCTTCTTGCACTCGAAGCATATGATAGGATTCTTCCTCTTCATTTTTGATTCATGTTTTGATTCTTTCTTTTGTTGCTTCATGAATCGGGCGAACTTCTTGAAGAGTTTGCCCATATCTTCTTCTTTACTATCATCTATACTTGAATCTTCTTGTTACCTTGTAGAGGATTTAAGAGCAACATTCAATTCAATGTCTTACTCTTCTTCCTTCTTCCTTCTTCCCCTTGGACATCTTCATTTCATGAATGAGCAAAGATCCCATAAACTCGTCAAGCTTGAGCTTCTTCAAATTCTTTGCTTTTATAACGGTGGTCTTTACGGAGTCTCATGAATCGGGAAATGAGTAAATCAACTTCCGTACAAACTTGTCTTATGGGATCATCTCTCTAAATCCTTTAAGCTCGTTGACAAATATGGAAAAAATCAAACATAGCTTTGATGTCTTCTTCCGAGTTCATCTTGAAGTTCTCATAGTTGAAGTTGAGAAGTCAAATCTTGGTTTTTTTTTACCTTATTTGTACCTTCATATATACTTCCTTGGCATTTTCACAAGAAGAGATCTTTGAATATTCTTTCGGACCAAGTGCACAAAAAGAGAATGTGCAAGGCATTTGCATTTAGCTCCATCTTTTTGCGATCTTCCGCACTCTATTCCGCCTTGCTTCTTTGTGGGATGAAAGGGCCATCAAGAACAATATCCCAAAGACGATAATCATTGGCTTTCATGAAGAACATCATTTTATTCTTCCAATAGGAGTAGTTGGCACCGTTGAAGTAAGGAGGCTTGTCGATGGATTACGCCATGATCTTCGGTTACTGTACAAAGAAAATTGATAATTAAAGTACAAAAACACTTTCTCTATACATGAATTTTGGTATTGTTGTTTCTTGTTGTTGCATTTCTGCTTGATTGAGTCCTTTAAACCCTCTAAGGAGTTTGTGGTTGTTACTAGCCGTTGGGGTCTTTAATTTCAGCAATAAATGCACTTCCATAGCAGGGCATATCGGTACTCGAGCTTAGGTATCGGTACCTGCCTCAAAGAAGAAAGAGTCGTTGGAGCATTTAATACAAAGGGTATCGGTACACGATACATGTGTATCGGTATGCACCCTAGGGTATCGGTACGACTGAGGCCGTATTGGTACACCAAATGGCTATTGGAATTTTTCAAAACACAGGGACAAAGGGGTGTATCGGTACTTGGACAAGCATACTGGTACGAGCACTCTGAGTATCGATACTGGTCTAACTGTACCAGTACTCAGGACCTGTTTTGACACTTTTGCTATTTAAAATCATTTAAAACTTGTCAAAAACTCTTTGAAAACATTTCAAACATATTTTTCAAGTTTATGGACTTTTGAAATATTTTTGCAAATTAGTTTAAGCCAAAAAACATTTCCTTTAAGTTATATCAAAATCAAATATCTCAACAACGGTCAAAATAGGACCAATTTAAAAGTTTGATGGTCTGATTGACGAGTTGCCTAGTTCGGTGGTCAAAATAGGTATGCCCAAATCGTTCGGTGATCATCTGAGTAATTTACCCTTTTATAAATTGGTATAATAGTAAAATTATTATTTAACACCCTAAAAATATATAATTTATTTTTGACCCCACAAATTTAAACATTCTTAAATGCCCTCCTTATAAATAATGTTGAATTTCGCCATCGTAGCCATAGGCTGAATACAGGAGGATTTTGGGGGCGTGGGCCCCTGCTAACTTTTTTTTCCAATGATAATAAAATGGTATTTAGAAAAAATATAAAATTAGTTTTATAATCCCTTCAATCTTTTTAAAATTTTATCATGACCCCCTTAAAATGTTTAATCTCATTATAGTCTCATTTATAAATTTCTAAATCCTGACCGCAACATATGAGAATTATGTGGGACGATCCCTCTCTCTCCATCGTTCGAAATAACGTGGGGCTACCTTCAAATGATGTTAATAGTGCAGGACGTGAACGTGAGGGTTTTATCAACACAAATGACACTGTTTATATATATATATATATATATATATATATATATATATATATATATATCAGTTGGTATTACAAAGCCTAAGATGGTTGGGTAAGTGGATGAGAAATTGGAGAAGAAAGGGAATAGGAAGAAACTGACCATGGATGTATACGGTTCGGTAAATATTACTGGCTTTTGGTTCAGTTAACTTCGATTATCGCTTTTTCCACATCAACCATAGATTTTGAGATTTTGTATTTTATTTTGACTAAAATAGCTTTATTTGATGACTTTTAAGCTTTACTTGTAGGCATAATGTCAAAAGATGCCCATAACATTTGACTAAATAATAATTTTAGCCTCTATTCTTTTTTTTTGAAGCAATTTAACCCTCAATGTTTTATTTTGGGTAAAAATAGCCCCTCTGCGGATGAAAACTAATAGTCAACTGATGATAAATGGTTTGAAATGACGTGACAAACCAACATGGCAGTGCACATCCCGATAGCAGTATCATATAGACAAATATGTTGACTTTACAGAAAGATACATGAGTCAAAAAATAATTTTAATTTTTTTATAAAATATAAAATATTTTTTCTTCTGACGTGTCATTATGTCAAGTAATTTCAAGTTGTTTATCGTCATTTGACTAACAGTTTTTATCCGCGGATGGGGCCATTTTGACCCAAAATGAAACATCAAGGGTTAAATTGCTTTAAAAAAGAATATGGGCCAGAATGACTATTCGGTCAAACGTTATGGGCATTTTTTGATATTATTATAATTTTTAAAGTGTTTTTTCATAAATATTTCTTTAAATTCTGCATTATAACCCTAAATCATAAATCATTAACCCTAAACTCTAAAGACAAAATCTTAAATTATAAACTCAGTTTTTTTAATGTTGAAGTATATATCGATACACAAAAAAGTTTATTGATTTCTATTTAAAATTTGGTGGGTGATTTGGAGCTTTGTTTTAGCTCATTTGGTCTTTTGTGAAGGTGGGTTTCACAAGTTGATGAGTATGGTTTTTGGCTACTTGGGACCCGAGGAAATATGAAACACCAGCCATGATCAATGACTTGCTTTGACCAATTTGTTTTTTCTGCTTTTTTTTTTTCACATGCATGAGTATGTCTTAACATTTAAAAATTAAATCTTATAATTTAACCTTAAATTTTAAACTTTAAAAATTAAACTTTACACCTTAAACTCTAAACTCTAATCATAAATTTTATTTTGTAACGATGGTGCATGCAGATGACGCTGGATTACATTGTAATGCTTTTCAGGTGCATGGCATCTCCGAATTCGACTGTTTTTTTCATGTTGGTCTTTGAATTTTTTGGGACGACGTTAGTCCCTCAATTTGAGTTTTGTAAGACATGTTAATCATTCCTCTTAACACTTTAGTTTATAATTTTTTTATCTACATTAATTAGCTTTAGACGGGATAAAAGTAATAAAATTAAAATAAATTTAGAATATCAAAATAAATTATTAGTCAGAGATTCGAATAATAACATTGTGAATAGAACAAATTGAGTTAGAAATGTAGCCTCGTAATGAGCCACTGCAATGTCTTATCCGAATTAATCAATCGATAATTATAAAAAATGTTTACTCTAGTAAGCACAAGAAAATAGCTTTAAATCATAGAATTGACTTTTGGTATTTTCAAAAGGACACTTTTTAGCTTGGCAATGGCTTTAATCACACATTTCTTTTGTTTTGGTTGAAGAGATATGGCAATCCACAGTTCATGATTTGGACATATTTGAGTTTCTATGAATTTTCAGAAATTATATTATGGGTCCTTTTCACCACGTCATCCATGAGACTAACCAATAAAATGCTTTCATTTCATTATTTTTTCATCTCATCTTTTTACCAAGTACATGTTTACTCATATTTACTGCAAATCAAATTTAAAAACAGTTTTTACCACATGAATCTCCACTTGATAAAAATATGAGATGAAAAAATTAATGAAAATTGATGCATTTTATTGGTTAGTACATGAATGATGTGATAAGAATAACCCATGATATAATTTTTCATGAATTTAGCAATGAACATTGAACAATATAGCTTTGACTTAGCCTTTCCTTTTCTTTTCTAAATAATTAGAGGTTGAAATTGTGTTTTGGGTTGCAATCAATCATGGTAATGGGCTATTAAAGTACTACCACCAGCTATATTACTCAATTGGTATAACCTGTATTGTCTATAAATATTATAATTCCTTCTATTCAATTCGTAGTGTTAAGTGCATGATCTCATGGTTATTAAAATATATATATATATATATATATATTTCGTTCTAAACTTTTAAAAAAATAGAAAGAGATATAATAAATAAAAAGAACGATAAACTATGCCAGATATCACCAAACTATTGGGGGTAATCCGTTTTTACCACTAACCTTTCAATTGATCCAAATTTGCCACCAAACTTTTTTTTCGCTTGTTTATACTACCTTGCCGTTAATTATTTAACGGTGTAATGATTTGGATGCTAGACCAAAACGACGTCCTTTTGTTGCAGTTATTTTGATACAAAATGGCCCAAAATGGCATCGTTTTGCAGGAGAAAATATAGAAAAATATGCATTCAATGGGATTTGAACCTGAAGCCTTCAAAATTAATGGCAAACTATTAACCACTAAGCTAAGTTAACATCTTTGTTTATTTCTAATACAAATAATATTTATTCCAAACTGCAGTTTATCACATAAATAATATTACTCTATATAAATATATTATTTATAATATAAATATATGGATTTATTTTAATACACTGGCGGTGGAGACTGAAAGTCTCCACAAGTGCCTTAATTTTAGGGTTTTGGTCTTAGTTTAGGGTATAAGGTTTAGAGGTTTAGGTGTAGGGGTTTAGAATTTAAGGATAGTGGTTAGAATTTAGGGTTTATGTTAGAATTTAGGGTTTAGAGGTTGTAGTTTAGTTTTTAGGGTAATATGGTTAGGATTTAGGTTTTAACTTATAAACCCTAAATTATAACCCTAATTCCTAATTTTAACTATTATCCTTAAATTCTAAACCCCTACACCTAAACCCATAAACCTTGTACCCTAAACTAAGAACCTAAACCCAAAACTTAAGGCACTTGTGAAAACTTTCAATTTTCACCGCCAGTGCATGAAATAAATACCCTAAATATATTAAAAATATATTAGTATACATATATTAATATATAAATAATAAATAAAATAAAAATATATAAATATTTTTATATTATAAATAATATTAAATAGATAAATATATTATTATAAAAATTAAAATACTAATTTTCAAAACCCTTAAATTTCCAAAAAGCCCAAAATTCAACAAAACCTTAAACCCATAAACCCTAACCTTAAACTATAAACCTTAAACCCTAAAATTTTATTCATAAACAAATAATATTAAAATATATAAACAAATAATATATTATTATAAAAACTAAAAATTGATTTAAAAATCTAAAATTTATAAAAAAAACTCCAAAATTTCACCAAAACCCTAAAGCTTAAACCCCAAATCCATCCACTTTAGCTGCTAATGGGTTTATGGGTTTAGGATTTATGATTTAGGGTTTAGGGTTTATAGGTTAGAGTTTAATGTTTTTGTGGATTTTGGGCTTTTTAAAATATTTTTTTAGTTTTTATAATAATATATTATTTATTTATATATTTAATGTTATTGATAATAGTTTTTTATTTATTATAAATATTTTATTTATTAGTTATATATATTAATATAATATTATATGTATATTAATATTATTTATAATATACTTATATTATTTATATAGAATAATATTATTTATATAATAAAATAAATTAAATTAATCTCAATTGCAGTTTAGAATATATATTATTTGTGCTGCAAACAAAACAAATATATTAAGTTGGGTTAGTGGTTAGGAGGTTGCCTTTGATTCTAAAGGTTCCAAGTTCAAACTCCATTGAGTGTATAATTTTTCATATTTTCTTCCAACAAAATGGTGTCGTTTTGGGCAATTTAGTATCAAAATAGCAACACCAAAACGACGTCATTTTGGTCTAGCACCCAAGTCATCATGCCGTTAAGGAGTTAACGGCGCGGTGGTATAAACGCGTTGAAAAATAAAGTTTAGTGGCAAATTTGGATCAATTGAAAGGTTGGTGGTAAAAATAAGTCACCCTCAATAGTTTGGTGGTACCTGGCGTAGTTTACCCTAAAGAGAAATATAAATTAGCTATGCATTATTATAATAAGATGAGACGTTTGATTTCTTAAACAACGTCTAGAGTTCGAATTCTAAAGTTGAGGATGATACAAATTGAGTTGAGAGTATCGTCCAAAATAAACTTTTACGTTATCATATCAAGATCAATCAACCTATAGATCGCATATCAATGATTATAAAAAATATATAAATAATGTATATTCTCATTAACATTGTCATGCATTTTCAAGGGAGGTACTCAATAGAGATTGGCGGTGTCACGATCCCACTCAAAAAAATTTAAAATTAGAAAAAAAAATTAAATTAGGATAATGATAAAATTATATTTTAGTCTATTAAATACATTTAATTTATATTGTTTCCCCTCTAAGTTTAAACGTTTTTAAATAGCCCATCAATAAATAACGTTAAGTTCCGCCACCGTATATTTTCATTCATTTGAATCATTTATTTATAATACTAACGTTAGAGGTAAAAGATATTAATAAAGCTTATAAAATCAAAGATGATAAGATAGATAAAAAAACATATAATGATAAAAAAAATAGTTTATTTTACAAAATAATAATTTATCATCACCTACATAAATTGTCAGGGTATTTTTATATAATTCTATAAAATAACATGTGGTGGCAAAATTTTGTTCTCAGATAATTTTTTAATATATTGGTATTATTACATAATTGTATAAGTTCATGTTTTTTATTAACTCTTTAATAATATATACACACCTTGCAAACACAGATGCTCGTATCTAGGTCTCCTAATATGAACATTGTCATCTTTTATTTCTGGAGTCACTCGTTGGGTTCTTCAAATAAATTAATTTAATCAATTCAATTGGTTGAATTGATTCAATCCTTAACCAATCCTCATAATATAAAAAAACTAATTTGGAAGAAATGTGATGAAAGTGGGTTGGTTTAATAATAAATTGAGAAAACTACATAAATAGTACCCCACCTATTATTGCATTATTATTTTAGTATCTCAACTATTATTTTTGGCAAAATAGTACCTAATATACGCTTTTGTTCTTTTTTGATACCCTGATTGTTAAAAATTAACAGAGATGATGGCGTAGCTTGGTATAATCATATTTTTAGTCCAAAATACTTATATGTTTTATCAATTTAATCCAAAATCCATTCATTTAAAACATCATCTTAATTTTGAGGATAAAATTGCAAATTACCCAATTTTCTTCTTCCATCAAAGTCAATGGTTACCGCTGAGAGAAACTGTAGCTAAAACTTTGGTGAACCATCGGAGTCTCTCACCGCTAATGTGCTCTGTGAGTGACACAACCTCTATCATTGTGTTTCTTGTCCCGTTGCGAGCAAAACCGTGGTCATAACTTCCCTTCGTCGTACGCCGTTCGCGAGTAACGACGTCAACCCTATTCGACATCATTTGTTGTAGTTGCACTGTTGTTCACTCCTCCGTGTTGAGCAAATGGGTAAGCTGAAAATCTTGTTGCCATTATCATTCTAAAGTGTTTGGTTACTGTTGTAAGAGTCTACGTGTTGTCGTCGTCGCGCCGCCGCAAGTCTTTTCCTGCCAATTCACTGTGTTGTCATACACTTAGGGTTTTAGAACCCTAATTCTAGTTCAATCATTAAGGGGAAAAAGAAGAAGATAAAGTGGGTAGTTTGCAATTTTACCCCAAAATGAAAATAATGTTTTAAATGGATAAGTTTTGGACTAAATTGATAAAAATATATAAGTATTTTGGACTAAAAGTGTGATTATACCAAGCCACATTATCTCCGTTAATTTTTAACGGTCGAGGTGCCAAAACATAACAAAAGTTTAATATTAGATACCATTTTGCCAAAAATAATTGTTGGGAGTACCAAAACAATAACACGAGAATAAATAGAGTACTATTTATGTAGTTTTCTATAATAAATTTGGGATATAACCAATAAAAAACTATATCTTCCATCAAACTCAATTCTCATATCATATCCTTCATTATGCAGCAATCGTGCTTGTTAAAATAATGCATGGTTAATGCATATTAACCTGGGTCAATGCATATTAACCTGGGTCAACTCACGGTATAAGAAAATGTTCCTGTCCCCGCTGGCTTTTTCATTTTTTTACGATATGTGATATTTGATTTATTAATCGTTTAATTTAAATTTAATATTTATGAATTTGAATTTATTTATTTTTGTTTGAACATTGGCTTTTGACCCATTTATCAGATTAATTTACATCAAATTTTATAAAAATTTATTATAGAGGCAACCAGGGGTGGAGCCAAAAAAATTTGTTTGTGGTGTCAAAATTAAAAAAATAAGTAGGTTGGAACAAACAATAAATGTAAATTTTCTTAAAGTGGTGTTGATTTCCTGTTGGAGGGGTATCAATTATTTTCAAACTGGTGTTAATATACATTTAAAATCATAATAATTTTATTTTTTATATAAAATTTATGTATACAAATGACACCCTACTCAAAGGATGGCTCCGCCCTTGAAGGCGGCCCTCCCAGCCCAGTAAAAATAAAGATAGTTTACAAGTTGTATCTCAGTGGGTGGTGTTCTAAAGGATTCATAAGGCTCCCGAATCATTGGCTTCATATTACTCATAAGTTCTTCTTATCAAACTTTGAGGAGTTTTATTAGATTCCAACTTGTATGGTCTCTATGTTATAAATTCAGAATGTGGATATTTTTTTAAATAGTCTTAAGGTACTTACAATGTTGTATCAGTTTATATTTTTTTAATCTTTTGATAAGGCAAACAAACTTTGTAGACAAAGTTGTTTGAATTAGTATCTTCTATAAATATTTTTCTCTTTTCCGCTAAGACCACTCGTTAGGTACATAGTGCGGATGTTGCCTGAATGATAACCAACCCTTCAGCTTGCTCAAGTCTCATCTTTGTAGTTAGCGTTGTAGACTTTTCTATAAGAAAAAATATGTTGACTTTAAGCTCGTTAAATGAGAAACAAATATGATAACACATAATTTGTAAATTGCACAACTCAATTAACACTTATGCAATATTTCACGAAACAATACTTAAAATCATTACAATTAAACTCAGATCTCTTAAGATGAACGCCATCTGCTTTTTTACTGAGACCACTTGTTGAGTTCAAATTGCTTAGTTTTCTATATCTTCTCGTCCATATCCAAATAAATAAATGAGTTTGTGGATTAATTAACGATTATTTAATTATTGGTTTAAAAACAATTTTGCATTTAATTGCAATTTTTTTATAAATGCCATCTCAACTAATATGCATTAGACATTTATTAATATTTTCCAAAAAAAAAAAACTGTGAGTTTCTAGTTCCACATGTTTTCAAATTATTTTAATTTCTTTCAATAAAATATACTTATCAATTATCAAAACAAATTGACTATTCCAACAATAATTGATTACAAATATCACTTCTTATTAAAGAAATTTGGATTTTAATTCAATTGCTTCAGATTTTAAATGTGATATTCTTTTGATTTAAATTTAGAATCTCAATATGCATGATTAGAATTGTTTAAGATTCGAATTATTCGATCAAATTCGAAGTCTACCTTAATATTTGAAAGGGTTTGGACAAAAGTATTATACACAACAATGGGTTTGGAAACAAAAAAATAATTTAAGTATTTTAATATATTATTTTATTTTTATCACATAAAAATAAATATGTATACAATATCATAATATAAACATTTAAAAAATATTAAATTATATATTTAAATAATTTAAATAAAAGGTTAAATGTGAATTTTTTTAAATAAAAATAATATGGCAGAGATTGAAATGAACATCAATTTAACATTAAAAAAGAGTAAATTTTAGTACTTTTGTAATTTAATACTTTTTATGTTTATGACTTTAATTCGGACTATTTAATTATGCCAAAAAATTATATTAGTTTATAAAAACCAAAAGCTGATGCAAGTTGAAGATGCATTAATTAATAAGATCACAACCAGGTATCAAACTTCCCCTTCCTTCAACCGCAAATGTTGTCTCATTAATTAAATTATGTCCAACTTGATTTTGATTATTGTATTTTATCTTTTATTTTTAATATTATTATTAAGTTTATTAATTGGTGTTTACTATAATTAATGACTAGAAATTAATAATAAAATTTCTAATTATAGGCTTAGATGAGATGGTAAAAATATTTTTTATCTTAATCAGTGGTTGAGGTTCGATCTTTATCTTGGGCATGTAGCAGCATTAAAAATTGCGGCCAGTATCTACCTTTATACAAACCACCAGAACACATGGATTGGTCATTAGGCTCGCTCTAATAAATACGTAAGAAAAAATAATAATAATCTTTTTTTATTAATTAATTACATAAAAATAATAAGCTGGTGTTACAAATTAGCTTTCATCAATTCTATTGGAAAATAACTATAATATCATTATTTTAAATGATAATTAATATTATTGTAATGAAAATTTTTGTGTCTTTATATTTTTTTCAAATATACTTATTTAAAATTCAAACACAAAACTAATTATTCATATACAAATATTTTAACGCCCCACACAGAATAATTTATTAAATATATTGCTACAAAAAAATTATTAAATAAATAATTTTATTAACAATATGAAAAAAGCTAGTTTAATCGATATCATTAAGTACAATTAACAACTTATATATTATTATATAATTAATTATTATATACCCTAACGATGAAAAATATATCATTGTACAAGTAAAGTTGACTGGTTGACATATACCTTACATGATACAAATACAACTTTTAAATGTGAATTTCTTTTCACCATGGCATGAAATAATAACTTTTAAGTTTGCATCACAAATAAGTATTTAAAATGTACTATTTTTTAATCTAAATACTTAAAGTATTTTTTGGTCAAAATAATTACTTGAAGTTATTATTTTTTTCATCTAGATACAGTAGCAAAGCTACTTATTAAATTTAGGGTCAATTGGTCCCACTTGATTTGTTAGATATAAGGTTTTCAAGGAATTAACTAGGGATTTCAAGGAGTTAATATAATTTTTTTATAAAAAAATATTAGAATTGACCACACTTGATTTGTTGGGGTATGGAGTCAACAATACTTATTGTAGTCTTGCAGTGGTATAAGAATCCACGTACCTTTATACTCCACTCTGACCCGAACAAAAATCTTCTGCCCCTTTTTGGTTCCCTTATTTATGTCCACACTAAAAAACTAGGTTTAGGATTTAGGGTTAAGGTTAGGTTTAGGGTTAGAGTTTAGGAAATTAATGATATAGTGTATTTTTAAGGTTTATGGTTTAGGATTTAGAAATTAGGGTTAGGACTTATAATTTAATTTTTTTAGTGTTGGGACATAGAAAGTGACACCGAAAAAGAGCAGAAGACTTTTGTCCATATGACTCCACTATATAAAAATCATGGCTTCGCCACTGCCTAGATCCTTAAAATATTTTTTAAAAATAGGTACCTAAAATATATCATCATTTTCTCCTAAGTTCCTAACGGTTAACACATAACATTGATTGAAAAATATTTTATGTACCTCGATAAAGATGATATATTTTAGCTACTTACTTTGATAAAAAAAAATAGATATGTAAATAAAAAATGAGTTTTTCTATACACAGCCCTGAGGGCTCTGTTTAAAAACTACTAGATTCCTATCATTAATGCTTATTTTCTTTTTTCCATGGAATCTACTAAGTTGCTTAATTGTAGATATAACTAAGGGTTTTGCTATATACAGTCTTGAGGGTTATGATTAGGGTTTATAGTTTAATGTTTATGGTTTATGATTTATGACTTAGAGTTTAGGGTTTAAGGTATATGATTTAGGATTTAGGATTTGTTGTTTAGGGTCTAAGGTTTAGGTTTTAGTGTTATTATCTTAGGGTTTGTGATATAGGGTTTAAGGTTCTAGTTTTGGTGTTAGTGTTTAGGGTTTAGGTTTTATGTTAGAGCTTAGGGTTAGGGTTTTGGGTTTAGTGTAGTGTTAGTGTTTAGGGTTAGGGTTTAGAGTTTAAGGTTTTAGAGTTTGATGTTTGTTTTTAGGATAATTAATGGAATAATTTTTATGAGTATTAATTATATCTACAATGAAGCATCTTAGTAGATTTTATTGAAAAAAAAGAAATATTCATTAATAATAGGAATCTGGGAGTTTTTAAACATAACCCTCAGAGCTGCATATAGCAAAACCCATAAAAAATATGTTGTACTTTAAATACTTATTTTGACAAAAATATTTTAAAATATCTAAATGAACGAAAATTGATATAGTTTAAGTACTTATTTTTTGTCTTCATATAAGGCGTTATTGTTTTAATATTCCCTTTTGGGATTATAATTGTAAATATACCCCCTATGAACAACATTTGGAAAAATACCCCCTTTCAGTCCACGCAATAAAAACTCGCGTTTTGCCAAACGCGTTTTTTGAACTCGCACTTCATTAGACACGAGTTTGAGTCTGATGTTGCGCCACTTATCCGTTGGCCCATTATTTTAAATTGTTAAAAGAACTCGCGTTTAGCAGGACGCGAGTTTTGCGAGAAGTTGAGACGATACGACGCAAATTTATCGCGTTATCTAGATAGAACTTGCGATTGGTGGGGCGCGAGTTCTATGTATTCCTTTTGTTAAAAAAAGGCTCTTGGTGAATTTACACGGTGTTTTGAGATAATTTTTCGTATTTTTAAACTTCAACGTCGTATTAGTGAAGCATCTCTTGAAAATGGTGTAAAAATCATCCGATATAAAGCATCCAAACTGGTGTAAAAATCGTGTTAAAAACACTATGTTGCCATGTTTCTGTGCATGAAGAACATGGAAACAAAGGTCGATAGGCATATTTAAGTGGATTTTGGTTTATGTTGGGAGATATTTTTGCTAGTTATTTAACTTTTACGTCGTAATACGATAACAAATGTTTATAATGGTCCAGAAATCTACCAGTATAAGGTATCGAACGAGTGTAAAAATCGATTTAAAAACGCTACGGTGTCATGTCCGTTTGCATGAAGAACCTTGTAACAAGGGTATATCAGTATGTTTAAGTAGATTTTGGTGTATTTTGTGGGATCTTTTTTGTTGTTATTTAACTTTTATAGCAGTAGTACGTGAATATATTTTTGAAATGGTCCAAAAATCGACCCCTATAAGGCATCCGAAATGGTGTAAAAAGCTCATTAAAAACGCTATGAAAAACATAAAATGCCGTACGGAGCATGTATGATATTTACAAATAAAACATTGCACTTAGAAATACAATTAGTTGATTTGAGGGCCTGTCTTAAGAGGACATTTTCTCCTATCGTGTCCAGGGCTTCTACATTTAGTACAGAGCCAACCTTAGCAAACAAGAGAAAATACCCGAGAAATTTAGAGAGAGTAAAATTGAGAGAGAGTGAAATTTGGCGTGGGGTAAAAAGGTTGGGGGTCATTTTATAGTGGAAATCGCAACGGTTGGGGTGCAAGGATTCAATGAAACTCGCATCCTATGAACCGCGAATTCCTAAATTCGCGCTTACCAAACGCGAGTATTGTGTAAATTTAACACAGTAATAAATATTTCAACCGTTCACCCAATTATCCAGGAACTCGCGTCCCACCAAACGCGAGTTCTATCCAAATATCGCGATAAGTTCGTGTCGTATTGTCTTAACTTCTCGCAAAACTCGATTCCTGATAAGCGCGAATTTAATTAACAATTTAAAATAATAAGCCAACATATATGTGACGTCACATCATACTCAAACTCGCGTCGAATGAAGTACGAGTTCAAAAAATGCGTTTGACAAAACACGAATTTTAATTACGTGAACGTATTTTTTCAAATATTGTTCAAAAGAGAATAAATTTTTAATTATAATCTCTAAAGAGAATATTAAAACAATAAAGTCTTCGTATAATCCTAATTCTTATACTAATTTATTAAAAGAGAAAAAGGACAACTCAAAGTGTGAACACAAGGTTAAATGGTCAACACGGTCGCATTAAACCCGTGACTGTTACCAAGAAGAATATCAATACACGTGTCAAGATGTTATGTTATCAAAATTCAAAACAACCAAAGCTGAGCTGAGTACAGTCAGTCAAAAGTCAAAACAAATGGTTAATCGTAATTAATACCCGCGGTTAAGAGAAGTTAATCAAAGCAGCTGAACTCCTATATAAACTGAAGGCAGACACTAAAGATAAACCAAGTGAGGCCGAGAGTTCATTCACACCAAAAATTTGAGAGGAAAAAAAATCTTAAAAAGATTTAAAACATTTGTTTGATTCTGGGTTTTTCTTTGTTAAAATTCTAACCCCCTTCCCTTCTGCAACTCTCCGTTTCTCTGAATCCCTTTCTGTTAATCATATGTCTTTGAAAACAAAAGAAGAATCTGATTTTTGGGTTTGTTTTCCAGGTGTTTTCAGAATCGAGGTCCAGTTTTTTTTTTTTTTTTTTGGTTCTGTAGGTAAAATCAACTTATAGGGTGTTTTTTGGTCCCTTAAAGTTTGATTTTTTTTTTTTAAGATTTGGATTGAAGGGGTTTTGTATTTTTAAAAAACCTCCTCAATTAATCCGTTTTCTGGGTTTTTGGAACCTGTTCTTAAGTATTATCAAGAAACAGGTTGCTTTTATTTTCATTTAATTTTTTCTTTGCTTTGGTTTTAATTTTAATAGATGACAGCTACAATGGATTTCTATAATTGTAGCAGAGAATTTCAACCAGATTTCTATGGCGGAGAATTGATGGAAGCAGTTGAACCTTTTATGAAAACTGCTGCTGCTTCTTCATCTTCTTCTTATTCGTTTTACCCACCATTTTCAGTTCTTGAAGCTCAACCCGCTTCAACAATTTACCAGATCCAGCCTCAGTTCCATTTCCAAAACAGTCAACCCGCCGTGAACCATAACCATACGGTCAGGTTTCTTAGCCCCGAACCGATCCCGATGAAACAGACGGTTTCGCCGCCGAAACCCACCAAGCTTTACCGAGGTGTTCGGCAACGCCACTGGGGAAAATGGGTCGCGGAGATCCGGCTACCTAAGAACCGGACACGTCTCTGGTTAGGCACTTTCGAAACAGCCGAGGAAGCAGCCTTGGCTTATGACAAAGCGGCGTATAAACTACGAGGTGACTCGGCGAGACTCAACTTCCCTAACCTTCGCCGCCACGGCTCTCACATCGGCGGCGAGTTTGGTGATTACAAGCCCTTGCAGCCCTCTGTCGGTGCTAAGCTTGAAGCCATTTGTGAAAGCTTGGAACAAGACCGAAAGCAAGGGAAGAACAAGAAAAAAAGCAATAACAGCAAGGTTGAAGAAAAGACAGTGAAGTTGGAGAACTCATCTTCATCTTTGTCTCCGGTTCCGTCGGAGAATGAGGTGTCGGCTGCAGAATCTTCACCTTTAACGGATCTTACATTCTCGGATTTTAACGAACATTTGTGGCCTGAAATTGCTTCTCCTTCGGAAACTTTTTTGTTGTCGAAATTCCCTTCGTATGAGATTGATTGGGATTCTATTTCCTAAAAAGTTTTTTTTCTTTTATATTTGTGTAAGCTCACTGCAATGGAGTTTTTGGCAGTTGCAGTGGCGGGTTATGGTTAGGGTTCTTAGTTTTAATTTGTAAGATCTCTATGGTGGTCAGTTCGGTTTTTTTTTTTTTGTAGTGCTGAACCAAGGGGGAGATTTGTTACTGCCGATGTTCATAGCTTTTGTAATTGAATCTATTAATGTTATTTATCGTCCTTTTATTTACTAATATCAGGATTACCCATAGATTTTGTTCTTAGTATATTTTTTTTAAACAATAGCAATTGATTTTCATTAATAAAAATAATAAAAGAAATTAAAATTATAACGCACATAAATATAAAAAGAAAATTGATAATAATTGTCATCAAGAAATTTATACATAAAATAATAATATTAAATTTAAAATTACGAAAAAATTTAATTTTTTTTAGAGTGATGTCCAATATTAAAAGAATTTAATATTTTTCATAAAACTTTTTTTATTTTTGTCGAACGAGACGTTTTACGAAATGATAAAGAAGTGGTGAACGAACTAAACTATCTGACAGGCTGTTTTGTTATACAATTCTAGTTATATTGGCAAACAATCTTTATCAAAGAGGGGATCTGACTATACACGATCACATACAAACTAATCAGAAAACAAATGTCGTGAGGGTCTTTGTGCGACCATCAAAACAACCGCAATGTATCTAAAAAAAGTACTAAAAGTCATAAGAATCATGCCACAAGAGCAGAAAGAAAGCGTACTACAAGAACAAAAAAATACTTGTCATAAAGACATATGTTCTTATTTAAAATTGAAAAAAATAAAAAAAGAAAACAAAAAATATAGTATGAAAAAACAAAAAAATAATAAATGCCGGTGGATGACAATTAACATTAAGATTAATATCATCGTCTGCTAAACAAAAATTAAAAAAAAAAAGAACTCGACACAAAAATATTAAAAAAAATTTAGGTAACTATAAAGTATAACAATTAACCATAAACTCCGTTTATAATTATATATTTTTTATATATGTAGGATTAAAAATTGACGTTGTAACAACCACATGATCTATGTCACCCCTTCAATGCAACGTTTCCTTTTATGGATTCAAACATTTGATCATGCCTTCTTCTTTCGGGCCTATTTAGTGGAAAAGGTAGTATTATTTTAAAAAGAAATTGAAGAATAGTGCATATGAAAAATTACTTAGGAAAGGGTAAACTATATCAGTGACCACCGAACTAATTAGACGTACCTATTTTGACCACTGAATTATCGAATTCGTCAATTAGACCACCAAATTTATTAAATTGACCTATTTTAACCACCGCCATTAAAAAACTAACGGATAGGTGACGTGGCAGTTAACGAAATGTTATAAAATTACACATTTAATCCCTGCTATTTACACATTCTTTCAATTTAGTCCTAATTTTAATTAATTAAATTAATTAGGTAGTGACATGTGTCAACACGTTATTGGAGGACTTTAATTATTTATATATTTGATTTTATTAATTTATTTCCTCCTCTAATCAGGTGGTAACACGTGTCACCACCAGTTTAGAGGAGAAAATGGAAATTAAGCAAACCTGCACTTGGTGGGAGTCAAACCCGGGTGATGCAGGGGTAAAGGCAATGGCTTAGCCACTGCACCAAGCACGTCTTTGTGCTTAAAGACACTATATTTAATATATATGTCTTATTTTTTCTATATTTATTCTTTTAATTTAACATATATAATCATCGAATTAATTTCACGGGTTTAAATTTGATACACATGCCTGCTTATTTTTACTATAAATCAAAATTAAACCTAAACCCTAAACTTTAAATTCTAAAAAATAATCTTAAATTCTAAACCCTACAACCCAAACCCCTTAAACTCTAAACCCTAAACTAAACCCCTAACTCCTAAAACTAAAAGGTCTGTGTAAATTAAAGACTACACAGACTGTGTATTGAAGTTTTTCTCTTAATTTCACATATATAACCCCAAACCTCAAACCCTAAACACTAATTTCACATCAAATTAATTTCACATATATAACCCTAAACCCAAACCCTAAACACTAATTTCACATATATAATCATCAAATTAATTTCACATATATAATCCTAAACCCTAACACTAATTTCACATATATAATCATCAAATTAATTTCACATATATAACCCCAAACCCTAAACACTAATTTCACATATATAATCATCAAATTAATTTCACATATATAACCCTAAACCCTAAATGCTAAACACTAACCCTAAATGCTAAACCCCAAACCCTAAACACTAAACACTAAGTGTTTAAGGTTTTAGCATTTAATGTTTAGGGTTTAGGATTTTAGGTTATATATATGAAAATAATTTGATGATTATATATGTGAAATTAGTGTTTAGGGTTATATAATTTGATGATTATATATGTGAATTAGTGTTTAGGGTTTAGGGTTATATATGTGAAATTAATTTGATGTGAAATTAGTGTTTAGGGTTATATATGTAAAATTAATTCGATGATTATATATGTTAAATTAAAAGAATAAATATAGAAAACAATAAGACATATATATATATTAAATATAGTGTCATGGAGCACAAAGACATGCTTGGTGCATTGGCTAACTTTACCCCTGCATCACTCAGGTTCGACTCCCACCAAGTGCAGTTTGCTTGATTTCCATTTTCTCCTCTAAACTGGTGGTGACACGTGCCTCCACCTAATTAGAGGAGGAAATAAATTAATAAAATCAAATATATAAATAATTAAAGTCCTCCAATAACGTGTTAACACGTGTCACCACCTAATTAATTTAATTAATTAAAATTAGGACTAAATTGAAAGAATGTGTAAATAGTAGGGATTAAATGTGTAATTTTATAACATTTCGTTAACTGCCACGTCACCTATCCGTTAGTTTTTTAACGGCGGTGGTCAAAATTAGTCAATTTAATAAGTTTGGTGGTCTAATTGACGAGTTCGATAGTTCGGTGGTCAAAATAAATACACCCAATTAGTTCGGTAGTCACTGGTGTGGTTTACCCTAAAGGAAATTATAATTTTGACGGTATCAAAGTGGAGTCGTCTATAGATGGTATGACTTTCCTAAGTTGGTGAATCGTCGACAGCTGTAGGTGATTTCGGGTTAATTTTTTTATATATTTTGAGAGTAAAACGAAAAGATTTAAAATTAAAGATTAAAATAAAAAATAATTAAAATGATATAAATCTACTATAATTGTGTAATTATATTATATTTTGAAACCATATATTATGAAATATTTCATTTTGGTCATGTGATGAAATTACAGGGACCCAAATGAATGGAAATTTAAACTACAAGGAACAAAATGAAATATTTTCATAAATAGAAATTTATATAGAAAACTTGAACTTTTAAGTCCGACAAGTTAGAAAAGATCGAAGTCAAAGAGTTAATTTTTTTTTTTTTATAAAAACTGAAAAACCCAAAATTGAAGTCCAAAACAATATTTTTCGAGATGAACAAATTAACTACATCCCCCCTTATCAACGTGCATATCTCAAAAAATTACGTGGATTAAAAAAAAAACGTCTCAATCAGAAACTCAAACACAAAATTATGGTATTTCAAAGTTTTGCATTATACTCATAGTTCGAATGTCAATATACTTTAAAATATTTTTTGTAATTTTTTGCTTTAGTCCATGTCATTTCATTTTCTTTCATTTTAGTCCCTTGAATGCAAAAAAAATGTTTCAATATTCAGGGAAACACATTGCTTGAAATAAAAAGGGAAAACACATGCTTTAGTTTAAATTTTTCTATAAAATTTCCTCTAATTTTATTCTTTTCTTTTTATTTCAAAAAATTCAAAAATATTGAGCTAAAGTAGTTGGTCGACTGCACAAAAGTCATCGACAATTGAAGACGACTCTTTTTTTTTTGAACAAAGAAAGGGAAACTACTCATACTGTGAATTAATCTCAGGACCTAAGGGAGAGGAAGGAAGGGCATGCTACTGAATTTATAACCCAGGACATAAGGGAATAAGAGAAGCATGTGAGAAAGTTTTTGCCACTCAACCATCATTGTTTTCTCATATATCATTTTTGGATTTTTTTAAAATAATGGCATTTCCCCTAAATAAGCTTCTTCCACAGTGAAAATATTTTTCACTTGGAAAAGATATTAAAATAAAATTAAAACTGTCTAAATTTTTAATGAAAATTAATAATAATAATAATAATAATATTGTAATTTCTTGCTTTTTAATTTTTCCAAAATATTTTTAAATAAAATTACTTATTTGCCTTTATTTATATAACTAATTCTTTTATATATTTTAAAAATATCTTAAAAATAATGATATTGTAGTAAAAAAGAGAATACGAAGCTCGGAGTCTAATGGAAGAATTTCATGAACATTCATATCAATATAGCATTATTATCGAATGATAATAACTTATTAAAAAAGAACAAATTCTATGGCAAAAAACATTTGTAAAAAGTTTTATGTTTCGATAATTTTACAGTGTTAATCAAATAATAAGACCTTATATTTCTGTCAAATTAATTAAACATAATAGTATTATATAAATAAAAATATATTAAATAATCTTACATTCTAGTCCTATTTAACTTTGAGCTGAATTCATTCTATTTTATTATTTTATTCCATTATGTTTCCATTAAAACTTCTTAAAAACGTTAATTGATTGCAAATAAAAATATTTTAATATATATTATCGAATCAAATATATTTTTTAAATTTCTTTTTACTTGAAGTCAAATTTAATTCAATTAAAGGGCATTTGGTAATTTGTGGTATCTAAGGTTATAGTTGAAATAAGATTATGAAATGTGAGATTACAAAATATAATTATGAATAATATTACATTATTTTATTCGGTTAATTTAATCAGAGTATGAGATTACCTAAGAGTACATTTTACTAAATTATCCTTGTTATTATCAAATAAGACCGTTATTTTAAAATTTTGACATATTTAAATTTATTTACACCGAGAATTATTATAAAAATAGGATTATGAATAATATATACTTATCCATACATAGGGACGGAGCCACCCTATAGGTGGGAGGGCAATTGCCCCTCAAATTTGATGGGTTAATTCTATTTTAGGTCTTAAGAGTTTTAAAACCATTGCAATTAAGATATTGTTCATCCCAAAATTTTATTGGTTATTAATTTTTAGGATCATGCCATTTAAAATTAAACCATTTTTTGGTTTAATCACACACGAGTTCAAATTGCTTTGTCTACAAGGTGTATGCGCATTGTCAACGGGTTAAGAATATGTATGAATATATACTACCTTGTAATTATCTATTCTAAAAAAAATACTTTTTATTATATTTTATTATTTTACGCCAACAATGGTGAATCTTGCAGGGGAGCTTGTACCTTGGAGTAAAGCTAAAACTTGTGTTTTCTCTTACTTGTTCAATGAATCTGCCTGTAATGAGGGCTTGACTCACATATTCCCAAGATTTTGTCTAAGCCTATCATATAAAAGCAATTTAATCTATACTACATTAAAATTTATAATTGAGTTCGTGTAGCGGGATGAGATATTAAATTCTCTAAATAATATTTAATATTCGAATCATAAAATTGTGAATGAATTAAATTGGGCAGAGGTAATAAGCTTTTGTATTAATAGTGACAGTCTCACAAGGGATTGTCTTGGCATCTTCAAAGCAGTTGCAATATTAAGACAAAAATACATGTTTTTTACCATATTTTAAGGAAATAATGGTGAATCTCGAAGGGAAACTTATACCTTGGACTTGGAGTAAAGCTAAATTTAATATTTTTTTCTAAAATTTTGTTCAATGAATCTGCCTGCATGAGGGCTGGGGGTCACATATTCTCAAGATTTTTGTCTCACAAGGCTTTACTTTCGATGGCATTATATGCCATTTGATATTTTCCCACACAATCATGCTTTCAAATGCTTCAACTTGGATCGAATATTATCATGTTTCTTTAGATTTTATTTTTCTTTGTTTTTCTTCACCATATTTATTCCTTGTATGGTAGGAAAAGCACGAGGAATACAACTTGTAACGATCGACTATTAGTTGGTATAACAGGATGATGCATTAAACATTTTAAATAAGATTAGTAATTTGAATCATAGTATTATGCATTGAATAAACTGGGTTGAGAGAAACATCCCATATAGTACTTTGCAATCCTCTAGCAGCTCTCGACAGAATCCGAGAGGCAAATCCCTGACTATAGACAATATTAATCGATTTTTGGAGATACGATTGATTATCTTACAAAGATATTTCACCGATTTATGCTGAAAAGAGTCGAAAAACCCCTCAATAATGGGTATATACTAAAATAAAATTATTTTTACCTATTTTTAAGACTTTTAATGAGGTAACATTGTAATTTCACTCAAAATATATCATGTACATCAAATATATATATATATATATATATATATATATATATATATATATATATATATATATATACACACGAGTGTGAGTGAGAGAGAGATACAAAAACATATAATATATATTTATGAGGACATATTCATTTACAATTATATAAGCTATATTAAATTTAGAAGAAAGATGATCCTACATAAGATTAATAAAAAAATGTTTTACAAAATTATGAAAAGGATGCTCACATTCAAACCAAACAGCCCTTCATATCGAATGCAATTTTACTGCCCTCAATAATTATATCAAAATACAAATAAGATGGATCAAACTTAAGACCCGTCTAGTGTTAAACCACTAAATCAAACTATATAATTCTTATATTACTACTAATCAAACTAATATTTAACTTAAACTTTTATTAAATTAAAAGACCAAATTAGAATTGTTTTCTCAATTTATTTGTGAATAAAATTAATTAATTAATTAACTATTTATTTTTTATAAAATAAATATTAAAATCATTCTAAAATTTTAATTTATAATGTTTATTTAAGATAGAATATAAATTTTATTTTATTTAAAAATAAATATTTTGATTTAAATTTATCATTTTATTTTTCAAATAACATATAATTGGTTGAAATATATGAGTCAAGTGAAATTCATATTAGATAATATGAATAGATACTACATTGTAATCACCTTTAGACCATTCAAAAAATGCTTTAAATATAGTTATTTTTTCATATTTTCTAATATAAATTCACTTACTCACATATATGTCAACCAATTAAATGTTATTTAAAAATTGAAATAAATATTTTATTTTATTTCCCGTGAGAAAATAATTCTAGATTTGGTCTTTTAATAAAAGTTTAAATTAAATATTTGTTTGGTTAATTATATAATAAGTGTATAGTTTGATTCAATGGTTAATTATCTTATTCGTATTTTGATATGGTTTTGAGGTGGTAACATAATATAACTTGAATATAAGTTTTGGTGAATCTTTAATAGAAATTTGACTTAGTTTAGTGACTAGGTGTTGGACCTCTTATCAACGAGTTTTGGGTTTAGATTGTTGGAGAATGCTCTTTCCAAATTGGGTGGGAAAACATAATTGGCTTGATTTATAAAGGAACCTTAGAAGCCTCTTTTGTTGAAGAGTTATGGACTAGGCCCCTGCACTCGCTCACCACCATTGTTCGGCCGGCTCAATTCGTGTTCGTGTTAATACGTATCTTCGACATGTTCACACGCGTTCCTTTCTTTTTGAAGAAAATTTGCAAGAATTTTCCCAATGTTTTCATAAAATGTGAAAAGAATTTCTAAAATAATTTATAGAACTTGAGAGTTAAATGTTTCAAATTATTTTAAATTTAATTTGATTACCCGTAATTACTCGGTATTCATTGAAATTATAAACTGTTGGCTGTCTACATGAATGAATGTAGACACATGTTGAGCATTAGGTTCGAAACGAGCCTTTTGTGTTAATCCGGATGAATTGTTTTACGCCAGAGTAATACAGCTGATTTCCACTCTAAAATTTGCGTGTACAAACTTCTAGAGTGTCCGTGCTAATCTCGAGAGACGATCCGCCTGTAGAAGCAATTACAATTGTTGGGGTGAATCTGTTTCCAAGACAGTAGTTCCGACCACAACACGGTTACAATTTTACTTTCAATTTATTTTATTTTACTAGTTTGTACCAACGCCTCGATTTTGCAGTATATATTACCAACATAGATTTTCTTTATTTTTATTTAGCCGATAAAATTGTGTCCTGTGTCAACATTGTACATAATTTTATTTAGAGACTGGGGCGTGGTTAGTTGGCTTCACTCGGAATATTGGCAGCTGTTCGATTCTAACCGCGGAACTCTGGGCAGTCCATGATGCCCTCATCCACTCATGGCGTCGTGGTTTTCGAAAGATTGAGCTTGAAACTGATAATACGACTGTTGCAGACATCTTAAATGGCTGCTCTATGGCCTTAGCTGGAAGTGCCCTTGTGGCTCGCGTCAAGGACCTGTTGCATCAAGATTGGGAGGTACGGGTTCGGCAAATCTGTCGGAATGCCAACTCTGTTGCTGATAAGCTCACTGCAATCGCTCGAGGGAGGCCTGTGGGTGATCTGGTTTACCACATGAGGTGTTGGATATCCTGGCTCGGGAACAAAATGACTAGTAATTAGACTGCTCTGTATGATCGAAAAAGAAAACATTGTATAGAAATTATTTGGTTATTAATGGTGTTGTTTACTCCTATAAGATATTGAGTATCTTGAATAAATATTGTAAAAATTTGAGAATTAAGAAGAAACCAAAACATATGAAACTTGCATACTTCGCAGTAATGAGGTATAGGCCGGACCATTTGTTCAATGGCTGAAGCTACTCGAGCAAGGTGTGTAAAGTGTACTATCCAACTCGAAACCTGCTTAAGCGATACTAAACTGCTTACCACTTGGACCAATCAGAGCAATCAGAGCAGATTACAATTACTTGAAAACATTGGTTTATTATGATAAAAAAAACATAAACCTCGTTATACAGAAAGTAAAGCAACAAGTTTATTTCCCAACATTTTTTTTCATTATAAAACAGTGACTAATCAGAGCAAGATAGAACCATCCATGGAGATTTACATCTTGGAAGATGGTTTCTTCCGCCCAGCTATGAATTCTTGCATCTTCTTAAACTGCTCCGGTGTCATTCCGTCGTAGTATTTATGACCCCTCTCCTGCAAAAAAGAAAAACCAAGATTTTAGATTTAAGAAAATTAGCTCCATCTGTTCCACAACAACACAGAAACCAATCAAACCATGGTAGGACATGGATTCTTAGAGGAATCATAGTACGGCATTGATTCACCATTGATGTGGGTTTGGTGATTTCTACATAACTTCCTGATCCATCTGAAAGTTCAATTTAACGGTTCTTAAATCCGTTCTTCAGATGCCGATAAGTTAGCCATGATGTGTACGCAGCAAATCTCTTGTCCACCTCGACTTATGATCAACCATTGGACTACAAAGTTTGTATCTTATGCAGAGAAATTTCAGCTCATTCAGCAAGTGCTGTTCAATGTCCAGAACCGGAGCAGACATTTTCTTCTTCCTAAAGTGTCTTGGACATAATTAACCAGCTAGTTTAGGTTTGTTAGAGTTGTGACCCAAATTCTCTTTTGGACCAGCCCGAATATTAGTAAAGAAGCAATCGCAAAAGTGGGAAACTCTTCTTCATCTTTTGGATATACATTAGGAAACTCAATTTGAGTAAAATTTCTTTCTATGCAAGTTTCCTTTGTAACCAAGCAATCTATAAATAGATACCAGGGATTAATGTTGAAATCATCAGTTTCCTGACAAGGTTTTTCCCTTTTGGTTTTCTATGTGAATCCTGGTGTTTATTTTCTTTTCTGCATTTGCGATTCTTTGTTTATTCGTCATTACCGACTCGATAATTATAACAAGTTTTGACTGGACCATGCACAACTTAAATCAGCCAAAAGAGCAAGACTAGGATGCAATTCAAATTTCATACCTAAATCCTAAGTACTACTTGGGTGAAGGAACATATGACCCCGGAATAAGGGTTGCATAATTCAGCAAGGTTGGCCCTTACTGCCCCAAGTTGGTACTCTTAGGAAAAGCTCTTCAGTTTACAAGGCAACAAAGGGATCGAAAATTCCCTGATATCAAGTAATCCGGCAAAAGTGTCCTATGCAACCTAGGGCCAAACCCTCCAACGAAGGATCGTTTACGATCTTGGAGGATAGAAACGAACAGAGAGTGTGTTCTCTGTCAACCGGAACACGAATCTAGAAACCAGCAGCCCTTCGAATTGTGCTAGAAGGATATTCTAATCTATGCCAACTCAACAAAGCTATACTAAGCTGGGAGAAAGAACTTAAGCAATAAATCCTAGCTCTGCATTACCAGGTTTTAAAGTAGACAAACCACATATAATTAACAATGCGAAAACTAAATTCGAATTTTTCCGATTTCTGTATTACTATATAAACAAAACCAAAGCTTATCCAAAGAAAAGATAAAGATAACTGTGAGGAATACCTTCTCCATAGCCAGACCTTGACGAAGATCCAACTTGTACCCATCATTGATCACAGACTTGTACCTGAGAACCATGTCTGGACTGTTCTTCATTATTGCTCCCGCAAGTTGCCGAGCTTTCTTCAGCACTTCATTCGGCTCAACAACATAATTGACGAACCCCAATTTCTCCGCCTCCTCCGCCGACAGAGGCGTGGCCGTCAACGACACTTCCCGCGCCTTGTTTGGCCCTATAAACCGTGCGAGCTTCTGGGATAAACCCCATGAAGGAAATATCCCAAATCTACAAACAATTTTTCAAACACATAAATACTATGAAAGCTTCGATTGTTTATTTATATTCGAAATTTGATCCATAAGTAGAAAACGAACCTGGCGTGGGTGTCGATGAAAGCGGCTCCTTTAGCAGCGACGAGCATATCACAAGCGAGGGCGATCTCGAACCCGGCAGTAATGGCAAACCCGTTGATAGCTCCGATGATGGGTTTTGGGCATTGCTCCATTTGGATAACCGGATCCACCTCCGTGTCCTTCACGTCACCCTTGAAAACTTGTTGTGCAGCCGTCAAATCCACTCCCGAACAGAAAGCCCGTCCTGCTCCGGTCAGGATGATGACCCGCACCGATTTGTCCTTCCCGAGTTCCTTGAAAGCCTTGGCCAGGTCCACCATCATTGGTCGGGTCAACGAGTTGAGAGATTTGGGTCGATTGATGGTAACGGTTCCGACCCCATCCGGCTCACGCGTCACAACGATCAGTTTGTCCGACGAGGAATCACCCATTTTTTCCCGGAAAAGAAAGAAGAAGAAAAATCAGAAAAAGAAGACGAATTGATCTTCTTACAGATTCAGAAACAATTGATATAATTGTCAGTTTAGTGTCGTTTTGGATTGCGTGTAGATACATGCATTGAAGTCCGTGCACGATTATTACATCATCATTGACACGGACACGGACACGGACACGGACACGGACACGGAAACAAGATAAGAACATAAGAAAACAAAATTATCCCACTACTTATTTTTAATACAATATCCCTCAATGTTTGGGGTCTGGTATATTGGAAATTGGACCTAATCATAATACTTGATTTGTTAATACAAAGTGTATAATTATACTCTTTAATTTTATAATATATATTATTTTAAAATTTAAACATATAAGTATATAATTACAATTTGTACTACTAAATATAACATGAGTAATTAAGATGTACATTTCGTTACACAAACATAATTAATCGGATCAAACATTAAATCTCTTTAAAATTATTAGAGTTTTATGGTAAAGATGTGCAAAAAGTTTGATCCTAGTAATTTGGTCTATTTATCGAGTGATTTGATCCAAAAATTTAGATATCCGATTATTTTTTAACTTTTATATAACTTAGATAAAAAATCTGAGAAAAAGTTGGATAATCGAATTTAGTACATATCATAATAATTAAAGTTTCAAAATATCTTACAATTAAAAAAAAATGGCCTTTGCAATATTAGAGTTAATTATCATCTTGGTCCTTTCTCATTTAACTATAGTCTTATTTCGCATAATTTTTTTTATTATTTTGACCCCTTCAAATTCTATTTTTATTATGTTTGATCCATGAACATGTTTATTTTTATTTTTTTTCATTTATTTGTTGCATTGCATAATTACTATTATTATATTTTTATTTTATTATTATAAAATACCAAAATTATTTTTTGATAGTTAATATAATTTATTATTAAAATAATTATTATTGTATGAAATGTTTTTCTCTATTTATTACGATTATTTTTTATTATTTTCATTATTTACATTATCATATTTATTATTAATTTTTTACTATTACTATTATTTTCTTCTTTTATTGCTAGTATTAGTATTTTTTATTTTTTAAAGAACTAAACTGCTAGTAATTTGAAAAATCATATATCTAATCTAAAAATCTGAAAATACAATATAAGAAAAAGCAAATGTTTTGCTTTTTTGAATCGATTTCAGATCGCTATCTCGACGATCCAAAAAATCAAATATCTAACGGATCGCTATCTGATCGATCTGGTAGATGAATATACATACCCTTAGTGAATGAAGTAAATTGGATTAGAAAAGTCACTTTATATTAAGCTTTTACTATACTTAAGCGAATCAATCGATCAATAAATCAAATATAAGTTCATGGATGGCAAAGTAACTCAACCAGATAAGGGCGGTTTTTTATTAAAAAAAGAGTTCGAGTTTTGGTTGGGGCGGGTTTTGAAAAGATCGAGTCGGGACGGGATAGATTTGGGTTCATGGAAAAATTTTCTTGACTCGAACCAACCCGATATGTTTATATATATTTGTTATATTTTGTATATATTATATTTAATATTTTTATTACTTTTTTCAGAATGAGTCAAGTTTAATCGAGTTTTTTTTTGTTAAAATTTTAAGGTCGTGTCGGGATAGAATTATGCTCTTATTATGTTAGATTGGACTGAATCAAAAATAAAATATATTAAACTTGAGTCAAATTTTTTAAATTTCGGGTTAGACAGTCAAAAACCTGCCTCGTTATCCTGTTACCATCCCTATATAAGATTATAAAAAATATTGAACAGCAATTAAACAGAAAAAAATGTCAACGGTAATCCATGAATTTAAGGTAGGGAGTTAATGATAGAAGGTTGATTTTAAAAAGGCTTAAATGAAAAATAGGTGCTTAATGTATATTTTTAAACTTTAGGTGCTTAAAGTATTTTTTTTTTTTGTAAAAATAGATGCCTAAAGTTTCAACCGTTATAATTTTAGGTACATGAAGTTTCAACAGTTGCAATTTTAGGTGTCTGACCGTTAAAGAGTGTTAAAAAATTGTTAACCAATCAATGCTTGACACGTGACATGTTTATTTTATTTTTTTCAAAATTAAAAACTTGAAACATTTTTTTTTCAATTTTTCATAAATTCCCAAAATTTTGCAATTTTTACAAAATAGTCCCCAAATTCCTAAAATCTCCTAAACCCAAACTCCCAAATTGCTGCCACTTCCGCCGCCAATCGCCGCCCCTAAGCCTATCCCTTTGGTCACCGGACCTAGACAGTCGTTTCCCTCATCATGGTGTCGCCGAAAATGATGAATGGCGAGGCAGTCGAACGTCGAACTCGAAATCGACGTTTGGCTTCCACAATGTTCATCGTTTATGGTGACGCTGTGATAGGGGAAACGATCGGCTAGGTCTGGTGACCAAAAGGGTAGGCTTAGGGGTGACAATCGGCGGCGAAAGCGGTGATAACTTGGGGGTTTGGGAGATTTTAGGAATTTGGGGACTATTTTGTAAAAATTTGGGAATTTATGAAAAACTAAAATTTTTGGGTGTTTTGCTTTAAAAAATAAATAAATTGGTGTCACGTGTCAAACATTGATTGGTTAATTTTTTAACACCCATTAACGTTAGGCACCTAAAATAACCACTTTTAAAACTTTAAGCACATATTTTTATAAAAAAATACTTTAAGCACCTAAAGTTCAAAAAAAGTATACTTTAAGCACACATTTTTCATTTAAACCTTTTTTAAAAAAAAACTTTATCTCTCTTCTACATTCTGTGTGGGCGCTATGGCTTCTTTATTTGTTTCACCCAATTATAACTTCAATTTCCAATATTGGAGAGAAGGGAGGGTCAATTCCTCGGGGGACCCTTAATTTGGAAAATAATGACTTTAAATTAAGGGTGTTTATTATTGGGTATCCGGGTTTTCGGCTACCCAAAGTTTGGAGTACTAAATTCTTCAGCCCGTGCTCTGGCTCGTTTCAATCGGGTACCCAAAAATTTGGGTAACGAGTACTCGTATTTTTATCTTTTTTTAATTATTTAATTTTATTAAAAAAATTCATAACTAATAAAAGTTTGAATTATATAATCTCATCATAGAGTTTAAGATTCAAAGTATCAAACTCAAACAACTTTAGAATATAAGTTCTATAATTTTTAGAAATTACATGCATAATTAGGTTGTTTGATATTTTTTCTTTATTTATTTTAATATTTTTTCTTTATTTCAGGTTGCCTTCGGTTTGGGTTACTTTCGGTTCGGGTAAAATCGGCTTGGGTTCATTCGGTTCGGTTGAAAATCGGTTCGGGTCCATTCAGTTCGGTTGAAAATCTATTCGGGTCCATTTTCGGTTCAATTAAAATTCGGGTGTGTTTCGATTCGGTTCGATTTATTTCGGTTTTCGGAACAAATTCGGGTCTCGGGTTAAGTTTGTCAGGTCTACTAAACACAAGCCTTTTAGTTTTAGGAGTTAGGAGTTTAGTTTAAGGTCTAAAGTTTAAGAGTTTAGGTTTGTGGTTTAGAATTTAGGGTATATGGTTTAAAGTTATGATTTAACTTTAGGGTCTAAGGTTAGAAATATATAATTTAAGTTTTATAGTGTAAATATGCATACTTGTGTATAATAAATTTATACAACTTGCGTATCAAAATTTTATTTTTAAAAAAATAAAATTAAAAGTTGTGCGATTTGATAATGAATAATGATTAAGAACTAGGTGAGGAGCCATATATGTTTTGTTTCATTTATTTTTTCCATGATACCAATTACGACTACGATGACAGTGGCAGAAATATTTTACAAGGATACGTATTTTTACAAAGATTATGGTAGAATATAAAAGATAAAAAGATTTACAAAAGAAACTATCTAAAAACAAAACAAAACATGAAATACTTTGTGAGTGATAAAAGATTTGAGTGAAAGAAGTGTTGGATAACCACTTTAGTGTGGTTCGTGGCAGTTACCACGTTTCCATGCTGCCATGTTCCCATTTTCACATTCACAGTCTCATAATTGTGGACGTGCAAAGTGGTTGGTTAATCAGGTGGTTTTTTATAGGAAAATCACACCTATAAATACTCCATTAGCCTAAGGTCCCTATTCTTCAAACACAAGGATCACATATTCCATTTAAGTGAGTTTTTGAGTGCTTAGAAGATCCTTGGCATTTTAGTTTTCGTGTTGCCGTATTCGATATTTACGACAGTGGTTTGAGGCGTTTCCACGGTGATTTTAAGCACCCGACGGTGGTTCGACGTGCTCAACGGTGGTGCAACCACATCTCAATTTGGCATATGGTTTTGACAATGGCTAGAGGTATTTATAAATTTCGATCCTTTCGCTGCGTTTTGCTCGATTTATGTTTACATTTGGTATCCGAGCATGGTTAAATTTCTGCCTTGTCGTTTTAAAGTTTGCATGATTCTCAAAATTAAAATGCCATGTTGATCTTTAAATTCTAAATTTTTGAGAAAAATTATGTTGCAGACTTTTAATTTAAAATTATAAGATTTTATTAATTTCTAAAATTTATTAATAAGTTTATTAAAAATAAATTTTAGAAATGATTATTGTATGTGCCTAAATTAAGAGATGCTATATAACTTATCTGGTAATTAGTTATATACATAAAATTAGGTACCTAAAACTTTAAGTCTTATTGCATAAAGTATTAAGCAATAAAACTATAGAATATATGTCTACGGATCCGAATAATTTATTTAATTAAAGAATTAGCCACAACAACTTTAATTAAATAAAATTACGGTAAGGATCTCATCAGTATTAGACATAAAATGTTGCATAATGAATTAGCAGCAACTTTGAATAAAGTTTAGGGTTAATATCTAGCTAAGTGATTTTCATAATTTTATTTAGTTAAAGACTAGCCACATCATCTTTAGTTAAATAAAATTACTAAGGTTAAAAATCACATACGGAAAGTTTAGATATTAAATCCCATTACATAACTTATTAAGATAAAAATTATTAGACGAGTTTTTATAATTACCCACAGGAATTATAAAATAAATTTAATAATTTTTATATAAGGGATAGAAAATAATTCTATCATAAAGTGGATCTAATCGAATTAAAAATTTAGCCCACAGGCAATTTTTATGTCACTGGATTCATTATTTACATAATTTGCATTGATAAATTATACTTATGTTTGCCTCAAATTTATAGTAAGCATGTATGTCAATTTATTTTTACAGCATTACAACCTATGAATATGTCTGATAATAAAGTAGACATCTCTGAATTAACCAGCGAGAACTTTAAGTTCTGGAATGAGGGTATTCTTCCTTAATTAGCGTGTATGGATATTGATTATGCTATAAGGAAATCTGAGCCACATATCACTGACACCAGCAATCATGCTGATCTTGCTCTATATGAAAAGTGGGAGCGATCCAATCGCTTAAGTATTATGTTCATTAAGAGCAAAGTTTCTGCTGATGTTCGTGGCTCGATTGAGCATTATGAGAATGTCAAAGAGCTATTAACAGCTATAGAGAAACAGTTTCAGACTTTTCAAAAGTCATTAGCTAGCACCCTAATTATGAAGTTCACATCACTAAAGCTCACTATAGTGAAAGGTGTGCATGATCACATCAATAAGATGCGAGATTTGGTAGCTCGACTTAAGGCACTTGAGGTTGAAATGTCTGAATCTTTCCTGGTGCACTATATATTGAACACTCTTCCACCTCAATATGGGCCATTTAAGATCTCTTATAACACACATAAGGATAAATGGTCTATTGATGAACTTTCGACCACGTGTGATCAAGAAGAGGGCAAGCTCGTACTGGAGATGGGAGAGAGTGCACTGACAGTTACTCAAGGAAAGAGGTCATTCCAAGCCAAGAAAAACGGGAAGGCTAAGATGCAACCCCAAGCTGACATAAAGAAAGAGTTCACGTGTTTCTTCTGTAAAAAGAAGAGACACATAAAGAAGGACTGTGTCAAGCATAAGGGCTGGCTTGAAAAGAAAGGTAAATCAATCTCACTTGTTTGCTTTGAGTCAAATATGGTTGATGTTAATTATAACACATGGTGGATTGATTCTGGTTCTACAATCCATGTCTCAAATTCCTTACAAGGATTAAAAAACCTGAGGGAACCAGTGGGAGCTGAGCGACACATCTATTCAGGAAATAAGATGCAGTAGCATGTGGAAGCTATTGGGACCTGTGAATTAGTGCTTAGTAGTGGCTTTGTTTTAATTTTAGAAAAGACTTTTTATATTCCTAGTTTTTCTAGAAACTTAATTTCCATTTCAAGACTTGCACCCTTGGGTATTGTTTTAATTTTTCAAATGTTGGATTCAATTTATTTTATAAATATGAAATTGTTGGAAATGGAATTTTATGTGATGGTCTTTACTCTATTGATTTACAAAATAATACCACTCATAATGTTATCCACATTCAAACTGGTACTAAGTGTTGTGTTATAAATGAAGATTTTTATACTTTGTGGCACCGGAGATTAGGACATATCTCCATCGAAAGGATTAAAAGATTAGTAAATGACGGGCTACTCAATACCTTGGATTTTACTAATTTTGATACTTGTGTAGACTGCATTAAGGGCAAGCAGACTAACAAGTCAAAGAAAGGTGCTACGAGGAGTTCGACCATATTGGAAATCATCCATTCTGTATTTGTTGTCCATATATGGATGTACAAGGTCAGAAATACTTCATCACTTTCATAGATGATTACTCATAGTTCATGTATCTCTACATGTTTTATCATAAAAGTGAAGCGTTAGAAACCTTTAAGGTTTTCAAGGCTGAAGTAGAGAAACAATGCGGTAAGTAAATAAAGATTGTGAGAACTGATAGAGGTGGTGAGTATTATGGTAGATACACTGAGGATGGATAAGCACCTGGTCCATTTGCGAAATTTCTTCAAGACAACGATATAGTTGCCCAATACACCATGCCAGGCTCGCCTGATCAGAATGGTGTTGCGGAAAGAAGAAATCTAACTCTAATGGACATGGTGCGAAGTATGCTTAGTATCTCTAAGCTACCTAAGTCTTTATGGGTTGAAGCTCTCAAGACGGCTGCGTATATATTAAACCGGATTCCAACCAAGATTGTCTCAAAGACACCTTTTGAGTTATTCAAAGGTTTGAAATCGAGTTTACGATATATATGCGTATGGGGATGCCCGTCTGAAGTGAGAGTTTATAACCCACAAGAAAAGAAACTGGACCCAAGGACCATTAGTGGGTATTTCATTGGATATGCCGAAAGGTCCAAAGGTTACAGATTCTATTGTCCATCTAACAACACTAGAATTGTGGAATCAAGAAATACAAAATTTCTTAAAAATGACTCAATCAGTTGGAGTGATCTATCTCAGGATTCAATACCCATAGGTCATCCATCCACTTCAAGTGAAAGATTGGTTATCATATATAACACCTCTCAAGCTCAACCGGGTGTTGAACAACCAATTAATGAAGTTCCACTACCTGCTGAAAACACTCCAATAGATCAAGTTGTTCAAGAAAATCCAGAAATTATTGAACAACCAGTTGAACAACATGATCCACAAGAAAATATTGGTTCAACATTAAGGAGATCTGTTAAAGAAAGAAAATCAGCAATTTCTAGTGATTATATTGTGTATTTACAAGAATCTGACTATAACGTTGGAGCTGAAAATGACCTTGGATCATTTTCAACTGCCATGACTGTAATGAATCAAAATTATGGTATGATGCTATGAAGGATGAGATTAATTCTATGAAAAGCAACGAAGTTTTAGATCTTGTACCGTTGCCTGATGGTGTAAAAGCCATTGGATGTAAATGGGTCTTCAAAACAAAAAGAGACTCAAAAGGCAACATAGAAAGATATAAAGCAAGACTTGTTGCTAAAGGATTCACTCAGCGAGAAAGAATTGATTACATTGAGACTTTTAGTCCAGTATCTAAGAAAGATTCCTTACGCATTGTGTTAGCATTAGTAGCTCAATTTGACCTTGAGTTACAACAAATAGATGTGAAAACTTGTCTTTCTTAAGGGTGACCTAGAGGAATAGATATACATGAAACAACCTGAAGGATTTTCCTCTAGTGATGGTGAAAATTTGGTTTATAAGTTAAAGAAATCTATATATGGATTGAAACAAGCCTCCCGTCAGTGGTATTTGAAATTCCATGAGGTTATCTCTTCATTTGGTTTTGCTGAGAATATCATGGACCAATGTATATACCAGAAGGTTAGTGGGAGTAAAATTTGTTTCCTTATTCTATATGTGGATGATATTTTACTTGCAACAAATGACAGAGGTATGCTACATGAGGTGAAACAATTTTTTCTAAGAATTTTGATATGAAAGATATGGGTGATGCATCTTATGTCATTGGTATTAAGATTCATCGTGATAGACATAAAGGTGTCTTAGGTCTATCTCAAGAAACCTATATCAACAAAGTTTTGGAAAGATTTCGGATGAAAGATTGTTCACCTAGTGTTGCTCCTATCGTGAAGGGTGATAAGTTCAATTTGAACCAATGCCCGAAGAACGAATTTGAGAAGGAGCAAATGAAAAACATTCCATATGCTTCTACTGTTGGAAGCCTGATGTATGCTCAAGTCTGTACAAGACCTGACATTGCATTTGCCGTTGGGATGTTGGGAAGATATCAGAGTAATCTAGGTATGGACCACTGGAGAGCTGCAAAGAAAGTTTTGAGATACCTCAAAGGGATAAAGGAATACATGCTTATGTACAAACGATCTGACCATTTGGAGGTGATTGGCTACTCCGATTCAGACTTTTCTAGCTGTGTTGATTCACGTAAATCAACATCAGATTATATATTTATGTTTGCTGGCAGAGCTATATCTTGGAGGAGTGTCAAGCAGACATTGACGACCACTTCTACTATGGAGGCCGAGTTCGTTTCATATTTTGAGGCTACCTTACATGGAGTATGGTTAAAGAGTTTCATTTATGGGCTAAGACTTGTGGATTCAATCTCTAGGCCATTAAGGATGTATTGTGACAATTTAGCTGATGTCTTTATGGCTAAGAACAACAAAAGTGGAAGTCGAAGTAAACACATCGACATTAAGTATCTAGCCATAAGGGAACGTGTTAAAGAATAGAAATTGGTCATTGAGCACATTAACACCGAGCAGATGTTAGCTGATCCTTTGACTAAGGGCATGCCACCACATAAATTTAAGGATCATGTTGTCACTATGGGACTTGTTCCCACTCTGTAAATTTTCGTTGTAAGAATGATTCTATTGAAACTCTAATAAAGTTTGATATTTCTCATAAATGTTGTTTACACATTAAGGTATTTGTTTCGAGAAATGTCACTAAAGTTTGGACTTAGAATAAACATCGGGTTTATTCGTTAAGTATATGGGCTAAAGTGTTGAAACTTGATGTATTGTGATACATGGAATATACTACTCAAATCCATAGAGGAAATATCGCCATGATTCTTATATTATATTTCAACTTTAAGGATAACACGAACCAAGTGGGAGAATGTTGGATAACCACTTTAGTGTGGTTCGTGGCAGTTACCATGTTTCCATGCTGCCATGTTCCCATTTTCACATTCCCACTCTCACAATTGTGGACGTGCAAAGTGGTTGGATAACTGGGTGGTTTTTAATGGGAAAATCACACCTATAAATACCCTATTAGCCTAAGGTCCCTATGCATCAAACACAAGAATCACATATTCTATCTAAGTGAGTTTTTGAGTGCTTAGAAGATTCTTGGCATTTTAGTTTTTGTGTTGCCGTATTCGATATTTACGACGGTGGTTCGAGGCGTTTCCACGGTGATTTTAAGCATCCGACGGTGGTTCAACATGCTCAACGGTGGTGCAACAACATCTTAATTTGGCATATGGTTTTGACATTGGCTGGAGGTATTTATGAATTTCGATCCTTCCGCCGCGTTTTGCTCGATTTATGTTTACAAGAAGTTGTCATGCTTCTTTGCAAGCTTCTCCTTTTTATAGCCTCATTCTTTTAAATTTTATTTAATTTTTTTTGAAGTCCGTCTTTATTGTTGACGAAGATTTTTGATGAATGGTTGTGGTGTCTTCTACATTTTTCTTGTACTTTTGTCTTTTTTTTATTAATTGAGGTGACATTTTCTTTTGTTTATCTGACTTGTTGTCTTTTTAATTTTCATGTCGGTTATCTTTTCTAATAGCTCCATAACTTTTTTTATTGTACTTTGAACTTTTTCTTTAAGTTCCGCTCTAATATGTATTTGATAATAAATTGAATTATTGTAAAATTTATCAATGTAGAAAGTAACTATTTTGCATCTTGTTTTACAACATCAAAATCTGGTTCATCAAATGGTTTTGAGAGAGTCCAAATTTGATATGATTGATAAAAATTTCTCTTTAAGTTATTCTAATTAAACTGCTGATTTTAAAATGAAAATATTAAAAATACTCATCAATTTTTAAAAATTTATATATTTTAGTTTTTATAAAAGCTATAGAATCTTTTAATAAGTGAAAAGAAAAATGTTGTACTGTAAATTTTCTAACAAAGCGACATTCAGTATAACTTATATTAAATTGTTCAAGATCAAATCTATATTTTATAACAAAAAATACTTCATACGTATAAGCTTTTGTTTATAAGCACACGTCTGTAGAAAATATTCCGAAAATATTTTTTAAAACTATTGGTTGCAAATAGCTCTATTTATTTTAGAAAATATTTTAATAGAAAGAACAAATCTATTATATAAATATAATATAAATATTTTTACTAAAATAAGATTTGTTATCCCATCATCGAGAAAATATTGACAAATATCAAAAAGATTGGTTATCTTCTCAATTTTCAAAAAACTAAGTTCAAGCTCTTCTCAATCTCTATGTAAAATTGATTTTAATAATAAATCTTAAATTTTATTTTCTTTAGTTCTTTTTTCAACTAAAGTTTCAGAGAGTGTAGTAAGAGCTATTCTATAGTTTGCTCTTTGACTAGTGATATGGTTTTTCCATACTTCATTAATCAAATTATATAGTTTTAAATTTAAATCAGGGATATAATTTTTTTTAATTTCTTGAGACTGTTGTGAGTTCAACAACTCTTTATTTTTTTTTTAATAATTTCAGAATAGATGGCTTGATGTGCTTAGTTTGGGTCTTGAGACCATTGAGATCTCTCAGAACACTACAATGAGTATACTGCTTGTAGTGTTATATTTGTGACATATTTTTAATTGGTTATCTTACCGTTGGATAAGGAACATAACATCCTGAATTAGGATAATACATTGCCGAAGTTTGTACTAACACAAATTCTTGGTTAGAATATTGGGGTCTTTGAATTTCTTTATTGGGCTTCTTTCGGACAGTAGCTCATTCTTCAACTGATTCTAAAAGTTTTTTTTACCTCTACCCATCTAATTCTTCTAGGTATTATTTCTAATTTTTTTATTAGTAAGAAATTACATAATCTCTTGATTATCGATCTTTATTATAAATTTTTCTGATGCTAAATATATAAAGAATTTTTGTGTATCATTTTTATGGTTAATTATTCTTTTTCAAAAGTTGCATAATTAATTTCATTTGATTTAAACTTTTTTGATCCATATTCACAAATGATTTTTTGATTATCTATTGTTTTAGCTTTTAATATTCAACGTCAATATTTTTCTGAGGTGTCCGTTTATGATATCAATTCATCTTATTGTTTAGGAAGATAAATTTTTGGGATATCTGTAATTTTAGATTTTATTTTCCTAATTATTTCTTAATCTTGTTTAGAGCATATAAAAGTATTTCTATCAATTTTTAATTTATCATATAACATGTCTATTCTTCCAGACAGTTTTGGAAAAAAAATTCTACCATAATTTACTATCCTTAAAAATTGTTGAAGTTGTCTTTTTATCTCCAATATTTTTAAGATATTCTTTTATTAACTATAATATGATCTTTGAGTTCAACACTATCTGAAGATAAACCTTAATCCTAAATGTAATCACTAATTTTATCCGAGGTATTAACTTGTTTTTACATTTTGTCAAATTTCATAATAATAATGAGCTTTTTTAGTAAGTATTATTATTATTATATGTTACTTTGTTACTATTATCTTATTATTACCTATTTATGATTGAAAACCCAAAAAACATTACTATTACTGTTAGTATACTTATGTTAGTGGTATTATAATTATTATATTTATTACTATTATCATAATATATTATACGTTATAGTTATTATGGTTTGAAAACACAAAAAACATTATTATTATTATTTGTTAGGATGATCAATCAATTGTGATGGTGGCCAAGAGGGGGTGAATTGGCAATTTTAAAGTTTGGAGGCAAATTGAAAGATTTAGACAATTGGACACAAAGATTTATAGTGGTTCAAGCTTCTAACAACCTCTACGTCTACTACCTTAGCTTCCTACTAAGGATTTTCAACAATTTCACTATGAAATTCTTCCCCTTTTTAGGCTTAGGAGGCAACCGTTACAAGTTCAAGCTTTCTACCCAAATCTTTGAACAATTCACTCACAATACAAAGAAAGAAGTTTGGCAAATAAAATATCCTCACAAGATACAAAATTTTGCCCAATAATGATCAATCACAATCCCAAACTTGAAACAAAGATATACAAAAGAATTACACAAGTTGGGTGTACAAGATTTGACTCTAAAAGCACAAAGGGTTGGGTTTTGCTTGATTGCTTGAATGTTGTTCAATGAATGTTCAATAGTTGTTGCAGCATCATTGGAGTCTTGTATTTATACCTTCTCATTGATTTCTAGCCGTTTGGGTGGTTGGAGTATTGAATATAGCTGTTGAAAGGCTTCTTTCCCGCAATAAATGTTGTCTACCAACCATCCGTATCGGTACATGAGAGCCTGTATCGGTACATGAGAGCCCGTATCGATACCTGTTACAAGAAAAATATAGCCGTTTGTGTAGTAGTGTATCGATACGTGGGAGGGGGTATCGAAACGATCATAGTGTAAAATTGGGGGCGTATCGAAACGGCAAGGTCGTATTGGTACGATATTTGCTTACTGGAATCTGAGTTGAAATATTGCATCGGTACGCCTAGGGGCGTATCGGTACGGTTAACAGAAAATTAAAAGTTTGTTGATTCCAATAACTGACAAGGCAACGGTCGAAAACATTTAATGCAAAGATCTCGAAGATCTTGTCAAATAGTATCGAAACTGGTGGGACCGTATCGGTACGATTAAGAATTTCTTAAACCCAGATTTTAGATCGTATCGAAATGAACAAGGCTGTATCGAAACGCAAAGCTTAAAATGTTTTCCCAGATAAAGGCCGGATCGAAATGGTCAAGACCCTATCGAAACGCGAGGCCTAATTTTTCAAAGTCATATGAATTTCATATTGAAACAGGATAAGCCGTATCGGTACACTTTGCAAAACCAAATTCCAGTAACGAATTTCCGTATCGAAACACCAAGGAGTGTATCAATACGCCTGAGCGAAAATGCATAGTTTGGCTTGAAAACACTTAGAAAAATTTTGGGTTTAAGTTTTGGACTTAAAGAAAATTTTCCTTGTCAATTTGTGAGACTTTAGAATACTTAAAATTTTATTTTCTTTTACAATTTAGTCCATAAACACTTTGTTATATCAAAATCAAACATAGGTTTTACAATCTCTTTTTGATATAACAAAACCAAAGTGAAAATTTTTTAAGTATCTTTTAAAACTTTGAAAATTACTCCCCCTTAATTTAAGACTAAAAGGTTTTTCTTTGAAAAGTTTGAAAATTTTGGCTCTTAAATCTTCTCCCCCTTTTTGTTAGATCAAAATCAATTCAATAGGGTATAACAAGTAAATAACAATAACTCCAAGCAATTAAATAAGCAACATAATCATTAAAATTTAAACCATAGTTCAATCAACATAAATAAATCCAACTAAAGTCCTAAAAACATAAACCAAATAAAAACCAAAGCATAGGAATCCAAAAACATAAAACAATAGGTGCATAAACTAATCCTAATATGATATGATATGAAATGCAAAAAGCCTAAGGATTCATCCCATCGTCTCCATCTCCATCTTCTTCATCTTTATCCTCATCATCATTGTTGGCTTGAGTCCCAAGGGATTGATGCCATTTGCCATAAAACGCGATAAGAGAGATATCCGTGGAGTTTTGGCAATTTTCAATAGCCGTCACTCTTTCCCCAAAGGATATGAAATGTGTGTCAATCGTGGCAAACCCGGAATCCATGGTTGTTTGCAAAGAAGCAATGTTCGTGCTCAAGTTGGTGAATTGCCCATTGAGGTAAGCCATAAAAGCATCAAGATTTGGTTGAGCCACCAGAGCTTGTGGAGTGGGAGCCTTTTGAGGAGCCACCACCGGATCAAGTTAAACACCTCCTAGAAGATCAGTATTCTGAATCCATTCTCCATTGTAGTATGTGAACTTTGCACGACGAAGAGAATGCTCATCAATAGGATCAGTGAGAGGTTCCGCAAGGTCATAGGAGCAATCAATTCCCATATTGTGAAATATGTAGCTTAAGGCGGTGCCGTATGTAAAAGATGTAACCAAGGTATGACGATGTTGCACAAGGAAGACGATTTTTGCGAACATAATTTGAGCAAGGTTAGGGCGCTTACCCTCACGGAAGCAAATGATCCAAAAGTCGCCGACTTGTCGGATCATGGATAACTTCCCACCGGTTGGACGGAACCACCAGGTGATCATGAGGTGTAGAATGCGGTCACATGCATCTAGCACGGTCACGGAGCCTCTAAGGGTATGTCCCATGGAATCCTCATCATCAATTCTCATATCCTCAAAATCCAAATAGTTTGCTAAAATGGTTGAATCAATATGAAATTTCTTACCCATTAAATAAGATTCAATTGCAATAACCAATGATCTATTTTTATTGAAAATACACCGGGCATTGGAATAAAAAATCAAAATAAGGTTTCGGTATAAAATCCTCGGTATACTAAAAAAAGGCATAAATTTTCATTCTTCCATCAAATTAAGATATTTAAATTGAAATCTTTTGGATGATAGAAAAGGGATGGAAGTAACACGCTCTCGGCGAATTTTATAACTTTGATACTTTTTAAAACGATCCATGGCATGTGAAAATTGCGATTCATTAAAACAATTTTGATAGACATGGGTAAGATTGGGTCGATTACCATTATGGTCTGGATTTTGACTAGGAGGATTGGAAATATAGGCTATTTCTTTTCTTGCACGTTTCGTTGGTGCCATAATCTGAAAACAAAATCAAACCAAAAATGATATATTCATAAATCAACACATTCGGTCCAAAAATTAATCCAATAATCAAGGTATTGTTAAAAATCTATACAATATAGTTTTAAAACATATACAAGTATAAAAATAATTTTTGGTAAAAGAAAACTTCAAAAACAGTGTTAAAAATTATACGATATAATTTTATATTCGAATAAAAAATTTTCAGATTTGAAGAAGTTTTTACAAAAATGTTGAAAACTATACTATATATCCTAAATATGTAATTATGATTCAAAAACATTGAGTAAATATGTACGAAAATTAAAAAGAAAAAGTTAGGGTTTATACATTGAATTTGGGATTAAGGATGAATGAAGAGATATTGATACACAAAATTGATGATTTTTGCTTGGGTTTAATGTAAAAACCAAAAGCCCTTAAATATTTTGAAGAATTTTGTGAAAAATTGTGAGGGATTGAGGGGTTTTATAGTTGAAATCCAACCTAGGGTTTTAGAGAAAATAGGGGTATTTGATTTAAAGTAGGAAAGCCTCTTTTAATGCCCTTTAAACTACCCAACGGCTGAGTGTACCGATACGCCATGTGGCGTACCGAAATAATTGTAACCCGTTTCGATACACGATCCCGTACCGGTACATCTTAATCTATACTGAAACATGTTTCAATAACCCGTATCCATACGAGGAACACCGTATTGATACGCCTGTGCCAGAAATGACATTTTTGGCTGCAGGTTGCTCAAAAGTTCAATTTGGATCGAATCAAAATGCATGAAAATGATATGAGATCATCATGTATGAACAAAAACATATGCATACTCCCCCTACCAACAAGCATAGATGCATATAGGAGCAAAATCACATAAGCAATGCAATGTATCAAATTCAAGCAAGATTTTAAGACCAAAAGGGCTATAAGGCTCAAGAAAGGCTGGTTAAACCTAGCTCTCTCCTAAGAGACCAAAAATGATCTTTGTCTAGTGGTTTGGTGAAGATATCCGCTAATTGATTTGAGGTGTCTACATATTCTAGAACTACATCATTTTTGAAGACATGATCACTAATGAAATAATGTTTTATTTCTATGTGTTTGGTTCTAGAATGTTGAATGGGATTCTTAGTGAGACAAATGACACTAGTATTGTCACACCTAATGGGGATAGTACCTACATCAATTACATAATCTAAGAGTTGTTTCTTCATCCAAAGGACTTGAGCACAACAACTTCCTAAGGATATATATTCGGCTTAGCGGTAGATAATGTTAAAATATTTTGCTTCTTAGAAAACCAAGATATGAGCATACTACCTAGGAATTTACATGTACCGGAGGTACTCTTTCTATCTATTTTACAACCCCCATAATCTGCATCCAAGAAGGCATACAAACTAAAGGAAGAATCTCTAGGATACCAAAGACCTAAACAAGGTGTATCTCTAAGGTATCTAAAGATCCTCTTAACGGCTATAAGGTGGGATTCTCTAGGACTAGCTTGAAATCTAGCACATAAGCAAACATTAAAAACAAGATATCCGATCTACTTGCGGTAAGATAAAACAAAGATCATATCATTTATCTATAAACTTTAAATCCACACACTTACTTCCTTCATCCTTATCAAGCCTTGTAGAAGAACTCATTGGTGTGGCTTGAGGTTTTGTGTTCTCCAAGCAAAACTTCTTGAGCATGTCCTTTATATATTTAGCTTGATTGATGAAGATGCCATCATTCATTTGTTTAATTTGGAGCCCCAAGAAATAGAAAAGCTCCCCCATCATGCTCATCTCAAATTCTCCTTGCATCAACTTAGCAAACTCTTGACAAAGAAATTTATTAGTGGAACTAAAAATAATATCATCAACATAAATTTGAACTACTAATATGTCTTTGCCATTTTTTTATGAAGCCTGTAGTATCCACCTTCCATTTTTCAAAACTTTTTTCAACTAGAAAACTTGTCAACCTTTCATACCAAGCTCTAGGAGCTTGTTTCAAACCATATAAAGCTTTGTAAGTTTAAAAACATGGTTTGGATATTTTGGATCTTCAAAACCAGGTGGTTGTTCTACATACACTTCTTCATTTATAAAACCATTTAAAAATGCACTTTTAACATCCATTTGAAAAAGCTTGAATTCATTATAACATGTAAATGCAATAAGCATCCTAATAGCTTCGATTCCTTCTTCTTTAGTGTAACCTTGAGCAACAAGTTTAGCCTTGTTTCTCACTATGTTACCACTCTCATCTAGTTTGTTTGTATAAACTCAGTTAGTTCCTATAGTAGATTTATTACTAGGCCTATCAACTAATTTCCAAACTTGACTTCTCTCAAATTGGTTTAATTCCTCTTGCATAGCCATTATCCAATAATCATCGTTTAATGCTTCTTTGATATTCTTAGGCTCTATGCATGAGATAAATGCAACATTACATGCATTCTTAAGAGAAAGTCTAGTGGTTACCCCTTTGGATGGATCACCCAAAATCTCACCACCTTTGACATAGTTGAACTCTCTTGGTAGCTCACGTCCTTTTCCTCTAGATTCATATCCTTCAAGGCTTCTAGAGGTGGATCTTGTGTTTCCTCTTGTTTAGTTGGAACTTCATTCACCTTTGATGATTGCCCACCATCATTGGCTTCAAAAATCCCTACATTATCATTATCACATGAATCCTTCCTCGGAAGGAGGTTATCATCGAAAACCACGTGAATAGACTCTTCAACAACCAAAGTTCTTTTATTAAATACACAATAGGCTTTAGAGTTTGAAGAATACCCTAAGAAAATAGCTTCATCACTTTTAGCATCAAAATTGCCTAAATTATCTTTTCCATTGTTCAAAACAAAAATTTACAACCAAATGGATGAAAATAGCTAATGTTAGGCTTTTTAGATTTTAAAATCTCATAAGAAGTTTTCTTTAAAATAGGCATAATCATTACTCTATTTATAATGTAGCAAGCCGTGTTAGTGGCTTCCGCCCAAAAATATTTTGGCAAATTGTTTTCACAAAGCATGGTTCTAGCCATTTCCTTTAAAGTTCGATTTTTCCTTTCAACAACGCCGTTTTGTTGAGGTGTTCTAGGAGCTGAAAAATTATGGCTTATACCATTTAAGTTACAAAAATCCTCAAAACCTAGATTTTGAAATTCGGTACCATGGTCACTTCGAATATGAGAAATAGTTTGGCCAAGATAATTTTGAGTAATTTTTGAAAATATGATGAATTTTTCTAAAGCCTCATCTTTGGTACTTAAAAATAGAACCCAAAAGTATCTGGATTAATCATCAACTAAAACAAATGCATATGATTTTCCACCCAAGCTAGTTGTTCTAATAGGACCAAAAAGATCCATGTGGATCAATTATAAAACTATACTAGTTGAAACATCATTAATAGGTTTAAAAGAGACTCTTTTATGTTTACCTTTTGCACAAGCATCGCAAATTTTATCATTTGAAAACTTTATTTTAGGCAAACCTCTTACTAGATCTTTTGAAACCAATTTTTCTAAAACACTCATTCTTTCATGCCCTAGTTTTCTATGCCATAACCATGAATCATGCTCATAATTCGCAACAAAACATGCATTAGAAATATGAATGTCATCTAAATGCACCATATATATGTTTCCTATGCGATGACCTAAAAGCACAATTTTGTGGGTTTCAATATTTATAATTTTGCAACCATATATATCAAAAATCACTACGAAACCTTTATCACAAAGTTGGCTTATTCTTAATAAGTATTGAAGAGTGATTACCAATGGAACCCATTCCTTCAATTTGACCTTTGGAGTTGTCACCGAATGTCAGTAATCCTCTTTTCTTTAGCTCTAGTTCCAAGAATCTATTATTGTCTCCGGTCATATGTCTTGAGCATCTAGTATTGGCCTTGTAGCAATGCTCCCCCTATAAACATGGAATCAAACTTTGATTTTTGGTACCCAAATCTTTTTGGGTCCATGAGCATTAGTTCTCAAAATCTTGGTTCCCTTAGGAATCCAAGAAGCAATCTCATTAGCTTTGTTAGAAGCTACAACATCCTTAGGAATCCAAATGCTTCTAACTTTCTTATCATAATAGGGTATTGAATACCCTCCATGTTTGTATCTATTAAAGTTCCTTTTAACATTGTTGGGTTTTGAAGATTGTCCTTTTTCAAAACTTGATTTCCCAACATTGTTTAAGGAAGCTTTGAGATCATTTACCTCCTTGAGGTAATGATCTTTTAACTCGGAAAGAAGGTTATTTAAATAAATATTTTCTTGTTCAAAATACTTTTGATTATCTTGTAAACCACTAACCTTGTTTTCAAGTTCTGAATTGGTTTTAGATAAGGAATCGTTTTGGTTTTTCAAATCAATGATAGTTTTCTTATTTTTCAAAATAGATTTCTTATATTTTTCAACCAATTCGTCATAAGCCTCTTGTAACTCATTATAATCATCAAATAATTCATCATAGGTAAGATCATTTAATGAGTTAGAGGTTACCTTAGGATCCTCCTCAATGACCATGAGATATAACTTTGCAATTTTGTGCTCCTCATCATTTGAAGACTCTTCATCACTCTAAGTGGCTACACGGGCCTTGTGCTTCTTTTTCTTCTCAAAGCCCTTCTTCTTGAGTTGGGGACAATTGATTTTGATGTGCCCCGGCTTCTTACATTCATAGCACATAATAGGATCATTCTCTTCTTCTTTGCTCTTGTTCTTGAGATCCCTTCTTCGGTTGAATTTTCTTCTTCAGTTAGATCTCATGAGCCGAGTAAATCGTTTGGCTATAATAGCCAGTTCCTCATCTTCTTCGCTAGAATCACTCTCATTATAAGATGCTTTAAGAGTAATTATACTCTTCTTCTTCTCCACTTCCTTCTTCTCGACCTTCATTTCTTTCTTCTTTTTTTCCTCATATATTCATTTCTTCATTATCGCATGGTTGAGAAGAGACCCTATGAGAGCGTCAAGCTTTAGCATCTTGAGATCTTTCGCTTCTATGATAGCCGTTCTTTTACCATCCCAAGACTCGGGAAGTGAGTAGATTAGTTTCTGAACTAGCTTCTCCTCTGGAATAATTTCTCTTGGACCCTTGAGGCCATTGACAATGATGGAGAATCATTCGAACATTTTGTAGATGTCTTAATCTGGCTCCATCTTGATATTTTCATAGATCAAATTAAGAAGCTCAATCTTGGTCTCCTTAACTTCATTAGTGCATTCGTATGTGATCTCTAGCTTGTCCCATATTTCTTTGGCACTTAAGCAAGATGACATCTTGGAGTACTCGTCCAGTCCAAGTGAGCAAAATATCATGTACATTGCTTTATCATTGATTTGGATCTTCTTTCGATCTTCATCGGTCATCTCGTGCTTGGACTTTGGTACTAACCGATCACCTTCTCTCTTTATCGGGATTTTTGGTCCATCTTACACTACATCCCATAGGAGGTAGTCATGGGATTTAATGAAGAACCTCATATGATTTTTCCAATAGGGATAGTTATCCCCATTGATGTATGGAGGTTTGATGATGGAATGAGACTCGTATAGGTTGTTGCTAGAGGTGGATGCCATGGCTTTGACTTCTATTGATTGAATCACCTTTTAGGATCACCTCAACGATTGTTAGACCTTCGGTTGAGTGTGGCTCTGATACCAATTGTTAGGATGATCAATCAATTGTGATGGTGGCCAAGAGGGGGTGAATTGGCAATTTTAAAGTTTGGAAGCAAATTGAAAGATTTAGACAATTGGACACAAGGATTTATAGTTGTTCAAGCTTCTAAAAAGCTCTACGTCCACTACCTTAGCTTCCTACTAAGGATTTTCAACAATTTCACTATGAAATTCTTCCCCTTTTCTAGGCTTAGGAGGCAACCTTTACAAGTTCAAGCTTTCTACCCAAAGCTTTGAACAATTCACTCACAATACAAAGAAAGAAGTTTGGAAAATAAAATATCCCCACAAGATACAAATTTTTGCCCAATAATGATCACTCACAATCCCAACCTTGAAACAAAGATATACAAAAGAATTACACAAGTTGGGTGTACAAGATTTGACTCTAAAAGCACAAAGGGTTGGATTTTGCTTGATTGCTTGAATGTTGTTCAATGAATGTTCAATAGTTGTTGCAGCAGCATTGGAGTCTTGTATTTATACCCTTTATTGAATTCTAACCATTTGTGTGGTTGAGGTATTGAATATAGTCGTTGGTGAGCAAATTTCCTGCAATAAATGCTGTCTGGTCACCTACCATTAGTATATATTATTACCATTAGTATATATTATTACTATTATTTGTTGTTGTATTATTATTATCATTATCCTAATTAGTAGTATTATTATTAAACAAAAAAATCAAAAGAAGAGAAAATTAATATAATAAACAAAAGCCGAAACCATAATAGTATAAACAGTCCATTAATAATAAAAGTCTATACATAATTTTAAAACCCCAAAAAAATATATACATGGGTGGTCTGTTAAGCCCATCTAAATAAACCTAAATCTGCCCTAACACATCAAAACCCTAATTTTGTTCATTTCTGCGCAGCTCGTTTTGGACTGTTGGATTAGGGGAAGATGGAAGATTAGGCATGATCGACCCTAATCATCTCCCAGGCGCGTGTCGATCATGCCTAATCTTCCATCTTCCCCACGCGCGAATGCACAACACCACCAGACTTTTCATTTCTTCCACGCGTCTGACTTTTCAGATGGCAGTGCACCTCTGTTCCCACACCCTCCAGCCATGCCAATGTGGCGCGAAAAATGGAAAAATGTAGAACGTCTTCAGGATTACATTAGGCATGTAAAAACAAACAATAAAAAGAGCATGATAAACACCAAAATGACAGAGCCAACAATGTCAGCAGTGGACGTGAATTAAGCCAAAACACAGCAACAACCAATAGGGGTTTTTGGTGATATTTTAATCCATGTAATATTTAGGCTATATAACACAAAAATTGAAACAATTATAAGAGATCTTTTTTGGATTTCCAGAAGTAATCAATATAAAAGAAGAGAAGACTTTTGAGGTATATCTATCTTTCTATCTTACATTCAAACAATAGCTTTAGGGTTTTTCTTTTTTACCTTGGCGGCCATTCGGCTCTATCCACGCCGATGATAAGCATCTTGGCCTCATGTTTTTTTTTTCAAAACTGGGTTTTTGGGCTCATTTTTTTAAAGCGAAAGAGGCTATTTATTTTGAAAATCGTTGTTTGGATTTACGTTTCGGAGAAGGGAACCATTATTTTGTTTTTTTAGGGTTCACTATTTTTGGCGAACGGTTACTGGTGGTGGTTAACGGTAGAAAATTGCCAGTTTTTGGGTTCTTAAAAAGTCGGTAAAGAAAAATTTAGAGCATTTCAGCTCTTTAATTTGGGGTGAAAGGGATAAATGGGTTGTTTAAAAAAATTTAACTTTTATACTCATTCCCCTTATAAAAATGGTTTTATCAAATTTTAAATCCCTCTGTCCCCTGATAATCACCCATAGGGTCCTTCCGCATTTTAGTATTTGCTCCGTTACCCTTTCGTTTTTTAAAATTACCCCGCCATCATTGGATTTTTAAAGCCGTTTTCAATCTCGTCCTTATTTCGAATTTAATCTAGTTTTAAATGGGTAAATACCCCCTTTGTCCCTTTAAGGTTTTGGTTTTGTTTCATTTCGATCCTCAAATAAGTGGTTTAATGCCCCATTCAGTCCCCAAAATTTCATTTTAGTTGCAATTGGTCCTTTTGTTCTTTCTTTTCTGCATTGTTATATTTTCGTAATTTATTATTTTTTTATGTTCATTTTATCTTTGCATCTTGTTTGCATCTACATCTTTGTATATCCTTGTTTATCTCTCTATATATTATAGTTACATGTATATATGGTGCATAAATATATATGTGTATATAGACATGGTATACAACAGTATGTTAACATATATGTATATGGCTTCATCTTTGTAATATGTATATTTGTATACGTACATGTGTAGTGTTTGTTTCATATTTATATGTAGACTTTAATGTAATGTACGGTTTGGTGTCACGGTGTATGTATGAATGCATATGTGTTTAACTCTCATGATATATTCTTGTTTGATTTTAATATTCATGCTCTTATCCATGCCTTGTCTTTGTATATATACCATGCCTTGTTTAGTATTGCATCCGGATCTATAAACTGTTAATGCGGTGCCTTTTTATTCGAGAGTAAACGTGTCTAGTACCAAACGTAGTGGTGGTGGTTTTTCTGTTTACTCTTGAATAACGAGGCCCTTAAAATTTACTCGCACGTATAACCAAATTTCAATTTAATTCGAAAAATTTGATATTAAAAAAGTGGTAATTATTTATTTTATTCATGGTACCAATTTTTGGGCGGTGTGTGGGTGCCAAAACCTTCCCCATCCGTAATTGATTCCCGAATTCATTTTCAAGCGAATCTCTGGTTTTTAATGGTGTCCGACCTACCTAAATGGTCGTTGGTGACTCCAAGTTTTTATTGTTTTCAAAAAATACGAATTTTTAAAGAATCCCCATTTTCCAAATATTTTTTTTTCAAAAAAGAAAAGAAAACTACTACTCATTCAAGTGATCATTCGACGTTTTCAAGAAAAAAGAAGAAAGTGTCACTACAGCTAGCAACTCCGCTGGGGACGGTTTTGGTTTTTTAAAACAAAAGTGAGTTATATATAATTATCATTTTGCTAATATCGAAAGTTGCGAATTAAAGTGACGATTAAATTAATATTTGTTTATAAATGCGAGTTTATTTTAACGCATTTAAAACTTGGCATTTAAACTTGTTTCCTTTATGTGGGGGAAAACGCTAGAGCTTTCGTGTGGATATTGTTCCTCCGTATGGGCCTAGTAAGTACCTTTGGGGCTCAATTACCCTATGTTTTCGTGGGTATATTGTTTCCCCGTATGGACATAGCGATGGGTCCCCCGAATTGAACTCGGTTGAGAGGAGCCAATAATGGGTGATGACCGGGGGCCTTGCTACCCTTAGGAGGGGAAAGTGAGGATAGTTCGGGTACCTTTTAGTACCAAAACTACATATAGAGAACATAAAAAGCCCACCACTTTTAGAGCCATGCAGTTAACCTAGGTTTTTAGAAAGGATATAAATAGGATTGTTTTGTTTGGTGCTTTATTTCTGTATTTATTGATTTTATCCCGTACTGACTTTTTTGTGTTTTACTTTGTTTTACATATATTTTCGCATATACATTGCATAACATGAAGGTGTTGATTCAAGTGGTTTGCCCAATTTGAGACTTTTCACCATAGATAGAAGGTATCTCAAGAAGTAGGATACCAACTCAACCGTTCGACAATGATCAGAAGTTAACCAAGGGTTCAAGGTGACAGTTTACCGAGCGAGCGCATAGTAGCAGGGTATACATATGACAGTCTACAGCAAAATGATTTGTGGGATTTGAAATAGATTTGAGTAGGGTGGGATCGACGGTTGAAAAATTTATTCTGTGATAATTATGGTGATATAGCACATTTGATGTATGTCAAAATTAATCAGCCTATGCTCCGCGCCATCTTTCAGTTTTGGAATCCCACTTTCTGTTGCTTCACTTTTAATGGAAAAGACTTGATGCCTACAATGGAAGAGTATACGACTTTACTTAATCAGAAAAATAGTCAAAAAGATTAGATTTACACAAAGCCGTCGAAGTCTCAGAATTATCCTTTGAAGCTTAGAACCTTAGCTGGAATGAGTAAAGACTGGGTTAAGTGTTTGATTCAAAATCGAGGGGATAGTACCGCCTTTTCATGAGAATGCATTAGAGATATCATATCTACGCACCCGGATGAGGTTATAAAGATGGGTCTATTTGCTTTGGGGATTTATGGTTTGATTATTTTCTGAGAGTTTTAAGGAACATTGATGTGGCCATCTTGAATTTATTTGAGCGCATAAAGAGGAAGGGCAATTCGGTATCGGCAATCATAACCGAGACTTTCATTTCCTTGAACGTGAGTCGAAAACATGAAGAATGTCATTTTAGGGGATGTACACAGTTGTTTCAGGTTTGGATTCAAAGTCATCTTTGGAAAACACCAACTAAGGTTTTGCCTAGAATACTTTTTGGAAAATTTTCCCCTTTATGAGAATATCTAGCGAATGAGTGGTGGGAAGAGCCGAACAAGAAAAAATGGACGAAGATCTTCAAGAACCTTCAAGATGAAGATGTTATGTGGAGGGTGCTATGGCTCGGTAGTGTCCTTCACTTCTTATATAGGTGCAGAGATTATGATTGACTGATGATGATAGGTTTGTATGGTGGGATTGCTTGTGCTCCTCTATTGGTATCAAGGCAATTTGGGTCACGACAGTTTATTTTTGTCACCGCCAGTTTAAGCATCGTCGAGTTTTGTTCAAGAATGAATTTAAGGTGAATGTCCAAGCTGCCTCTAGAGCTTGGGATCACTGTTACCGTATAAAGGTAGAAGAAGATAAAAAGTGCAAGTTCTCCCCCGACTATGATTTTTGAAGGAATAAGAGAATTAATGATAAGATTCTGGAGCCCGATCAAGGACCGACTATGTCACTTGAGGAGCATTTGAAGATGTTTCATTCCGAGGCCGATATCCTAAGGAGCGAGCTAAATGAGGTCAAAAAGAGGATGGATGCCTTAAAAACTGAGCACATAAGCGAACTTTATAGGGTAAGCTTAGATGTGGACAAACGAGATGTGACTATCAAGCAGTTAATGAAATTCAATGTCGATTTGAAAGAAAAGAATGCTCTGTACCAAAGTGACACTCTCAAGCTTCAAGCTCTAGTGCGGAGTGTCGATCGAAAGAAGTTTTTAGCGGTAGAAAAGAAAAGGATGAATGGTATACTCTTAGTCGAGAAAGAGAGAAAGGGAAACAAGAAATTGAAAAGAAGATAGAAAATTGCAAGCTAGTCGTGGAAAGGGAAATGAAGTCTTCTAGAAGAGCAATCCAATGATAAAAAGCAAAAGCTAGACAAGAAAGTGAGAAAGACAAGCAAATGATGAATTGGGAGAAAGAAAATGTTGTCGCATATAATAGAAAATCCCAAGAAAATAAAAACCGGCTGTTTTAGATACAAGGTCTATACAACTCCACCTTGGAGAGTTTGAATCAAAGCCAAGCCCGAAATGCTCAGCTAGAAAAAAAGATTGGGGAATTAGATCGGTCTTTTCATGAATACCGCGCTCGGAATGGTTTCCTTGAACTTCAAGCTATCCGGTGAGAGACGCTTCGAACTCAGATTGAGACATTAGAGGCCACTATTCAAGATTATCTAAGAAGGATCGTAGTTTTCGAAGAGGCCGCAAAAGGGGGAGATAATTATTGGCTAAGGCATATTCGCGATGTCGTATGATTTAGGACCGAGACCAATATAACATTACTCTAATGGTATAAGTGCAAGAAGTTGCCAGACATGTGAGAAACCTAGCCGCGAAAGTCGAAGCTCCAAGCCATTTCATAGCTTCGGGCATGAAAGATGCACCTAGATTCGTTCAGCTACTTGAAGCCATCGAGGAACTAGGAGTTAGGGCCGGGGCATATCTGCAGGAGTTTATTTTTCTTTTTTTGTAATGAGAACCTTTTTAATCTTCAATGAAAGCTGTTCAAGGGTGATCACTAACGGAATCAATGCCTTTACTTGCATACATTCTTGCATTTTATTTATCATTTATCCCATGCATCACATAAAACATATAAAACGCATTAATTGATTATACAATGAAATTGATAATGAAAATGTTGCATACCGCACTCGTTTACAAACAAGGATAATGGAGGAAAACTTCACCAATTTGGAAGCTGATTTAAGGGGTCAGTTAGAACGGACTCAACAAGAATTGAGGGAGACCATAATCAAATCCCAACAAGATATGATGAAGAAGATATCTCATATGTTGAAACTCAGTCGGGGAGAAGACCCAAGAGGAAAGGGTATTGTTAAAAATCCCACTCAGAACTCGGGAGATCCTTCGTACTCCCCTATCTTTATCAACACTACTCTAAGACCTCCGCAAGAAGTATCCTCATCTCATCAGGCCGACACCTCTGCCCAAGCTCAATTAGGCGTGACTTTTGGAAATATGAAAAATGTTGAGGATAGCATCCCGAATTTTGATGAGCTAGAAAAGTTAAACCAAGCAAAGGCAGAATTCTTGAAGCAGTTAGAAGAAACCAAAAAAGAATCTTGAAGAGAGGTTCTGAGTAAAGGAGGATGAAGAAGGTTCATATGGGTTAAATGCTAGGGAGCTTAGTTTAGTTTCGGATGTAGAGATCCCATATAAGTTTATGACTCCAAAATTTGAGAAGTTTGACGGGACGACTTGTCCCACCGCTCACATAACTATGTTTTGTCAGAAGATGACGAGATTTATCGATAATGAAAAGCTATTAATCCATTACTTTCAAGATATCTTGGTGGGATCTGCTATGAGGTGGTACAATCAGTTAACACGGGCTCAGATCAAGTCATAGAAAGATGTAGCCAAAGCTTTTACCGACCAGTACAAGCATATAACTGATATGGTCCCCAATCAACTTTTGTTGCAACGGATTGAACAAAAGCGTAATGAGAGCCTTCGCGAGTATACCCAGCGACGACACGATGTGGAGGCACAAGTTCAACCTCTAATTCATGAGAACGAAATCTCTCTGATGTTTATAGACACACTAAGAGGGATGCTTTATGACCGTTTGATCAGCAACTATCAGCAACTTCACAGACATGGTCATGAAGGGTGAACACATCGAAACGGCCATCAAGAGCGGAAGAATTGATGAGGGAGAATCATCATAGAAATAGTTCAAGAAAAAAGATTATGAGGTCAACAATGCAAGCACTTATAAGGCCGTTAAAAACCTCACAATCTTCCAACCCCAGGCTACAACCGGGAATGCCCGAAGTTCCAATAGAAGAGAAGATGGGGGGCCCACGAAAGAAGGTAAGAATAGGTCTTTCACTCTATTACCTATTTCTTACAATGAGCTATACTCGCAGTTGTACAAGGCAGATTTGGTTTGGCCTTATCATGTTATTTCTCTTAGCCCACCTTACCCAACGTGGTATGACCCCAAAGCACATTGTGAATACCATGTCGATGTTTTAGGACATTCAATCAAAAACTGTATGGTATTCAAGAAATTCGTCCAGAATCTGATAAAACTGGAGTGTTACAGTTGAGAAAATTGAGTACGGCCAACAACCCCTTACCAAACCATGGAGGTCAGGGGATAAATGTTGTTGAAGATGGATACACCAGAAAAGCTAAGGTAAGAGGGTCCAAAGTAAAGTCTCATTTGAGGTGGGGTTTTCAGCAATTGTGCATGGCATGCATTATTGAACGGGGGATGGTGATCATGAAAAAGGGTTGTGGCCCATACTGCGAGTATCACCAGTTATAGGATCATGAGATTCAAGATTGTAAAGAGTTCAGTCAGGTGGTTTAAAAATTAATGGGTAACAAAGAGATCAAGTTCTTCGAGAAAGAAGAAAGAAAGAAAAAAAATCAAAAGTCTTGACGTCGGACAGTCGGAATGCCAAGTATAGTGCAAGAAGTCATTTTATCCTTGGTTTCTAACCCAGTGAAGAGAGCACACCTAAGAAGAAGGCCCTAAGGTGGCTCCCAAGATCATAATTTCTGCCCCGACATCATTTTCTTTCAAGAATACTCGGATGGTCCCATGGAATTACACCGCTAACATCTCAATACCGAGGTGCTCTAATTCACAAGAAAGTGGAAAGTTATCAGATGAAGTAAAGCCTGCTTAAGAAAAAGAGTCGATAGAACCCAATCTCGAATGGGTAAATGAGATTGGGCATTTTATAAGGAGTGGTCGGTGCTACTCTCTAGAACCTTCAAAGGCGGTGGAGGAGCCAAATGATAAAGGCAAGGTAGCCAGGTTTGAACCCGAAAAGATATTCGAAGAGGAGCTACCTCCGAAAATTAACGAGCCAATAACGGAGGCTCAAGCCTAAGAATTTTTGAGATTTTTGAAGTATAGCGGTTACAGTATAGTGGAGCAACTCCAAAAGCAATTGGCACAAATTTCAGTACTTGATCTTCTATTAAATTCAGAAAAACACTGTGAAGCATTGTTAAAGGTTTTGAACCAAACTTTTGTTTCAAGTGATATCTCAGTCGGTAAGTTAGACCTAATAATCGGCTATATCATCGCCGATAATTACATTACCTTCAACAATGATGAAATACCGGAGGGAGGTATGGGGTCCATCAAGCTCTAAACATCACCACTCATTGTAAATGGCATGTACTACCGGGAGTGCTTATTAATAATAGCTCTGCTTTGAATGTCATGCCTTTGGCTACTTTGCAATGTCTGCCTATCTATGGTTCACATATGAAACCTTGTCAGAATACAGTACGAGCATTTGATGGGACCTAACAGGATATGGTCGAAAAAATTGAAATACCCTTGCTCATTTGCCCTAGTGAGTACACTATCGACTTTGTGGTTATGGATATCAGGCCGTCCTATAATTGTTTGTTGGAAAGGTCGTAGATACACCCTGTCGCTGTTGTTTTGTCCTCACTACATCAGAAATTAAATTTTCTCATTCAAGGGAAGCTAGTAACTGTAAATACCGAGCAAGATATCATTGCTTCAGTGACTTTCAATGCACAAAATATCCATACCGATGAAGAGGCGATATAATGTTCCTCTAGGGATTTGGAGTTTGTCAATGCTACTTTCATTGTCGAAAGAAAGAGAATTCCATGCTCTAGGTTGTCAAATTGTACTAAGATGATAGTGATGGAAACATTAAGAAGAGGAGCAAAGAAAGGAAAAGTTTGGGAAGGAACCTGCAAGGATGTTTGCGACCTAAAAGCGTCATCAACAAGAATAATTGTTTCGGGCTCGGCTATAAGCCCAACTTCTTGAAAAAAACAAGAATGGAAAAAGAGAGAAAAACAAAGGAAGGCTCGGTTCAGAGGGAAAGACATTCTATAGAGGCACATGACTTATGCTGTTATCAAGAGTGTTTTGTGTTTGGCAGAATAGTGAACCCTTAACAGAAAGTGCAAGAAGCGAATCAAGAAAGTGAGAAGTTCCTCAATGAAGAATTGATCAGTGAAGCTTTGGAAGAGATGGATGTTAACGTGATCTTCGAGGATGACAAGACTATCCAGCCGTTGACCAAGATCCGCCCATGTTTCCTAGGGGAAAAGCTCAACAATTGGAACTTTGTGGACATACATGTTGTTTTTAGGTCTGAACCAAAGTAATGCTCGGAACAACCATGTTTGCTCTTGCCCGAGATCAATAGGGATCTTTTGTAAAGGGCAGCTATGTCAACTTTATTTGCTTTCAATGAAAATGATGCTTTCCATATTTCTTTCTCAAATGGCAAACATGAGATTCATTTCATTCATTGTTTATTCATTTATTATTTATTTTTATTCATTTTATAAACTATTCATTTCTATTCTCAACACATATTTTCAAACTCGTGCAGGCCCTTTAATATTAATTGTATGAAAAATTCTAAATCTAATCCTGGAGTAGATTTTGAACAACCCATATGCTTGGTAGAAATCGATGAAGAGGAGGAAAAAATAGAATGTAAGGTCCCAAATAAATTGTTAAGACTAATGGTAAGTGAGGAGAAACAGATCTTGCTCTTGAACTTGGGAACCGATGAGGAAAAAAAAGAGGTAAAGATCGACATTACTTTGTCATCAGGAACTAGACGAGATTTGATAGAACTACTTCCAGATTTCAAAGACGTATTTGCTTGGACATACCAAGATATACCGGGTTTAAGCACGGATATTATGGTACACAAGCTCCTATAAGGCCAAAATGCAAGTCCGTCCAGCAAAAGCTTTGAAGAATGAGAACAAACATGTTGCTAAAAGTCAGAGAAGAAGTAAAGAAGTAGTTTAAGGCCGAATTTTTGAAAGTTGCCAAATACTAGGAGTGGGTAGCCAATATAGTTCTAGTGCCAAAAAAGGACGACAATGTGCGCATGTGTGTGGATTATAGGGACCTCAACAAGGCAAGCCCCAAAGACAATTTCCCCTTTGCCTCACATTGATACTCTAGTTGACAATACTGCGGGATATTCTTGGTTCTCATTCATGGATGGCTTTTCGAGGTATAATCAGATTAAAATGAACCCCGAAGACATGGGAAAAACCACTTTTGTGACCATGTGGGGCACATTTTATTATAAGGTAATGTTTTTTGGGTTAAAGAATGCTGAGATAACTTATCAAGGAGCTATGGTAACCTTATTCCATGACATGATGCATAAGGAGATCGAGGTGTACGTGGATGACATGATAACTGAATCTCAGACCGAAGAGAAACAAATCCAAAACTTGCAGAAGCTGTTTCAAAGGTTGCGAAAGATCAATTAAAGCTCAACCCAGCCAAGTGTACCTTTGGAGTTACGTCTGGGAAACTCCTAAGTTTCGTGGTTAGCCGGAAGGGAATTGAGATCGACCCCAATAAGGTGAAAGCAATTCATGATCTCCCACCACCTCAAACATAAAAAGAAGTTCGAGGATTCTTGGGAAAATTATATTACATATCTTAGTTTATCTCCCAATTTATCGATAAATATGATCTCATCTTCAAATTGCTCCGAAAAATAATCTGGGAATATGGGATGAAGATTGTCACGAGGCACTCGAGAAGATCAAGAAGTACTTGACTAATGCCCCAGTCCTAGTAGCATCGGTGCCTGATAGACCTTTAATTTTGTACTTGACAGTGTTTGAGAATTCAATAGGTTGTGTGCTAGGGCAACATGATGAGTCGGGCAAGAAAGAAAGGGTTATTTATTACTTGAACATGAAGTTCACCAAGTGCGAAACACGATCTTCACTGATCCAGAAGTTATGTTGTGCCCTAGTATGGGTTACCAAGCAACTTAGGCAATACATGTTGTATCACACCACTTGCTTGATTTCTCGGTTAGATCCATTGAATTTTTTTATGGAAGCACCAGCACTGACCAGGAGAATGGCCCATTGGCAAATGCTATTGTTGGAATTTGATATCATTTATGTACGTCAGAAAGCAGTAAAGGGAAGCATAGTGGCAGATTTCTTGGCAAGCCGTGCTTCGAACGACTACTAGCCGTTGGATTTTAGTTTCCCATATGAAGATCTGGTGTGCGTTTTGTTTGAAGAAGAGCCCGCTTCGGAGAACGAGTCTTGGAAGCTTTATTTTGATGGAGTGTTTAATGCGCTAGGCTATGGAATAAGGTAATGCTAATTTCTCCCGAAAGTGTCTACTACCCCTTTACAAGTATATTGGAATTTTTCTGTACCAAGAATATAGCCGAATATGAGGCTTGTGTCATGGGGCTCCATATAGACATCGAAAGAAAGATCAAGGTGCTTCAGGTCCTTGGAGATTCTTCCTTGGTAATTTATCAACTTTGAAAAAAGTGGGGGATAAGAGATCCGAAGTTAATCAAGTATTACGATCTAATTCAAGAGTTGATTAAAAACTCTGAGAATATCAATTTTGCTTATTTACCGAGGGAATATAATCAAATGGCTGATGCCTAGCAACATTGGCTTCCATGTTTGAGGCTAGCATGAAAGCCAAAATGAAGCCATTTGAAATGCATATTTTTGAGGTATCGGCCTATTGATATAATTTGAAAGAAGAGGAGGATGACAATCCATGGTATTATAACATCCTCCAGTACATCAAATTCCAGGTTTACCCAAAGAGGCCAACAATAATGATAAAATAACTATTAGAATGTTGTCGTCAGGGTATATTTTTGATGGAGAGATTTTGTACAAGAGGGGTGTTGCACGTAATAAGTGCTACGCAATTGTGCAAGTATACACGTCACAAGTTATAGTATAAAAGAGATCGTCTCCACAGGGATTGGTGCCACTTCAAGAATCTAATCTCTTGCACTGTAAAAAGTAAAAACACAAATAGAAGATTATAGGAGTTTAACTAATAGCTAAACTAGAAAGCAATAAAGTAAAAGAATAGATGAGATCAAATAAGAGAGATAGGCCAGGTTATTGTGAGTTGAGGTGTGGTAGCCGATTGGATCGTCTTGGTAAAAGAGTGCAAGGGCAACTCAGTTGCCGTGGCAACTTGCACAACGGGGTTGCCTTGGCAACTAATCGATGGTTGCCTGGGCGACTAGTTGGGCAACTACTCGGGCGTCTGGGCAGCAACCTTCAAGGTTCGGCAGAGCGTTCTTCAATGGTTTCTTCTTATCCCTAAGTCGAAACTCTAGCTACTTGTGCATGCCTTGATAATATATCCATGCATGAATCAAGGGTGAACAACAACCAATCTTGCGCTCTTCTTAGCCGTTAAAATCCTTAACTTATTCCTAAGCCGGATTAATCTTCACCATCAATAGATTGAATAAAGATCATATTCATTCGTTCCTTGAATCTAACTCTCTCGATATTAGATAAATAGATGAAGTTATGAGATCCTCTCCCAATTCACTCGCAAACAAGAATAAGAACCAAGAATGAATAAACCTTGAATAGAAAAGTGCAAACTCTTATTACCTAAACAAAATCTAATTGTTTCTCACAACCACAAAACACAATAACCATAGCCAAATAGATTTAGTTCATGGCTAGGTTCCAAAGAAACACAAGATAAATAATCCCTAGCATGAACCTAATTGAACAAGAAAGAAAAAAAATGAAGAATGAAGCTTGTCGAAAATTCTCTCTTCTTGCTCTCCTTGGAGTTGACGGCATGGCCTCTAATTTATAGGGCTAGGTCAAAGTCCTTCTTTGAGGAGAAAGTTAAGTTGGAATTAAATTATCTTTAAAGAATATAATTATTTATTATAATTTTATTCCTTCTAGAACTTCTCCTATGTTCTTGGAATTTAATTCTTCTTTAATCTCTTCATGGAAATCAAACTTCTTTGGGATTTAGCTTTGCTCCATGTCATCTTGGGCTTGTCTAGTCATCAATTTCAACTACCATATCACCTTATTCTTTGTCGACAATTGCCCTGGCAACTGGTTCGGCGTCTCCTTCATGCATTGCCCTGGCAACTAGCTCTAGCCTTGCTTTGGCAAGTGATCCTGTACATACACACAAAGCACACCAAAACAACATCTTTTTCCACAAAAACTACCAAGTTATGTAATCAAGCTCAACGATGGAAGGAAACATGGATTAATGTATGAATGGCTAATTATGCAACTAATATGAGCCTAAGTCTAACAATAATATGAGTAAAAAGGGTAAGAAAAATAGTACTTTTGAACACTTATCACACTCCCAAGCTCGAACTATTGCTTGTCCTCAAGCAATGCAAACTAATAATCACCTGCCAAGACTTCAATTTTCATAAACTTAGTTTTGAACTTGATTTCAATTCTCAGAACCGGGGCACAAAGTATGATTAGCTTTTCATTTTTCGGAAAACTTAGGAGTTACTCGGAATCAAACTATAATGCTTGTGAGTGTATGCAGAGTTTGTGCGCAAGTTGATTTTTCAGATTCTATGCAAACAAGAGGTTTTCAAATTACTTCATTGGGTTCTTTTTGACATGTTTTAACTAGAGCCAGTTTTGGGCACCTCTAGTGTTTTGTTTTTAGTTTTCTTAAGTTAATTTATTCGACTAAAGCCGGTTTTGGGCACCTCTAGCGATCAATTTTTTTAGCACATGCTAGAGCCAATTTCGGGCACCTCTAGCGATCAATTTTTTAGCACATGCTAGAGCCAATTTAGGGCACCTCTAGCATTCACTTTTTAGCACATGCTAGAGCCAATTTCGGGCACCTCTAGCATTCATCCAATTTTATTTTAATCCCCCAATTTGTTTAATTATCAACCTAAGTTCACTAGAATTCCTTAAATCAATCAAACCACAACAGTGTCTCATCAAATTTAGCATCATAGTAAAATTCTAAGTTTTTCCATGGTTATCCTAGAATAAAAATTCTATCAATTAAGTGCATTGGCAAAGTCATCATCAGATATTCATCAAATCTAGGCAATTCTTGTTCCAACTAAAGGCATGGCAAGCAATTTATGTATCCTAAATGTAATACTTAAGATGAATGTAACTAAACATGGTAACTACTAATAACAATCCCCCCCAAACTCGAGTGAGGCATTGTCCTCAACACATGTATTAAATAAAATTAACAAAAAATAAAATACAAACGAGGATTTACTCTGAGAGTTCATCATCGTGGATGATTAGTTTCCTTTTGGTCGGTGTCTTGATTCTCTTGCTTGAACGCGATGGTTGTTTTCTTGTTGCCGGTGGTGGAATCGATCCTCGTACGGGTTGTCCTCATCGTCCTCTTCATCAATTTCATTGGTTTTTTGCTTGGAGGATTCAATTGGTGCGGTCTTTGTTGGTGCAATGGAGGACTCGTCCGAATCTAAAAAATTAGAAAATGATTCCGTAGAAGTTGATTTGGGCATAGGTGCTTTATCTTTGGCTTTTGCAGTGGTTGCCGGGATATCTTTAGCTTTGGTTGCCGTGGCATCTTCAGGGTTGGTTGTCGTGGCATCTGCTTCATTGGTTGCCGGGGCAAGGATCTCGGCAGGAAAGATTGGGAACGGCACGCGATTGTTCGGGTACTTTTCTAGGATGACTTGGGTGATGGCATTGTTGTGCTCCTTCATGTACCGCATGAACATTATTTGCCGGTCTTCAATTTGCCTTAGGTGGCTCACCAATGGTTGCAAGAGTACTTCAAAGTGTCCCGGGGTTGATGGCTGAGTTGCCCGGGCGTTAGGTGCTTGGGCATTAGGTATTGCCGGGGTGGCAGGAGTTGCTGCGGCAATTGGAGGCCTTGAAGATTTTCCCGGTGCCTCTCCCATTAGCTTTCAAATTTGTGCTTGATTCCAACCGGACTTTGGTAGGGCCTTTTCATCGGTTGACTCACTTGGAACATGCATCTCCTTGCAAAGATTAGAAATTAAGCAAGGGAAGAAAAGAGAATCCTTATCTTTTGAGCTACATACAAAAATCTTATCACAAATAATTTTTCCAATGTTAATGATGCGATTATGCAAAATAGAATGTATGAGCAAAAGACGTGGTATATCAACGGTAGTATTGTGTGTGGTGGGCATTAAAGAAGTTTTAACAAACATATTCCATAGTTTTGCCTCGGGTTTAAGCCGAAGGTGATTTACCGTGCCCTTGTATTTACTGTCGTTCCAATGAGTTCCCGGTTGAGTGAGTTCTTGAAGCACCTTGTCGAGTTGCTTGGGCGTGATTTGATCAACAAATGCTTGATGCTCGTCCTTCTCAATGTAAAGCCTGTAAAAGGTGTTGACGTTTTCGGGGCTTATGAGTATGGCCTTGTCACGAATAAAAACATAAGGATTATCCGAGTTAGGTGAGTGAACATAGAATTCTCTTACCCATGAGATGTTACCCGGTTCCGATTGATGGCAAAAGATTTGCCACTTTTGATGTGCAATCCTCTCGAATATGAATGGTTCAAGGCCGAAATCTTGATGAGAGTTGGAGTATTCAAAGCCTTGTTCTTCGTAAATCTTTCGGCTTTTGAACTTGGAGTGAAATCTTTCTTGAACCGCCGGTGTAGCAAACTTCTTGTATCTTAGTTCTTTGGAGGAACTTGGATGAACCAAAAATTTAATTTTGGATGCCATGGATGATCTTGGTTGTGAGTTTTGTAAAAACAAATAAAAGAAACTAAAAGAAACTAAAGAGTTGCAAGATAAAAAGTAGGAATAGGTTAAGGGTGATGGGTTTTATAGAAAAGATAGGTGGTAAATATGGTGGGTGGGATTAAGGGAAGACGAAAAAAAAAGGTTTTGGTTTAGGGGAAGGGTGACGGCAAGGGGGGTTTAATTAGGGTAAGTTGAGGCTTTATATAAGCCTTAGATTCAGCCCATTAATTTCCTTGTTGAAGATGTTTTCCTTCTTGGATCAAAATTCCTCTTTATCTTGAACTCTTTTCCTACAATTCAAAGACAAATCAAATAAGGATTAAAATTAAAGATAGACTACTAAAAGAAAATAAATAAAGATGTGTAAAGGGATTCTTAAACTTAAAAAGAAAAAAAAAGAGAAAATAAATCTATCCTAAAAATATAATAAGAGAACTAGTTGCCCTGGCATGAATTGCCGTGGCAATAGTTTCTTGTCATGCCATTGCTTTGTTTTCTCCTTGTAGATTCGTGCATTGTTATAGGTGAGTGCACGGAATTCTTCTATCTCGTTGAGGTCCAACAAATGCTTTTGTCCGACACTTTCCCAATCCATATTCACGGTCTTGATTGCACAATATGCCTTGTGTTCGATTTCCACTGGTAGATGGCATGTTTTTCCATAGACAAGTTGGAAGGGGGACATACCTAAGGGTGTTTTGAATGCAGTGCGATATGCCCAAAGTGCGTCATCTAGTCTTAATGACCAATCCTTTCTAGAGGGATTTACAACTTTCTCGAGTATACTCTTCAATTCCCGGTTGGAAATTTCTCCTTGCCCATTGGTTTGTGGGTGATATGTCGTGGCGATCTTGTGTGATATGCCGAAGCGTTGCAACATCTTGGCAATAAGTCTATTGTCAAAATGCTTGCCTTCATCACTGATAATTGCTCTCGGCATCCCAAACCGTGTAAATATGTTTTTCTGCAAGAATCGTTGCACGGTTTTGGAATCGTTGTTGTGAACTGCAGCTGCCTCAACCCATTTAGACACGTAGTCGACGTCAAGTAGAATGTAGAGGTTGCCGAATGAAGATGGAAAAGGTCCCATAAAATTGATCCCTCATACATCGAACAATTCCACCTCGATGATGTTCTGGAGCGGCATCTCATGTCGTCTAGAGATATTGCCTGTCCTCTGGCAACGATCACATTGCTTGTAAAAGTCTTGGGCATCTTTGTACAATGTTGGCCAATACAAACCAGATTGCAAAACTTTGGCCGCGGTACGAGTTCCTCCAAAATGTCCTCTATAGGGTGAAGAATGGCATTGCCGGAGTACATTCTGTTGCTCTTCTTCAGGGACACATCAGCGTATAACCTGATCTGCACATTGTTTAAACAAAAGAGGCTCGTCCCAAAAGTAATGCTTAGCATCATGGCGGAACCGCTTCTTAACTTGGTGAGTTAGGCCATAAGGTAAAATACCACAAACAATGAAATTAACTAAATCCACGTACCAGGGTATTGCCGAGGCATGTGCTGCCGTGGCGACTGCTCCCAAAATTGCCGAGGCGTACGCGTCAAGGGCTGCTGCGGCATCGAGAGTTGCCGAGGTGTGCGCGTCTATGGTTGCCGAGGCGTCGAGGGTTGCCGAGGCATGCACGTCCATGGTTACCGAGGTAACTAAAATTTGTTCATCCGGGAATGCATCGCATATCTCTAGATCCGCGTCCTCCTCCCTATTGCGTTCTAAACGTGATAAGTGATCGGCCACTTGATTTTCTGTTCCTTTCCTGTCCTTTATTTCAATATCAAATTCTTGTAAAAGTAATATCCAACGAATCAAACGAGGTTTGGCATCATTTTTAGCAAATAGATATTTGATTACCGAATGGTCCGTATGAACAATTACCTTTGTACCAATCAAATAGGATCGGAACTTGTCAAATGCGAAAACTACAACTAGTAACTCTTTCTCCGTTGTTGTGTAATTCACTTGAGCACTATTAAGAGTTTTACTAGCTAGTATATCACATGGAAGGTCTTACCTGTGCGTTGGCCTAGGACTGCTCCTACCGCGAAATCACTTGCATCACACATGAGCTCAAAAGGTAGCATCCAATCTGGTGGAACGACAATGAGTGCCGAGGCAAGCTTTTCTTTTAGGGGTTCGAATGCTTGGGTGCAAGAATCATCAAAATCAAAGACTTTATCCTGTTCAAGCAAATTGCACAAGGGTTTAGTGATTTTAGAAAAATTATGAATGAACCTCCTGTAAAAACCTGCATGTCCAAGAAAGCTTCGAATTCCTTTAACCGAACTTAGTGGGGGTAATCTCTCGATCACGTCCACCTTGGCTTTGTCTACTTCAATTCCCTTGGATGAAATCTTGTGGCCGAGCACTATTCCTTCATCTACCATAAAATGGGACTTCTCCCAATTGAGGACTAAATCAGTTTCTTCACATCTTGCCAACACCTTCTCTAAATTGTCGAGACAACTATCGAAGTCATTACCAAAAATAGAAAAATCATCCATGAAGATCTCAAGGAAGTCTTCGACCATGTCTGAAAAGAGTGCCATCATGTATCTTTGAAAGGTTGTCGGGGCGTTACACAATCCGAACGGCATCCTTCGAAAAACATAAGTACCGTATGGGCATGTGAAGGTTGTCTTTTCTTGATCTTCTGGTGCTATGGCAATTTGATTGTAACCTGAACAACCATCAAGAAAACAATAAAAGGGTTTACCTGCAAGACGGTCAAGCATTTGATCAATAAAGGGTAATGAGAAGTGATCTTTCCTAGTGGCTTTGTTTAGCTTTCGATAATCCATACAAACCCTCTAACCGGTCACAGTCCTGGTTGGAATGAGTTTATTGTTTTCATTACTTACCACCATTATACCTCCCTTTTTCGGTACACATTGTACCGGACTTACCCATGTACTATCAGAGATAGGGTATATAATGCCGGCGTCAAGCCACTTGATGATTTCTTTCATTACAACCCCTTTCATGGCTTGATTCAGTCTCCTATGGGCCTCAATTGAAGGTTTGTGATCATCTTCCAACAAAATCTTGTGCATGCACACTGCCTGGCTAATTCCCTTCAAGTCGGCAATTGTCCACCCTATTGCCTTTTTGTGTAGCTTCAACATTTTGATCAGCTTCTTTTCCTACTCAGGTTGTAACTTAGAAGAAATAATTACAGGCAATGTATTATCGGTTCCTAAGTATGCATATTTTAGTTGCTCTGGAAATTGTTTCAACTTAAGAATCGGTGGTTGTTCAATAGAGGGTTTTTCGAGCTTACCTTCCTTACCTGAGTAATCCAGTGGTTCAAAGTATGTACCTGGTCGATTGACTAGCCAATTTGCCTCTTCTTGTTGTTCCTCATCGACTGGTTCTTCATACCCCTCAGTTTCCTCTTGATCGGCAATGTAGTTGCCGAGGCAACTAAATTCCTCGTCGAAGTTAAACTCTGCCGTGGCATGAAGAAGTTGGCATTATTATGGATCATCGGCATGCCTTAGTGTTTGGAACACATTTAGTTTAACTTGTTGGTCATTCACCCTCATTGTGAGTTCTCCTTTTTCAACATCGATCAAGGTTCTCCCTGTTGCTAGGAATGGTCTCCCGAGAATGATAGGTGCATGCTCATCTGCTTCACAATCCAAAACAATAAAGTCAGTGGGAAAAATAAATTTATCAACTTTTACCAGTATGTCCTCGATTTTTCCCGCTAGATGCACATAGGATCTGTCGGCTAGCTGTAGCATAACTGTTGTAGGTCTTGCCTTCCCGATTCCTAGTTTCTGGAAAACCGATTTAGGCATCAAGTTTATGCTAGCCCCAAGGTCGCATAATGCTTTCCTGACATAGTGGTTTCCAATGGAACAGGGTATTGTGAAACTTCCGGGATCCTTCAACTTGGGTGGCATACGATTGTGCAACATTGCCATGCATCCCTCTGTTGCGGCAACTGTTTCAAACTCTCATAGCCTTGTTCTCTTGGACACAATGTCTTTAAGAAACTTGGCATAGTTTGGCATTTGTTCAATTGCTTCCACCAATGGCAAGTTGATGTGGACTTGCTTTAGGATATCAAGAAACTTCTTGAATTGATATTCTTGCTTTTGTCGCTTCAACCTTTGTGGGAATGGTGGTGGAAGTTGGATATCTTCGATCCTTTCATTGGTTTGGAACCTAATTGACGGCATTGCCGGGACAACTGGAGTTGCCGAGGTATTATCAATTGGGGTTGCTGAGGCATGCTTATCACAAGTTGCCGAAGCATCCTTATCGTCGGTTGCCGAGGCATGCTTATTGCCGGTTGCCGCGGTAATTCCTGGTTCAGCATCTGAGGCTTTGCCGCTAGGTTCATCTTGATCTTTTTGTGGAGTTTTGTTTGATGAGCGGGCTTGAGCCTCTCTAAGTTGTTGGCCACTTCTAGTGGTGATCGTCTTACATTGCTCATGGCCAGTTCCTCTTGCGACTTCAATATCGCTAGGTAAACCTCCTTGCGGTCTAGTATTCAGATTTTGAGCAAACTGTCCGACTTGATTTTCCAATGATTTGATTGCCGCCTCTTGGTTTTGCAATCTCATCTCGGTCCTGTTAATAAAAGCATCAGTTCTTTTTATGAAGTTACTATTCTTAGCCATATAAGATTCAGTTTTCATCATAAAAGCATTTAGAGAATTTTCCAAAGAACTAGATGTTGTCGGTTGTTTCTACGGTAACTGTTGCCGTGGCATATTTTGCTGGAATCTCGATGCTTGTGCATTCTGATTATTCTGGTTTAGAGCATTGTTGGGATTACTCTATGAAAAATTCAGGTGCTTCTTCCAAGCTGGATTGTATGTATTGGACATCACATTGTTGTTCCGATTGTAATTCCCCCACATAGAAGCTAGATTCCAGATTCTACATACATTCAGAAGAATCATGGTTATCACCACATAACTCACAAAAAGAATCCATTACCTTGACCTCATGTGTGTTGATTGGTTTTTGCATGTTCTGGACCATCTTGGTTAAAGTGGCCAATTGTGCCGAAATTGAATCTGATGATCCTAGCTCATGTACTGTGGCTTGGCGTCTAACTCCTCCTCTTCTAGTAAAGGGGAATTGATAATCATTCTTGGCCAGCCTGTTTAGAATTTGCATTGCTTCCTCCGACGACTTATCTAGGAGTATGCCGTTTGCCGAGGCATCTAGCATCATCCTTGTTGGTGTATTCACGGCGTTGTAAAACATTGTTACTTGAGTCCACATCGGGAATCCGTGTAGGGGGCATTTGTGTAGAAGTTCTCTATATCGCTCCTAAGCCTCGTACATGGATTCATCACCTACATGCCGTAAAGAAGTAATGTCATTACGAAGCTTATCAGTCAAATTTGTAGGATTAAACCGAGCAATGAAATCACGACAAAGATCGGTCCAAGATCCTATTGATCCGGCAGGAATGCTATTCAACCATGCTTTCGCCCTATCCCTCAGTGAATAGGGGAATAATCTTAATCGTAAGACATCGGGGGTGACTCCGTGTATTTTGAACGAGTTGCAAATCTCGAGGAAAAATTTAAGATGTTATCGTGCATCTTCAGTTGCTGAGCCGCCAAATTGACCAATTGTGTTGATCATATTAAACATTACTGGTTTCAACTCAAAGTGGTCGGCTTCAATTTCAGGTACGACAACTCCTGGATTAAGTCCATCAAGATCTTCTTCAAGATAGTCTCGAATAGTTCTGTTTCGTGCAAGAATTACTCCTCCTCCTGCTGGAACATCTTGATTCAAATTGCCGTCTTGATTAGCCATTGCTAATCTTAACCTTTGTCTAAGTCTTTATAAGGTTCGTTCGATTTCTGGATCAAAGGGATATTCTGGTGTAATCGGTCTCGCCCTGGTCATATACCAATGGAAAACCAAAGTTTGTTAGACCTTTGAATCTTAAACAAGAAAATTAAAAAGAAAGTGCAAGAAAATAAAAACAAAGTCGTTATTGCCAATCCCCGGCAATGGCGCCAAAAACTTGTTGCGCGTAATAAGTGCTACGCAATTGTGCAAGTATACACGTTTCAAGTTATAGTATAAAAAATATCGTCTCCACAGAGATTGGTTCCACTTCAAGAATCTAATCTCTTGCACTGTAAAAAGTAAAAACACAAATAGAAGATTATAAGAGTTTAACTAATAACTAAACTAGAAAGCAATAAAGTAAAAGAATAGGTGAGATCAAATAAGAGAGATAGGCCAGGTTATCGTGAGTTGAGGTGTGATAGCCGATTGGATCGTCTTGGTAAAAGAGTGCAAGGGCAACTCAGTTGCCGTGGCAACTTGCACAACGGGGTTGCCTTGGCAACTAATCGATGGTTGCCTGGGCGACTAGTTGGGCAACTACTCGGGCGTCTGGGCAGCAACCTTCAAGGTTCGGCAGAGCGTTCTTCAATGGTTTCTTCTTATCCCTAAGTCAAAACTCTAGCTACTTGTGCATGCCTTGATAATACATCCCTACGTGAATCAAGGGTGAACAACAACCAATCTTGCGCTCTTCTTAGCCGTTGAAATCCTTAACTTATTCCTAAGCCAGATTAATCTTCACTATCAATAGATTGAATAAAGATCATATTCATTCGTTCCTTGAATCTAACTCTCCCGATATTAGATAAATAGATGAAGTTACGAGATCCTCTTCCAATTCACTCGCAAACAAGAATAAGAACCAAGAATGAATAAACCTTGAATAGAAAAGTGCAAACTCTTATTACCTAAACCAAATCCAATTGTTTCTCACAACCACAAAACACAATAACCATAGCCAAATAGATTTAGTTCATGGCTAGGTTCCAAAGAAACACAAGATAAATAATCCCTAGCATGAACCTAATTGAACAAGAAAGAAAAAAATGAAGAATGAAGCTTGTCGAAAATTCTCTCTTCTTGCTCTCCTTGGAGTTGACAGCATGGCCTCTAATTTATAGGGCTAGGTCAAAGTCCTTCTTTAAGGAGGAAGTTAAGTTGGAATTAAATTATCTTTAAAGAATATAATTCTTTATTATAATTTTATTCCTTCTAGAACTTCTCTTATCTTCTTGGAATTTAATTCTTCTTTAATCTCTTCATGGAAATCAAACTCCTTTGGGATTTAGCTTTGCTCCACGTCATCTTGGGCTTGTCTAGTCATCAATTTCGACTACCATATCACCTTATTCTTTGTCGACAATTGCCCTGGCAACTGGCTCGGCGTCTCCTTCATGCATTGCCCTGGCAACTAGCTCTAGCCTTGCTTTGGCAAGTGATCCTGTACATACACACAAAACACACCAAAGCAGCATCTTTTCCCACAAAAACTACCAAGTTATGTAATCAAGCTCAACGATGGAAGGAAACATGGATTAATGCGTGAATGGCTAATTATGCAACTAATATGAGCCTAAGTCTAACAATAATATGAGTAAAAAGGGTAAGAAAAAAAGTACTTTTGAACACTTATCATGGGGCAAAGACTAGATTGAGATGTGTCAACGCCCGAGAGGCTAAAAATATTTTAGCGAAAGTACACGATGGTTTGTACGGGACCCATGCCAATGGTTTCTCGATGGTTAGAAAAATTATTCGTTATGGTTATTTCTGGTCAACCATGGAAAAAGATTGTATTGAATACGCAAAGAGATGTCATAAATGTCAAATTTATACCGACAAGATACATTCTCCGGCGGTGTCACTCTCACTATGAATTTAACATGGCCTTTTGCTGCTTGGGGCATGGATATCATCGGTCAGATACACCCGAAAGCTTCTAATGGGCACCGTTTCATCCTAGTAGCTATCGATTACTTCACCAAGTGGGTAGAAGCCGATTTTTATGCCAACATCACGAGGGCAACAGTCTATAAGTTCTTGAAGAAAAAAATTATAATTTGCTATAGCTTGCCAAAAAAAATATTACCGACAATGCTTCCAATTTGAACAACAAGATGATGACCAAAGTGTATGAACAGTTCAAGATTGTGCATCACAATTCTAATACTTATCGTCCCAAGATGAACATGATAGTAGAAGCGGAAAATAAGAATATCAAGAAGATCATAGCTAAGACCACAGACACTTTCAAATATTGGCATGAGAAACTACCCTTAGCTCTGTTTGCTTATCGAACATCTGTGAGAACATCCACATGAGAAATGTCGTATTCTTTGTTTTATGGCACAGAAGCAGTACTACCTATTGAAGTGGAGATTCCATCACTTTGAATTTTGAATGAGGTAAGGTTGGAAGAGGCTGAATGGATGCAAGCTAGGTTTGATCAGTTGAATCTCATCGAAGAGAAAAGATTGAGGGTCATCTGCCATGGCCAAATGTATCATAAGAGGATGATGCAAGCTCATAACAAAAAAGTTCACCCGAGAAAATTTCAAAAGGGGGATCTAGCGCTTAAGAGGATCTTGCCAATTCAGAAAGACTTCCGAGGAAAGTGGATGCCTAATTGGAAAGGGTCTTATGTTGTTAAAAGACTTTTTTCGGGGGAGCGTTAATTCTAGAGAGATGGATAAAAAAGAGTTGTGCAATCCTATAAATTCAGACTTCGTCAAGAAGTACAATGCTTGAAGAAAAAAAGAGTTGAGTGAGAACTCGAAAGGACATTTTGCAAAATGAAAATACCCGTGGTGAAAATACAAAAGGGCGTCTCAAGTATAAAATAAAAAGAAAAAAGAGAAAGAAAGGGGGTTTAAGATGAAAACCCAAAAACGGGCATCTTAAAACCAAAGGATGATCTGAATTGAAAATCCAAAAAGGGTGGTTCAGATAAATTTTGAGATTTGGCATCCGATTGATAGGTTCTACTTTAGTCGAGGGGCTCTATTTCGTTCTATGGTAGAATCTCTCTTGATTATCAGAAATTTCAATCAAGGACAGCGAGTGAGAGATCTACCACGGTCGACAGGCTCTCGTGTCATTCATACAGTCGATGTCCGGGGATGTTGCATCATATATTATTTATTTATTCTTTTCATTTTCTCGTGTTTGCCGTAACTTTTAAATCTTTCCAACATCTCCTCAAATGTTAAAGAAATATTATTATGTGCCTTCATTTATCTATTTCATGAGTATCCAGCAAATAGATTGGCGTAGATTATTTAAAAACGAAAGATTTCTTGGCAATACTATGATTTAACCTTCTAAGTGCAGGTCACCCAAAGACAGAAATTGATTCCATTGAAGGAGGTTTGCCAAAGTCAAAAGCTTAGAAGACATAAGGTGCAAAGCTAGCAGAATTTACCGAGAAAAGATGACAAATACCTTCTACGTTTGAGTTCAAAACAAAGAAGGATCCCAAGGCAAAAACCCGAAAGGGCGCTTAAGAAAAAAGAAAAAAAGAAAAAGTATATATAAAAAAATAAGAAGATAAAAAAAGATAAAAGAAAAAAAAGAACCAAAGTGAAAACCTAAAAAGGGAGCTTTGAGAAAAGTCAATCTAAAGTGAAAACCTGGAAAGACGCTTTAGAGCAAAGGTTTACAAGTTCAAAAGAAATGGTTAAAAGGCTTGAGTCTTAACATGATGAGGGATATAACAAGTGTGCAAAGACGAAAAAGACAGCAAAAGGAAGCCGGGACAAGAAACCAAGAAAGAAGGCGTCCAAACAATGACTAGATTTTATTTTCCATGCATCATGTGTAGTTAGGCATCCTTAAGATAGGAGCATGCTAACTCACATCATCAAATCATCATGTCTATTTTACAGGTGTTTGAAGGATAGATCTTGTATTCCACCAGAAGATGAGTAGATCTCAACAAAGAGTCAAGAATCCTTAAAATTGCACATCTTCAGTCATTTGGGAGCAACGAACATACCATGCCAAGATGAACAAAAATTGCGGCATTCATGTAGTCTCTAAGAGATATACCCTTCGATGTTAAGACAGTCAGAAATTGAGGCACATTTTAAGGTTCAGCCTTTAGAAAAACGGTGAAAATCTTTTGGTAGTCTCAAGGTGAGATACCATCCCCTGCCAAAGCAAACAGAAATTAGGGTATTCCGGTAGTCTCTAAGAGAGACACCCTTCGATGCCAAGATGATCAAAAAATGAGGCATTATTTTAAGGTTTTCAGCCTTCAAACAAACGGTGAAAATCTTTCGGTAGTCTCAAGGTGAGATACCATCCCCTGCCAAGGCAAGCAGAAATCATGGCATTCCAGTTGTCTCTAAGAGAGATACCTTTCGATGTTAAAACGATCAAAAATCGAGGCATCATTTTAATTTTTTCAGTCTTCAAGAAAGCAATGAAAATCTCCAGGTAGTCTCAATGCGAGATACCACTTCACGCCAAGACGATCAGAAATCATGGCATTTTGGTAGTCTCAAAGCGATATACCATCTGATGTCAAGATGATCAGAAATCAAGACATCATCTCGAGGGCTTCTTTTCTTCAGTCTTTACGTAGGAAAAACTTGAAGCTCCAGCACTTCAGAAAGAGGAAGGGTGAACAGTTCTATATAGGAGGAACTAGCAGCTTAGAATCTTCGGACGAGGAAGTTAGATAAAATTAGTGCTTATGGTCTTCGCTTTATTCTTGTTTCACAAGAATAAGCAAAGTGGGGCAGCTGTAATCACTAATTTTATTCGGGATATTAACCCGTTTTTATATTTTGTCAAATTTCATAATAATAATGGGCTTTTTAGTAATTATTATTATTATTATTATTATTATTATTATTATTATTATTATTATTATTATATGTTACTTTGTTACTATCATCTTCTTATTACCTATTTATGATTGAAAACCCCAAAAACATTACTATTATTATTAGTATACTTATGTTAGTGTTATTATAATTATTATATTTATTACTATTATCATAATATATTATACGTTATAGTTATTATGGTTTGAAAACACAAAAACATTATTATTATTATTATTATTATTATTATTATTATTATTATTATTACTCGTAGTTATTATCTATTATTATCATCATTATTATAATATCACTTTTGTTATTACCATTAGTATATATTATTAACATTATTTGGTGTAGTATTATTGTTATCCTAATTAGTATTATTATTAAACAAAAAAACCAAAAAGAATAGAAGATTAATATAACAAACAAAAGCTCAAACCATAATAGTATAAACAGTCCATTAATAATAAAAGTCCATACATAATTTTAAAACCCCAAAACAAAAAAGATATATACATGGGTGGCCCTTTAAGCCCATCTAAATAAACCCCAATATGCCCTAACACACAAAAACCTTAATTTTGTTCCCTTCCGCGCAGCTCGTTCTAGACCTTTGGATTAGGGGAGCGACCGTGCGGTCCAGATTGTCAGTGGAGGGAAGCCCTAGCTGATGCCCTTGTGTCTTGGCACCGCACCCCACCAACTGTTGGATCGAGAACAGATCGGATGACCCTAATCATCTCCCAGGCGCATATCGATCACGCCCAATCTTCCATCTTCCCCATGCGATAGTGCACAACACCACCCGACTTTTTGTTTCTTCCACGCGCCCACGCGTTTGACTTTTCAGATGGCAGTGCACCTCTGTTCCCCTCTACCCTCCGGCCAGGCCACATGCGACGCTAAAAATGGCAAAATGTCAGAATGTCTTCAGGATTACATTAGGCATGTAAAAACAAACAACAAAAAGAGCAGGATATGCACTAAAATGACAGAGCCAACAATTTCAAGGGCGGACATGAATCCAGTCAAAATACAATAGCAATCAATAGGGGTTTTTTGGTTTTAGTTTCCATTATTTTAATCCATATAATATTTCGGCTATGTAACACAAAAAAAATTGTAAGGGGTCTTTTTCGGATTTCCAGAAGTAATCAATACAAAAAAAGAAAAGACTTTTAAGGTATATCCATCTTTCTATCTTACATTCAAACAATAGCTTTAGGGGTTTTCTTTTTTACCTTGGTGGTCGTTCGGCTCCGTCCACGCTGGTGATAAGACTCTTGGCCTCCCGGGGCCATGCATGGTGAAACGGCAAAGAAATAAGTGTCAAAGAGTTTTTTTTTCTAAAACTGGGTTTCTAGGCTCATTTTTTTAAAAGCGAAAGAGGCACTTCATTTTGAAAATCGGTGTTCAGATTTACATTTCGGAGAAGGGAACTGTCATTTTGGTTTTTTGGGAGGGTTCGCCGTTGCCAACAAACAGTTGCCGATGGTGGTTAACGGCGGAAGACCTCCGGTTTTGGGTTCTTAAAAGGTCGGTGAAGAAAATCTAGAGCATTTCAGCTCTCTGTTTTGGGGTGAAGGGGATAAATGGGTTGTTTAAAAAAATTAACTTTTATACTCAGTCCCCTTATAAAAATGGTTTTATCACATTTTAAATCCCTCCGTCCCTTGATAATCACCCATGGGGTCCTGCATTTTAGTATTTGCTCCGCTACCCTTTAGTTTTTTAAAATTACCCCCGCCGTCCCTGGATTTTTAAAGTCGTTTTTAATCTCGCCCTTATTTCAAATTTAATCCAAATTTAAATGAGTAAATACCCCCTGTGGCCCTTTAAGGTTTTGGTTTTGTTTCATTTCGGTCCTCAAATCAATGGTTTAATGGCCCATTTAGTCCCCGAAATTTCATTTTGGTTGCAATTGGTCCTTTTGTTCTTTCTTTTCTGCATTGTCATATTTTCGTAATTTATTATTTTTGTATGTTCATTTTATCTTTGCATCTTGTTTGCATCTACATCTTTGTATATCCTTGTTTATCTCTCTCTATATATTATAGTTATATGTATATATGGTGCATAGATATATATGTGTATATAGACATGGTATACGGCAGTATGTTAACATATATGTATATGGCTTCATCTTTGTAATATGTATATATGTATACGTACATGTGTAGTGTTTGTTTCATTAGGCTCTTGGCCTTATGCTAATGTATGTAATCTTGTATGTTGTGATAGGCCCTTCTAATGCCATCAAAGTCTGTTGCATCGGGTATATGCATTTGTTTGTTATTGTATTGGTGTGTTTTTGGTATGATCCGCATATGCTTGTGTGGATATGTATGCTTTTTTTATGTCCAAGACCATTTCTTTATTTGCCTCGCACGTCATGTTTTTTATAACATATAGTTTGGATCTTGTTTTTTTAATTCATATGTTTTCTTTCTTGGCATGTGCTATGTACTTATTTTCTTGTTATAGTCTAACTTCGTGATTTAATGCATGCCGCTCATACTTATATGTAGACTTTTAATGTAATGTACGGTTTGGTGTCACGGTGTATGTATGGATGCATATGTGTTTAACTCTCATGATATATTCTTGTTTGATTTTAATATTCATGCTCTTATCCATGCCTTGTCTTCGTATATATACCATGCCTTGTTTAGTATTGATCCGGATCTATAAACTGTTAATATGGTACCTTTTTATTCGGGAGTAAACATGGCTAGTACCAAACGTAGTGGTGGTGGTTTTTCTGTTTGCTCTCGAATAATGGGGCCCTTAAAATTTACTCGCATGTATAACTAAATTTCAATTAAAATTTACTCGCATGTATAACTAAATTTCAATTTAATAGTCACTTTAATTCGGAAAATTTGATATTACAAAGTGGTAATTATTTATTTTATTCATGGTACCAATTTTTGGGCGGTGTAGGGGTGCTAAAGCTTTCCCCATCCGTAATCGACTCCCGAACCCGTTTTCAAGCGAGTCTCTGGTTTTTAATGGTGTCGGCCTACTTAAATGGTCAGTGACGACTCCAAGTTTTTATTGTTTTAAAAAAATACGAATTTTTAAAGAATCCCCATTTTCAAATATTTTTTCCAAAAACGAAAGGAAAACTACTACTTCTTCAGCGATCATTCGACACTTTTAAGAAAAAAAAGAAGAGGTCGCTACACTAAAATTCTATTTTTGTTTTTCTGGCTTTATTTTCTTAGAGCTTAATATACTTTCATGTTTTATGAATTCTTAAGAAATAATATTTAAATATTTTTATATAAAACTAGTATTTCTGAAAATACTAATTTATCATCTATGTAAACTACACATAATTTTTTATATTTATTAAAAATAGAGCCATGCATCATTGGAAGACTTGTGGGGCATTACATAATCCAAAAGGCTAACGGTTTTGATTCATCAAATATAATATTTTTATTTATCTTTTATAATTTATAATCTTTCTAACCTTTCTTTTTCTTTTTTTTGCATGGTTTCTTACCATAAATGCCGAACTATAATGTGGACCATTAGTGTGCTCTACTAATCCTTTATCTAGTAACTCTTTAATTTAATTATTGAATTCATCTATATCATGTTTGGTATAGATAATGGGTTTTACTCTTATAATTTTATAAGGATTTTCAAATTTTATACTACAATATCTCATACTATTTTCCCATAATTTTAATGGTTCTTCACAAAATTAGTTTCTAATATTTTATAAAACTAATGATTAATATCTACTTGTTTAATTAGTTCATTTTTAGAGGTTTAAAAGTTTTATACTATATAAATGGTCCCTCAACTATGACCCATTCTTTGTTGAGTCCCTTGACTATCAGAAGTTACAAATTGGCCCTCGACTTAAAAAAAGTAACAAATAGGTCTGTTGTCGTTAAAAAATTAACGGCTTATAATGTGACAATTAACAAACATTGGCATAATAACACATTTAGTCCTTAACTTTTACACTTTGTTTTAACTTGGTCCTAATTCTAAAAAATAACCCCTAACATTTTAAAATTCTATCAATTTAGTCACTTTTCTTCTCCCCACTAAAAGCTCTGTTACCCATACCATAACCGGCCGCCTAGGGAACCCAAACTCCAACCGAAAAGAACAACTTATATAAAGAACTTCCCTTTCAAATGGCAGAGTAAAAATATTCTGACATCGATGTTAATGACAAGTTTCCAATATTATCTAAAAACATAGGAAACAACATGCATGCATACCTTTCAGGAGAGTTCATAGTTTCATAATAAAAGACAGAGAAGTTCAAGGCCAAACCAAACCGGATTGGATGCGTAGGAGGCAACTCGGCTTCTGTTGTAGTTGTTGCAGACTGTAAGCAAATAATACCCACACAAGCTCGAAAAATGTAAGGAAACATACATTTTAAAAGTTTTTTAGGCATCTTCGGATTTTACGACACAAGGTCAAGGGGAAAAAAGACAGTGACAAACTTTTCTTCTTCAAAAGAAACATCTATTGAAAGAATATTTTTTTTCAAATTCCCTACTTCTGACATTTGATTCATAAATAGTTAAAACATTGGAGAGGAAAGAGAAGTTCTTTATACAAGTTATTCTTTTATGGTGGGGTTTGGGTTTCCCAGTCGGCCTGTTATGGTGGGGGTAATGCAGCTTTGAGTGGGAAGAAGAAAATGGACTAAATTGATAGAATTTTGAAATGTAAAGGGTTATTTTTTTAGAATTAGGACCAAATTAAAACAAAGTGTAAAAGTCGATGACTAAATATGTTATTATACCAATTTTTGTTAACTGCCATTTTATTAGCCGTTAAATTTTTAACGGCATCAGGCCAATATGTTACTTTTTTTAGTCAGGGGATCATTTTGTAACTTCTAATAGTCATTGGACTCAACAAAAAATTAGATCATAGTTTGGGGACCATTTATGTAGTTTACCCTATAAATTTATGATTTTCTATCCAACAAAATTTTATAGATTTTTTTCTGCATATAAAGTTACTATATCACTATCTATAGAAAAAAGTAAATGACTATATAAAATTATATCCTAATAGTATGTCTCGGAAGCCTTGGATCAATAATGTAGTTGAGAAAAAAAATTCCAATCTATTGCGCCCTGTTTTTATTTTTCAATTTATAACATTTGTTATCGTGAAAAGTGAAGTCGGTGGGAATACAAACTGACTTTACTGTGCATCTTATATTTTATTAAAAAATAGTTGAAGATGGAACACTTACCGTTTCTAATAGCTTTACTGTCATCATGCTTCAATTTTTTAATCAAAAAAAATAATAAATTTCTTATTGATTATCATTTTTATAGATATATCTTTTTTTCTACAACTATTTGGTGTAGTTTCAGTGTCTAACAAAATCCTGAAAATCTAGAGAACTAAAAAATATCAAAATTTAGTAATAAAAATAAAAAAATTAAGTTATAATAATTAAAAAAAAACCGAGAAGAATGAAATAAGTAATTTAGCCTTAAAATTTTACCACCCGTAAATGGAAAAAATACTGTTTACATGATTTGAAATGAAAATGAAAGTAGAAAGTAATGCAGACAATCCATTCAGCAGAGCTGGTAAAACAGAGGTTTGAGGAGAAAAAATATTAAAAAAAATTAAAAATTTTAGCTTTTTCAAAATAGGCGTTTGAGATCAAAATTAGGCGCAAAAAATTAATGAAAAGACACAAATGTAAAGGTTTGACGAAATTTTTTCGTTCGACAGCCAATAACTTTTCTAAAAGCTGTGCCAAACGGTCTATGAGTGTATTTGTTTATAAATGGTATCTTGTTGTACCCTCCAATATCCTTCAGCTACCTCACATGTGAGTTTGGGTTGCCGCAGATATAGAGTGTGATTAAAAAAACAATAAATTTTATAATTTGTTCAAGAATTTTAAATGTCGATTTTTTAATGATATTTTAGGTTAATTTTTTTTGTGAATTTTGACAAAATTTTAAACTTAAAAAATAAATTTTAAAACTTGTCAAAAATCATAAAAAAACAACCTAAAATCTTATCAAAAAATCTGACATTTTAAATTTAAATTTTAAAATTTACTATTTTTTAACCACCCCATTTCTTGCCATTTTTTAGACTCCCCCACTACCTCATATATTCGGATCATCTGAGAATTTTCGTCCCATTCTCATGGCGTCAGCTAAATAAATTTCTCTTTTAATTTTTAGGTTTAATGCACAAAATACCTCTTAAAGTTTTATCATTTTTCTTAATTTGGTGCCTAATGTATCATTTGGGACGTTGTGCCCTCTAACGTTTTCACAATTATTCATTTGGTCTCAAACCGTTATTTTTGCCGTTAAAAAAAATTAACTGTTTAAAAAAAATTACAGCGATCGCACCACGTCAGCTCCTCTTTGATAAAGTAACCCGTTTGATTTTATTAAAAGGGTAAATGTCATGTCAAGTTTTTCATGTTTATTTTTTGTTCAATTTAGTCACTGAAAAGTCTATTCTTACCTAAAATTGACGCTTATTTGTTTCTATTTTTTTAATTTAGTCCAATAGTTATTATTATTATTAATATTTTTTATTTAAATGTTAATATTTAATAAAAAATTAAATTAAATATTTTATTTATTAGATAAATTAAATTACCGTCTGTATTTGCATGTTCATATGTCTTTTTAATAAATTATTATCCTCCAATAAGATGATGATATGCCAATTTTAATGACTTGACAGTACAATTGACGTAGATTTATTTTTAAAAAATATATAATTTTAAAATAAATATTTAATTATAACTTTTGAAACTTTTGGTACCTATTTTTTCAAAAAAATACTTTAAGCACCTAAAATTTAAAAAATACATACTTTGAGTACTTATTTTTCATTTAAGCCCATTAAAAATGATGGACAATATTACTGATTTGTATTATTACCAAAATAAAATTATCCCCTTAAACTTATAATTTTTAAATTTTATTATCAAAACAAAATCTTTTTAGTTGGAACAATAATTAATGGATTCCCTTGCATCTCATTCCTCTATCGTATAAACCATGAAATCATATTTTAAATAAATTCTGAATGGTTAAGAAAAAATAGAAAATGAAAATAATGGGCCGAGACAGGCCCGAGAATGAAGCCGAAGCCAGACAAACAGGCTGTTGGGCTGCGGGATAAGAAGATGAGCAATTAGGGTTTAGAATCGCCATGCTTCACTATAAATACATCTCCTTCCTCTATCATATCGTTGTCATTCTCTGTTTCTTCTCTTTGTGGGCTGCTCTTCTTCTGTTTCTTCTCTTTGTTTTAAAAATGGTAATGGGAATTTGCCTCTCCTTTCGGCTGCAAGAATTAGAGATCTGGTATCGATTTCTTGATGGCTTTGTTCTGGAGGCATACACTAATTTCCATCCAAAGATTGGGTTTTTTTTTTCTCCATATTATTTGCACTTTCCTTGCTTCTATGGCTCCCTTTCTTTGGTACATCTCTATTTATTTATTCAGTTTTTCTATTGATTTAAGCCTATTAAAAAGGGTTTTCTTGGGGGAAGTGGAATCCATGAATCCTTAATCTTAAAATTCTCTATTTGAATTAAAAACCCTAAATACATTTGGAATCCTTAATCTAAAATCTATGCCCCTAATAGAATACAGAAAGATGTTTGCAAATGGACTGCTTTTTAGACAAGTTTTTTTTAAAAATGATTTTTTAATTGTTACATTTTGAAGATATAAAATTTATAATAAATAACAAAAAATCAAAATGAAAGATAAAAAAGATGTTTTTGCCTTTTTGGATGAAAATGTTTAATTTGTAGATTTTAAAAAATTATGAACTGTTTGATAGGTAGATATAACCGTAAGTTGTTATTTTTTAAAGTTTTAACTTCACAGTTAACTCTATCAAACAGAAAACCTCACAGCTGGCTTACAAGATACATAGGTTTACTTATACCTTTTAGGTTTAAAGGTCAAATTATTTTTTCAATAAAAAATATAAAAAAATAATTAAAACAATTTTTGTATTTAATTTAGCACTCATAATTTAAGTTACACTCTTAAAATTTAAATTAGAATCAATTTAGCTTTTTTAACTTTGAATATTACAGTTAATTATTAACTCACAAATAATCTTGACTTAAACAAAAAATAGTCATTAAATTATACATTTTTTTTTTGCTTTTAGCTTTTAAACTATGATTTGGTCACTTTTAGAGTGATATGTCTTACTTAATATGTCCAGTGTTATTTTTTAAAAGTTAATTTTTTAATATTTGATTATAATTATTTTAAATATTTTTATTAATTAAATTTTATAAAATATATATTTTTAAACTACTTGATTAAAAAATTTTAAAATATTTTTTTTTCACATTTTTATCAATAATAAATTAAAGTAATAATGAGTTAAAATTAAAAAAATTTGATAAAAAGTCAATCCTAAATATATTGAATGAGACGTAGGGTATTTTTTTAATTTTTTAAAATATATAAAAATATTTTTATTTAAAATTGTAAATAATAATAATAATTACAATAATTATTTAAAAATATTTTAATATTTCAGATGAAATAAGATTTAAAATTATATAAAATTTTAAAAGAATACAGACTTTATTATTAATACAAATTGTAAAGGTAATACATACAAATAAAAATATAAAAAAATTATAGACTTTGGTTTTTGGTGTAACATGAAGAAATAAAATATTTTAGCTGTAAAAATCATAAAAATTTCACAAATTGAGACATATTTAGTAGAAGATGAGAGAATTGTAGTATAATATTTTTCACAAACTTTGATTATACATACAAACATTGTTAATAAGAAATTTATCTCAATTAGATCTTTTAATGATTTTGTATTTTTAATAATTTCAAATTATATATTTTTATATTTTATAACTTTTATATCTTATATTTTAAAATTATAGAATTATTTTATGTTTTATAATCTTAATTATATTTTTATATTTTTAATATATTTTTAATATCTTATACTATTATAATTTTTTATTAGTTTTCGGGTCGGGTTGGGACTTTTAAGAAGCTTGAGTTGGACCGGGTTCGAGTTTAGGGTGGAAATTCTCCTACCCGATCAGGCTTATTTATATTTATTATATTTTTATATATTATATTTAATATTTTTATTAATTTTCTTAAGGGAGGATCGGGTTTAATCAGATTTTTTATGAAAATTTTGGGGTCAGGTTGAAGTTGGTTATAATTTTATTATATCGGGTCGAAATAAAAATATTAAACTCGATTTGAGTCGGATCGAGTTGCAACTTTAAATTTTTGGGTCGGGACAACAACAATGCAATTCCAACGACTCCCAAAGGCACACAAAGAAAATACAATAGTAACAATGATCAAATAACCCGATATATATCCTAAAATTCGTTATAACCGAAACATTCTTTTCAACATCCTACAATTCCCATCTCTGCAACATAACTGCAATAGTTGCAGAAATCCTAAAAAGTTCTTACATCTCTTTAGAGTAATTCTCTCTTATAATCTTTACCTAATATAAATATTACTCGTTAAAATAAACTCTAATTACCAAGTAATCTTCAACTACTAGAATTACTATAATATCTAATTTAATTATCAATTAAAATTAAAATCAAAGTTTTACAGATCTAGTGGATCGTTTTACCACATGAGGAGCCCCAAATAAAGCTTGCAATCATTTTATTGAGTTGGAAGCTAACAGACAGACACATTTCAAACTAAAAAATAGAGAATTACATTCCTTGAAATAAAAGTAAATGAACTAAATTCCAAACCTAAGAAAAATATAAAGATTAGGAGCATATTTTAACCATTTAAATATACATGAATTAAAATTTCAATTTAAAGTAAAGATTAAATTCACAATTTAAAAATAAAAAAAATTGAACGTCAAATTTTGAAAAATTAGGATAAGTGAAAAAGAGACGGTCTAATAAATAATATTGAATTCCGCGATAAAAAATGTATTAAGACCTGCACAACTATAGATACCTCTGATATATGTGTGGGTGGGTGTGAGTGAGAAAAAAAACTATAGGAAACAAATGAACATTCTTGATGATGGCTACATCAAGATTTGTATCACCTTAGACATCCAACATGCCAAAGAAGTCACCAGTTGAGTCCATGATCATTCCCAACTTATTATAAAAGATGAATGTTTATGCCATTACTAATTGTTGAAAACGGGAATTGCAATGTTTACAAAAACATATTCGTATTGGACACACACCGTATAAACAAATAGCATTCACAGTGCCAAATGGCTTATGCTTGATGACTGCAACATCAACAAATGAAATTTAACCATTACAGGATCAAAACATTCAATGACCAAAGCAGTTGTGCAGGAAAACCTGACAAAAAGGGTCAGATAGATCCATTCATCGGCAACAACCGGCTAGTATTAACATCGCCGATTGCAACAGTGGTAGCAAGGGATTTAGTAGCCCATGCCCTAGCATTCATTGCACCTTGCAAGTTGTTTCTCTTGCGGGGCTGTTTCAGGGAAATAAACTGAAATTTTCTTTTCAGATAAGCCACGGGACGTTCCAACATGGGTCCCAATTTCACCTTCCGATTGAGCCGTCTCCAGGTGAAGTGAGCAAATACTAATAAAGTTGGATACAACAGGTAAAGCAACCTTAAAAGCACAAAAGCGGTGGCTAAGGCCAAGTAGGTCTCTTGTTGAAGTATATTCTGTGGAGATCTAGCCCAAGAGAATGAGCAGCTTTCCTGCTCACTGATATTATGCATCTCGTGTTTCGATACATGTCGGATTGTGTCCAGCGGCATTTTATTCTTAAAGCCTAGAACAATGTAACATCTTCATGAGAAAACTAAACAAGATTGATAAGTTAATTGTCATCATTTAACTTATTTGCATTTTGCATCATCCTATAGGATTATACAATCTTATGAAGAGACGTAGGATGGCAACAATCGCACATGGATAAGATTATGTAGGATGAGATACACCACCAAAAGCAACTTATCACTCGTATCGTATCGAATCCATAATATTGTGCACTAACACAACCAAAATGCATGATGATAAATGGAGCACCAGACAGGCAATCACAGTTCACCGGCCAAGACCAGAGAGAGTTATGAACAAAAATAACACAACAAAGCACAGAATGGAGAATGAAAAACTTCGAAAAAAAAGTATGCCATTAGTCAATAACTCAGCATAATATAGATCCCCATAGTCATAAAACTCAAAAGTTGAAGAAACAAAGGCCTTACCAGTAACATCATTATAGAATGCACCGACAGATTCAACAGACCGGTTTCCATGATAACGTACGCGCATTCTAGAATTTAAAAGGAAAAGAGTAGGAAATCCATGAACTCCATACTTCGAGAGTACACTGAAGAAATCAAACATTACCATTAATTAGTTTAATGAGATATAGCACGCAAATACCAAACTGAAAGATATTCAACAGCAAACCTTGGCCTGACAGCTGATTCTTTTATAGCAAAATGAGGAATGGAAGGATAGGAAGATGAAAGGGTCGTGAAGCTCGGTCTAAGCGAACTTGAAAAAGGGCACCAAGATGCATAGAAAAGCACTGCTACAAACTCATGGCTGTTCCTCTGAACCATGTCAAGCGCCTTTTGCAATGAAATCTTATCTCCCTACAAAGAGACAGAAAATAATTGAAATTTGTACCCCAAAAAGAGTATAATCAGAATTCAGTGCAGTTCTAACTTCTAATAAGGACTTAGGCTTCGTTCGGCGCAGCTTCTCAAACGGCGATATGGGCGAGAACGCCCATTTGGGGAGAAGCTGGAAATTCCAGCTTTCCAAAATGCCCATTTGGGACCAAATCAGGCGCAACAACGCCCGTTTGAAGCGCTCTCCTTGATCGTTCGGCACAGCTTCTCCGTTCGGCAGCCAAAAGCTCGTTAGAAAATCTGTGCCGAAGGGGCCCTTAATCTCAGAAATGTTAATTCCTTGTCTTTGAACCCAGACCAATGGATTGATAGAAAGATTAATTACCTTAATGAAATTTAATGGTGGATATATCATAATTTTCATGTGGATCAAAGTGAAAAACCCTAAATGCATTCCCAATTTCTTGATCGCATATCTATCAGCTCATAACTTTAAAAAAAGCACAAACTTTAATTAAAAAAATCTCTAAACTTAGTTCAAAACATACACAATTATAGGAACAAATCATATAATGCATAAAATTGAAAGGCGAAATTAACCAAGACAAAAGAAAAAATATCAAGGTACCTCGGTAACTCCAACGAAATCAACAGATACATCAAAATCAGAGTTAATGGAGCAAAACAGGTCACCAAAGTCAAAGACCGATTCAAGAACGGAATTCTTGGGACACATCGGAATCCTAACGGGAACGGAGGCGGCGGGCGTTAGCCTCCACCACAAAAACAATGTTAGGATCTTCATTACCCATGCCTTCGTACCCATCAAAGACCGACAACGGATCACCGATTCTGGGAAATTGCCAAAATACAGAAAAAAAAGACTGGATTTTTTCTTGTTTTAGTTTAAAAAAAAACCCTAAAATGAAATTTGAGATATTTATAATTTTAGCAGATAAGATAAGCAATCTGCAATCATGGGTGGGTGGATTTTCCTTCCTTGTGGACAGATCAAAGTGTCGGACGCTGAAAGAGTTGAAACAAAAGCAGATTTCTGGGCAAAGACAATGCTTTTATATTGTAAAAATGGAGGAAAAAATTGTGGATTCTGTGCCAATGGTTAGTTGGTTAATTATAAAAAGTGCATATTAGTCAACTGAATTAAACTGATTAAATGACAAAAAAAATCTTTGTTTTTCTACATGAATAATAAGTTATTGGTAAAGTTCATAAAAGGTATCAAATTATACTATAGTTAAATGTTTATTTTGATCATATAATTTTTAAATGTTACAAAATAATTATTAAATTTTAATTTTGTTACAAAAAGATCACTGAACTTTACTTATCGTTAAAGTGACATGAAAGTTAAAAAATTTGTACAATAATATATTTAATTTTCTCTATTTTCACACATTTATTTAATTTAATCCCACCTTAAAAAATTAATAATTAACGCTCATAATTTAAACATTCTATTAATTTGATCTTATTTTTATTTTAAAATAACAAACAAAACCTTAAAATTTCATACATTTTAATTTAGAGTCGTTTCGTAATCAAATTTTCATGTAAATATTCTAATAGAGTATTATGTATAAAATATAGTAAATTTCGCTAGGTTATTTTGTAATACCCAAAATTTGCAGTATTGTTTAAGGGTCATTTACTGCTAAGATAATTGCTTAAAAGCTTACTTTGTGACTAAAATGACAAAATGTCAAAGTTAAGATTTTCTCAATTATGGACTGTAGAAAAGAAATTTTCGAGGTTTTAAGGTGTCATGTGATAGAGAACGGGTAAAATAGGGTCTCGCAAAATTTGGTTAAAATCCAAGGAAAATTGGAATGGGATTTCAAGGTTAAAGTTTAGTGACCAAAAATGATACGTTTTCAAAACTTGTATGGTACAAGTCGAAATATGAAAAGTTGAAGGACCAAAGTTGTAATTTCCCAAAAGTTAGGTGTTTCATTTCATAAATAGATAGAGCACCTATTGGTGTGGACCGAATGTGGAATTATTGGTTTGATCCGATATTTCGATTATTGGGAAATCATAGTCAAAGTTTAAGTGGAATTCGGATACCCGGATCGAACTGAAAAATTATGAAATTTTATCATATGATAGAGAAAGGTTATAAAAGTCATTTCCAAGTGTTAGAAATATTTTAGTTCGATTCAGGATGAATCCTATGATTTATTTTGATTAAGGAATTTATTTAGTAACCGATAAAATTTTTGGCATTTATCGGTAAATCGGATCAAGCTAAAATTTTGAAGATGATTCGATAGACTTTTGGAAGAGTTATAACATATTATTTTATGGATATTTGGAGAGTTAAGTGTTTGGATTAAATTTATTTGACTGAAATTGCCTAGAATGGCAATTTTGTAAAAAAAATTGATTGGTAAAGGGTATTTTGGTATTTTCATCCAAAAGGGACATGGAAAGAATTTTGAGATTTCTTAATGTATGAATAGTGGTTGGTTGGAATCCAAATAAGTTTAGTTAGAATTTTACAAAATGATAAACTAGTAAATATGAATTCAGTTGGGGGACAATTTGGTAAATTGGAATAAAATGAATTAAAAATTCATTTTTATTTATACAATTGGCATAAATATATGATATATGAAGAGTTATCATTCAAAAATTCATTCTCAAACCGTGGAGAAAGGGGAGAAAGAAGAGGAAATCTTACAAGCTCAATTTAAGCCTCGAAACTCGATTTTTAGGTAATCTTCCGAACTACAAAGTTGTTCTTCTTTTCAACCTCTATATATTGATTTAAATTATTCATGGATTTCATGCTTGATTGATGATATTTGATATGAGAAATAAATTAGGGTTTATGTTCAAATTTGGGGGTTTTATGATTTTATGAATCAATGTTCGATTTTATGTTGAAATCAAGCAAGAATGATGTTGGATTCATGTTTTTGAATTAGGATTTAAACCCTAAACAATTTAGTAGCCTTAAATAAGATTAGGGTTTAGGGATCCAACCTTGAATTAGGGTTTGTGATGATGAGTTATTAATCTAGCAAGCTTGATTTGTTGTTTGAAATCAAAACCCTAAATTTAAACCCTAAAGGACTAATTCATTAAACTATTAAAGTTAGGGGTTCAATTCTGATTTTTGGAGTTTGAAATGTATTTTTGTTGTTAGTGATGTTTGAGGCATGAAAATGAAGTTAGAATGCTAAACCGGTGATTATTCGAGCTAGTGACCATTTTGACAATTTGACAAAAGTTGATAACCAATTCGGTAGTGGTGTCTAAGAAGAGGAAAATTCTGATTTTTATGTTAAGTGATGATTATGATGTATAGTTGATGATTGGGGCCTAATTGCAAAGTTTTAAAGCTAGAATCCTTGAATTGTAAATTGGTGGCTATTTCGACAAATTAGAGAACAAAGGGTTGAAATGTGACAATTAGGTATTTGAAGAGTACTATGTTGGAAAAATTTATTTAAGCGATTTAGATGTTTATTTTGAAGTGAATAGAAGCTTGTATTCCCTTAGGGACCAAAACGGCAATTTGTAGAATACAAAGGACCCATTCGGCTATTAAGCAAAAGTAAAGGAAAACTGTGGAAAAATAGGAAATGGATTAATTGGATCAAAAACATTCCTTTGGGGACCAAGAAGACAAATCGGCTTGAGGTTTAGGGACCAAAATGGAACTTTTCAAAGTTTAGGTCCTAAAGTGTAAAGGATGAAAAATGTAAGGATCAAGCTTAAATTAACTATTTGAAGTTTGAAAAAGTCCTTAGGGACTAAAATAAGTATTTTAGTAAAGGTTGAAAGCTTAAGGTAAAATGTGAGAAAAATGTGATTCGAATATAAGAAACTTTATCAGATTAATTATATTTAATGGATAGTTATTTTATTTACTTTCCATTATTTATATTTAGAGTGAATATGTTCTAACATATAATTGAAATGGTATATGTTATTTTATAATGTAGCTTTCGATACGAATTGGGACCGTACTAACAAAAATAGAAAGGAAAAGGTCGGGAGTGGGATCAAGTGATAAAGTCGACTTTATTACAAGGCCAAGGTGAGTGCATACATGTATTTAAAGGTATGTTTGTTAACATACATTTTATAGGGAGACTTGTGATAAGTCAACCTAAAAGGAAAATATTTTTACACTTACAAATGATTTATAGCATGATATATATATGACAAGTTATTTATATAGTTTAAAGTGATACGTATACCATGAATTTTAAAGAACATATTGGAGTATGAACTGCTCCAATACGAATATGTTTTATATGACATAAACTGTTATTGGAATCGCTTGTCATCTTGCAGAAATTGTTTTAATTGTTTGCCCTTGGTAGTATAATATTAAGTATGACAATATTGTGTTATACCATAAGAGTCTAATAGTTTATCTGGCACTTAATTGTGTCCACAGCTTATATGGCACTCAATTGTGTCCACAGTTTATCTGGCACTTAATTGTGTCCACCATATGCACCTAAGGGTTGCTACGATCTTGTTACCATTGCCTCATCCATTAAGAGTACACGACTCGTTTACTCATCTCTTGATATTTACCTTGGGTCATAAGATTTTAAAGTACAAAATTATTACAGTACAAATTTATTACATGATTATTCCTGCATTACAGACTATATGATTTTACAGAGCAACCTTGCTATTTGATTTTTTTAGTAAAGATTTATTACAACACAGATTTATTACAGTACATAATCATTACATGAATATCATGTGTAACCCATAAACCCATCCCAGAGGAAAAGGCCGAATTTAGGCAGTCACCATTGAAAACTTTTCCCTCAAGTAACCAACATTGATTTAACTATCAAACTTTTCTATAAAAAGGTCCTTCAAACGATTATTAAAATTCATCATAATTTTGTATACAATAATATAATAAAATATCTAAATCAAAAAGTAAATGCATGCATACTGAAAATATCCTCAAATCCCCAAAAGTCTCTGGTCCAAATCACAATCAAATCCGATAAAAAGTAATAATAATAATAATTTGAAAATAAATAAGTCTGTACTGAAGAAAAAATAATTCTGAAAACGCAAGAGGTCCTCCGAGTACCAAGTCGCCTAGATTTAGGAATCTGAAAGATAAGCTATAAGGGAGTGAGCTATTAAGCCCAGTGTGTCTCTAAGTGCAATAATAAAAAACACAGTCTTTCTCAAAAATATCACAAGGTAAAACATGTCATGTTAAAAACAAAGTGCACGAGATGATGCTAATATATAGTCATAATACCCAACTACAAACGCCAATCACAGTGGTGGCAAAGCTAACCGGTCACAGTGGAGGTAGTTCCCCTGAACCCCTCACCCCTTATTTCTCTGTTCACAGTATGGTCAAGCCACTCTTCATCCGTATAACCCACCCCATGCATGATAAAATAATATTTATGAACACAGTCTCAATACAATATATCGTACTAAGTACGAGGAACACAGTTCAAAAGTTCTGATAATTTCATAAATCACAGTATCACAGTATGCATAACATCTCAAATCACAGTAAAATCTCATCACAGAAAATAGTCATGCAAAGTTTCTAAAACATTTTACAAAATATAGCACAGACAAAGAACACACCTTTAGCGGCCAAATCTCTAACGTCGATGCTGACGCCTCCCACGGTCTGAACTAGCGCTAGGTCTAGCTGAGTCAGAACCTACGAGGTAAAGTTCTAGGTTAAATTCACATTCTATCGAAATTATTACTATGCCACCAAACTGAACTATGCTAAGATAACTCACGCGTATCTCTCGCAGAAGATGTAGCGGCTGGCTGAACAGGAGAAGGAGGAGGAGGAGGTAAAACGTCATCCTCAGAATCGATGTCGTCTGAAACACATAAATAAATCACATTAGGTCTCTTACACAACTTCTTAAATTTCTCAAAAAATAGATTACAACTAGAAAAACTATCAATTTGGGTTCGAGTTAGGCGAAACGGCCTGCAGAATCGGACTCAAGATGTCGAGAAATGTCAAGATCAAGTTGGTTGAAAAAGTTAACGGTCAACGGTCAGTGTTGACTTTGATCGGTCAAGTCAACGCTGACGTCATTGCCTGAGTCAACGCTGACGTCATCCCACATGTCAACATTGATGTCACTGTGTTGGTCTATGCTGACGTTATCTCGGGTCACGGGTTTGTTCAAAGATAAAACCGGTTTAGGTTCCTAAAGAATTTTGCCAGTTCGGTTGCCTGACCGGTTCACATGCTGGTCTGGTCCAGTCTACCCGCTTGGTTCACTAACACACAGTTTGGGCTCTCTTGGTCTTCCACTCTCACGGGCCTCACCATTGGATTCAACGGAATTAGCCCCAACCTTACAACATTATGGCAAAGTGATAGCCCAACACCCAAGGTTTCCCTCTCTTGTGTGATAATCTGCCTTAGGGTTCTGAAACCCTCTTCGACGGCCCGACAGATTCAACAAACAAGGCGGCAGCGCATCACGGTGACAAGGGCAATGGTGAAGGCAACAATGAAGGTACCACAATATCCACAACCCAAAATAACAATTTAACAACCCCCAGCCTCAGATTGATTTCTACGCAAGAAAATGAGAGATAAACTTGTGGCTTACCCAGCTTGAATAGAGAGGGGACCAACGACGGTGCTCACGGCAGCGAAGAGGAATGAAGGGTCTTTGGACGTTTTACTCACGATCGACGGCAGATACGCAAGAACAGGGCACGAGGTTTGGCTTGAATGGACAAGGGGAAGCAGTGAGGGAGTCGCGCGACACACGCACGGTGGCAAATCCTTAGCCGGAGGGTTGCCTAAAGACGAACGGGAGGAGGGGTTTTAGAATTTGAAACGGAGAGGGAGATAGAGAAGAGGGGTTAGGCTGCTGAAACAAAATAGAATACCCAAGGTTTAGGGTTGAGATCAAGATGGTTAAATACCCATGCGTAATGGGTAAATTACGAAATAAATATCCCTACTTTTCCCGTTTCCTATAAGAGTCCTCAAAGTTCTAGCTTTCCTCAATTAGGTCACTAATCCGTATTAAAAATAATTAATCCCCAATCTGGGTAATTAGGGTTCTTTTTTTTAAATCCCAAATTTTAAGGGTTTTGAGTTAGAAATTTTGAAATTAGGGTTAGGGTTTTCAATTCGATTTTGAGGGTGTTACAACTCTCTCATCCTTAAAAAAAATTCATCCTCAAAATTTCACACTTAGCGGTAAATTCCGAAATTAACATATGCGCACACATACTTTGTAGTTTTAAATTATTCAGCTAATAAGTTTAGAATAGGGACTGAAAATATCACAACGATACCTGTTATGCCCTCAAACTCCTCATCATCATAATTACCACGAGCTTCGGTTGCATAAATTAAACCTGGTCGCCTAACCTCATATTTAGTTGATCTAACACCTTGAGAAGGTATATCTGTACTAGCAGTACCAGAAGCAGCTGACCTACTCTACTTTCTACCTCTAGGAGGTGCCCGAACTGACGCATGTGTCTGACTCTGCACAACTAAACTAGTACGTGATCGCGAACAATCATTAAGGAAATAATCAAGAGAACTACATTCGAAACAAGCTCCATTCTTCTTTCTACACTCCCTACCATGTCATTTCTTACAATAATTACATTGAGGCATAGAAGAACCTGTCGATCCACCGATACTACCTATCGGAACTATCAAAACGGCTGGTCTTGTTCTCTGGCTACCCTAATAATTAGATTCCTCCCTAACTCTCTTACGGAATGGCTATCTGAACCATGCTGAACATTTGAACCCAGTTGCTTCTTGCCACGATCTCTTTCTTGAACTGTCTGACTCTTCGAGATGGATTTTATTCTCTCCAATGTCTTGGCTCGATCAACCAACTCACTGAACGTCTTATCTTTGAACGGAGCTACTTTCTCACGAATTGGAAAATGTAGGCCCTTAAGAAACTTCCTACATCTATCTTTTTCTGTGTCCACCAACTCAGGTGCATACCGAGACAACTCTATGAACTGAATCTTATATGAAAATACTGTCATGCCCTCTTACTTAAGGTTTATGAATGCCAGACGACAATCAGCTGAGTATTGCTCACCCACGTAACGGTTCTAGAATGCCTGACGAAAGGTCTCCCATGACATCTGATCAGCTGACTTCAATCTCTGCTCAACCTTCCACCAACGTTGTGCTTCACCATGCAGCAGTGAAACAACATGTCTCAATTTCTTGTTAGCAAGATAGTCCATCTCCTTAAAAAGCCTCTTAAGATCCTCCATCCATAACTCAGCATCAAATGGGTGTTCATCAGATACACCCGAGAATACTCTCATCGCAGCACTCAGGAATACTGTATAGATAGGCTTCATCGAATTCTCTGACTGGTCACGAAAGTACCGCAACAGCTTTCGTTTAACGGTAGCATTATCTAGCTCAACGGTCTCACTATCATCAGAATGCAGCAAGTCATCACCAGGTATCTGTTGATCATGAGCATCATCATCACCAGACTGTTGACTCACAGCCCGTTGTCCCTCAGGTGACAGGGCCCCTCCCAAATTCTGCATCTCCTCTTGATCGTCCGTATGATCAACAACAGGTGGCAGTTCACTAGTGGCAGCCGCTGTACGGCCACGGCCTCGGCCTCAACCTCTAATCGAAGTGAGTCTAACACTCCTACGGGGTGGCATAGTCTCTATCTACAAGAGTAAGAACCTAGATATTAGAACTGGTACCAGAGTCTTAATTTTTTTAAAACACACTTTAAAATAATAAATAAATAACCGATTATTTAGAAAAATTCCCATTTACCCAAAACATTTATTATGCATGCAAAAAAAAATTTCATTTTAAAATTTCATGTGAGCCTCACAGTCCAGGGTTAAACCTGGCTCTGATACCACTAGATGTAACCCCTAAACCCAGCCCAGAGGAAAATGCTAAATTTAGGAAGTCACCATTGAAAACTTTTCCCTCAAGTAACCAACACTGATTTAACTATCAAACTTTTCTATAAAAAGGTCCTTCAAACGATTATTAAAATTCATCATAATTTTGTATACTATAATATAATAAAATATCTAAATCAAAAATTAAATGCATGCATACTGAAAATATCCTCAAATCCCCAAAAGTCTCTAGTCCAAATTACAACCAAATCTGATAAAAAGTAATAATAATTTGAAAATAAATAAGTCCGTACTGAAGAAACAATAATTCTGAAAACGCAAGAGGTCCTCCGAGTACCAAGTCGCCTAGAATCAGAAATCTGAAAGATAAGCTATAAGGGAGTGAGCTATTAAGCCCAGTGTGTCTCTAAGTGCAATAATAAAAAACACAGTCTTTCTCAAAAATATTACAAGGTAAAACATGTCATGTTAAAAACACAGTGCACGAGATGATGCAAATATATAGTCATAATACCCAACTACAAACGCCAATCACAGTGGTGGCAAAGCCAATCGGTCACAGTGGAGGTAGTTTCCCCTCACCCCTCACCCCTTATTTCTCTGTTCACAGTGTAGTCAAACCACTCTCCCTCCGTATAACCCACCCCATGCATGATAAAATAATATTTATGAACACAATCTCGACACAGTATATCGTACAAAGTACGAGGAACACAGTTCAAAAGTTTTGATAATTTCATAAATCACAGTATCACAGTATGCATAACATCTCAAATCACAGTAAAATCTCAACACAGAAAATAGTCATGCAAAGTTTGTAAAACATTTTACAAAATATTGCACAGAGAGATAACACACCTCTAGCGGCCAAAGCTCTAACGTCGATGCTGACGCCTCCCACGGTATGAACTAGCGCTAGGTCTAGCTGAGTCAGGACCTATGAGGTAAAGTTCTAGGTTAAATTCACATTCTATCAAAATTATTACTATGCCACCAAACTAAACTATGCTAAGATAACTCACGCGTATCTCTCGCAGAAGATGTAGGGGCTGGCTGAACAGGAGGTAGATGAGGTAAAATGTCGTCCTCAGAATCAATGTCGTCTGAAACACATAAATAAATCTCATTAGGTCTCTTACATAACTTCTTAAAATTCTCAAAAAATAGATTACAACTAGCAAAACTATCATTTCGGGTTCGAGTTAGGCGAAACGGGCTGTAGAATCGGACTTAGGATGTCGAGAAATGTCAAGATCAAGTTGGTTGAGAAAGTCAACGGTCAACGGTCAGTGTTGACTTTGATCGGTCAAGTCAACGCTGACCTCATCCCATAGGTCAATGCTGACGTCTCTGTGCTGGTCCATGCTGACGTCATCTCGGGTCACGGGTCTGGTCAAAGATAAAATTGGTTCAGGTTCCCAAAGAATTTTGTCGATTCGGTTGCCTGACCGATTCACATGCTGGTCCGGTTTGGTCTACCCGCTTGGGTCACTAACACACAGTTTGGGCTCTCTTAGTCTCCCACTCTCACAGGCCTCACCATTGGATTCAACGGAATCAGCCCAAACCTCACAACACTAGGGCAAAGTGATAGCCCAACACCCAAGGTTTCCCTCTCTTGTGTGATAATCTGCCTTAGGGTTCCGAACCCCTCTTCGACGACGCGACAGATTCAACGAACAAGGCGACGACACATCATAGTGACAAGGGTGACAGTGGAGGCAACAATGGAGGTACCACAATATCCACAACCCAAAACAATAATTTAACAACCCTCCAAGCCTCAGACTGATCTCGACGCAAGAAAATGAGAGATAAACACGTGGCTTACCCAACTCGAACGGAGAGGGGACCAACGACAGTGCTCACGGCAGCAAGAGGAACGAAGGGTGTTTGGACGCGTTACTCACGATCGACAGTAGATACGCAATGACAGGGCACGGGGTTTGGCTTGAACGGACAAGGGGAAGCAGTGAGAGAGTCGCACGACATATGCACGACGGCAACTCCTTCGCATGAGGGTTGCCGGAAGACGAACAGGATGAGGGGTTTTAGAATTTGAAACGGAAAGGGAGATGGAGAGGAAGGGGTGAGGCTGCCGAAATAAAATAGAATACCAGGGTTTAAGGTTGAGAACAAGATGGTTAAATACCCATGTGTAATGGGAAAATTACGAAATAAGTGCCATGCTCTTCCCATTTCCTATAAGAGTCCTCAAAGTTCTAGCTTTCCTCAATTAGGTCACTAATCCGTATTAAAATAATTAATCCCCAATCTAGGTAATTACGATTCTATTTTTTTAAATCCCAAATTTTAAGGATTTTGAGTTAGAAATTTTAAAATTAGGGTTAGGGTTTTTAATTCAATTTTGAGGGTGTTACATCATGATTTACCTAATATCATGCCTAATACAGCTATTTCATACTACAAATAATTTTATACCGTATTTTACATGTTACATATTTCTATGCCTCAATGAGATATACTCAGCGTGTATTTATGTTATACACGTAGGTGATCGGGATTAGTAGATGACAACCTTTGCTTCATCATTATTCTGTATAGAAGATAATCGACAGGTAGTTCGCTAATCATGACATCCGTCTTTTGTATGTTTAATAGTGGCATGTATTTAATAAATCTGTCTATTTTGTTAAAGTAATTATCGGGGCCTATAATAGTGGCGTAAACTGTTTTAAATTGATTATTATATCTACAATTTGGTGTTAAATAGTCTGATTTGATATATTTTATACGAATTAGATATCGAATAATTTTATTAGAAACCATTTTGTAAAATAAATTATTTTAGTATGTCTATGCACTTTATGTAAAAAGTTTTATAATCAGAACTCGAATAAATATTTTATATCGATATTAATTAAAGGTAAGTGTGCTTGGGTTATAAAAATATTAAGATGAGTGTCCACCGAGAAGTTTTTCCAAAAATTTTTAAATCACCCTAGATTTTGGTTAAAAAATCTATTTTAAAAAGCTGTGGCATTTCCGACTCGTATCCGTTATACGGTCACGGGAAGGGGATGTTACATATTTAACGTGACTCGTTTTTACTTTACGTGGCACACATACTCAATATCTAAAAAAAATTTATTGGTGGAAATAAAAAGTGTGGTTGACGCAACGTGCTTTTTATTGTTTCATAAAAATATAAAAGTACAATATAATGTACGTAAGTGATGACAAGGTAATATCTGTTTATAGATATTTTTAACCTTTTGACATGCACACACCTTGCAAACATTGTGATTGAAACCGGGTCACTTAAGATGAACATCATTCGTTTTTTCACCGTGACCACTTCTTTGTTTCTTGTCTAATTTTTTTGATAATGGATTAAGCATTTAGTTATATTTTGATAAGAGGAGTATTGGAATAACAAAGTACCTTTTATTATTATATGATAATTTGATTAAATCATGACACCAAATTAAATTTAAAAGTTAACTAGTGATATATATACATATATATATATATATATATATATTATGCATAATGTTAAAATTCACCCTTTTAACGTTTAACTGAATGATCATTTTAATTCTTATTCTTTATTTTTAATGTACTTTAGTCCTCAACATTTTAATTTAAGTTAAATTGACCCCTATTCAGGTGAAAACTATTACTTGATTAACGACCGATAATTGTTTTTGACATGACACATCCATATGTGCTTAATTGATTGTGTGACACAATGCACATCAACAATTATTTTTTAAAATAATTAGAGATGGTTGTTTAGAAATGTCCAATGCTAGTGCCTTTTAATTTGCTTTGTGATTATGAAAACATGGAACAATCTTGCTTCAAATTATTCTTTGGTAATTGGTTTAATTAAGAAATTAGAGAATAAAGCAAACGGGCCGGTTTGAATCCAAGTGGGTTCACACCGGAAAATACTAGAGCCCAATTATGATCCATGGGTCGGGTCACTTCTTTTCCCAAATATGTTAGGGCTCATTGACGGCCTTGAGGCTGCAAAAATGTAGAATAAGAAATCCGGTTTAATTTAGTTGTTCTAAACAAGGGTAAATTATACCGTTCATCATTTAACTTTCTTCTCTTATTTCGGTCACCGAAATTTAAATATTCTCAATTTGATTATTCAACTTTCGAATTGCTCCTATTTTGATCACTTTAAGATGACATGATTTATTTTATTAATATTTTCATATGACATGACATATTTTATTAATATTTTAGTACCATGTCAGATTTAAAATAAAAAATAAAATCTTGAAATCCTAATCCCAATATCTAATCTATAAACCTCAATCTACAACCCCAAACCCCTATTTTCACCATCACTAGCTGTGTTTGCTCTATGCGTCTCTTTTGCCTCTCCAAACTTCAGATTGTTTCAAAACAATCTAGCCACCATCTAGCTAGATTGAGATTTAAAGATTTTATTTTTTTATTTTACATCTGACATAACATTAAAATATTAATAAAATATGTCATATTATAGAAAAATATTAATAAAATAAGCCATGTCACCATAGAGTGATTAAAATGTGAATAATTTAAAAGTTGAGTGATTAAATTGAAAATTTTAAACTTCACTCATCAAACTATGAGCGAGAAATATTGTCTATGAGTGAGAATAAAGTTTAGTGATAAACAGTGCAATTTACCTTTTTAAACAATCATGTAAAGGTTTAATTACTTGTTTAGTACATGTACTATATTGAATATCTCAATGTCATACAAATCGTTTTATTTCCCTTAGTTTCATATATGAGTTGTTTCGTTGTCTCATACTTTGGTCACTTTCGTCGTGGAATTTGATGTGGAAACCGTGGGCCACTCAAAATGTGACATGTGACATTTAAAAAAAATTATTTACTCTAGGTATAATAGCAAGATTAGTCCTCAACATTTCACTAGTTTTAAAAATTATAAAAAAAATTCAGACCAATGAATGATTGGCACATAGAATGATATAAAAAAATTAACCTTTTCTTTTAAAGTCTCTTCTCAATCTGTTTCATTTGTCGTCGACCGTCTATCTCGCTCACTAATCGTCACATATAACTGCCATCGACGATCCCATAATCTTATCATCACCCCTTTCTTTCTACCGAACCTCAACGCCGTTCTTTTTCGCTCAAAACCTACGTCACGTAGCAACTTTTAAAATGTCGCGTGTCACTTTCTAAGTGACCCAGTATTATCACGTCAGATCCTATGACGAAAGTAGCCAAAGTGTGTAATGACGAAGTATCTCATGTATGAATTTAAGGGAAGAACAATTTGTATGACATCGAGGAATTGAGTAAAAAACAAACGATTAATCCTTATATAAATGAATAGACCGTAAGATGAATAGTTTATTTCTGTTCGTTTAAAAAGTTAAATAAATCAACCTGAGTAATATTTTAAGGCCCTTTTGTTAAAAACAAGAAACACTAATAAAATGTGTTTGATCCATCTATATTCATAAACAAACTCTATTCTGTTTGTTTAATAAATCATTTAAAAAAACTCATTTATTGTTTGACTATTATATAATTAATATTACCATCGTTTATGTGTTTATTTTATTTATAATATACTTATTAATATTTATGGTTGGTTATTTTATATCTCAAAAATAAAAAAAATATTATTATAATTTGTTTATTTTATTATTCATGGAATATTTTTAATTCTTTGTGAACGTAATTAATTATATGTTCATGAACGTAGTTCAGGGACCCACAATGAGAAAAATGCCTTTCAAGTCCTTTAAAAAATTGAAGAATTTTACGTTAATACAATGGTAAATTTGTTCTTTACCCCCAAAATAGTGAAAAATGCCTTTAGGACCTTTAAATTTTTTGGAACATTTAAATTCATACAATAAAAAATTTCTACTTTAGCCACCCAAAATTCATTTTACTGGGTTGGCCCTAATAAATTGAACTAAAATATGAATTCGCATCAGGTAAATATTAATATTTGAAAGCCGATAATATTATCACAATTCAATTTCCTTAATTTTGTTATTTATTTGCCCCTTTTGGCATATTAATCACGGCTCTTCATATCCCGGGGAGCCACTATTTGTGACTATGTACTTGTTACTTTTGTTAGGAATTTCTTTTAATAGATAAATCTCTAATTTATTTCAAATCTTTTAAATTTTATATTAATGATGAGTGTATTTAATTGTATTCGAATTCACATTTTTTAAATATACTAATCGAATCAAGATATTTAATTATGGGTTTCAATATTGAGAATAGACATTTTATTTCATACCTACTAATACAATATAGAATATAATATAAGATATAAAATACACATATATAATAAATATATATATGAGTGTATCACAATCATATAATATAAATTATTAGTATTACTAATAATTTATATAGATATGTCATATGTGATTCAAATATTTAATGTCATGGTTATCGATAAAAGGTACGTGAGTAGTAGCTCAAAATATGTATGGATATATACTCGAATATATATTTAATTAATAATAATCACTAGTTTTATAGAATAAAGAAGAAATATAATAAAAATTAGAGTCTACAAAATTAGAGTAGACTAGTCAGAGTAACCAATCATTTTTCAATAAATCATCAAAGTGCACAAATTAGTCACTAAAGAATAAAATTAGTGTCTACAACTAATTGGTCTATTGAGATGTGACATTAGATCCCTTAAGCAAAGTTAGAGGTTCAAATCTTGACGTTGTGAATGTAGCAATTGAGTTGGGTAGGTCGTCCCTATAATGCGCCTCTGCAGTACCCGATCAGATTAGTCAACCAATAAGTTAGATACCTATGGTTAAAAAAAAATAGAATAAAATAAGACCATACACATAAATGGATAAAAAAAAACTCAATCAAACAACAAGAAAATTGATAGATACAAACATATACAACTATCAACGATGAATGAAAATTCTCATCAATACTAACATAAAAATACATATAACAATGATGGTACGTTGACAAACTAATTTTATCACAACTCATCTGCGACCTATCTTTGATGATTTTGAGCGTCTATCAATATAAAACAACCAACCAAATGGTCCAAAACTGAAGATACAATGTAAAATCCAACATTGAAAAAAGAAAAAATGTGTTAAAAGAACAAACAAAGCTATCGACCGTTCTCATACGAAAAAGTAATAAGACTAATAAAATAAAATAATATAATTCATATATGCAAAACAAAAACACAACAAAAATTATGTCAAAATCTAAAAAAGAACAACGCAAAAAATATACTTAATATATTTAAACAAAATAATTAAGATTTTGTGACTCTTGCTTCATACGACAAAATGATCAAGGCAAAGTACAACCAACTGAACATATAATATATAAATGCATATGTAATCATTATTTTCGTCCGACTTTCTTTTATTTATTCAATACTATTTACCATAAATTAAAATTCTAAATAAGAACAAAAAAACCAACAAAAACAAATCAAAATTAAAAAAAAAGCAAAAATCCTTTTAATTTAATGTTCATGTTACATTAAAACCAACCATTTTACAAAACCTTTATCCCAATCAACCCAAACCAATTAACTAATCCAAATCCAATCATTACCCAACACCTAAACCCAACAACCAATCTACCTAGCCTGTTAAAACCAACCCTTATATCTAACCCATAACCCATATGGTCCACTAAGACCCAACTAGCCCAATACCCTAAACCTATCAAACCCTAATACCCTAACCAATTAAGCCACCAGCCGCCAACCCTTGACCTCTCTTTCTGGAATCGCCTAAAATCATCAACCCATGCCAGTGGTCCCCCTCGGCCATGTCACCGATCACATCGGCTCCACAGTTTTCGGCCACCTCAGCTGTCACGTCTGCGCCACGCCAGCCGCCACACAGCATGGTCCTCTATGCGTTGCCCTCTCCTCTCGACAACAAAGAATGCCCCCTTCCCTTGCTGTCCTCTACCTTACGAGCCGGCCAAACTAGTGGTCCCTCCTTATATCTTTGAAGCCACCTATAAAAAAACGACAAAGAATAAATCAACAACCAATAAAGAATTTTCCTAGGGTTTTTTATTTTAATTCTGTAAAATAAAATAATGTATGGCTATAAAAGCCAATCGAACAAAATGTAAAAAGGGGCTCTCTCCTCGTCAACTGAAAAAAATCAAACCAAAAAAATCTTTCTTCTGGGTAATTCCTTCCCCTTTTCTTTTCATTCCAACATGGCAACTAGGGTTTTTTTTTCTTTGTTTCTTTCTTTTCTTTTTTCTGGGATCGAAATCTTTGAAAAGTACAAAAAGTTTGAAAATCAAAATCAAAAGGTTTAGGTTTTAAAATTAAAACTATTTTTTTTTTGTTTTAGGTCAAAAATCGAAACAAAAAGGGCGTTTCAAAATCTTATTTCAAATCAGAAATCTAAAAGTTTTTTTTTGTTTTAAAAATCATTTTTTCTATTTCGAATCAAAAAAAGAAATCAAAAATGAGGTTTTTTTTTAAGTTACATGCATTCTGGGTTGAGGTCGTCGTGCTCTGACTATTGTCGGACATCAAAAGACTGAGGGTGAGGCTGCGCCGTTGAGGAACGACGCTGAAGGGGGGCTAGGGTTTATTCGATAAGAGCATTTTTCTCATTTCCTTTTTGGCTTTCTTTGAAACTGAAACAAATGAGAAATGAGGTGTTTTTTTGCCTTCTATTATATATATATATATAGTTTGCAAAACGTCGTCGTTTTGATCCTCCTAGACCCGCGCGGTGACTCAACCCGGGGAGGATCCGCGCGTTTCTGATCTCGGGGTTGATTTTCATGTTGGTCCTCCAATTTTCTTCTTGTTTCCATATCGGCCATGGGTTAATACCCATTTCAATCCTCCTATTTTTGTTTTTCTGTTGATTTTAGGCATTTTCAAGTTCTGTTTTATTTAAAATCTGCCTTCACATTTCATTTTGTTTTCATTACAGTACGTAATATATTATATTATATTATATTATGTCTATTATTATCTTATAGTACATATATATTGTGTACATATATATTTGTTAGGTATAGTATTATTAGTATTATATTATTTATATATACTATATATATATATATATTATTATATATATGTATTTTAATATTTATTTCTATGTTTTATTTATTTACTTGGGGTTCGATTCGGCCTTACAGTGACCCGCAACGGGGGACGACCCGTATTATTATGGCCCGTTTAGTGTAGCCTTTAATTTTCCTAATTTATTTTTCGTAATTTATTTCTCACATTTTATATTTTCGCTCTTTAATTTCCGCTCTTTATTTTACGCATTTTATCTTTTGTTCGATCCGGTCATTTTTCTGGACAATTTAATTTTTGCCTTTATATTTTTGCTTTTTTCGTATATATTCTTTTTCTTTGCTTATTTTCTTGCATTCGACTTATAAACTGTTAATGCGGTGCCCTTTTATTCGATAATACACATGGCCAGTACCAAGCGTAGTGGTGGTGGTTCTTCCGTTTATTCTTGAATAATGGGGCCCTTAAAATTTACTCGCAATTTTTAAACGGATCTTAAATTAAATTAAAATTTGAACTTGTAAATTTCCAATTAAGGCAAATCATATTCGACTAGGTACCAATTTTGGGCGATGTGGGGGTGCTAATCCTTCCCCATCTATAACCGACTCCCAGACCAATTTTCAAAAGAATCTCTGGTTTTATTTTTGGTGTCTGGTCTACCTTTAAAAAATGATCGGTGTCGACTCCAGTCTTTATTTTTCAAAAACTAAATTCCTAAAAACTCCCCAATTCTCAATTTTCAAAAATTTTCAAAAAAGGGGCGAAAAAAGCAATTATTTTCTAGCAATTTCGATTTCAAAAAAAGGAGGTCACTACAGCTGGCGACTCCGCTGGGGATCGAATTTTGTTTTTATAAAAAGAGAGTTAGGCCACGAGTCGATTACCCTTTACCTTAATTGGAAATTATGATTTCATTTTTAAGTTAAGTTAATATCTTTTCAGAAATGCGAGTTCATTTTAACGCATTTTAAAATTTGACATATAAACCCGTTCGTGCAAATAGAGGGAAATGCTAGTGCTTTCGTGAGGATATCGTTCCTTCGTATGGGCCTAGTAAGTACTTTTAGGGCTCGAGTACCCTATGTTTTCATGGGAATATTGTTTCCCTGTATAGACATAGCGAATGGATCCCCTTGAATTGAACTCGATTGAAAGGAGCCTATAATGGGTGATGATCGGGGGCCTTGCTACCCTTAGAAGGGGACAACGAGGACAATTCGAGTACCTTTTAGCACCAAAACTGCTTGTAGAGAATCTAAGAAACCAACCCCTTTAGAGCCATGCGGTGACCCTAGAAAACTAGAATATCATGCAAATGGGTTCATTTTGTGCTAAAGCATGTCAGGTATTTTTGTTTTTTATCTATAAATATTTTATACTAACCAGTTCTTTTTGTCATTTGTATTACATCAGCATATAATATTCATTCGCATTCTATTGCAGAACATCATTATAAGTTTATCTGCATTACATCGTCATGAGGTATTGACCCTAGAATGGTGGACACATTGGAGATCGTTCATGAATCGAGAGAAAATCTAGTAACCTATACGTCAATTAAGTGCAATATTCAAAGTTGTAAATTTCTCTTATTTATTCGTGAGTGTTGTTCCTCGAAAGCCATGTCTAAATCAATACCTTTGCATTTAGGGCAGTTACCTTGCATTTACATGCATTCATTATAAAAACATCGAGACTATTTTTTGGGATGTCCCATGACAGTGATTCTGGATCAAAGAAAAAGTCAACTGATTCAGCACTCCTACGGAACCCGACAAAAAACCAAAATGATGAACGAAGACAGATTAGACCAAATTGAGCAAACCCAAAGGGACATGCAAGCAGAATTGGCAAGAAAGATGGAAGAATAGTTAGCTAAAGCTCGGCAAGACATGGTGGAACAGTTTAAGAAATCTGAACAAGATACATTAGGCCAAATAACCCAAATGCTTAGATTTAAGCTTCCCGAGCAAGGAGAGGCTTCTATTGATAATCCTACAGCAAGGAACGAATGTCACACATATCTACCAGGTTTTACTCCTACTCATGCTAAAGTTCAACTGGACCCTCAGGTAATACTTTCTCAAGGGAAATCACCACTTCATCAGGCCGGTGCCTCTTTCCCTATGAATCTACCCTCTGCATCGGAAGTCAAGCTCGGGTGAAATCAAGCTAAAAATTTTGTCTTGGAGATGAATTAGTTGATTGAAATAGAGAAACATAGAATTGAAACCACTAAAGAGATCGATGACCGATACAAACGACTCGAAGAAAAGATGGAAGCCATAGAGGTAACTGACACCTTTATTGGATTTGATGCCCATGAACTTAGCCTTATCCCAGATCTGGTATTACCTCCTAAGTTCAAGGTCCTAAAATTTGAGAAATATGATGAAAAGAGTTGTCTCTGTGCACATCTTACCATGTTCTGCCGAAGGATGAAAAGATACAGAAGAGATGACAAGTTATTCATCCACTGTTTCTAAGACTGTCTCCCAGGATCTGCCACAAGATGGTATAATCAGTTGAATCGACATTAGATAAAGTCATGGAAGGACTTGGCCAAATCTTTCTTAGAATAGTATCGATATGTCAGTGACATGGTACCAGATCGTTGGACCATACAACACATGAAACAAAAGTCAAATGAAGGCTTTAGGCAATATGCCCAATGTTGGAGAGACGTAGCGGCTCAAGTTCAACCTTCGCTCAGCGAAAAAGAAACAATGGTCATGTTTATTCAAACATTAAAGGGTCTAGTCTTGGATCGCTAGATAAGCAACGCGACTACCAATTTTGCCGACCTTGTGCTATCCAGTGGGCTCATCAAAAATACTGTCAAAAATGGAAAAATTGACAGTAGAGGTAGTTCATCCCATAAGAAGACATTGTATGCAAAGAAAAACCACAAAGTAAACTCTTCGGGTGTTTACAATGTCGGTTTATCCAAAGCTTGTGATAGTTGTACAACCCAAGGCCGCGCCAAGTGCCCAGGGTTCTCCGAGTCGAGACTTTGGTCAAAAAAGAAACATCGAGAAGATGGAGTTTACCCCGTTACCAATCTCATACGGTGAACTGTACAAGCAACTATTTGATGTCCATGTGGTGGCACATTTCTTTCAAGCACCATTACAACCTCAATTCCTGAAATGGTATGATCTTAGCGCAAAATATGTATACCATGGTAATCAAGTGGAACAATCGATTGAAACTTGTATTAGCTTCAAGAAGGTTGTGAAAAAGCTTATCAAGCTTGGGGTTATAGGTTTTGAAAAACTTGGTGGGCCAACTACAACCGCTAAACCCCTACCAAATTACACTGGTAGAGTAAATACAATCTTCGAGGAGAGCAACCGAATAGTTAAGTCCAAGGTATCAGAAGTCAAATCACCTCTTGTTGGGTTTAGAATAAGCTACTCGATGAGGGTTTGATCGGTCAAAGAATGATGACACCCGAGGAGCACATCGGTTTGTACTGTGAGTTCCATGCCAAAGAGGGGCACACTATTCAAGACTGCCACGAGTTCAAAGATACGATTCAAGGTCTAATGGACAACAAAGAAGTTGAATTATTTGAGGAATGAACTCGTTCTTGCTTCTTAGTTTAGATGCCAAGCTAAAACTTTAGTAGGTTCCCTATTTCTTTTAACTTCTTTAAAATAATGCATGTAAATCAAATCCACCTGCTTAAGCCCGAAGCCAGTGTTGATCTTTTGTAAGGGCATAAAACCATATGCTTTAGTTTTCAATGAAAATATGCATTTTGTTTTTCAATTTTCTCTTCATTTTGTGTATATATTTGTCTATTGGGTCATCATACATCAATTACATAAGGGACATTGACTTTGACCCGAAGGTTGAGTCTGAGTAGTAGGTGTTTAATTGAAATCCTAAGCTGCAGAGATTATGAATGTGTGACTCGCATTTCACATTAAGGATTACACATAATAACAAATTAATGCAATATAATGTTTAAGGCCCGATAATGGGCATTTAACTTTTGAAGCCTGGTAATAGGCATTTTTTAAGAAGTACTTCAAAGCCTAGTAATAGGCATTTTTCAAAAATTAATAGAAAAGCATTCCAATGTTTAAAACTTGGTAATAGGTATTTTCGGATAAGAGTGTGGAATTTTTGGGGCACTCTGCTGAAGCCCATTCTAATCGAAACTCTTCGTTTCATGAGATGATAATATTTTCAAAATCATGACAATACCGAGTAGCTCGAAAATTTTTTGTTTACTCCACCATTTATTTCGAGCCAAAGGAATGTGATGAATTAAATTCCCCAAACAAAAATGAGACAGAAATGAACCCGACAAAGGTAAATTGGTCAAGCACCGAAGTAGCTTAAAATGCACTTCACATCTTTAAACATCATTTCAGCTTTCGAGGTCTCCTAGTCATAGGATTTGTTTGGGGCAATCCTCGGTAAGCTATTTTCAGTGTTGCTCGTGCACTTGATATTCAAGGTATTCAATCTAGTGTGATATATTCACAATTTGAAAAGAAAACCCAATTTTCTTAATAAGCATCTCACAATGAAATCAAAACATGTAGTCTAAGTAGTGAAATAAAAGATTTATTTACATTACTTACAAAAAAGCTCAAAAGTATAGGGACCAAAAGCAAATGCGCCCACAAGTTGATGCTTTGACTAGAGAAAGTGTAACACCTCATTCCCGTATTCGAATAGAAAATATGAGTTAGAGATGTCACAGAACAATAACATGACTTTTATTCAAAAAAATTCTATAAATTTAAAACTTTTGAAAATATTTAAAATTAACTTGTACACAAGATCAGAGCTCATTTACTTTACGAAAAATAAATTAACTGTTTGATAAATAACAGACTCTAAACCAAAATAGACAAATTTATCACATTTATATATGCTACTAAATAAATTAAAAACCTCAAGTAGGATGTCATTACTGCGGTACCTTGATGAAAATTTCTGAACTTGATGCAACGTCTTATTTACACTCAATGTCTCGAACCACCTTCGTGTGCACAGGAAAACACACGCTAAGTACGAACTTAGTGAGGCATTATAATGTAATAATAAATACTAAAAACATATTATAGACAATTTCATTTCAAATCGATATTGCTTTAAAGCAAAACATAGTATAAACAATTCTTATTCAAACCCTTTTCAAATCAATATTTCTTTAAAGCAAGGATGAATCATATAAAATTCATTCTATAAAAGTTCTTTATACCATTAGCCCAAGAATTTCATGTAGAGAGAAACTAAGTATATGAGTCGTGTAGTCCTAGACTACTTGGCCAATAATCAATAGACCATAAAGGTCGATAATCAATAGACACATAAAGTGCCGATATTCAATACACATAGAGTGCCGATAAACGATAGACACATAAAGTGCCAGGTGCAGCTGCTAGACTCTATGGCATGCCACTATACTATAACTCTCAATGGTATTCTTGGGAAATATAAAAATATCATTACCTTTGCAATATATCATTCTGTAGATGGTAAATAGCTCATTATTGATAAATCAAAATAATGGAGCAGTTCATACTCCATTATACCATAAATCATTCTATAACATATAATCGTTGTACGATAATAAAATTTATCATAAACAAAACACAATAGGGCAGTTCATACCCCATCATGTACCAAACATTTACTTTATGCCTGTGAAAAATATCATAATTCATATGAAAACTAATATTATTAATTTGATAAATCATATAGGTCGACTTGTCGCAAGTCTTCCTAAATACGTTTTAAAACAGATAAAATGCACTCCCCATGAAACTTCTTATCCCAAACTAAATTGAATAATTTAAGAGAACTTCAAGCTTGGTAATTGCTTTATCTACTGAATTTCTTATTTCTCGTGTTTACTTGAATGCTTTACAGTTATCCCTTACAGCCACAAATTAATAACACCAATAAGGTATTCGTTTTATAATTTGTCAGTCTGCGCTACCTTTAAAGAAATATTTATATAAAATAATCTACAACTCAGAGTTCAATTCTGTTTGTTCTGACAGAAACTAGATTCGATAAGCCGTTCAACCATATAAACTAATAGCCCAAATTCAACTCATACGATTCATGACAAATTTTCAAAGTCAAATTCCAGTGCTGAATTTCGGAGCAGACTGCTACTCTATTTTTTGACCTTTCGTCACTTAAAAATTTATATCTTTGATATACCAATCGAAATTAGTCACCGTTTGTTTTAAACAAAACTAGACTAAACCAAGAATACAATGGTATTTTGCTCACTTTCTAATTATTTTTGTAGAATATTTGGTGAATTTCCAAACTCACTGCCAAAGACTAAAATTTTGGACAGATCTCATAATTCACATCTTTAGCATCCTTTAACCATTCTAACACCTCAAATTAACCTTCAATTACATAATCAAGCATAAAGAACATCATTCAAATTATTTCTATCTCTAAAATAATTTTTACAATATTTCCTCCTCAATTTCTCTATATAGTCGAATGGGCTCTATACCATATACCATAGGATTTTCATCACTTTACGCATAGAAACAACATCACAACAACATTTCCAACATGATTGAACCTTAAAACATAAAATTTCAACATGTTCTTCATAAACCTTAATAACCAACTTCAACTTAGAAGCAAGAAAACCATGTAAAAAGTACATCAAATGAAAGAGAATTTAATGGAGAACAATTTTGTATCTCATAAACTAACCTTGAATCCAACTCTAAATGCTTGAAATTTGAACTTGAAATTTTTTTCTCCCTTCTCTAAACCTCACGTGAATGTAAGAAAGATGAACCAAAATTCTACTATTTTCTTTCTTTATTTCCATGCCAAATGACATTATTTAACCTTATTTAATAAATAAAAATCTTCTTAATAGACAAATGACTATTTTACCCTTGACATCCAATGCTCCAAAGCTTTCCACTTGTCAAAATCTATTATCTAATGACCAAGATTTAGTCTTTCATTAGTAGTTGACAAGTTTGCCCTTGAAACAAATCAAAATTCTAATTTTGTCCTCAAAGATCCAACAATTGAGATTAAACATTGAAATTTCTTTAAATCCAAGGGTTCATATTATTCCAACACATAAGAAAATATCTAGACATGTGAATTGACTTATTTATCCTCAAATATTCGATTCGATACGATTATCTGAATTTTTCTCGAATTTAACTCTTTATAGCTTTTAACACAAATTATGTATCAAAAATTTGAGTAACACGAAAATGTCATTCTTGAGGGTAAACTATTCATTTACGAGACTAAAATACATAACTTTCAAAAATTAAAATTTAGTCCATAAACTTTTCCTAAGTTTATACTTTATCTACCAAACTTTCATTTTATTCATTTTGGTCACTAGCCAAAATTTTGAGGTATTACATTTCTCCCCCACTTAAGAAAATTTGTCCTTGAATTTTAGCACATACATGCTAATTCTCTAATCAATCTCTAATATGGCTTCTACCACTTTGTGATTCTTTCATGAATCTTTACTATAGAAATCTCTTTTATTTCTTAATTCGTTGACTCCATAAGCCATGATCTTTGTTTGTTCCTCTTCATAAGTGAAATTTAATTGAATCTCAACCCTTTTCTGGTATTATGATATGTGAAGAATCAAATCGACACTTCAAAAGCATTGACATATGAAAGACATCATGGATTTTAATTATTCTTCAGAACCTAATATAGGTCAATTAATTTTAGGCTAAGCTTTACTTTTGATTTGAACCATAACACCTTCTTCCAAGGTGAAACTTTTAAGGAATACTTTATCCTTAGCTTCATATTAAATATATTTTCTTTCAAGACTAGCATATAATTTTCATCATTCTAAAGCAATTCTAAGATTGCTTCGAACCATTCTTACTTTATTCTCCACATCCTGAATTGAATCAGATCCAATCACCTTTTAGTTTCTTTTTAACCCATTATCATCAGGGATATAAATTATCCCTTAATAATATGAACATCCTTTAGAATTAACATCAAAGTCTTTAATTTCCCCTTTTCACTTTACTGAATCCTTTCCAAGCATATCTTATCTTTGATCTATAAATCTTTGATCCGATTTGTCAATTGTAGACTTGAGATGAAGCTGTGCAATCAACAAATCTTTTCCAAAGATAATTGGACATTTAATGCTTATAAGGCAAAGAAAGACTTTCAGCTAAATACATCGAATATTATTTTAGCCTTATTACATTAATACACATCCCAACCTATTATAGGACATATCATTAAATAACATGGGATTTGTATTAACTTCAGACTATATTAATACTAGTGCTAACATCTTAGCTTTCTTGGGATCTACTCAGATCCTCTTTGTTGAGACAATGTGACCTGGAAATGCAACTTGAATTAATCAAATTCAAATTTGGGTAACTTTGCATACAACTACCTTTCCCACAAGGCTTGTAGCACTATTCGTAAATGTTTATCAAAATCTTCTTTCATACTACACTTTTGATGAAGCCATATTTATACTCAATTGATAACTGTTATTGTAAGAAATTTCATCTAGTAGCACATACTTTTCCCATGAGCCTTCAAACTTAATCAAATAAAAACTATTCATATCATTCAAAATCTAAATTAACCTTTCAGATCGTTCGTCATTCTATGGATGCAAAACAATGTTAAAATTTATGCCGAGTCGCTAAGGCCTTATGCAACGAACTCTAAAATCTAGAGATAACCTTGGATCTTAATCACACACAATGAAAATAGGTACATCATGTAACTTCACAATATTTCAGATTTAGAGTTCAGCATATTTATTCATTACAGGTTTATTCAACCTGACTACAATTACCCAAATCAATTTATTTTTACTTGGTATCATTGATAACCTAGTTACGAAATCCATCGGAACTCTTTTCCACTTTCACTAGGGGAATAGAAATATGTTACTATATTTTCGATGGTACTTGATGTTTTACTTCCAGTTGCTAGCCTCTCAAGCATGTAGCCATAAATTAAGTTACTGTCATTTTTATATCTGACCATCAATGTTTGTTCTACAAATCTAGATACATCATATTCCCTTTTAGATGTATTGACAATAGGCTGCAGTGTTCTTCATTAAGACGTTCTAGTTTCCACTCATCATCATCAAGACATAATATTTTCCTCAAGCATCCGACATACTTAACTTTGAAGCCTTTATTTTCACCATTTTCAATTTGTTTTAACCTTGACAACATTTTTTTATCTTTTAACTGAAAATATTTAATCCGACCTAAATAAATAGGTCTAAGCTAAAGTTCTATAATTAACCTACCATTCTTTTTCAATTACAGTTGCACATTCATTACTCTTAAAGTAGAAACTATCTTTCAACTAAGTGTATTGGCTACTATATTGGCCTTCCAAAATAGTAGTTAATCATAACATCATAATCCTTGAGGAGTTCTATCTACCTCCTCTACCGCATATTCTGATCTTTTTGGGTCATTAAGCATTTTTGAACTTTTATAATCCCGAAGACATAACATCGTTCACCATATAAATTATGACATCATTTTTTAAAGCATATACTATTGTATCTAACTTTATATCATGAGTCGAATAATTTATCTCATAAATATTGAGTTGGCGTGATGCACATACCACTAATTTGCCCCATTTTATCCATACTTGTCCCAAACTATTATGGGAAACATCACTATAGAGTGTAAAGTCTCTCTATACTAATATTGGGGCTTCTGTCAGAATCCATTTTTTTAATCCAATCAAATTTCATCGGTCTTGACAATATAGCCTAAAAATGAAACTTCATATGTCCAAAATTCATATTTAGACAACCTCAAATATCTAGAATCTATACTTGAACAACTTGGAATACAATTTCTTTTCTTGTAAAGTCCATAATACCACCCAAAACTATAAATCATAATCTTCCATGGTCTTTGGGTACCTAACATATATCATTATGGATCACCACGACAAACTGATCCGAATACGATTGGAACACTCTATTTATCAATTCCATGAATGCCGCTGGAGCACTAGCATGGACAATAAGGTACCACTATGAACTCATAATGCCCAAATCGTGTCTTGAAAACAATTTTTAAGAATATTCTCCTTCTTGACCTTCAATTGATATACTTCGAATGAAGATTAATTTTGGAGAACACTTCTGCTCCATTCAATTGATTGAAGGGATCATCAATCTAAAACATAAATTATCTATTCTTTAATACCACTTTATTTATTTGATGATAATCAATAGATAATCCCATTGAACCGTTTTTCTTTTTCACAATCATTACTAAAATTTCCTTAAGGTAATACATTAAATCGTATAAAAACCTCAAAACAATATTTAATATAACAGAACCTTTAACTCTCTCTTATATCTGTAAGAGCCATTGTAACACCCCAGTTTTGGGCTTAGTTGTTTTAAAGGTCGGTTCGAAGGTCCGGTGGACAGGTATTAGAGATTCGAGTTGGTTTCGGGATTTAATTGGATCAAATATTTTTAATAGTGATAAAATTAAGGAAAAATATGATAAAATCATTATTTAATATACTAATGATTATGGTGAAATCAATTTTGGAAAACAAGTTTTGGAAGGGTGGCATTTTGGTTAGTGACCAAAATGTAATTTTTGAAGACTATTTTTAAAGGTGACTAAAATGAAAAGGATCAAATTCTTAGAATCCTTAAGAAGCTAATTTACCAAGTTTTTTCTGGTGATTTCTCTCTTCAATTAATTCATTAATAATTAAAAGGGATTTTAGATATTTAAGTTAGTTATCACTTTTAAAGAAATTTGACGTAACTTTTCTCTCCCTTCTTTTCTGCCAAACACTCTTATTTTCATCAAATCATAGAGGTGAGAGACTTGTTTTCTGAATTTCTTGATTTTTAATTGATTCTTTATCTTTGATTTACAAAACCTTATTGAATTCTTGCGTTTTTCAAGCTTTAAACAATCAATTGAGGGAGAAATCACACAATAGAGGTAAGGTTCGTTCTTCTCCTCTATTGGCGGTTCTTTATTGAAATTCCAAAGTATTTGATCCATGGTTTATGATTTATAAATTGATTTTGTGTTTCTATAATGATTAATTGATTTAATTGGGTAAAATTGATGAAATAGTGGAAGATCCGAATTGGATCTATTTTCTAGTGTTGGGGATTGATTTTAAACATATTTTGGATGTATTATATTGTTGTTAAGTTGATTTTAGCAATGGAATCCCGTAACTCTTGAATCCCTAGTTGTTAAGGTTGTTAGATTTGTGTTTTTGTGGTGTTGAGGCGGCTGTGCAGTTGCTGGAAGTATTTGGATGAATTAATCTTGTTTTTAAGTGTTAATTGATGATGTTTGATGGATTGAATCGTTGTAGTATGGATGAGTCAAGTTTCAGAAGTGTTTGATGATGATTTCGGTATGTTTCGGATAGGTTTTGAGTGGTTAACTTGAGAGTTGCGGGTAATTGCTTGTAGGCAATGGTTTGAATGCATAATGATGCATTTTCCCTCTAGTTTTATGTGGTTTAAATATAGGATAATAAAAGCGACGAAGCTTGACATTGTTTGTGGCTTGTTGGGAGCTCGATTTGCATTGGTGAGCAAAGCGAGGCGTATCGGTGAGTGGAAACTGGTTAAACGCCTTTAAAAGGTTTAATAAAGGTTGTTGGGAGTTTAGGATAAGTTTGAAACACTTACCTAAAATCAGAAGTAAGTTTCCCTCTTTTGCTCTTTAATATCTGTTCGGATATGAGCATGTGTAATTTATGTTTTGGTCGTAAACATGATTTGATTTACTTACTGGAAATGCATGATTTTAAGTACATATGCAGGGGTTTAAAAGTATAAGAAATGCTAGTGAGCATTGGTTTTCATTCCGATCGGGAATGGTGTTATTGCTTTGGCAATGTGATTGCATATGTGGTGCTTTTGTATAATACATTGTAAAACGGTGAGTAAATGGTTTTGTAAATGATATATTGGCTATGTGACATGATGAGAAAACATTCGGATATAGTTGGCATGTTATAGGATGAAGTGCACTATAATATGATAAAAATCGATCGTGGTTAAGAGTCCTTGAGGTAAACGGTCGGCTATTCAGATTATAATGTTGTCACTTGGGTTGAGCGGTTGGTTCCCCTTGTTGATGTTGATCTTGTGGTCGGTAAGGGTGTTATATCATGCGGTTGGCATGATATGGGTCATGGTAGTGGTCGACTATCATGGAAGATCTGTGTATCCAAAATGTAATGTTAACGGTCGGTTACTTGAAGATAAGCGGTTGGCTAATCAAGGATAGATGTCGTCTATCTGGGGTCACTATAAATGCAAATATATAAAAATTCAAGTGTTGAACTTATTTTGTGATGCTTTGGAATTTAAGCATGGTTTTGTATATAATGCTTTGGAATTTAAGCATGGTTTTGTATATAATGCATTTGGAATTTACGCATGGTTTTGTATATAATGCTTAGGAATTTAAGCATGGTTTTGTATATAATGCTTTGGGGATTTAAGCATGTGGATTATAATGTTTTGCATATGGTCGATATGCATGTTTTGAATTAGAATCTTTAGAACTTGCTTAGGTCGTAACCATGGTTTGAAAACAAGTGTTTAGTTTTCAAGGGTTATAATGCATCATTGTTTTAAGAGCATCCCCACTAAGCAAGTGTGCTTACACTCTCTTTTCCTTAATGATGCAGAGCACTAAAGTTTGGGGCTGCAAGGGCAAGGCCAAAGTGTTCCAAGGACAAGAACTAGTTTGAGTATGAACTCGATTTATGTTTCTGGTTAATAAGGCAATGTGTTCGCCATATTTTGGGGATTTTTATTTCTGTTATTCCTTGAGTTTTAAGCGTGGGTGGTGCTGGATTTTATGGTTGTTTGATATCGTTTGAGTTTGAGTGAATCTTGCCTATATTGTTGCTAGCCAAGTGCTAAAGTATGCATCTAGTTGGTTTTGATTGGTTGCCTTGGTTTGATGATTCAAGCAAGTTTGGTATGATGCTGTAAATGTGCAAGCATGTTGAGTATGCCTTAAATGTACCAAATGTGAGTTTTGGTTGCTTGGTGAAATGATATTAGAATGCATGCCTATAGAATGTCTTGTGCAGTATAAGTGCCATGAATGTTTGTTGAATCTATGATTCTTTGGTTGGTAATGTATCTTAGTGCTGTTGTATAAGTGTTTGAAGCATGTTGGAGTGTTTTGGTTATCATCAAAGAGTGTTTAGACTGATTTGGGATATTACAGGTCCAAGAGTACCGGTACAGGTGTTCCTGTTTTGGTACGGGTAAGCCATTCCAGGCTTAGCGTACTGGTAATCGGGAAACTGTTTCGGTACGGGCTTAGGCTATTTTGGCCCGCGTTTCGGTACTAGAGAGGGTGTTTCGATACGATACAAGGTTTTTATTAAGGGTGTTCCGATACGCGTAAGCGTATCGGAACAATATTTGGTTACTGGAATCCGAGCTTTTGGAAAATGTTTAGGCTTACCGAAACACCTTTAGGCGTACCGATACGGTGTTAGTTAAATATGTTATTTTGGGATCTTTGAAGGTTTATGTTTCTTTCATTTTGGTCCATGAGTTTTGTGAGTGCAATTGGATGAACTTGAATAATCATTTTGATCTGAAATTTGACATGTTGGCATGAAAACTGAATAATTGAGGATCGATGACCTTAATTTCATTAATGGACCAGTAATTTATTAGATTTACATTTTAGTCCCTAAAATGTATCGAATGTAATTGGTTGCCTTTCCGTGATCCGTTTCTTTTGAAAATTCATCTGCTGCAAGTATATATATTTAGGATTATTAATGTGCATCTAGATAAGATAAAAGTAAAAAAATGGAGCGGTTATCGTAATTATTCTCCGATTTGCTTCGACAAACCTAATGTAGTTCTCTCGGTTCCATCGGGCGCCTAGACCGGGTCAAGAGGGTTACATTTGTTGGTATCAGAGACAGGTTTTGAAAAGTTGAGATGTTGTTGTTTAATTATTTGGTGATGTGTGAAATGCACGGTGATTGTGTGTTTGTTCATGATTGTTTAATATCATGTTGAGGGTGTGATTTGGGAACACATTTCTTATTACCGAGGTTGAAAATGTTTTATAAGGTTGTCTTAGATCCTTTGCCTAATGCTAGCTAGACTTTAATGTGTTTTGATGCTTTTGTTAGCATGGTTCGAGGTGAGATGCATTCGATGGCTAATAATGCGGGAGTTGAGCAGAATAATGTTGAGGAAGGGAATCCCCCTAATGTTTAACCTTCTCCTCCTCTGTTGGTTCCTCATGTTGATGTTGGGGTGGAAGGTGTACCCCAAGCTCTTCATGTGCCAGCTTTTAGTGATCTGACTCCGTTAATCCAAGTGATGACGAGAGCGTTTCAAGCAGCAGTGGCTAGGGTGCAAGTGCAAGCACCGGCACCTGCTGTGGTGGCTAATCAAGGTTTACCCTTGGAGCGTCTTTGAAGTTTGGGAGGCGAGGAATTTTAGGGTTTGAGTCATGAGGCAGCCGAGGGTTGGCTGGAGAAGAAAATCCGCATTCTGAACCAGATGGGTTGTAATGAGGAGCGCAAGTTGGGTAGTATTGTGTCGCTGTTGCAGGGTGATGCATACCATTGGTGGGTGACCGCAATTGCTGGCGTTCTTGAGGTGGATGTAACTTGGGAGTTCATTCGGAGAACTTTCAAAAGAAAGTATCTTGGTACGCACTATTTGGATGCGGAGAAGTGTGGATTTATGTCGCTATCTCAATGAGGCATGTCTATTGCCGAATATGAGGTGAAGTTTGTCTGCCTGAGTCAGTATGCCCTGGAGTTAGTCTCTGATGATCAGTAGAGATGTGATAGATTCTGATATGGTCTTGTGAAGAACATTAAGACTTATCTTCTGGCTGTAGATTACACAAATTTTGATGTGTTAGTCAATCGTGCTAAAGATATTGAGCGATCATTGGGTTTATGTAGGTGCGAGCTTGGGTAAGAGAGTGGTCAATTCTAGCTATTCTAGGAGGCAAAATAAGAGGTTCAGGGACAAGAGGTATAAGCTGGATCATAGGCATGGTGGTGGTGTCGGTCAGGGCAACCCAAGAGTTCATTTTGTAGCTGAGTGTGATCGCTGTGGTAGACGTCATACGGGTGCATGCTGGGGAAATACCTTGAGCTGTTGGATTTGTGGATCTCCTAATCACATGAAGCTTGATTGTCCTCGGGCTGCGAGGGATGCACCATTTTATATTGTTGTACCTACTAAGGGTCGAGGCCGTGGCAGGGTAATTTCTAGGCGTGAGGATAGTGAGAGAGTTGTAGCTCATGTTGCTGCAGTGATGCAGAGAATTGTGGACCAGCTCGGATCTATGCCCATCGCGAGAGCCGCAATGACACAGATGTGATCGTAGGTACCTTCACTTTGCAATCCTTATCATTATTATATTTGACTGATTCGGGGTCTACTCATTCATACATTTTGAGTGAACATACATATTTGTTGGATGTCCCTGTTGAGATCCTTGATGTTGGCATGATAGTAACTAGTTTCTTTGGTGAGACGGTTACCACTAGAAAGTTGTATAAGCAGTGTCATTTGGTTGTGCAAGGTCATGAGTTTTCCGCGGATCTAATAAAGTTACCATTCCCCAATTTTTTTGTTATTTTGGGTATGGATTGGTTGAACGAGTACAAGGCGGTTGTGGATTGTGAATCCAAAAGGATTTCCTTGAGGTTAGCCGATGATTATGAAGTTGTGGTGGTTGGCGAGAATGTGAAATTCTTGTCCAATGTTGTCTCGGCTACTCGGGCAGAAAAGATGATGCAAGGAGGTTGCCAAGCTTATTTGGCAATTGTGATGAATCCTGAGGCTAAAGGTGTCCAGGTGCAAGACATTCGGAACACCCTTCATATCGAGGTTTATAGGACCGTACGAGGTTGTTGGGCGTGTTGGTCCTATGGCTTATCGGTTGAGGTTGCCTCCCGAGTTGGAGAAAATACATGATGTGTTCCATTTGTCCATGTTGAGGAGGTATCAGTCAGATCCCTCGCATGTTATGCCGGTGGAGCATATTGAGTTAAGGCCGGATTTATCCTATGATGTGGAACCGGTAGACATTCTTGATTCCAGCAGAAAAGTTCTTCGTGGCAACACGATTGAGCTTGTTAAGGTCTTGTGGCGACACCGTGGTGTCGAGGAAGCCACTTGGGAGAGCAAGGCAGTTATGTTTGAGTAATTTCAGCATTTGTTTCCTCTAGGTAAATTTCGAGGACGAGATTTTTTAAGTAGGGGGAGAGTTTTAATTCCCGGTTTTGGGCTTAGATGTTTTAAAGGCTGGTTCGAAGGTCCTGTGGATCGGTATTAGAGATTCGAGTTAGTTTCGGGATTTAATTGGATTAAATATTTTTATGGTGATAAAATTATGGGAAAATATGCTAAAACCATTACTTAATATACTAATTATTATGGTGAAATCAATTTTGGAAAAAAAGTTTTGGAAGGGTGACATTTTGGTTAGTGACCAAAATGTAATTTGTGAAAACTATTTTTAAAGGTGACTAAAATGAAAATGATCAAATTCTTAGAATCCTTAAGGAGATAATTTACCAAGTTTTTGCTGGCAATTTCTCTCTTCAATTAAGTCATTTTAACATGTGTTTTAAATGATAATTAAAAGGGATTTTAGATATTTAAGTTAGTTATCACTTTTAAAGAAATTTGACGTAACCTTTCTCTCAACTTTTCTCTCTACTTATTTTTTGCCAAACACTCTTATTTTCATCAAATCACAGAGGTGAGAGACTTGTTTTCTTAATTTCTTGATTTGTAATTGATTCTTTATCTCTGATTTACAAAACCTTATTGAATTCTTGTGTTTTTCAAGCTTTAAACAATCAATTGATGGAGAAATCACACAATAGAGGTAAGGTTTGTTCTTCTCCTCTATTGAAGGTTCTTTATTGATATTCCAAAGTATTTGATCCATGATTTATGATTTATAAACTGATTTTTTGTTTCTATAATGATTAATTGATTTAATTGGGTAAAATTGATGAAATAGTGGAAGATCCGAATTGGATCTATTTTCTAGTGTTGGGGATTGATTTTAAACATATTTTGGATGTATTATATTTTTGTTAAGTTGATTTTAGCAATGGAATCCTGGAACTCTTGAATCCCTAGTTGTTAAGGTTGTTAGATTTGTGTTTTTGTGGTGTTGAGGTGGTTGTATAGTTGCTTGGAAGTATTTGGATGAATTAATCTTGTTTTTAAGTGTTAATTGATGATGTTTGATGGATTGAATCGTTGTAGTATGGATTAAGTTTCGGAAGTGTTTGATAATGATTTCAGTATGTTTCGGATAGGTTTTGAGTGGTTAACTTGAGAGTTGCGGGTAATTGCTTGTAGGCAATGGTTTAAATGCATAATGATGCATTTTCCCTCTAGTTTTATGTGGTTAAAATAGGGGATAATCAAAAGCGACGAAGCTTGATGTTGTTTGTGGCTTGTTGGGAGCTCGATTTGCATTGGTGAGCAAAACAAGGCATATCGGTGAGTGGAAACTGGTTAAACGCCTTTAAAAGGTTTAATAAAGGTTGTTGGGAGTTTAGGATAAGTTTGAAACACTTACCTAAAATCAAAGTAAGTTTCCATCTTTTGCTCTTTAATATTGGTTCGGATATGAGCATGTGTAATTCATGTTTTGGTCGTAAACATGGCTTTGATTTACTTACTAGAAATGCATTATTTTAAGTACATATGCAATGGTTTAAAAGTATAAGAAATGCTAGTGAGCATTGGTTTTCATTTCGATCGAGAATGGTGTTATTGCTTTGGCAATGTGATTGCATATGTGGTGCTTTTGTATAATGCATTGTAAAACGGTTAGTAAATGGTTTTGTAAATGATATATTGGCTATGTGACATGATGAGAAAACATTCGGATAGTTGGCATGTTATAGGATGAAGTGCACTATAATATGATAAAAATCGATAGTGGTTAATAGTCATTGAGGTAAACGGTTGGCTATTCGGATTATAATGTTGTCACTTGGGTTGAGCGGTTGGTTCCCCTTGTTGATGTTGATCTTGTGGTCGACAAGGGTGTTATATCATGCGGTTGGCATGGTATGGGTCATGGTAGTGGTCAACTATCATGGAAGATCCATGTATCCAAAATGTAATGTTAACGGTCAATTACTTGAAGATAAGCGGTTGGCTAATCAAGGATAGATGTCGTCTATCCGAGGTCACTATAAATGCAAATATATAAAAATTCAAGTGTTGAACTTATTTTGTGATGCTTTGGAATTTAAGCATGGTTTTGTATATAATGCTTTGGAATTTAAGCATGGTTTTGTATATAATGCATTTGGAATTTAAGCCTATTTTTGTATATAATGCTTTGGAATTTAAGCATGGTTTTGTATATAATGCTTTGGGGATTTAAGCATGTGGATTATAATGTTTTGCATATGGTCGATATGCATGTTTTGAATTTGAATCTTTAGAACTTGCTTAGGTCGTAACCATGGTTTGAAAACAAGTGTTTAGTTTTCAAGGGTTATAATGCATCATTGTTTTAAGAGCATCCTCACTAAGCAAGTGTGCTTACACTCTCTTTTCCTTAATGATGCAGAGCACTAAAGTTTGGGGCTGCAAGGGCAAGGCCAAAGTGTTCTAAGGACAAGAACTAGTTTGAGTTTGAACTCGATTTATGTTTTCGTTAATAAAGCAATGTGTTCGCCATATTTTGGGGATTTTTATTTCTGTTATTCCTTGAGTTTTAAGCGTGGGTGGTGCTGGATTTTATGGTTGTTTGATATCGTTTGAGTTTGAGTGAATCTTGCCTATATTGTTGCTAGCCAAGTGCTAAAGTATGCATCTAGTTGGTTTTGATTAGTTGCCTTGGTTTGATGATTCAAGCAAGTTTGGTATGATGCTATAAATGTGCAAGCATGTTGAGTATGCCTTAAATGTACCAAATGTGAGTTTTGGTTGCTTTGTGAAATGATATTAGAATGCATGCCTATAGAATGTCTTGTGTAGTATAAGTGCCATGAATGTTTGTTGAATCTATGATTCTTTGGTTGGTAATGTATCTTAGTGTTGTTGTATAAGTGTTTGAAGCATGTTGGAGTGTTTTGGTTATCATCAAAGAGTGTTTAGACAACAATTTGGGATATTACAGTCCAAGAGTACCGGTACAGTGTTCTGTTTTGCACGCGGGTAAGCCATTCTAGGCTTAGCGTCTTCGATACTATCGAAACTGTTTGATGCGGGCTTAGGCTATTTTGGCCAGCGTTTGGTACTAGAGAGGGTGTTTCGATCGATACAAGGTTTTTATTAAGGGTGTTTCGATATGGCGTAAAGCGTATCGAATGATATTTGGTTCTTGGAATTTGAGCTTTTGGAAAATGTTTAGGCTTACCGAAACACCTTTAGGCGTACCGATACGGTGTTAGTTAAATATGTTATTTTGGGATCTTTGAAGGTTTATGTTTCTTTCATTTTGGTCCATGAGTTTTGTGAGTGCAATTGGATGAACTTGAATAATCATTTTGATCTGAAATTTGACATGTTGGCATGAAAACTGAATAATTGAGGATCGATGACCTTAATTTCATTAATGGACCAGTAATTTATTAGATTTACATTTTAGTCCCTAAAATGTATCGAATGTAATTGGTTGCCTTTCCGTGATCCGTTTCTTTTGAAAATTCATCTGCTGCAAGTATATATATTTAGGATTATTAATGTGCATCTAGATAAGATAAAAGTAAAAAAATGGAGCGGTTATCGTAATTATTCTCCGATTTGCTTCGACAAACCTAATGTAGTTCTCTCGGTTCCATCGGGCGCCTAGACCGGGTCAAGAGGGTTACATTTGTTGGTATCAGAGACAGGTTTTGAAAAGTTGAGATGTTGTTGTTTAATTATTTGGTGATGTGTGAAATGCACGGTGATTGTGTGTTTGTTCAGTGATTGTTTAATATCATGTTGAGGGTGTGATTTGGGAACACATTTCTTATTACCGAGGTTGAAAATGTTTTATAAGGTTGTCTTAGATCCTTTGCCTAATGCTAGCTAGACTTTAATGTGTTTTGATGCTTTTGTTAGCATGGTTCGAGGTGAGATGCATTCGATGGCTAATAATGCGGGAGTTGAGCAGAATAATGTTGAGGAAGGGAATCCCCCTAATGTTTAACCTTCTCCTCCTCTGTTGGTTCCTCATGTTGATGTTGGGGTGGAAGGTGTACCCCAAGCTCTTCATGTGCCAGCTTTTAGTGATCTGACTCCGTTAATCCAAGTGATGACGAGAGCGTTTCAAGCAGCAGTGGCTAGGGTGCAAGTGCAAGCACCGGCACCTGCTGTGGTGGCTAATCAAGGTTTACCCTTGGAGCGTCTTTGAAGTTTGGGAGGCGAGGAATTTTAGGGTTTGAGTCATGAGGCAGCCGAGGGTTGGCTGGAGAAGAAAATCCGCATTACAACCGGATGGGTTGTAATGAGGAGCGCAAGTTGGGTAGTATTGTGTCATTTGTTGCGGGGTGATGCATACCATTGGTGGGTGACCGCAATTCTTTGGCGTTCTTGAGGTGGATGTAACTTGGGAGTTCATTCGGAGAACTTTCAAAAGAAAGTATCTTGGTACGCACTATTTGGATGCGGAGAAGTGTGGATTTATGTCGCTATCTCAATGAGGCATGTCTATTGCCGAATATGAGGTGAAGTTTGTCCGCTGAGTCGGTATGCCACTGGTTAGTCTCGATGATCAGTAGAGATGTGATAGATTCTGATATGGTCTTGTGAAGAACATTAAGACTTATCTTCTGGCTTTGTAGATTACACAAATTTTGATGTGTTAGTCAATCGTGCTAAAGATATTGAGCGATCATTGGGTTTATGTAGGTGCGAGCTTGGGTAAGAGAGTGGTCAATTCTAGCTATTCTAGGAGGCAAAATAAGAGGTTCAGGGACAAGAGGTATAAGCTGGATCATAGGCATGGTGGTGGTGTCGGTCAGGGCAACCCAAGAGTTCATTTTGTAGCTGAGTGTGATCGCTGTGGTAGACGTCATACGGGTGCATGCTGGGGAAATACCTTGAGCTGTTGGATTTGTGGATCTCCTAATCACATGAAGCTTGATTGTCCTCGGGCTGCGAGGGATGCACCATTTTATATTGTTGTACCTACTAAGGGTCGAGGCCGTGGCAGGGGTAATTTCTAGAGGCGTGAGGATAGTGAGAGAGTTGTAGCTCATGTTGCTGCAGTGATGCAGGAGAATTGTGGACCAGCTCGGATCTATGCCCATCGCGAGAGCCGCAATGACACAGATGTGATCGTAGGTACCTTCACTTTGCAATCCTTATCATTATTATATTTGACTGATTCGGGGTCTACTCATTCATACATTTTGAGTGAACATACATATTTGTTGGATGTCCCTGTTGAGATCCTTGATGTTGGCATGATAGTAACTAGTTTCTTTGGTGAGACGGTTACCACTAGAAAGTTGTATAAGCAGTGTCATTTGGTTGTGCAAGGTCATGAGTTTTCCATGGGATCTAATAAAGTTACCATTCCCCAATTTTTTTGTTATTTTGGGTATGGATTGGTTGAACGAGTACAAGGCGGTTGTGGATTGTGAATCCAAAAGGATTTCCTTGAGGTTAGCCGATGATTATGAAGTTGTGGTGGTTGGCGAGAATGTGAAATTCTTGTCCAATGTTGTCTCGGCTACTCGGGCAGAAAAGATGATGCAAGGAGGTTGCCAAGCTTATTTGGCAATTGTGATGAATCCTGAGGCTAAAGGTGTCCAGGTGCAAGACATTCGGAACACCCTTCATATCGAGGTTTATAGGACCGTACGAGGTTGTTGGGCGTGTTGGTCCTATGGCTTATCGGTTGAGGTTGCCTCCCGAGTTGGAGAAAATACATGATGTGTTCCATTTGTCCATGTTGAGGAGGTATCAGTCAGATCCCTCGCATGTTATGCCGGTGGAGCATATTGAGTTAAGGCCGGATTTATCCTATGATGTGGAACCGGTAGACATTCTTGATTCCAGCAGAAAAGTTCTTCGTGGCAACACGATTGAGCTTGTTAAGGTCTTGTGGCGACACCGTGGTGTCGAGGAAGCCACTTGGGAGAGCAAGCGATTATGTTTGAGTAATTTCAGCATTTGTTTCCTCTAGGTAAATTTCGAGGACGAGATTTTTAAGTAGGGGAGAGTTTTAATTCCCGGTTTTGGGCTTAGATGTTTTAAAGGCTGGTTCAAGGTCCTGTGGATCGGTATTAGAGATTCGAGTTAGTTTGGGATTTAATTGGATTAAATATTTTTATGGTGATAAAATTATGGGAAAATATGCTAAAACCATTACTTAATATACTAATTATTATGGTGAAATCAATTTTGGAAAAAGTTTTGGAAGGGTGACATTTTGGTTAGTGACCAAAATGTAATTTAGAAAACTATTTTTAAAGGTGACTAAAATGAAAATGATCAAATTCTTAGAATCCTTAAGGAGATAATTTACCAAGTTTTTGCTGGCAATTTCTCTCTTCAATTAAGTCATTTTAACATGTGTTTTAAATGATAATTAAAAGGGATTTTAGATATTTAAGTTAGTTATCACTTTTAAAGAAATTTGACGTAACCTTTCTCTCAACTTTTCTCTCTACTTATTTTTTGCCAAACACTCTTATTTTCATCAAATCACAGAGGTGAGAGACTTGTTTTCTTAATTTCTTGATTTGTAATTGATTCTTTATCTCTGATTTACAAAACCTTATTGAATTCTTGTGTTTTTCAAGCTTTAAACAATCAATTGATGGAGAAATCACACAATAGAGGTAAGGTTTGTTCTTCTCCTCTATTGAAGGTTCTTTATTGATATTCCCAAGTATTTGATCCTTGATTTATGATTTATAAACTGATTTTTTGTTTCTATAATGATTAATTGATTTAATTGGGTAAAATTGATGAAATAGTGGAAGATCCGAATTGGATCTGTTTTCCAGTGTTAAGGATTGATTTTAAACATATTTTGGTTGTATTATATTTTTGTTAAGTTGATTTTAGCAATGGAATCCTGGAACTCTTGAATCCCTAGTTGTTAAGGTTGTTAGATTTGTGTTTTTGTGGTGTTGAGGTGGTTGTATAGTTGCTGGAAGTATTTGGATGAATTAATCCTATTTTTAAGTGTTAATTGATGATGTTTAATGGATTGAATCGTTGTAGGGGTTAAGTTTCGGAAGTGTTTGATAATGATTTCAGTATGTTTCAGATAGGTTTTGAGTGGGCAACTTGAGAGTTGCGGGTAATTTCTTGTAGGCAATGGTTTAAATGCATAATGATGCATTTGCCCTCTAGTTTATGTGGTTAAAATAGGGGATAATCAAAGCGACGAAGCTTGATGTTGTTTGTGGCTTGCCAGGAGCTCGATATGCGTTGGTGAGCAAAACAAGGCATATCGGTGAGTGGAAACTGGTTAAACGCCTTTAAAAGGTTTAATAAAGGTTGTTGGGAGTTTAGGATAAGTTTGAAACACTTACCTAAACTCGAAAGTAAGTTTCCATCTTTTGCTCTTTAATATTGGTTCGGATATGAGCATGTGTAATTCATGTTTTGGTCGTAAACATGGCTTGATTTACTTACTAGAAATGCATTATTTTAAGTACATATGCAATGGTTTAAAAGTATAAGAAATGCTAGTGAGCATTGGTTTTCATTTCGGTCGAGAATGGTGTTATTGCTTTGGCAATGTGATTGCACATGTGGTGCTTTTGTATAATGCATTGTAAAAAAGTTAGTGAATGGTTTTGTAAATGATATATTGGCTATGTGACATGATGAGAAAACATTCGGATAGTTGGCATGCCATAGGATGAAGTGCGCTATAATATGATAAAAATCGATAGTGGTTAATAGTCATTGAGGTAAGCAGTTGGCTGCTCGGATTATAATGTTGTCACTTGGGTTGAGCAGTCGGTTCCCCTTGTTGATGTTGATCTTTCAGTCGACAAGGGTGTTATATCATGCGGTTGGCATGGTATGGGTCATGGTAGTGGTCAACTATCATGGGAGATCCATGTATCCGAAATGTAAGGTTAACGGTCAATTACTTGAAGATAAGCAGTCGGCTAATCAAGGATAGAGGTCGTCTATCCGAGGTCACTATAAATGCCAATATATGAAAATTCAAGTGTTGAACTTATTTTGTGATGCTTTGGAATTTAAGCATGGTTTTGTATATAATGCTTTGGAATTTAAGCATGGTTTTGTATATAACTCTTTAGAATTTAAGCCTATTTTTGTATATAATGCTTTGGAATTTAAGCATGGTTTTGTATATAATTCTTTGGGGATTTAAGCATGTGGATTATAATGTTTTGCATATGGTCGATATGCATGTTTTGAATTTGAATCATTGGAACTTGCTTAGGTCGTAAGCATGGTTTGAAAACAAGTGTTTAGTTTTCAAGGGTTATAATGCATCATTGTTTTAAGAGCATCCTCACTAGGCAAGTGTGCTTACGCTCTCTTTTCCTTAATGATGCAGAGCATTAAAGTTTGGGGCTGCAAGGGCAAGGCCAAAGTGATCTAAGGATAAGAACTAGTTTGAGTTTGAACTCGGTTTATGTTTTCGGTTAATAAAGCAATGTGTTCGCCATATTTTGGGGATTTGTATTTCTGTTATTCCTTGAGTTTTAAGTGTGGGTGGTGTTGGATTTTATGGTTGTTTGATATCGTTTGAGTTTGAGTGAATCCTACCTATGTTGTTGCTAGCCAAGTGCTAAAGTATGCCTCTAGTCGGTTTTGATTAGTTGCCTTGGTTTGATGATTCAAGCAAGTTTGGTATGATGCTATAAATGTGCAAGCATGTTGAGTATGCCTTAAATGTACCAAATGTGAGTTTTGGTTGCTTTGTGAAATGATATTAGGATGCATGCCTATAGAATGTCTTGAGTAGTATAAGTGCCATGAATGGTTGTTGAATCTGTGATGATTTGGTTGGTAATGTATCTTAGTGTTGTTGTATAAGTGTTTGAAGCATGTTGGAGTGTTTTGGTTATCATCAAAGAGTGTTTAGACAACAATTTGGGACATTACAGGTCCAAGAGTACTGGTACAGGTGTTCCTGTTTCGGTACGGGTAAGCCATTCTAGGCTTAGCGTACCGATACTAGGGCAACTGTTTCGGTACGGGCTTAGGCTATTTTGGCCTGCGTTTCGGTACTCGATAGGGTGTTTCGATACGATATAGGGTTTTCATGAAGGGTGTTTCGATATGCGTAAGCGTATCAGAATGATATTTGGTTACTAGAATTTGAGCTTTTGGAAAATGTTTAGGAGTACCGAAACACCTCTAGGCGTACCGATACGGTGTTGCTAAATCTGTTATTTTGGAATCTTTGAAGGTTTCAGTTTCTTTCATTTTGGTCTCTGAGTTTTGTGAGTGCAATTGGATGAACTTGAATGATCGTTTTGATTTGAAATTTGACATGTTGGCATGAAATCTGACTAATTGAGGATCGGTAGCCTTAGTTTCAGTAATGGTCCAGTAATTTATCAGATTTGCATTTTAGTCCCTAAAATGTATCGAATGTAATTGCTTGCCACAAGTATGTACATTTAGGATTATTAATGTGCATCTAGATAAGATAAAAGGAAAAAAATGGACCGGTTATCGTAATTGTTCTCTGGTTTGCTTCGGCAAACCTAATGTAGTTCTCTCGGTTCGGTCGGGCACCTAGGCCGGGTCGAGGGGGTTACAGCCATTTTTTACAGTAGCTTTGATATAAGTTAAGTGCTAGAGAAAACCTAAATCCCGAATTTCATTTCACGATCAGATGGTAAACCTGGCAATTCCTAAGGGAACACATCCTATTATTCATTGACAATTGAGATACTTTCCAAGTTCACCTTTGAATACTTATATATTCACAACATAAGCTAGAAAGTTCTTACATCCTTGTGATAGCATTTTCCAAAAAAATACTACTGAACTACATTGATCAGAAAAAAATATGATTTTTCCCTCATCATTACAATCTCTGAACTTTCTAGTTCCTTTCAGAACTATTCGTTTCAAGCAAAACTTCATAAAGAAGCAACTCCATTAAGCTTACTAAAATTTGATTTCTTTGAATTACTATCAATTAATTCTTACAAATTTAATATACTCTTGTGCTATGTCCCAAGAGATAAGTTACTATCACATCAAGCTTTCTCTAAGCATCACAACGAAGCCCTTTTTGTATCTTTCTTTATATATATATATATCAAACCAATAGTCTATCGACATTGGTCTTCCATCAATACCTCACCTGAAGTCTCACACTTCAAGACTTCCTAGCTCTCTAGCAATAAAAGTCTAAGGAACTTGGGGTTGAATTTCATTTAAAATCATATCCAAGGTTTGAAATAATAAACCTTGGTTTAGCTAGGCATTTCCAACTACACCAACGCATTAACATCATGTTGAGCGGAAAGTAGTTAATAATTAACCTTGTTACTACTTTTATGGGCCTCATCTCTTTTTACCCAACTGTTCGATCGCCCTACGCGATCTTTTAACTTCGGATATCTATAACTTTTTTTCAATCAATTCAATAAGCAGTTGCATCAAGCCACTCAAGCATCAATACAGTAATAATGACATCCTAGTGGCATGCATACACTTATTAACTGATAACAAGCTCGGTTTGGATCCAGAACCGACTAAACCTGTAGCTATGATACCAATAAATGTAACACATCATTCCCGTATTCGAATAGCGAATATGAGTTAGAGATGAAACAGAACAATAACATGACTTTTATTCAAAAAAATCTATAAATTTAAAACTTTTGAAAATATTTGAAATTAACTTGTACACAAGATCGAGCTCCTTTACTTTACAAAAAATAAACTAATTGTTTGATAAATAACAGACTCTAAACCAAAATATACAAATTTATCACATTTATACATGCCACTAAATAAATTAAAAACCTCAAGTAGGATGTCATTACTGCGGTACCTTGATAAAAATTTCTGAACTTGATGCAACGCCCTATTTACACTCAATGTCTCGAACCACCTACGTGTGCACATGCAAACACACGCTAAGTACGAACTTAGTGAAGCATTATAATGTAATAATAAATGCAATAAAAATTAATTTTAAAAACATATTATAGACAATTCCATTTCAAATCAATATTGCTTTAAAAGAAAAACATATCATAGACAATTCTTATTCAAACCCTTTTTAAATCAATATTGCTTTAAAGCAAGGATGAATCATATAAAAATTCATTCTATAAAAGTTCTTTATACTAGTAGTCCAAGAATTTCATGTAGAGAGAAACTAAGTATATGAGTCGTGTAGTCCCAGACTACTAGGCCATAAAGACCAATAATCAATAAACCATAAAGGTCGATAATTAATAGACACATAAAGTGTCGATATTCAATAGAAACATAGAGTGCCGATAAATGATAGATGCATAAAGTGCCGGTAAATGATAGACACATAAAGTGCCGGTAAACGATAGACACATAAAGTGTCGGGTGCAGCTGCTAGACTTTATGGCATGCCACTATACTGTAACTCTCAATGGTATTCTTGGGAAATAAAACAATATCATTACCTTTGCAATATTTAATAAATAAAAATATTCTTAATAGCCAAATGACTATTTTACCCTTGATACCCAATGCTCCAAAGCTTTCCACTTGTCAAAATCTATTATCTAATGACCAAGATTTAGTCTTCCATTAGTAGTTGACAAGTTTGCCCTTGAAACAAATCAAAATTCTAATTTTTTTCCCCAAAGATCCAACGGTTGAGATTAAACATGGAAATTTCTTTAAATCCAAGGGTTCATATTATTTCAACACATAAGAAAACATCTAGACATGTGAATTGACTTATTTATCCTCAAATATTCGATTCGATCCGATTATCTGAATTTTTCTTGAATTTAACTCTTTATAGCTTTTAACACAAATTCTGTATAAAAAATCCGAGTAACACGAAAACATCATTCTTGGGGGTAAACTATTCATTTACGGGACTAAAATACATAACTTTCAAAATTTACAATTTAGTCCCTAAACTTTTCCTAAGTTTATACTTTAGCCACCAAACTTTTATTTTATTCATTTTGGTCACTAGCCAAAATTTTGAGGTATTACAGAAAGCATTCACAAGTTGACCTTCGCCTAGAACGGTAACATTTCAGAAGAAGATGGTCAAACCCACAAGAGGTTGGGGCACCAGTGCACGCAAGACAAAAGCCGTCTACCATGTCTGCAAGATAGAACTTGAACAAAAACAAGACAGAGGCATCAGTGTGACCAGAAAGTCATGGGGCATTCCCTTTGAAAATTGACATCATGGCTAATTACATTGCATACCATTCATATCAACATCATGACATTCAACTCATCATGTATTTGCATTAAATGCATACATTAAACATTAAGTTAGATGCATTTATGCTAAGTGCATTTACTTCATTCATAACAAACAGGTTCAGGATGAGAAGCCTCAATCATGGAGGATAATAACAAGTTAGCAAGCCCTCAGCCACGAAGGGGAGCTGGACCAACAAAGAAGTTGAAACCTCAAGATAGATGATAACGACACCCAATACGAAATGGCAAACCCTCAAAGCAAAGGAAGCCAAACCAAAACTCAAACTCTGAGTGAACAATTACTAACTATTGTTTACTTTTATTTTTCAGGCCTTGCCCCATCGTCAGTGGTGTAACGGATCTATCACATTTATTCTCTTATCTTGACTCTCCGTAAGTGGTGTAGCGGATCAGACTTCTCTTCATATCTCGACTCTCCGTCAGTAGTGCAACGAATCATCATCTTTCTTTTTAGATCTTGACCCATCATCAATGGTGTAGCGGATCAACCAATAACTCAAATCATGCTTCTTCGTCAGAGTTATAGCTTTGATCGCCACAAGCTCTCCAGATCATGCCTCTTTGTCAGAGTTGTAGCTTGATCAAATCTTCTTCATATCTTTACTCATCGTCAATGGTGTAGCAGATCATCTAACTCATCAGGTCATACCTCTTCGTTAGAGTCGTAGCTTGATCGCAACCAAAATCTTTCTTTAGATCATGCATCTTCGTCAAAATCGTAGCTTGATCGCCACTAATTTCTCAAATTATGCCTCTTCGTTAGAGTCGTAGCTTGATCACCTCTAACTTTTCAGATCATGCCTCTTCGTGAGAGGCATAGCTTGATCGCCTCTAATTCTTCAGATCCTGCCTCTTCGTTAGAGTCGTAGCTAGATCGCAAACCTAACTCTCAGATCACACCTCTTCGTCAGAGTTGATGCTTGATCACAATCTAATGACTAGATCATGCCTCTTCGTTAGAGTTGTAGCTTGATCCAACCCAATCTCCCGATCTTGTCTCGTCGTCGGTGGCATAGCAGATCATCTATATTCAAACATCTCTTTACCCAATCCTTTTAATTTTACAAGTTTTAAATAAAATAAGTGAATACTTAGTCTGAAATAATTTCATTTTATTCTTGCAGGTTCTATTTTTTCCAAAAAAAGGATAAAGTAGATTAGTTGACTAGATCCTGACTCTCCGTCGGTGGTGTAGTGGATCAAGCGATAAGTTCTATTTCTCTAAAAGTTGAAAGATAGACGCGTTAGTTTTGAAGGAAGGGTCGTGCGAGAAAGGGTGCTCCAATTCGACCGAAAGAAACGATTTTCTTTTAATCTTTGCTCTATTGTTGTTTCACAATAATGAGCAAGAGGGGCAGCTGCAATCACCATTTTCGTTCGGCTTTTTTTATTTATTTGAATACTATTTACCATAAATCAAAATCCATATGAAAAAACAAAAAAAAACAAATCAAAATTAAAAAAAAAACAAAAATCCTTTTAATTTAATGTCCATGTTACATTAAAACCAGCCCTTTTACAAAACCTTTAACCCAATCAACCCAAACCAATTACCTAATCCAAATTCAACCATCACCCAACACCTAAACCCAACAACCAATCTGCCTAGCCCGTTAAAACCAACCCTTATATCCAACCCATAACCCATATGGCCCACTAAGACCCAACTAGCCCAATACCCTAAACCTATCAAGCCCAAATACCCTAACCAATTAAGTCACCAGCCGCCAACCCTTCACCTCCCTTTCTGGAACCGTCCAGAATCATCGACTCATGCCAGTGGTCCCCCTCGACCATGTCACCGGCCACATCGGCTCTTTAGTTTCCGGCCACCTCAACTGCCACGTCCGTACCACGCCAGCCGCCTCAGCCACGCAGCATGGTCCCCTCTGCGCTGCCCTCTCCTCTCGACAATAAAGAATGCCCCCTCCCTTGCTTTCCTCTGCCTTACGAGCCGGCCAAACCAGTGGTCCCTCCTCATCTTTTGAAGCCACCTACAAAAAAATGACAAAGAACAAATCAGCAACCAATAGGAAATTTTCCCACGGTTTTTATTTTAATTATGTAAAATGAAATAATGTATGGCTATAAAAGCCAGTTGAACAGAATGTAAAAAGGGTCTCTCTCCTCTTCAATTGAAAAAATTAAACAAAAAAAAGCTCTCTTCTGGGTAATTCCTTCCCCTTTTCTTTTTATTCCAACATAGCAACTAGGGTTTTTTTTCTTTATTTTCTTTTTACTGGGTTCGAAATCTTTGAAAACCAAAAACAAAGTTTGAAAATCAATATCAAAAGGTTTAGGTTTTAAAATCAAAATTGTTTTTTTTTATTTTAGGTCTAAAATCGAAAATAAAAAAGGTGTTTCAAAATCTTATTTCAAATCAGAAATCTAAAAGTTTTTTTGTTTTAAAAATCATTTTTTCTATTTTGAATCAAAAACAAAAATAAAAAAAGGTTTTTTTGAAGTTACCTGCATTCTAGGTTGAGGTTGTCATGCTTCGACTGCTGTCAAACGTCGAAAGACGAAAAGCGAGGCCGTGCCGTTGAGGAACGGCGCTGAAGGCAGGGCTAGGGTTTGTTCGATCAGAGCATTTTCCCCATTTCCTTTTTGACTTTCTTTGAAACTAAAACAAATGAGAAATGAGGTTTTTTGCCTTCAATTTTATATATACGGTTTGCAAAACGTCGTCGTTTTGAGCCCCCTAGACCTGTGCGGTGACCCAACCCGGGGAGGATCCGCGCGTTTCTGATCTCAAGGTTAATTGCCATGTTGCTCCTTCGATTTTCTTCCCGTTTCCATATCGGCCATGGGTTAATACCCATTTCAGTCCTCCTGTTTTTGTTTTTTTTTTTGTTGATTTTATGCGTTTTCAAGTTCTGTTTTATTTAAAATCTGCCTTCACATCTCATTTTGTTTTCATTTCAGTCTGTAACATATTACTATATATATATATTATATATATATTATATTATATATATTCGTACAAAAGTTATATATATTATCTAGTATATATCTATTATTATCTTATACTACATATATATTGTGTACATATATGTATGTGTTAGGTATAGTATTATTAGTATTATATTATTTATATCTACTTTATATATATTATTATATATATGTATTTCAATATTTATTTTTTATGTTTTATTTATTTACTTTGTGTTCGATTCGGCCTTACGGTGACCCGCAACGGGAACAACCCGTACTATTATGGCCCGTTTAGTGTAGCTTTTAATTTTCGCAAATTTTTTTCATAATTTATTTCTCGCATTTTATATTTCCGCTCTTTAATTTCTGCTCTTTATTTTACGCATTTTATCTTTTGTTCGACCTGTTCAGACAATTTAATTTTCGCCTATATATTTTTGCTTTTGTTTCGTATGTATTCTTTCGCTTTGCTTATTTTCTTGCATTAGACTTATAAACTGTTAATGTGGTGCCCTTTTATTCGATAATAAACATGGCCAGTACCAGGCGTAGCGGTGGTGGTTTTTTCGTTTATTCTCGAATAACGAGATCCTTAAAATTTACTCGCATTTTTAAACTCATCTTAAATTAAATTAAAATTTGAACTCACAAATTTCCAATTAAGGCAAATCATATTCTACTAGGTACCAATTTTGGGTGGTGTGTGGGTGCTAATCCTTCCCCATCCGTAACCGACTCCCGGACCCATTTTCAAAAGAATCCCTGGTTTTATTTTTGGTGTTCGGTCTACCTTTAAAAAATATCAGTGGCGACTTATAAACTTTATTTTTCAAAAACCGAATTCCTAAAAATCTCCAATTCTCAATTTTCAAAATTTTTCAAAAAAGGCAAAAAAACAATTATTTTACTAGTGATTTTGATTTTTTTAAAAAAGGAGGTCGCTACAACATCAAAACAAATTATCAACCGATTTATGATAAAAAAAATACTTTAATCAAACATTTTTTAACCAAACAAATAGTAAGTAATCAAACATCACTTCTTAAAATTAATCACACGAAATATGAATCATTGAGATGTTTTAAAATTATATTTTTAAACAATCATTGAATTGAATTTTGAAAATTTTATTAGAAATATTATTCTTAATCCAATTTACTTTATTATTATGACAAACTTTTCAAGCAAAAGGCGTTGAAACCCTGAAAGTTGCAGGAAGTTTCGCCTTCTTCTGAATTTATATTAAGATTTTTTTGGGTTCTCCTTCCCGTTTTAAGATTTCGTCTTAACTAATCTGAATCGAATACGTTACAAATATAGCTGTGGTGCAGGAGTCTTTCAACAAGAATTTTCTGTCTACATGGACGGGGGCATTTGCCCCTTCCCACCCCCCACATACCTCCATCCTTGACTACCTACACAACGTCACGAATTCGAAATCTACTTAAATAATACCAAGCTGCTTACCACTTGGATTAACCTTGTTGATAATGTATATTAAGATATTGTCATTATAAGAGAGACAAATACATGGTCCCAGGTTTAGCTATAAATAATTGATTTATTCAGAATAATTATAGTTTGATTACGTGACTGAGCATGCCAATGGCCATCGCAATCCAATTATTGTTCCTTTATTATACTGATTTCGTGGTTCATAAAATTTGTTTAATTTTGGAGATGGAAAATATATGTTAAATTAATAAATAAAAGATAAAAAAAAAGAGAACTTCAGTTTATTTTAAAGTATAATAAGATATATTGAAACTTGAATCTAAAATTTTAAATTTTAAAATTTTAAACCCAATAAGTGATCTCAGTGAAAAAAAAAGATGATGTTCATCCTATGAGACTCGGGTTTAATCGCTTTGTCTACAAAGTGTATGCATTTTTAAATGGTTAAGAACATGTATAAACATATACTACAGTGTAATCACCTTTAGACTATTTAAAAAAATAAATTCTCAAAATCTCAAATTTATCTTTATACACATTATACTTTTAACATGGCGTGGTTATTCAATAAAAAATAATTTAAAATAAAAATAATATTAATTCAAGTTTTTATATAAAAATGATTTTTTAAGAAATAGTGGGTTACACGATATTAAATTCAAGATCTAATATTACTTAGGATTTAAATGATGTATTTTGTTATTACACCACAAGTTTAGTTGACATATAAAATGAATTATTGCTATAAAAATTTATATAAATATATGTATAAAAGTTACTTTAAAAAATATATATGTATAAGAGTTATTATTCGATATATTATCAATAAAAAATAATTTTACAAATAATATTCAGATGATGTCAAGTGTCATTTTAAGTAAATAAAATAAAATTTTGATTGCTAAAACGGTAGATTCTAAAAGTTGGATAACCATTAGATTACTTTACCCTATTTATTATCCAAATCTATTTTTAGATTTTGTGGATGATTGATAAAAAATTGTATATTTAAATTCATTATTTCATTTACAAAATTCTTTATAATTTGTATGTTTTAAAAGTTGGTATAGTGCGTTGTGTTGCCACACATTCTTAGATTTTTTTTATTTTATTTAAAAAAATTAAATTTTTTAAAAAATATTTTTAAAAAATATGTAAATGTTGCGTGATAAAACTGTAGTGTGTCATACAACAATAATATCTAAAGAAAAAATATCAAAATTTAATGGTCAAATTCAATTTATTAGTTCAAGTGCTTAATTGAGTGTAAAAAATTTAGGGACTTAATTAATTTTTAAAGCCTTTTATATATAATTATATATATCTAGTATCTCATCTCACTAGACCAACTGGTTGTTAGTATTTGAATTCTTCATTAGTTTATTTTTAAAATTTTTATTTAAACAAATTGGAGTTACTAAATGAATTTTTTAACAAATTTAGATCTTTAATAATAATTTAATTAATTCGAATTCAGGTAGTAATAGTTCGATTTTACTTGAAGAAATAATAAATGATTTATTAAAGGATACAAATACATTATAAATCAACAAATACAAAAATTTTACATCCAAATCATAAGATGCAATAATTGATAATCTTTACAAATAACAATCAAATGTAACCTAAATTAAAAGAACTCAAGACAAAACCATGTGCATATCAGATTTAAACTATTTCTAAATGGATTTTGATGTACCAACAAATTCATGGATTCAATTTTTTAAATTTAGAGATATTTTTCTCTAATATTTTCTATGTCGACTTTAAAACATAAGTTTAAGGTGCATAGTTTTTCTCCTATAGAGTTTGAACTCAAGTTTCGTTCTTAAGGAGCCATCAAGTTTTATGGTTGTAAAGGGTGAGATGTTTTTCTTAGGTAACTCGGATTCGTCTGCTTAAGAACTCAGACAGAAAGCATCTGGCAATGGCATATCGTATACCCCACACCCGCATTAAAAATTCTCTTGAAAATGGCTTAAATCTCAAGTTTAGAGAATCAGAAACCAATGGCTAAACATATTTTATATTATATTCTTACTATAAAAAGGGGGTCCGTTAAGTTTCCATTTCATTACATGCTCTCCGTGTTTCAAGCGTGTATGTACAGTTTTACTCCTTTGCTCTCCGTCTGTTGTTCCTTTACAAAAATCTATAAGGTTCGTTAACTCTTTTGTTGCTCAACAAACAAGTGTTACAAAGTAGTCGCTTAGCTCAGATTCAAGAGGTTAGTTTCCATGGGCATACAAGTTTTGTTCTTATGTTCCTGGTGTGTTTTTTGTTTTGTTTTGTCAAGAATCTGAGTTTTGAAAGAAGTTGCCTTCTTTTGCAATGGGGTTTATTTGATTAGACTTGTTTACAATGAATCAGAGAATAAAGACAAAAAAGATTCTTGCTTTTTTTGGGGGGACCATCTAACACTAAGATCAGACATGTTTGTGACTGGAGTTTAACTGGTTTCCTCTGTTTTTTTTGGCAATAAAACAGAGGTTTTAATTCCAAGTCTTTTCCTCAAATGGCAAGATTCAATTGTTTCTCTTTATTAACCTGGAACAAAAACAAAGCTACGGTAAGAATGGTTTTATGTATTACTTCAATTTCATCCGTTTATTCTCATACTCAGAGACGAACACATGATTTTATGTAAAGAATGTGAACCGTTAGGAAGTTGTACGCGAGAGTGATAGTTAGAGGCGTCTTGGAACCGGACACATCTAGTGATTTTCAGCTTCAGCTTCTTTAATCTGTTTATTTACAGGGAGATGATGGATCTTCAAATGCTGGTAAACACAAGGAAGGAATTAAGATCCTCCAAATCAAGCTCGAACACCTGTTACGGCCTTTCGACAGCGATGAATCGAGATCGACCACTTTAACGGTCCCTATACCGGATGGTTTCCAGGAGGATTCTGTTTGCAATGTCAAGGTAATCCCCCTGGAGAGCCCTATTAGTAGTGAAGCAGCAGAGGTAGCATATGAAGCGGAAGATGAACATGATGAACATGCATCGATCAAGAAAGAATTCTCAGCCATTGATCTCCCATACCATGCGGCAAATGACGAAGAATTCGAGTTCAAAACCGGAATACCGGATTCCCCGGATTCATTTAAAGCTGAGAAGGATGTTGATATGATCCAAAGAGGACATATTAGTGATCCGGGGATCGGCAGGGTTGAGTTCCGGGTTACCCCGAAGCTTAAACGATCGTGCTCGAATATAGAGGCTTGGGACGTTCAAAGAAAGGTGGATAAGTCCGACGAAGAATCGCAAAGGTTGTGTTCGAGTCCGGCTTCTGTAATGACTCGTTGCAGTGCTGATAGAGTGATGTTGAAAAGACATTCTTCTAGTCAAGTTCTGCCATCAAGAAGCAAAAGGTTATGGTGGGAATTGTTCCTATGGAGTCACCGGAATGTACACAAGCATCGGACGAAGAAACCAGCACCGCATCTTCCAATTGCCGTCACTTCGAACCAGCATGGCGGGTACTCTTCGGATACGGTCGAGCTACATCGAGCAATGAAAATAAGCAAGATGGAATCACCTGGATCATTTACTGGAGAGTCATTGCATAATGGATTGGTTTCTGGTTTATGGCCGCAGAAACAATGGGTTGCATTCCCTGCTACGCCATCTTCGTTGTCAAGAGTCGACAAGTGGGTGAGAGATCTCGAAATTGGAATTGTTCAGTCTGCTGCTGATGTGAATGGTGAAGAAGGCATGACTTTTCCACCACCTCCCCAAACTGGTAAATCACCAGCAAGAGATGCAGCCCACTCGCCTCACCATTCGGATATCGATCTCTCCGAGGCGGTTTTACATGCCAATAATGTCATTCGGACCCTCAATTCTTCCTCAACCGTTGCTCACATTTCAGGAATATGTTTGAAAGCCATTCCAATCGTCGCAGGCTTCACCGGCCTTCGAACTGTCAATTTGTCAAACAACTTCATAGGCAAAATTTTTAAAAAACACATGATTCTTTAAGATGCTAACTTGTTTAGACTCGGATATGACCTAGCTTGTTTCTATCTCGACAGGCCATATCACGCCAGGGTCACTGCCAAAGCGCCTTCACACACTCAACTTGTCAAGAAACAAGATCAACACCATCGAAGGACTCCGAGAACTAACACGGTTACGAGTCGCGGACCTCAGTTATAACCGCATTGCTCGAATAGGACATGGTAAATCAACTCGTGAACACATCTTTTTTCCTGCATGAAATGCTAATAATTCCAAAACTGCATTGTGTTAATTTTACACCCAGGGTTATCAAACTGCATCTTAATTAAAGAACTATACCTTACTGGGAACAAGATCGGGGACGTCCAAGGCCTACATAGGCTATTGAAGTTAACAGTCTTAGACCTGAGCTTCAACAAGATAACAACAACGAAAGAAATGGGTCAGCTCGCCGCAAACTACAACTCATTACAAGCACTGAACCTGTTGGGGAATCCAATTCAAAGCAACGTTAGCGACGATCAACTGCGCAAGGTGGTTAGTGGTTTACTCCCTAAGCTCACGTACCTGAACAAGCAACCGATTAACCCGCAAAGGGGAAGGGAAGCGGTCGCCGATAGCATAGCCAGAGCTGCTTTAGTGAGTGGCAGTTGGATCTCTAGGAGGAAAACAGCAACAAAGAGAGGCAGCTATGGTGGATCAACGTCTACTTCCACTGTGCAGAAAAGCAGTAACAAGAATAAATCAAAGAGTCAAAATCGGCATAATCATCACTCGTGTTTGATGTCTTCTGCAGCTGTTGCTTCATCCCTTTAGATAATTTTACTAGTAATTTTATCTAGGAGAGAAATGAAATCTTATTGAAGTATATGTAATATGTATTTTAAAGCTTCATCAGATTTAACCTTTAAAATTTGATAGTCAGCGTACTAGTCCTTCTGTATATTGTACCAACGATAATATAAATTGTGCTAAACTCAATCGACTATTCGTATAAAATTCTAAATTGAAATACGAGTGATAAATCGAATTAATTCAAAATATTCAAACAAGCATGGCAGTAACAACTTCCTTCCATTGACACCTTGCGCAGTGTAGCTCACACTACTGGATCGACCCGCTAACAAGTCTAGCATTTTCTGGACGCGGCGACAGGCTATACCAAAAATATTTTGTTTAAAATTTTAATTTTAGTCTCTCTACTTTATTTTTGTGAGATTGACTCCCTCACTACTTTTAATTGAAAATCACGATCTCTAAAAGCTACAGATAAGACAAAATATCTTTTTCACTCTTATACGTTTGCAATTTTTATCAAAATTTAACTTTTCATCTTAAAAAAAACTATTAATTTAACAATATAAATTTTCAATCATTTACTCTTATAATTTTATGAGGGTTAAATTGTAACACCCTTTCCCGTATTCGTACACCGGGTACAAGTCAGAAATGTTACGACTTCTTTAATAAAAAATCGAGATAATTTAAAATTGTTAGAAAAGCTTCTCAATGGTCACTCATCCTCATATTTCTCTAGCCCAAGCACGCTTAACTTTATTTAAAACCGACATAAATTATTTATTCGAGTTTCAATCATAAATCAATTATCTTAGCATGCAACTCATCACCTAAGGTTATTCTTAACCTTGAATCTTTCCAGAAACGCTAATTATCATGAAACTATATCGATCTTTAAAGGTCAATCACAACTCAATTAGGTTTAGCAAGTATACATGCCACTATAATATTCAAACCTCAATTAGGATGTCATTACTATGATTACATGTTGAGCTTTCCCATATTGATGCAATGCTCTTCTCACTCTCATCTTGATTTACCTACGTGTGCACAATCAAACACACGCTAAGTACGGACTTAGTGAGGCAATAAAGGCGGTTAAAAATAATAATAATTGAAATTTTATTCGACTTCATGGCTATGTTTATATAACATGATTTATATATGCCAAAGCATCAACTTTCACATTGCATTAGTATTGATTTACTACATGCTAATGTCATAAGACTTTCATGCTTGTTCATTTTTCATAATATGCCATATATGCATAAATGCATCATGATCACTAGACATGTAAATACATCATGTTAATCATATATTAACATAATATAAACCGGATATAAATTTCTTACCAATATACTTGTCATTTATTCCAAAAGCTCACTTGTTTATTTTTTATTAACCAATAAACCATAGCCCAAATATAAGCCTATGAGGACCATGGGTAAATGAGTTAAATATGCACCGAAGTGCTAATACACGTAAGGTCGTGCCCACCATCCGCACATTTATAAGGTTGTGCTAACCATAATAGACATAAGGTCGTCCCCACCATCCGCACATTTATAAGGTTGTGCTAACCATATACACTAAATGTCCTTTATATACACTATAGTGCTAAACCGGATAACCGAATATGCAGCGTGCTGCTGGACTCTATGGTACCATGTCCCTCAATGACTTATTTGGGCATAATTTTCGTATTTATTTCATCCATGGCAATGTATATCAACATAATTTAACATTGGCAGTTCATACCCGAAATAATATTCATAGTATAAGATCATATATAGCTAGTGATCCATGCATTAATATTCATCTTTTGACATATTTAAATTATGTCAATCATATGATCAATGACATAAATATCATGCCAATATATAAACCAGGTAGACTTATCGCAAGTCTTCCCAATGATGTATAAAACATCCATGTATCATGTTATGTATGCATTGTACTCACATTGGCCACTTAACACAATGCCTCACTAGGTTCTAGATCGATCCATTCTTTCATAGAACTTCGAACCTTCTTTGAGTTGGACTTGACTTCATTAATCACATGAATAAAATAAAATATTTGTTAGATTCAAATCAAACAATACCTTAAACATGTTGTCTAATATAATCATTTGAATATAAAATTTCCAAATATTTTTCCTTTCTTCCTTGTACTAATCAAAACTCATTATGGTCCTTAGTGACCAATTTGAACTTCCATAAATTCTTTCAAGCTTGCAAACTAACATTTGAATACAAAATGTTTCAAATTCCATTTTCTGACAGCTTGCGCCGCCTTTAAAGATTTACGTATATAGGGCAGCATACATGCTGGATCTTAATTTCCTTTATACTGGAGAAACTAGATTCGATAACGATTCTAACGGTATAAGACACATAAATTAATAAAATCTAAAAAAATTATGAAAAACCACATAATTCACGTCACAAATTGTCCAGGCAAAAAATTGCTTTATAATTTTTCTGACCTTCATTCGAATAAAAATTCATATCTTTTAACTCAGAACTCGAAATTAGTCTCCATTTGTTGGAAGCGAAACTAGACTTACAACAGTATAAAATTCATCATCTAATCATTTTGTAGAATTTATGGCGAAATTTTAAATTTACTGCCATAATTCAATTTCAACATAACTTTTCATAATTAACTTTTAATTTGCACCACCATCTCCCTATTTCTCTACTTGTCAATTTAGTCCCATCACTTTACTTCAAATGACCAGAATAAAGCTTGTATTCATATGTTCTATTTACATCCTTCATCAAAATAGGCTCAAACCTTTACTTCTCTAATTTCTCTTGATTTGTCGAGATGGTCACCAAATTTCAAATATAAGAATTCAAGCTACTTAACTTTGCAAATTAGTCTTCCAATCAACATTACTACCTTAATTCCATCATTTTAACTAAAAATCAGATTTACTCCTTCTACATATCCTCTTTGCCGAATAGACCATTCAAGTTTGACAATTTGTCAAAATGATCACTAATGTGATTAATCGTCAGTTTAGCATTCTAACTTCATTTTCATGTCTCTAACATCATTAATAATATAAATACACATCAAATTCATAAAAATCAGATATGTTCCCTTAATTTTGAAGCTTGTCGAAATGGTCCCTATGTATTTAACTTAGGGTTTTGCTTCCAAACAACAAATCAAGCTTACTAGATCATTAATCCAACATCACAAACCCTAAGTTAGACTTGAATCCATAAACCCTAATATTCTCTATACAAACCAAAATATGTAGGGTTTAAATCCCAACTTAATAACATGATTTCAACATCATACAAGCATAATTCTAACTTAAAATCAACCATGGATTCATAAAATCATAAAACCCTCAATTTGTTCACAAACCCTCAATTTGTTCCACATATCAAATCTCATCAGCCAAGCAAGTATTCTATAAATTATTTACATCAAAAGATAGAGCTCGAAGAGCATAACAACTTTGTAGTTCGGAAGATTACCTTAAAACTGAGATTCGAGGCTTAAATCGAGCTTGGAAATTTCCCTCTTCTTTCTCCTCTTTCTCCATGGTTAATGGCTGGAAAAGATGAAGATTTTCTTCATCTTTTCACTATTAATTTACACTTGTAACTATTAAATGAATTTTAAATTCATTTAAATAGTGAAATTACCAATTTAGCCTTTAAATCCAACGACTAATTTAATCTCATCCAAAATCAAGAGCCAAGATGAAATCCATATATATTTCATCTTCCAAAAACGTCCTCAACATTTCAAAAATATTTCAAAATTGCCATCCTTGCCAAATGACCAATTTGCCCTCCAACTAGTCTTTATTTACTAGTTTGTTTCAAAATTGCCATTCCATTATAATCTAACTAAATTAGTTCCTTCTCAAATGACCACTATTCCATAAATATCATTTTATTATTTTCCATGGCTTATGGAACAGTCTCTAAAATTTCAATTCAATCCGATTTTTCGATATTCACTAAATACTTCTACTATGATTTTACCTTTACCGAGCTATCGGATCTTTTCCGAAAATTCTATATTTCCATAATGTACCTCATATCATCATCATTCATCCAATGGCCTAGATTTAATCTTAAGTTAGTAGTTACACACTTTGCCCTTATAATTTTCTAAAATTACAATCTTGCCATTTTGCATCCAACGGTTCACATTTAACATGTAAAATCAACTTAAATCGAAGGGTTCATATTCTTCCAACACAAAGAAAATAACTTAGACATGTAAAATGATATAATTAACCTTTCCTTATCATCATTCAAAATATTCTGGATATTTGATTCGATCCGATTATCCGAATATTTTTCTGAACTTTATCGTTTTATAGCCATTAATACAAACTCCGTACGAAAAATTCGGGTAACACGAAAATATCATTCTTGGGGGGTAAACTATTCATTTACGGGACTAAAATACATAACTTTTGAAAATTACAATTTAGTCCCTAAACTTTTCCTAAGTTTATACTTTATCCACAAAACTTTCAAAATTTACATTTTGGTCACTAGCAAAAAATTGGGATATTACAATTCTTCCCCAATTAAGAAAATTCGTCCTCAAGTTTTCAACACATACCTGATTCAAAAACAATGAGAAAACTATTTTCTCATATATTTTTCTCTTTCTCAGATCGCTTTTTCGACTTCATGATTTTGCCAAAGAACTTTAACAAGAGAGATCATCTTATTCCTTAGTTCTTTGACTCCATGTGTCAGTATCTTTACCAATTCTTCCTTGTAAATCAAATCCAATTGAATCTCTATTCCTTCCAGGTAATGATATGTAAAGGATCTGATCGATACTTCTTGAGCATCGATACATGAAATACATTGTGAATCTTGTCCATTTTCGGAGGTAAGGCTAGCAAATAAATCACAGTACCAACTCTTTTCACAATCTTATATGGCCCAATAAATTTCAGACTCAACTTCCTTTTTTGTCCAAACCATAACACCTTCATCTAAGGTGAAACTTTTACGAAATACTTTATCCTTAACTTCATATTAAATATCTTTTCTTTTAAGACCAACAGATAATATACATCATTCTAAAGAATTCTAGATTGCTTCGAACCATTCTTACTTTATTCTCTGCATCCTAAACTCAATCAAATCAGATTCAATCACCTCTTAGTTCTTTTTTTAACTCATTATCATTGGGGATATAAATTACCCCTTGATAATATGAATATTCTTTAGACTGAACACCGATACCTTTAATTTTCCCTTTTCACCTTACTGAATTATTTTCAGGCATATCTTATCTTTCATCTGTAAATCTTTGACCTGATTTATCAAAGTAGACTTGAGCTGAAGCTGTGTAATCAATACACTATTTTCCTCCAAAGATAATTGGGCATTTAATGCTTATAAGACAAATAATAACTTCTGGCTAAATACATCAACTACTATTTTAGCCTTATTACATCACTACACATCCTGACCTATTATGGGACGTATTATTGAATAAGATAGAATCTTTACTAGATTCATACTGCACTAATACTAGTGCTACTATCAAATCTTCTTCTACTGGTAATAATATAATCGTGATTTAATCTTAGAGGAATATTACTGTTTCTTTTGACTAACATCACTGGAGCTTTCTAAGGTGATATACTGGGTTGTATAAAACCTCAATCTAATGAATCTTACAACTAGGCCTTTAGCTTTCTCAATCTAGTAAGAACCATTCTGTAGGGTGCAATCAATATAGGTCTAATATTGGATTAAAATCCAATCTTAAACTTAACCTCTCGATTAAGCGTCAAGCCTAACAGCTCCTCTTGGGCAACCCATTTAAAACTCACAAACAATAGGAATACTCTCTCAGCTTACCCTTGATGCTCGGTATCCATAGCATAAGTTAAATAATCATCACATTGGTAATAAATTCCAATAAAAACTCAGCATGCTCATGCATGCCAATTATTACAACACTCACAAGATTGGTTTTGTGGTTTTCTTGAATCTCCAACATTAATTATAAATGTCAGAGAGTTCCTAATTTTCCTTGTCCCAATCTCTTAGCGAAACTATACAATGAATTCAGTTTGATATCTTTGCCGGGAATCCTTACCACTTTTTAGAAGTGGTGAAATGAATAATAATTCACTATTCTTCTTTACGAGCTATGACCTTTATTTATATATTTTCTCATTTTGAACCCTTTCTATTGCATTCAACATAATTTATTGCTTCATGGAATTTTGAAATACATAGGGCAGTCGGTACTTCTTTGTACCTGACCTCTAGCCCTCTATGAGCTGTCATAACATGCTCTTCTTTTGTCTGTAGGGAGCAGTTTAGAAGCAAATCAGCTCAGTTTATTAAACGTACACTCATACCCGTAAATAATCCAATTGCCCTAATTAAGATGCAAGAAACTTCGTTGCATTTCTAGGATAAACTTTGTTACGGAACTCTCAAAGAACGAACTTCTAGTTAATAGACTTTTGAGTATGTTCCGTAACATTACTTTATCAAATACTGGTCTAATCCTTTCAGATGAGATAATACTTTTTCTTTGAGTCTCCAATGATCATCAATACAGAGTTCCTTCAACATAACTTATATATCATTAAACCATAGATTAACAATCATAGGATCTCTATTAATATCTCTCTGAAAATCTAGCATGCCAGAACTCTCAATTCATTTGTAATCGGTGCCTAAGCAAGCTGATTCATGATCGCATCTAATGTCTGGAAGAAAACTCTTAATCCAGAACATACATATCATGTTACCCTAGTGCCTCAGCACCATGCTAAACTGAGGGTAGAATATTATCATTAACCTTATCATTCTTGTGAATCTCTTATTGATCCACTCGTCTAAACACCTAACACGATTCTTTTACCCTCACACATTGGAATTTAACATTATTATCATATGAAGTAAGCAATTGCATCCATTCAAACAAGTAAAATCATCAGTAATTCTAACATCCTAGTGGCATGTATACACTTTTGATCTTTACCATACTTCATTTAACTCTAGAACTGGCTAAACCTATAGCTCTGATACCAATAAATGTAATACCCCTTTCTCGTATCCGTACACCAGGCATGAGTCAGAAATGTTACGATTTCTTTAATAAAAATTAGGGTAATTTAAAATTGTTAGAAAAACTTCTCAATAGTCACCCATCCTCAAATTTCTCTAGCCCAAGCACGTTTAACTTTATTTAAAACGACATAAATTATTTATTTGAGTTCCAATCATTAATCAATTATCTTAGCATGCAACTCATCACCTAAGGTTATTCTTAACCTTGAATCTTTCAAGAAACGCTAATTATCATGAAACTATACCGATCTTTAAAGGTCAATCACAACTCAATTAGGTTTAGCAAGTATACATGCCACTATAATATTCAAACCTCAATTAGGATGTCATTCTGTGATTACCCGTTGAGCTTTCCCATATTGATGCAATGCTCTTCTCACTCTCATCTTGATTTACTTACGTGTGCACAATCAAACACACGCTAAGTATGAACTTAGTGAGGCAATAAAGGAAATTAAAAATAATAATAATTTAAATTTTATTTGACTTCATGGCTATGTTTATATAACATGATTTATATATGACAAAGCATCAACTTTTACATTGCATTAGTAATGATTTACTACATGCTAATGTCATAAGACTTTCATGCTTGTTTATTTGTCATAATATGCCATATATGCATAAATGCATCATGATCACTAGACATGTAAATCCATCATGTTAATCATATATTAACATAATATAAACCGGATATAATTTTTTTACCAATATATTTGCCATTTATTCCAAAAGCTCATAAGCTTGTTCACTTGTTTATCTTTTATTAACCAATAAACCATAGCCCAAATATAAGCCTATAAGGACCCTGGTACACGAGTCAAATATGCACCGAAGTGCTAATACAAATAAGGTCGTTCCCACCATCTGCACATTTATAAGGCTGTGCTAACCATAATAGACATAAGGTCGTCCCCACCATCCGCACATTTATAAGGCTGTGCTAACCATATACACTATAGTGCTAAACCAGATAACCGAATATGCAGCATGCTACTGGACTCTATGGCATGCCAACTATACCATGTCCCTCAATGACTTATTTGGGCATAATTTCTGCATTTATTTCATACATGGCAATATATATCAACATAACTTAACATTGGGCAGTTCATACCCGAAATAATATTCATAGTATAAGATCATATATTGCATTAATATTCATCTTTTGGCATATTTAAAATATGTCAATCATATGATCAATGTCATAAATATCATGCCAATATATAAACCAGGTAGACTTATCACAAGTCTTCCCAATGATGTATAAAACATTCATGTATCATGTTATGTATGCATTGCACTCACCTTGGCCACTTAACACAATGCCTCACTAGGTTCTAGATCGATCTTTTCTTTCATAGAACTTCGAACCTTCTTTGATTCGGACTTGACTTCATTAATCACATGAATAAAATAAAATATTTGTTAGATTCAAGTCTAACAATACCTTAAACATGCTGTCTAATATAATCATTCGAATATAAAATTTCCAAATATTTTTCCTTTCTTCCTTGTACTAATCAAAACTCATTATGGTCCTTAGTGACCAATTTGAACTTCCATAAATTCTTTCGAGCTTTCTATATAACATTTGAATACAAAATGTTTCAAATTCCATTTTCTGACAACTTGCACTACCTTCAAAGATTTACTTATACATGGCAGAATACATGTTGGATCTTAATTTTCTTTATACTGGAGAAACTAGATTCGATAACGGTTCTAACGGTATAAGCCACATAAATTAATAAAATCTAAAAAATTACAAAAAATCACTGAATTCACGTCACAGACTGTTCAGTCAGAAAACTGCTCTATAATTTTTCTGACATTCATTTGAATAAAAATTCATATATTTTAACTCGGAACTAAAATCAGTCTCCATTTGTTGGAAACGAAACTAGACTTACAACAGTATAAAATTCATCATCTAACCATTTTTGTAGAATTTATGGCAAAATTTTAAACTTACTGCCATAATTCAATTCCAACATAACTTTCCATAATTAACTTTTAATTTACACCACCATCTCCCTATTTCTCTACTTGTCAATTTAGTCCCATCACTTTACCTCAAATGACCAGAATAAAGCTTGTATTCATATGTTCTATTTACATCCTTCATCAAAATAGGCTCAAACCTTTACTTCTCTAGTTTCTCTTGATTTGTCGAGATGGTCACCAAATTTCAAATATAAGAATTCAAGCTTCTTAAATTTGCAAATTAGTCCTCCAATCAACATTACTACCTTAATTCCATTATTTTAACTAAAAATTAGATTTACTCCTTCTACATATCCTCTTTGCCAAATAGACCATTCAAGTTTGACAATTTGTCAAAATGGTCACTAATGTGATTAATCGTCGGTTTAGCATTATAACTTCATTTTTCATGTCTCTAACATCATTAATAATATAAATAAACATAAAATTCATAAAAAGCAGATCTAGTCCCTTAATTTTGAAGCTTGCCGAAATGGTTCATATGTATTTAACTTAGGGTTTTTCTTCCAAATAACAAATCAAGCTTACTAGATCATTAATCCAATATCACAAACCCTAAGTTAGACTTGAATCCATAAACCCTAATCTTCTCTATACAAACCGAAATATGTAGGGTTTAAATCCCAACTCAATAACATGATTCCAACATCATACAAGCATCATTCTAACTTAAAATCAACCATGGATTCATAAAATCATAAAACCCCCAATTTGTTTATAAACCTTAATTTCTTCCACATATAAAATCTCATCAACCAAGAAAGTATTCTATAAATTATTTACATCTAAAGATAGAGCTCGAGGAGTAGAACAACTTTGTAGTTCAGAAGATTACCTTAAAATCGAGATTCAAGGCTTAAATCGAGCTTGGAAATTTCCCTCTTCTTTCTCCTCTTTCTCCATGGTTTATTGCTGGAAAAGATGAACATTTTCTTCATCTTTTCACTATTAATTTACACTTGTAACTATTAAATGAATTTTAAATTTATTTAAATAGTGAAATTACCAATTTAGCCTTTAAATCTAATGGCTCATTTAGTCTCATCCAAAATCAAGAGCCAAGATGAAATCCATATATATTTCATCTTCCAAAAACGTCCTCAACATTTTAAAAATATTTCAAAATTGTCATCCTTGCCAAATGACCAATTTGTCCTCCAACTAGTCTTTATTTACTAGTTTGTTTCAAAATTGTCATTCCATTATAATCTAACTAAATTAGTTCCTTCTCAACTGACCAATATTCCATAAATATCATTTTATGATTTTACATGGCTTATGGAACAGTCTCTGAAATATCAATTCAATCCGATTTCCCGATATTCACTAAATACTTTTACTACGATTTTACCTTTACCGAGCTATCGAATCTATTCCGAAAATTCTATATTTCCATAATGTACCTCATATCATCATCCTTCATCCAATGGCCTATATTTATTCTTGAGTTAGTAGTTACACACTTTGCCCTTATAATTTTCTAAAATTACGATCTTGCCATTTTTATCCAACGGCTCATATTTAACATAGAAAATCAACTTAAATCCAAGGGTTCATATTCTTCCAACACAAGAAAAATATCTTAGACATGTAAAATGATATAATTAACCTTGCCTTATCATCCTTCAAAATATTCTGGATATTCGATTCGATCCGATTATCCGAATATTTTTCTGAACTTTATCGCTTTATAGCCATTAATACAAACTCCGTACGAAAAATCTGGGTAACACAAAAATATCATTCTTGGGGGTAAACTATTCATTTACGTGACTAAAATTCATAACTTTTGAAAATTACAATTTAGTCCCTAAACTTTTCCTAAGTTTATACTTTATTCACAAAACTTTCAAAATTTACATTTTGGTCACTAGCCAAAAATTGAGATATTACATAAATTGATAAAAATATAATCATATATTACTAAAAATAATTATTTTATCTTTTTTTAGTCATCAGATAAAAGATTAATGGTAAACCTAAACATAAAATTAATGGAAGGACCAATTTTTTTAATAATAATATTACAGTGACGTTGTGAGTCATTATTTTAGTTACATATAAAAGGATAATTCTACAATAAATATCATGTACTTCAATGTACTACTATTCATATATACCGTAATATACCATTAACTGTTTTAATTAGTTTTGAAATCCTAAAGGCCGAAAGTGATATTATCCCCTTTTAGAATAAAACCTTAAAAAATAACTTTTATATTATTTTTTCAGATTTTCTTTTATTTTTAATTCAAAAAATAATTAAACTTTTATTACAATAAGAATTCTTACGTTCACTTTAATATAAGGGTAAAGTTCACAAATGATCACTAAACTTTGATCAATTATTCAATTTGGTAACCAAACTTACAATTGCTTTAATGTTACCATTAAACTTTTAATTTTGTTTTAATTTGGCCACTGACCCATTAACAACTGTTAAAAGGGTGACGTGGCTGTTAAAATATTTTGTATAATAACATATTTAGTCCTCTACGTTTACACATTCAAACAATTTAATCCTAATTCGAAAGAAATAATAAATTTAACCCTCATTATTTCAATTTGATTCTATTTTTAATTAGAAATAATTTAATATTTTATTTTGATAATTTAATAGGGTTAAAATCAGTGTAAATCCTTTTAGTTTTTATATTGCATAAGTAAATCCTACTCATACACATATAAATATGGTATCTTTCTGAAATTTGATCCCATGCCACATAGTGCAATATGGTGGTCCATTTCTCGAATAGTATGTCGGAGTTTTCTTCCATTTTCCACAAAAAAAAACTAAGTTACCCTAGACACTTTCTTTGACATAAACATAGATGTGAATGCCATTTGCAGTGAAGCTGGGAGTATTTGCTGGCAATGTCGGAGGTAACGGCAGCCGAGACCTTGAAAAACCATCAGCTAGTTCTTTTTTTTCTTGGAAAATGAAAAGCAAAGTCACTGCATGTTAGGAAACTGCACCGGATCTCTTCTTCATGTCCTTGCCACCGCTGAGTTCCATGTTCCTCCAGTCAATGTACCCCCTTTATTGCTTTTGAAATGTTACCGGGTTTGTTTAAATTGAAGACAACAACTACATTGAAAGAAAGACACTTTAGGTGAATTAACTCCTATTCCCTTCAGTTTACTCACTTGGCCAACTTACAAATCCCAAATATAAAGCCACTTCTTTTCTACGCAGAGTACAAAAGTCTAAACATACCGGGAATGTTATTTTCTTGGCACAGAGTAATGGCAGTCATGTCCATGATGGAGAGATCTTTAGAAGTCACCTCATGATAAGTTAGTGTATCATGAAGACGAGCACTTGAATTATGCCTCGGATCATCATCGTAAACCCCATCAACATTCGTGGCTTTCAGCACAACCTCTGCATTGACTGGACTAACAAATTTAGTCCTAGTTCGAAAGAAATAATAAATTTAACATTCATTATTTTAATTTGACCATATTTTAGTTAGAGGTAATTTAATGTTTTATTTTAATTAGAGATAATAATAAATTTAACCCTTATTATTTCAATTTGACCTCATTCAAAATAAAATATTAAATTATCTCTAACTAAAAATAGGTCAAATTGAAATAATGAGGGTTAAATTTATTATTTCTTTCAAATTATGACTAAATTGTTTGAATATGTGAACGTGGAGGACTAAATGTGTTATTATACAAAATATTTTAACATCCACATCATTCTTTTAACGGTTGTTAACAGGTCAATGGCCAAATTAAAACAAAACTAAAAGTTTAATGGTAACATTGAAGCAATTGAAATTTTGATTACCAAATTGAATAATTGATCAAAGTTTAGTAACCATTTGTGAATTTTACAATTAAATTAAAGTGAATGTAGGAATTATTATAGTAATAAAAGTTTAATTATTTTTTGAATTAAAAAATAAAAGAAAATCTGAAAAAGTAATATAAAAATTATTTTTTAAGATTTTATTCTAAAAGAGGATAATAACACTTTTGGTCCCTAATATTTTAAAATTAATTAAAATAGTTAATAGTGCACCGCGGTACATATGAATAGTAATTCATTACAATACATGGTATTTACTGTAGAATTATTCAATATAAAATAAGAATATTTTGAAAATAATGAGATTTTGGAAATCTTTAACTAAAATGATGACTAAAATATTTTTATTTTAACTAAAATTATGGAACCCCATTTTGTCTTTTAACGTGATAGTGATCACTGATCATCCTATCAAAAGAATTTTATATGCAATTTGCGATGTCAGTTTACTTACATCTGTATTTTATTGATCAGCTGTGTAAATTAAAATATTAAAAAAATGCAATGATTAAAATATGTAGATGATATAATGTTGATAATAAATATACAGAAAATTAGGAAAAAAATAAAAATTTTAGGTATTATTTGATAAATTAAGGATAAACTACACTGATAGTCTCTAAACTTTTAAGAGGCTTTTAATATAGTCACCGGACTTTTAAAACTTTCATAATAGTCATTCAACTTTTAATTTACTTGCATTGCATTCACTGCCATTAAAAATGCTGATGTAACACATTATCTTTCTTTTTTTTTCTTTCTCTCCTATATTTTTTCTCCATAGTGGTCATTCCTCATGAAACTTTTGATTTCTTCATCTTCATACATCTAATTTTCTTCACTCTTTATTTCTTTAATCATGTTTGAAGAGGAAGAAATAAAAAGTGAATGACCAGCCATGGAGGAAAAAAGATAGGAAAGGGAGAAAAAAGTGAGAGAATGAAGAAGATAACGTGCCATGTCAGCATTTTTAACGGTAAGTGGCGGTAGTGACTGCAATGAAAGTAAATTAAAAGTTGATCAATTGTAATGAAAGTCTTAAAAATTTAGTGACCATATTGAAAGTGCCCTGAAAGTTTAGGGACTATCAATGTAGTTTACCCATAGATTAAAATTTTAAATGTTGAAAAACTAATTACTGACTTTAAACTGTATATATATTTGGTAAAAAATAGTTAACATCAACTATTTATCCTTTTTCCATTTATTTTACATTTTACGTACTCTTATAAATTTTACATTTTCTACAACTTAAACTTATTTATTTACATTTTTAAATATTTTATTTTTTTTGAAATTCTTATATAAAATAACAAAATAAATGGTGTCAACATTTACAAAAAGGGAAAAAATAACAAACGTTAGCTTAACACGTTTATTACTTTTTTTCATCCGTTATTTTATTTGACAAAAAATTAAAGTTCAAAAATCAGAAAACGTTAAAAAATTAAGACCTAAAATGACTTTTTTGACAATTTCAAGAGAAAAAATATTATCAAGCTTTGAAAATATCTAACAAATAATTTTAATTTTTATTATCAAAATTGATTAAAAACATTAAATCACTAAAATTATTATTTGTTAATAAACTAAATTATTTAATGAGTCGTCAGACATGTCCTTATTTTGAAAATGTCAATTGAATTAATACTAAATGATAAAAAGATTACTTAGATTAGAGAGTAATCATTTTTTAACATAGTAATCATATTTAATTAAGATGAATAGATTAATACTTTGAAAATATCTACATGAGAAAGTAGCTTTCCCAAAAGAGAATTACTTTCCATTTTAAGTTGGAAAATAACTCACAAGGAAATGTTACATTCTAAAGAAAATAAATAAATTTTTGGCTTAACTATCAAATAAGTATCTAAAATTATATCTTTTTATAGGTGTTTAAAGTATTTTTTCGGCCTAAGTAAGTGATTAACGTTTCATTCGTAACTATTTTAAAATTTTTCCGTGATAGACATTAAATATTTTCCATTATCAAATTAAAATGTGACACGTGACATATTCTTGTAATTTTTTTTAATTTTTATTTTTAAAAAGTCATAAAATCTTTAAGTTTATAAAAATTCCCCTAAAATCTTTAATTTCTTAAAAAAAATCTCAATTTCTAACCTTAAATATCTAAACCCCTAAATTTGTCTCGTTCGACCGTCGATTCAACTACCACTAACCATCCCTTCCTTCTTCGACTCCCCACAGCCGATAACCCCAACCTTACATAGTCAAAAATCAACGGACGGTCAAACAAACCACGAACGTCGAGCATGATATCTTCAATTGAACGACGAACTGAGCCTTGAGACATGTACGGCGAGAAGATGAGACCTCACGACGACGGTGATGGGTGGTATTTGATGACAATAGAGGGAAGATTTAGAGATTTGGGTATTGAAAAACATTAGAGTTTAGGGATTTTTGGAAAAAATTAATGACTTTCTGATTTTCTAAAAAAATTTTTAATGAAAGTTAATAAATGTGTCATGTATGTACATGATCGGATAACAAAATTTTTAAAGAAGCAAGGCGTTGCTGTCTGGATCTGACCCCAGGAAACAGCCATTTCCGTACTGGCATGGGCATCGGTTTCCAACCCAACCCAAGTGAATACCCCACCAGACCGGACATCTGGGACTTTTTAAGAATTTTGCCAAAACAATACGGGCATCGTTTCGACCACCTTTTCTTCTTGGAAGTTCGGACAGTGTTGTTCCACCAATGAGAGTGACTAAGGATTTTGCAGGAAAGGGACCCAATTGATGTACCATTTGTGTATTTACAGATTGTAGGGGGGAAAAAACAAACGAAGCACAAACAACAGACATTGTTCCCATTAGAAAGTACTCAAGCAAAAGAGGTATCCCATGTAATGGAAGATTCTGCAAATTGCAATGCACAAACAAAGGGATGGAGCTTGAATTTGACAGTGACTTGGTGCATGCATTGGGAAAGTTGTAGGGGTCGCCTAGTAGCTTCCATTGGCAGCTAAGCAAACACATACTAGACTTTAATCTCTATAAACATATCTAAGCATCACAAAATCTTCCATTACTTACGGGATTCAAAAAGATAGGCTTAATAGTAAAAAAATGTCAGCCAAAGTAGGTGCCTAACGTTTTATTTCGTAACTCTTTTAAGAATTTTTCGTCATCAACTGTTAAATTTTTTTGACATCCAATAAAACGTGACACGTGATATATTTCTTAATTTTCATGTAATTTTTGTTTTAAAAAATCATTTTTTTTAAAACCCAAAACTTTAATATTTTTCAAAACAACCCTCAATCCCTAAATTTCCCCTCTACCGCCGTCGAACACCAAGTCGTCGTCGCCGAAGTGGGTCTCCTCCTCTTGCCGCACGAATCACAAGGCTCAGTTTATCGTTCGTCCATCTGTCGTTCGATTGAAGATTTAACATTTGACGTTTGTGGTTCGTTTTGTCGCTTGCTCGTCAATTTTCAACGATGTAAGGTTGGGGTTATCGGCTGTGAAGGGTCAACGAAGGAATTAGTGGTTGGTGGTGGTTGAATCAACAGTTAGAGGAGAGGAATTTAGAGATTTAGGGTTTGAGGGCTTTTTAAGAGAAATTAAAGATTTTTAGTTCTTTTTATAAAGTTAAAGTTTTTTTTATTTTTTAAATTAAAAATTAAAGAAAACTACATAAATTGGTCATGTGTCAGTTTATTACTGGATAACGAAAAAAATTAACGAACGTGACAGAAAACCTAACAATAATAACAGAATAAAACGTTAGGCACTTACAATTAGACCGAAAAATATTTTAAACACTTATCTAAAAAGTTATAGTTTGAACACTTATTTATATATTAAGTCATTATAGTATTGTGACACTACACAATCATGTCTCTTAGATTAAACTAGGTCGGGCCATGACACTCATATGAGTAACGTATAGGTTACTTGATTATAGGTTTAGTAATAAATCTGTTATTTTTATTTTAAAACTAACAATTTAATTATTTAATTAAAATTTTATAACAAATATGTCACTTTTCATCTAGTAATAATAGTTTAGTTACTTAATTAAAATTTTATGATAAACAAGTCATTATGTCATTAAAATTTAAACAGGCGACTTGGTAGATTAACAATTATAGTCCCTAAAATTATACATTCTGTTAATTTGGCCTTAACTCAAAATAATTCAATAAATTTAACCTCATATTTAAAATTTTCGTTAATGGAGTGATTGTGACTGCTAGCAGACGTCGTTAAGGTCATAATGGGTTTGTTCCATTAGTCTGTCAGCTGTCTAGTAGTGAAATGATTGTGTCTGTCGAGTTATCACATATGTTAGTTATCGAGCTGATGGAAAGCATCACAAAGTGCGACAAATTGTCAAACGGTGTGTAGGGAGTGTGCAATGTTTAGTTTTTAAATATGAATGATTAAATTTATTGAATTATTTTTAAATTAGGACTAAATTAATAACTTTTGGGGACAAACTATTATTATATCAATCCATGTCTCACTTTTAATGACAGAGTAACATGTTTGTTTAAATTTTTAATTAGAAGACTAAATTGTTACTTTTACGGGGAAAGTAGCATATACTTAAATGACAGAGCAACATATGTGTAGGGATGGCAACGGGGCGGGCGGGTTTTTGGCCGTTCTAAACCCGCCCTGATTTATTAACCCCTAAACCCGATCCCGCCCCGCCCCGGGATTAAAATATTAATTTACCTGCCCCAATCTATAAACCCTAAACCTGACCCCGACCCAAAAATTTAAAAAATATATTAAATTTCGTCGACGATAAATGTTAGATCCGATCAAACCATTATCATATTCACAAAATATAAATTTCACAGACTTTAAAACTATATAAAAAATAAAATAAAACCAATTAAATTACTCACATGAAAAAATACATATTTAAAAAAATAAACTCGAACCATTGACCTTCAGAATCAGATATGTTAAAATTCGAACAATATCTAACAAAAATTTACGATAAACACAAACTAAAAAAAATAGCTTGAAACCCCTAAATATGTTTATATATAGTGATATTTTTATAAATATAATAAAAATAATAAAAAAAATATCAGGGCGGGCGGGGAATTTCCATCTCATACCTGAACCCGCCCCACCCCGACTTAATATTTTTTAATACCCGCCCGTCCCGATCCCCGAAAATTATAGAAAAATACCCGACCGGGTCGGGTCGGGGACGGGTAATTTTGCCATCCTACTATGTGCTTAATGAAATGAGATGGGAACATAGCAACCTCTTCATCCGTCCGACATTGCTCGACCTCATCGGATGTTGCCGCTTGGAGGCATCGGAGGTGTCTTAAAATGAGCTACCAACCCAACCGCTCTTTTAAAAACCTGTCGACCGGAGAAACCACAGGCTGCAAAAAATTGAATATGAAACGCTATGGATAATATTATTTAACCTTAAAATATCTATGGATCGCCACAGTTTTGAACTCCAAAATCTCGACACTTGTTTATCCAAAAAGCATAACAAAAATGGATCAGACATTGCCGTAAACTTCCCAGACAATGCTGGTTTTCCTACGCCTTCTGCCGCTAAATTGAGCTCAAAAATACTTGAAGACGGCTGAGGAGCAGTTGACATTCAGTTCAGATCAACATTAATTTATTACAGCTGTTAGATCTTTGTTGAATGTTTAAGTTTTTCAAACTTGTAAATCTGCTAAAAAAACCCAAAAATGTTGGTAAACGTAGAGACAAATACAGCTGTATAAATCACCCAGATTTTAGACAAAGAGAATCTGTATGATAAGGGTCTACAACTCGACATGAAATTCAGTGAAAGATTTCATGTAATAAAACATTACTTCAACTTTAGTTTTATGATCTAAGTTTATTAGATTTTGGACCATAAGGTTTAGATTCACAAGTAGCCAAGCTAGAAAAATAAATGTAAAACATACCGATATTTTTAAAATAAAATTTTAAGTTCGAATTTTGAGGAGGGAGAAATAATATCGGAATAATTATCTTTAACTTGGTTCAACTCATAATTTAATCAGAATCTAATATGATTATCAAACAAGAACATACATATATAATATAAAAAGTGAAAAGTTGGACGAAATAATGTCTAGAAATTTTAAAATCAAATTCAAATTCAAATCTATATGATTTTCATTGAATTTAATCTAATTAGTGTTTATTTAATTAAAAAATTCAAAATATTACATATTAATTATATTTATCCACTCCCGGAATTCCAGCTGGATCACTTCTCCCTTCCAGCCTAGGGGCGATCTCGGCTCAAAAATAGTATTATTGGGCTCGGCTCGGATTCGAACACTACACTAAACTTGAAATACAGCAGCACTTTTAGCGACGTTTATGTAAAAAACGCCACTAATTTTTAACATTTTGCGGCATTTTTTAGAAACGCCCCAAATACTCGTAAGCTAGTAGCGTTTGTTATACAAACGCTGCAATAGATATTACCTTAGTGGCGTTTAATTTTACAAATGCCGCAATAGATATTAATTTAGTGGCATTTGTTTTTAAAAACCCCACATAGGGAATAAAATTCACCTTTTTATTTTGGAGAAATATCTCTGTCACTCTCCCACACAATCCCTAATATCTCAGTCGTCTCTCACCCCCATCTCAGTCGTCTCCCTAATATTGCAGGGGAAAGGAGCACGGCCTCCAAATCATTCAAATTCTATTCAGATTAGCAGCAGCACGGTCTCTAAATCATTCAAATCGATCTTCATTTTCGTTTCCCCTCTCTTTTCAAGTCTTTGGAGGGAAAGATAAAATTCCAAAAATCCCCAAAACAAAGCTCTCCCCTTCAATAGTAAACGAAATTGAGGGTTTTAGTTTACCCATTCTTCTTTAATTACATTTCTTTCGATTTTAGTATTTTTTTTCATTTGCCGAAACACTTTATTTGAGCTCAGCCTCTTCATTTCTCTATCTTTTCTGGGTCGTTCCGTTTTGTTTATGGTAAGCAGTTATTTTTTTTAGCTTTAGTAATCTTCTACCTCAAGTTTGTAGCTTTAGTTGTTGAAATCTCTATTAAAATTAACTAGAATGCTTTTTTAGTGTATTGGTTCAATGATTATTGTTCAAAAATTCATAGAATTTACTTCATTTGAAGCAGTTCCCATTTCTTCATATAGTTTTGGTCATTACTTGGTTTGAGATAGTTTTGGTTCATGTATGTTAGATTTTTAGAATAAGCATGCTTGAACATGATTAGTCTTTCATGCCAAATTGTTGTTCTTTTAAGTGTGTGTTATTTATTTGTTGGATTAAACTAAATTCAGAATGGTCTTGCAGGTTATGCTTTCTAATTTGGTATTTGGTATAAGTGGCGTTGTATTTTCTGTTGTTAGTATTAGGTGATTTGCAGTCCTTAGGAAGACTTGTTTTGCTTATCAAGATTTGGTATAATTAGAATGGTCTTGGTGTTGGTTTGTTGCTGTCTAAGTTTGATTTTTAGGTTGATTTGCAGACTTTAGGACTAGTTTTGCTAATCAAGATTTTTTATATCGAGTTTCAGATTTAGTGTTGAACCAATTTTACAATTGCATGCATTTTGCTAAACGAACAGTTTAATTCTAAACCCTTGAAATCTTTCTGCAATTTTACATAGAAGGTTGTTTGGTAGTTTAATTTGATTTGTTTACAATGAGGAAGTTGATGGTTTGTTCTGGTTACTAATTTTGAAGTATCTTTTATCTCAATATTTGGACTTAAATATTGAGTATGATTCTTCAAAATATGATATGTAACACTCTTCTCTCCGTTCGGATAAAATAGGTTGAGTTATGACATAACTGAGTACCAATGATTCATTATTTGTTTTAATATTAGTGTTCAAATTTATGAATTGCTGAGTTTCAGTTTAAAAGTGTGCTAATTTTAGCATTTATGCTACATCAATAGAAGCCGAGCGAGCAGTAAGGAAATAGGAATATAGAGGGGGAAAACCATAGAAATTTGTAAATTTTACTTGGTCTAATTATTTTAGTCACTTAATTGTTCTAATCTTGTTTGATAAAATTGCTACACAAGAACTTGATTTGAAATACTCGTTTCGTGGATCAAGTAAACTATAACCTTGCTAAGTCAGTTGTCATGCTGCCAATTGATGAATAGATCAATAGATGAGAAGGAAACTGCAATGAATGGATAAATATACATGGATATCGTTTGTTTTGGCAGTAGTCATGCTGCCAATTGATGAATAGAAGAGCATTCCTTTCTTTGATCCATCTAAATTTTAAATTTAGGAAAAGTAATTTAACTTCAAATGTTAATTGCAGAAATGCTTCAGTCTTTTTTTTTTTTACTGGATGCAGATTATGTGTTATAGACGGAAAAATATCTCCTATTGATGTTATAACTCATGTTCAAATCCTATGTGAAGACTAAGAGGCTGATATTTCCTATATTTATGTTCCTTCAAAAGAAGTAAGCTTTAAACCTCCACTGTTTTGCTGTCTAAATTTGGTGACATTGCATGCTTCAAGTTGTTATCCTGCTTGACTATCAAAATCCTTAAACCCTAATTTTCTGCTTATTGATTTTCTAACTTCAATGTTGTATATTGCTGCACCTTTATAACGACACGGCCTAATCTATCCGAGTTCTCCATTTCATTTTATTTCTTTATTTATAACAACACGACCTAATTTCTTGTTTATTGATTTTATTTCTTTATTTATTAGAGATTGCAAGTATATATACTTCGTGCTAGCCACCCAAATCTTAAGGCATGAATTCTTTCATGATGAAATAGTTGTTCTATAGGTAGATGTTTTGCTCGAGTAACTTGTTTCCCTTTTATTTTTTCTTTTTGATTTTCATTTTTCATTCTTTCCATATATTCTACACTGTAGACAATCCAACAAAAACTTAGAAATGAGGTGTTGGTTACATTTAAGAGGATATGGTCACAAAAGGCTTACCTGGCAGATCACATTTCTCGAAAATTTTAACTGATTGTTCTTTCTTATTTCTTCTGAAGCATTATCATTGCTAATGGTAGAAGGCATATTGATTGTTTTAATTGTCTGAAACTGTTATTAACTTCTTGTATTTAACTTTTTTTTGTATAGGGATTGAAGATGGTGGTCGACTGTAGTGGTGACCGAGAGGTAGTGGATCGGGGAAGAGAGGCTGAGGAACAAAATATGTAGAGGGGATTAAATTACGACAAAATGTACTTTTTGTAATGAAATAAATATTTTGTTTGACAAATATTTTATGTAATTTTGACAATATATTTTTGGGATGAAATAAATATTTCATTTAAAAAATATTTTGAATTTATAATTTACATTTTTTTTGGAAAAATGATGATATTCGTGGCGTTTGTTTTTACAAACGTCACTAAAGAACAGTTATTCACGGCGTTTGTAAAAACAAACGCCACTATAGAGCAGTTATTAGCGGCGTTTGTAAAGACAAACGTCACTACAGAACATGTTTTTTCGCGGCATTTGTTTTTACAAACACCACTAAAGAATAGTTATTACCGGCGTTTGTAAAGACAAACGCCGCTATAGATTTTGACTTTTTGCGGCTTTTTTTTGTCGAAAAATGCCACAAACTGTTGCGGCGCTAGTTTCAACGGTGCTTCTTGCGGCGTTTTTTTAAGCGCCAGGAAATTTTTTAGCTGCACTAAAAAATGCCGCTACATGTTTTACTGTAGTGGAAGCTCGTCGAGCTTGAAATTTTAGGCTCGAGCTCGAATTGGACAGTTTGAGCTCGGCTTGTTGCTTTCCTCAAGTTGCTTTTAAATATTTTTATTGAAGTTTTGAAAAAAATCATATGAAAAAACGCCTCAAATTGCTTGTTGCTTTCCTTGATCGGTGAAGACTCTAATATACGACTCAAAAGATTTAGAGTTTTTTAATTTAGGGATTAATTATAGTTGATATTTGAATTAATTATTTAAAAAAGATTAAAAATATAATATATATATATATATAAATAATTTAATTAAAATTTTATTTTAAATAATTATTAATTGTATGTTGAGTCCTTGAGATTTTTAATTTTTATTAATTATTTCAGCAGTGTTCATCGTTAATGATGTTCAGCGATATTCGACGCTCGTTGTAGAATTTTTCTATTGTTAATAATACTTTTTTGAACTAATGAAAATAAGAAAAACCAAAAATAAGAATAATTTTTTTAAAATAATTATTATCTAATAATAATCATTTTATGCGAACTAAATATTATTATCATTGCTCTAAACTTTGTGTATGCTTCTCCAGAGGTCTCTTGTTTTATCTAATTAAAAAATAAAATAATAAAAATTTAAGTATAACTGAAAAATCAGTCCTTAAATTATATTATTTTTTACTTTTAATCTTTCAATTATTTTTAGTCAAATTAAATATTTAAATTATTATTTTCGATTAATTCAAGTCCAATAATTGTTTAAGTTAAAAAATTATTTCAGCCAATAAGATCTTGGCATGTTATAAAAAATATTTTGAACAAAAAATAATTTATAGACTAAAAAAATTACATAATTTAAATACTTATTTTAACCAAAAAATAATTTAAATACTTGAAATGAACCAAAAAAAATAATAATTTAGATATGTATTCTAATAAAAATTAGAAATTAAAAATAGAAAAAGAGGATGGTTTAAGGTCATTTAAGTTCGTTGGATGATCTTTATAGATACCCTTTTCCACTCTTACAATATCACTGCTCAAAGCTCCAAACTTTCTCAGCTTCTAACTCAATTCCTCTGCTTCCGAAACTCAAAGCAACGAGTCAGTAGTCACAAATGGCTTCTTTTATCACTCAAACAATCTTAAAACTTTTCCTTGTAATCTCTTTGTTTCAGTTTTCGTTGGCTGTTCGAAGGCTGACTGAACTGGTTCAAGACCAGCCCGAGCTTTTGAAGTACCACAACGGCCCTCTCCTCACGGGCCGAATCACAATCAACCTGATTTGGTACGGCGAGTTCAAGCCTTCCGAGACCGCCATCATATCCGATTTCATCACCTCCCTTTCATCCAAGCCTTCACCGTCTCAAAACAGCCAACCCGCGGTGGCTCAGTGGTGGAGCACCACCGAGAAATACTACCATCTCGCTTCTAAAAAACCATTTCCTTCCCTTTCTTTGGGAAAACAGATTCTCGACGAACACTGTTCGCTCGGGAAGTCACTCAACAACAAACAGATCATCGAGTTGGCCTCGATGGGTGACCAAAAGGATTCTATCCATGTCGTTCTGACAGCATCCAATGTTGTCGTCAAAGGGTTTTGTGTGAACCGGTGTGGGACTCATGGTCACGCCACGGGTAAAATGTTCTCCAAATTCGCTTACATTTGGGTCGGGAATCCCCAGACTCAGTGTCCCGGTCGATGCGCTTGGCCTTTTTACCAACCAATCTACGGACCGCAGTCCCCACCTTTGGTTGCACCGAACAACAATGTTGGTCTTGATGGTATGGTCATCAACTTGGCTAGTCTTGTTGCCGGGATCGTAACCAACCCTTTCGGGAATGGTTACTTCCAGGGCCCGGCAGAGGCACCGTTGGAAGCTTCATCGGCTTGTACCGGAATTTATGGCAAAGGGGCTTATCCGGGATATGCTGGAAACCTACTTGTGGAGCCTTCAACTGGTGCTAGCTACAATGCTCATGGTGACCGGGGAAGGAAATTCTTGCTTCCTGCTTTGTATGATCCTGCTACATCTTCTTGCTCGACGTTGGTCTAAGTCTAACACTTCGAAAGTAATGAAAGATCGTAACTCTGAATATACGTCTGACAATTCATGTCGGACATAATATTTCAAGAGAAATGACGATTCTTACCGAATTAGTGTTGAAAAGGTAGAAGGATGTAATTCTTTTATTTGTTAATTTTGTTTTGCTTATGCGGATAATAACAGATCAGCAAACTCCTTTGGTTCGCAGTTTTTATATGTAATTATAGAGATGCGATCAATTATAGAGTTTTCTGATCGGACAAATAGTTTCATTCATCCATGTCTTGACATAAACTGAGATGCTTGTTATAAGTCAGAGTCGAACAAGTTGGGGTTGAAGGGTCTCAATGGAAGAAAATACCTTCTTCCGGCCTTGTTCGACCCTAAAACCTCGACTTATTCGACTTTTGCATATAACTAACAATTCAGTTCATAATATATATACATATAGATGTTGGGCAGTAATTTTTTTAAGAGATTCGTTTATTGTATCGTTCATTCATTAATAAAACTCTGTGGTTGATGACATTGAGATTGTATTTGTTTCAATTTTTTTGGTCACATTGGGCACACAAAATCATCACTAGTCTCTACATCATCAAGATCAGTATCTGCATCTAAATCATCAAGATCCATGCTTCATTGAAAGTCCGCCGTCTTTCAGAAGTCGTTTTCATGGCTTCCTGTATTATACTCTGTACTTCTTCCATGGTTTGTGAAGGGGTATTTACATCATGGCTTTGCCAGCTCCCACTAATTCCATCGGCAAGTTCTTTAAGAACCAAGGGTGGCTTCGAATTTCCGGTAATATAATCCAGGTAGAAACAATGCCAAAAAAACAAATGATGGCCGAAGTAAAGGCAACTAGCTTTCGAATGCATTACTTTTTCGGGATTCGCCACGAATATCTGCGATAAAAGATGTTTGCACTCTGCGGAAACTTTGACGTAGTTGGGGAACGAGTAGTGAACACTGAGTATCCGCTGTCACGAAGAACCTCCGGAGTGAGTTATGGAAAGCCTCAACTAATTGTATCGATTTCAAATGATGATAAAACACTGACCCCAATTGTATTTCTGAAGCTTTTCGGATCATTAGGATCTTCAAAGGGATAAGCCCCAACTAACATAACATACAATGTGACTCCACATGACCAAGCATCTGCAATCTATAGGTAACTCTGTGATTTTAGTTGCAGAACAAGAAAACGGAACGATACGTATAATGGTATAAGTATATATTACCTTGCCGTCGTATTCTTTCTTGGATAGAACCTCAGGGGCGATGTAAGCCGGTGTTCCTACAGTAGATTTTGGTTGAGAATGCAACACAAATGACTACAAAATCAGGGGCAAAACAGTTAAGTACATGAACTGCAATCAGTCAGAACTCAATGTCGTCTACAAAACTGTGGATTAGATTAGTTCGATGCCGTCACCTTTGAGTACCCGAAATCGCATATTTTGAAACGAGGCGTGGTGCTACCGTCGAGGAGAGTGTTATCAAGCTTAAGATCTCTGTGACATATTTGCTGCTAAACAGAAAATTCCATGAACAAAAACAGTAGTACAACATTTGAAGAAGTATAAATCTAGAACCCGAAGTTGCATACCATGGAATGACAATAACTGACCCCTGATATCAATTGCTGAAAGAAAAACCTAGCCTGTTATAACATCTCCAATGGAAAATTTAGACATGAGAAAGGGTATTATGCAATAGAATAGAGTAAAACCACACTACCACCACATTTTACGGACTCGAGTGCAAGTGTCGAATTACAGGTTTGTTCTGCATTTTCAAATTTTTTACCTCATCCTCGTTTAATCTACCAGCACGGAAAATTCGCTCAAAGAGCTCTCCACCTGCAGCATACTCCGTAACTATGGCTAGATGAGTAGGCGTAAGAAGAACCTGCAAAGAGCAATGGCCGCAAAAGTGCAAAGTTAACCAAAAATAAACCATTGATCAAAGCTCAGCCATACAAGACGGCTGCTATTGTGGTTACGGACTACTATTTAATTCCCAGATTAGAAGGGTTAGCCACACCTCTTTGAATCTATCAATATTGGGATGTTTCAATGATCTATGATTCATGATTTCCCTCTGCACATGCTCATCAATCTGCAACAAAGAAAAAGTACCATATTATCAGTTGTTCTTATTTTCTCAAATTATCAGTTGTGTTCTATTAATTATATTTCTAAACCCTAAACTCTAAGCATTAAGCACTAAACCCTAAACTCTAAACCATAAACTATTTTAAGTGAATATTAATTACATTAAATAACTTAAATTAATTAAACACAACTTTTAAGAATGTAATTAATTACGTTATACTAGATTCCATTAAAAAAGCAAAATAAAGATAAAAAATTTATAGAGTTCTTATTTACAATAGAAAAATCATTTTTTTAAAAGAAAACTTGTTTTTCATTTAGCATTAGCATGCATGGTGTAGGTGTCCCTTGAATTTTTAAGTGCAAAAATCTTTTTATTTAAATAATCCTGCTTTCCGGACGAGTACTTAATGTCATCTAAACGAGACAGATGCTTTGTCAATCACTGTAGTAACATCTCTATTTCATGAAATAATATCTTACGCAGTCATGTGAGAATTTTTTTCTCAACAACATTATCCTATAAAATTTCGTTTATAAAGCCTTAAGTATTTTTTATAATTATATTTTAATAATAATTTAATTAAGTTATATAACCATTATTAATTTTGAAATTAATATTTTTATATAAATATATTTATATGTATCTAAATGAAATATATTTTTAATACATAAAATATTTAAAAAGTATTTACAAAGTAATTATAAATTTAAAAAGGTACACCAAAACATGTTAATATTAATATATATCAATATTAAAAAAAAACTATGTATCCACGAATATAATACTGATTACATGATTTTGTTTAAAAGATAAAGGTTGGGTAGGTCCAGTTTGTGTGGGTCAAGTTATTAGACAACAGTTTTAAGATTTGGGTTCGGACTTAGCCCAAAAATATAATTAAATATATTTTTAAAATGTTATACACTTTAGAGTTAATTGCACCACATGTCCCCAAACTATGACACTCATTTTAAATTGAACCCTAAACTTTAAAACATTTCAATCTCATCCTCTAACTTTGGCCTTCATTCTAATAAGGTCCCCAAACTTTTGAGCATTCTAGTTTCATCCTCAAACTATGACTCTCATTGTAAATTGGTCCTCAAACTTTTTGAACGTTCTAATTTCATCATCTAATTATCGTTTATACCACATCATATTATTACATAATACATATCAGTGTTTAATGAAAATTAATAATTTTTATAATGGTTTGATTAACATAAGATATGATTAGTATGTATTGATAATTTGGGGATGACATTAGAACGTTCAAAAAGTTTGAGGACCAATTTAGAATGAGAGTCATAGTTTGGGGATGAAAATGGAATGATCAAAAGTTTGGGGACCAACTTAAAATGAAGGTCATAGTTTGAGGATGAAATTAGAATGTTTTAAAGTTTAGGGACCAATTTAGAATGAGTGTCATAGTTTTGGGACGTGTGGTGCAATTAACTCTACACTTTAATAATTTGTTTTTTATAGATTTTAGTACCTTCATGTTTTTATTTTCTTTTTTTTTCAATGTTTTACATTGTTTCTCATGGTGATTTATTGTAAAAAAAAAATGTGTTCATATTATGTCTAAATTCATCTTATGCTTTGGATAATTTGGTATAGCAATTCAATGTAAAACGAAAATTGCATGTTCATGTTCTGTTTTGTATAATTCTAATGTGTTTCAAGCATTTTAATTTTATATAAAATTTACATATTAATGATCTATCCTGTACAGATTTTAACATATTCGTGTTTTTTGTTTTGATCAATTTTATATTCTGTTTTAATCGGTTTTCATCACAATTATTTCATATTTAAAATTTTGTAATAGTAATTTAATTTTGATTACAAATGCATTTATTGACCGGGATGGCCGGTGGGGCAGTCGCCCCCTATAAGAATTTAAAATTCATATATGATTTATATTTTTAGAAAATTTTTATGTATTTTCTATTGAAAATCTATTTTCATCCCCCTAAAATCTTATAAGTTCACCCCTTAGAATTTTATAGGTTCGCCCCCTAACATAAAATCCTGCGTCCGTCTCTGTTTATTGAAAAATTAGATAACGCTAAAGGACATGTTCATCTTATAAGCCGCGCCGTTCACCGTGAAATTTGCTTGGAAGTTGCATTGAGCGAGGGCTTGGATTTTGTTGTTTTTCGACTGTCTTTCGCCATCGTGCGATGTTCATTGGTGGAAGTTGCGACCACCATCGTGTTCCTCATGCCATGACGAACCAGACTGTGCCAACCAGTCATCTTTTCGTCGCCTTTTGAGCGTGGTCAGAAAGTGAAGAAACCCTTCAGATTTTTAAATCTCCATCGTGTTCACGTCGTTCCGAGCCTAGTAAGCTTCAATAAAGCTTTCATTTTAAGTTTCCACGTTGTTGTTGTCATTTTGGGGAATTTTCTGGTGATTTTCGACCCCCATGGTCGGTTGGCCCTTGAATCGAATCAATTTAACTTTGAAATGTTCTAGCCATACCGGGCCTGGTTTTAAATCGGCAGCCAGGCCTGATGAGTGGTTGTGGGTCAGCCTATTTTCAGGCCCAATGGCCTTCAAGCCCAATAACGGGTCTAACCTGTTTACCCGAACCTATTCGACTCGACCTGACCCAAGTTTATCTGAACTGGCCCGAGTTTGACCCAGTCTGAGTTAACCCAGTTGACCATTGACTGTTGACTCATTGATCGTTGACCTTGACCCATTGATCGTTGACTTTGACCAAAAGTCAACTTTTTTGAAATACCTTATTTTAGGTTTTTCGACATCATGAGTCCGATTTTGAAGTTTGTTTCATGAAATTTTAACCTGAAAGTCTCTAAATCTGACCTTGAACTCGAGTATGCATATTCATATAATTTTTTTATTCAGCTAAGAGCAATGTTATTGAGTTAATGTCTAATTTTGCAGTATGTTTGATTGAAGGCATTCATATTTCCTTGTATCCGAGATTTTAAGGGACGTCGAGTTTGAGTTCGAAAGTGATCGATGAGATTTTCAAGGGTCGACCAATATAGCTCAGAGTCAAGGTAATACTTTACTACTTATCGTATGCTTCATGGAACTCGTTGATAATTGGTTAATGCATGAATAAATATGATTGGTCATATGATTATCGTTGATTATTTTAAAGTTGTTCTATTTACGGTAAAAGGATAATAAACTGGTTAAGACCAAATGACTCGAATAAGAAATTGATGATCGATAAGAAATCCAAGTTCAGTGAATAATCGATAAATTAGTTAACCTCAAAACCTTCAAGTCTGATTATTTCTTATTATAGGATCTAATGTCTAAATTATTTGGATAAGAAATGACGAAAATACCTGTGAGGTGTAAAAAGGACATGAATACCCTTGGAAGTGAAAATGATCTGAGAATTCATATATGACCTGGTAGAATCTCTAATTCAACCTATTAAATTTACGATCTATTTGGAAAATTCTGAAATCGGGTTTCTAACCATTGAGATTGTAAAATGCGTAGATTTCCCCAATTTCTGAGTAAACGTCCTAAAACCTTTTTTTCCTAGAAATACTCTAAATAAATATCCAAAGACCAATTTACCGAAAGTATACTTTATGACCAGATTGTTTGAAATTAGTATAATATCCCAAGGTTTCGAATTGTTTGAAAAACACCGTTAAGCACCGAAACAACTGTAACACCCCCGGGCACTGAAATAACTGTAATACTTCAGTGCTTGAAATAAGTGGAAGTCTTTTTAACACTGAAAGTATTGATACAACTTAAAACGATTGTAATGCCCCTACTTGTTATAAAGCCTGACTCATGTACGATAGCCCCTCCTGATATTGCTACATTATAGGGAAAAATGTTGCACGGATACATTTTCACTTTATCGTGGCACGTTCAGTGATGATTGGTGAAGTGGCACATTTTGTTATACACCGCAGTCAGTTTTATAAAATGAATACTTGTAAGGTATACAAGTTCGGTTAGTTGGTAAGTACCGTAATGATGGGTTTCGATTAGTTCGAAGGGACTTGGAGACCTGATGAGCAATTAGAATTCCTAAAATTCTACAAATCCATGTTCATACCTTGTTGGGTTAAATTACCAAATTGCCCCTAAGGTCAAAATGACCATAATGCCTTGTAGGCTTACATGATGGGATTACTCATGATATATTCGAATTCTCAATGATCCTGATGTATCAATATCCGAATATCTGATTTCAGCCGTTAGTATTTTACCCTATTTTAACAGGGATCTCGTTTTTGAAATTAGTCCAAAATTGTCAGATGTTCAGTGTTCTCTTTCTAGTAATTACCAAGTGTCTCCGAGAAATAAATTGAACCATATAGTGTGTTCTATGTGCCCATGAATATTCTTTCTATTTTAAACCAAGACTATATGCTCTTATTTAAAAGCAGGACTATGTTATCCGAAATGAAAACATAATTTTTGGCTTCTATTTTCTGATACAAAAATATATCTAATACCTGATTTTTGATATTACTGTTTACTGAATAAAAAACTAATTTTATCTGGGGTTAATAATGTGTATTGTTTGGGATATGATTGAAGATATGTAGGCTCAACCCTGATCAAGCTGGTAAGTCCTTATGGACCTAAGACATCCTCTTAGGTAGGCTCTTACGCCCAATGGGCATAGGGTAAGTCCTTTTGGACCTAAGGCATCCCCTTAGGTAATCTCCTACGCCCAATGGGTCTAGGGTAAGTCTTTCTGGATACAGTTTTGGGATACTGCATATCGGTGTACAGTTGGAAGGTAGTTAGGTGATTAAAATAAAACTTTCCTTCCCCTTTGAAAAAACTATCATACTAAATTAATTTACCAAATTCTGAAACTCTCAGTATGCTTCCAATCTGTGTTTAACAAAAAACACTAAACTCTCTAGTTCAACTTTCGTAATCTATCTCTCTTTTGATTTTCCAGGCTATAGGCATATTGTCTGATACGAGGGGTGATCAAATCAAGAACCACTATGTTACCTTCAAGTATAACAACAATATGAAATTTCATATCATATCTGAAACCTGTTGGTACCAGGCTCATCATATCAGTTTTATGTTTAGCCTTTATACCTGCTTGTGCCTATAGCATCTTTTGGTAGTTTTGTATTACTAAGCTTTTCCAAGCTCATGTTGTTATTTACCATCGCAGGAAAGATTGATCATGAGGCAGTTATTGACATCAATATGAGAGAGTTCATTCGGCACTGCTTGTAGAGTACGGTACGTGTGTAATTAGGGGGCATGTATGTCACGTGTTGTTTAATATTTGAGTCTGAAACTCATTTTATAATGTGTATTTATGAACACTGTAATGTTAAATAAATAATTTTTGAACTTGTATTTTAAATTCAGAATTTGTTTTATGATTTTAAATAGTTTGATAATTTATTTTATCTAAAATTTTAATATGGGTCACTCTGATGACCCAAATGTGACACCTCAGATTGAATCGAATAACCCGTATCTATATGGGGTTTCACAAGCATAGGGAGCCATATTATAGTAATAGTAATAACTAAACAACAAATGATAGATAGAACCACCAAAGAATCTAATTACAACCAATCATGTGTAAGGGTTGGTTTTTCCTTCTAATCTCAAAAAGATTATCTAATAAATATCATGCTAAAAAATTAGATCCATTTAAAATACGAGTTAGATAAAATCTTTAGACTCAACACATTTTTAATATTATTTTTGTGTTATCTAATATATTTTTACTTAAGGTTCAATTTGATATTTAAATTTTTTTAGCCCATTAAGTACATAAAATTGACTTTATGGTTCAAATTAATTGGTTCAACGTGATATTTACAATAAATATAACTTACTTGAACCATAAAGCTAAGTTCAGATATCAATTTAAATACGAAAACAAAGTTCAAGTACTTTATTAGACCCAAATATGAAGTGTTGTCACCTTTATGATCACATGAAATTATGAATAGTATCTTTGCAGCATATCTTAGTTGACATACCGAAACTTGTTGTAATTTACCATCAATATTTTTAAAAAAGATGTCGTATATTACTTAGATTTTGTCCTAAAGGCTATATATCCCTAAAGTCAAAGTCAAAGTCAAAGTCAAACATGTTTTTAAGCTTAACCGGTCCATTAATCAAAATTGTCAACTTAATTCTCATCATCAACGAGTTCCAACTTTCAAGTTAAGGAAATTACCCAGAATTTCATATGGGCTTTTCTTGCCACCTGTCAAATACTAATCCATAAATAAATCATGGCAGCTTAAAGCCTTGAAAAGGTTGAACTAGCAACCATCCTACACGAAGTTACTAAGAAGTTGAGAATTCAACACGTCGTGTTTTACTAGCTGTCAAATCAGGCTTTTTCCTTCTTTCCATTCTTAAAGGAGATGGATTTATAAAATTATAAAAAATTATAAAATTATAAAAAATTATTTTTAATAGCAAATATCTAAAAATATTTAAATTGTATATAATTTTTAAATTATCAAAGGGCGACCGTCTTCTTTAACCTTTCTGTCCATCCATGTGGGTCCTTATGGATCATGAATCAAAGTACAACTATGAATGTGCAATAAGGCAGCTTGTATCTTTTAATTTTTTCCATGAAACTTCCTGAATAGCATCACCCACTGATTCATTGGATTAAAGATTCCTTTGCAAATTGCAACTGTTGTTCTTTTATTACAAGACCAAAACTAATGTTTTTCCTTCCCCTCCGGCACATGACATGCATGCCAATGAAAGAATACAATAATCTTCGTACAAATCAAAGCTTCTGCAAGTATAAATACATGTATTATTATTATTCTACATGCAACTTACGGGTATAAACACGAAACTGATCCGTTTTTTCTCTAAATTCTACAAACTGATGAATACAAAAGAATGAAAAAAATTTAATCACCGGAACAAAACACCGCCATTAACGAACCCTTCTTGGATGAAGCAATTTAGAGAAAAACCCAGTTTTGTTCTTCCCTTCTTTGCTTCTCAATCTGGAAGCAAACGCCACCGATTTGCTCTTCGTCAACATGTTTTTCCCGCTAATCAATAACGAAGAAAACCCATCCTTTCTTTCCTTAGGAAAACTGTAACGATGCATGGAAGAAGAGGCGTAGGAAGAAGAAGCTGAAGACGAAGAACAATAAGACAACGGAGAAGAAGAACAAGAGGAGCCAATTGTAGTAATACAACGTGAGCTCGAATTGGCCGGTAACCGCGAAAGTTTGTCTCTCAAACAAAGCGAACAGACGCCCGGGGATTGCCTGTGCTTGGGGTGTTTTCTGCAGCAGGCCTCTTGATCATTAGGCTTGGATCTTCGTCTTCCACCTCCGGCAACTGCAACTGCAGCATCTTTCTTTGAATTTAATGATCCTATTCTAAAGTTCTCCATTAGAGTTTTGCTTCGTATCGTAATTACTAATTAGGAGTTTTTGTTCTTTGGTTGCTGTCGCCATTGGAGGAGATATATAAAAGCGTTTTGTGGGGGTACTTTTCCAAGAGACTTCGTCCTCATGGTAGGAGGTTTCGTTTTTTTTTTTCTTCTTCTTCTTTTGTGTGTTTTTCTTTTCAATTTCTCCTTTTTGACTGTTTTAATTCAATTTGGTTTGTGTGTTAAAAAGGTATTGGAAAAGATAAAAAAATGAACGGCTCTGATTGAGTGGCACACTTGATTGTAGGATGGATGTTTAAAAAAACAATAATAATTTTGTTTCTAGTCCATGTATTCTTTGCACATTTAAAATTTAGTCTTTGTTCTCTTATAACTTAATAATTGAAGTCCAATTAATAATACCATCAGAATACTTCCATTATAAACATTAAAAAATATTTATTTTGAAAGATAACGACAAATATATGAGCATACAATAAAAGACATTAATATTTATATGAAAAATCCTTTCGGAAAAAAATTATGTACAGAGGAAGAGAGATTTCACTAATGTTGAAAAATAACAAGGATACAAGAGGTATGTAACTATGCATGTATTTTATATTTTCATCAATTAGACTTGATCAAGATATAATTTAAATCATAACTCTAACGGTTTACATGACCGATATTAAATATGTAGAAGGCTGGATACGTAAATAAAACATTAAATTTGTAAAGTTTTTTCAGCACTACCAAGCATAATAAAGGTCTATGCTTTTTTTTTAGTTTGTCACTTAAATAATTTTCACACGACTTGAATTCATTGAGTTGTCCCAGTAATAAAGGGTGCCGTTGTTTCTCTAAGATGATCTTGGTTCGATCAACATAGTATGTACGGCATGTGTGCGCTTTCAAAACACTAAGAATAAAGAACTTATACTATCATGTAATCACACCAAAACAACACGACTATGAGTTGAGCATTCAATTTTTTTTTTTGAAAAAAATATTACGTAATTCAGTCTAATGGAGATTTTTATACAACGTTATCAATTGGATTTTAATTATCAAATCAAAAGAGCTGAGAGAGACTAAATCCTAGGAATTAAAAAATATAGGGATTATATTTTAAATATATGACGAGTACAGGGAATGGGGGTAACATTAGACCTTTATGTGACGGCGGGCGTAGAAAATGAAGATAGTCATGGCCTCATGGGAGGAAAGGCGGTGGACGTGCTCAAAACGGTGGAAAATTTGCGCCGTATTGGGGTGGAAAAATGTGTTAAAAATTGTAGCAAAAGAAAATCTTAAAGTAGAATCCAATAGACTTTGGCCACGTGTTATTCCAAGATAATTGTTTTTAATGACTTGGACCTATTTTATTTACATTTGACAGTTGCACCGCCACACACGGTCAAAAGTTGGGTTAGTCCAAATTGCGTTCGTAATTCCAAGGTGTGTTTGATTTGAATTATTACTTAGTTTAATACTTAATTTAATACAATCATAAAATATAAAACATTACGATAAATAAACTACTTAAATAATAACTTAACTTGAACTCAACAAGTGTCCCGGTAGAAAAGCAGATGATGTGTTCATCATACGAGGAACAAGTTCAAATCGCTTTATTTACAATGTGTATGCACATTGTCAAATGGTTAAGAATATATATGAACAGATATTATCTTATAATCACTTTTAAACTATTCAAAAAATTAACTCAACTTTAAAGCCATTATTGTTTTCATTATCTAATATAAAATGATTTTAATTTAATCGTTTTTGTTAAAAAATTTATCATTGTTATTTTAACAATTAATATATTCTGTACTTAAATTTTATACAAACAATTTATTTGTTATTTTAACCATTAGGTCATTAAACTTATTAATAAATGATGATGTAATATTTAATCTAAGGCTTGTCCCATTTTGTATGAGTTCGAATGCTGGCATGAGAGCGTAATATCTCTATTTAATAAAAGAAATGCTTAAATATATATCGTATCTTAAACTATGCACCTTCTCCCAAATTGGCACCTATAAAATTTTTGCAAATTGGCACCTAAACTAGACACATTGGTTGCTCCAAAATTGGTATATGAACTAGGCACCTTCTCCCAAGTTGGTACTAAAACTAATACATTCTATCAAATTGGTTATAACTTGAAACAATTCAATAAATTTAACTCTCTGTATTTAAAAATTCTATCAATTTACTCTTTGTTATTCACCTAAATTGTTTGTTCTTCTCCTAGAAATATTATATTACTATTTTGGTATAATAAAAGTTTAAAAGTAACTTGTTGATTTAATGTAGAATCCAGTTATCCAAATATTATTTTAATCCGATAGACTCAATTGGTTTAACACTATCACAAAAATGATTAAATTGATGGAATTTTAAATATGAATGGTTAAATTTGTTGAATTGTTTCAAATTAGGACCAAATTGATTGAATGCATAGGTTTTGGGACTAAAGTGTTATAAAAGTACCACAATAGTGGATGAAAATAAAATTTGGGTACCAAGTTGAGAGAAAATTCTTTAGGTATCAACTTAAGAGAAGATATTTAATTCGGGTACCAAATATATATTTAAGCCCTAATCAATAAAAACATACTAGTGTACCCTCTCGGGGTCATCTTTATCTACTAGTTTTTAATAAATAATGATAAATATGTGAATTAAATTATCTTTTACTTTTTGGACTTTATAATGTAGTGATCAAACTTTGCAATTAATATTTCAAAGAACTTACTATAAATTTAAGGCCTAATATTAATTTTGACTCCTTTAGTAATTATTTTTTTTAATTTTGACCCTTCAACCTTTATTTCACCTATACCATTAGTCCTGAACATTTTCCGTTGAAAAACACATGGCCTAACCAGATTTTTGTCGCGTGACAAGTTTTTTAAAAACGTAAAATTATTAAAAATAAATAAAAACATAAAATGTAAATAAATCCAAAAAATCAAAAATTAAGTTTTAAAATTTATTCTTATTTAAATAAATTCATTGTGCTTATTTTATTTTTAAAAGTTTCACAAACGCATTAAAAATATATAATAAAATCAAAATATATCAAAAGAGCCCTAAAACTCAATTGAGCTATTTTATTAGATTCCGATTTTTGAGCATTTTTATTTTTTTAATTTAGATAAAATCATAAAATATAAACAAATCTAGAAAAAATGTTTGTTTAAATTTATAATTTTGATTAATTTATTTTTAACAATTAAAAATCATAAAAAATGAAAATATCAATTCTTTTTATTAAATTATATATATGCACATGAAAAAACCTGATTGAGCGACGTCATATTTGTACGAAAAATATCAAAAAGGGCAATGGTGCAAATGGAAGAAAAGTTGAAGGGCTAAACTGATAAAAATATAGTACAAGTACCAAAATAAAAATTTTGCTAAAGTAATGGGATCGTTTTAGATATTAAGTCTAAATTTAATCGTAAAATCAAATCCAAACTGGTTGAATCGATAGGTAAAGTAAAAAATCATGTGATTCGTTGTGAACAGTTTATTTATCCTCTCAACATTTCACTTCCATCAATTTATTTTTATCCAAATTTTATTTTTTTTAATTTAATGGATTAAAACATTTGTGTGACATGTAAAAAAATCGTCATTATAAGTTTAAAACCCTATGTTGGTTGTCATTACAAAAATAAAGAGAATTGTTTATAAAATTATATAATTGATTAAGGAGTGTCATTCGTTTCTAGGATATTTAGGTTTGAACAACTTTATTCGTAAGATTTGTACGTCATCAAAGGGATAAGAAAAGGTACGAACGTATACTACCTTGTAAATTGTAATCACCTTACGACAATTAAGAAAATAGTGCCATACATTTCGACAATTTTAGCTTGTCGTTTGTTTTTTTTCTGTGTTTATATATTTTTTTGTTTTTAGTTCCAAATAAGAATCTTTTCTGTTTTTGACTACTCATTTTCACACATTTTGTTGTGTTTGTTCGTATTCCTTCGTGACACTATTTTCGTCTGTTTTGTGGCACAATTTTCTTCTATTTTTATGGTAATTTGATGTTCGTGTGACGATCAACATGACACATCCTCTGATCAGGGAAGATCGGCAATCTAGTATGGTTAGATCATCTTTTGTGATAATTTGTCGATGCAATTAAAAGTGAAACAATCCACAAGATTAGTTTTCCCGATCTTTATTCCTACATCTATATAGCGTCTAGTTGGATAGAGAATATGAAGGATGTATTCAACGGATGTTTTTTTTTTCTTTTTTCATATCATTTAAATTTACATGTTTTGATTTTCTTTCTTCACGAGTTTTCTTGATGGATTTAGTCCCCAAGGCTCTTACTCTTATTAGAAATATATATAATTCATTAAGATATTAGCAAATGAATTTGCAAAAATAAATGAATTAATATCTAACATATCTGAATACTGACTCATTTTAATCCTAATAATAATATTGCAAATGAAAACATATATGCATTTTAGCCTAAGGCTGACCCTTGCCTTCTGCTTCTTCTTCCTTTGTCTTCCTGGTTTCCTCGTCAGTATTGTTATGTTCCATCCAAGATTCCAATTTGTCTTCTACTTCCTCTACCTGTAATTTTTGTAAGTTTTAAAACATTACATTCAGGGACGGACACAGTATTTCATGTAAGTGGATACAAACTATCATGAAGCTATATTAGAAATGTAGGAGTGCATTACAAGAGTTTAGGGGTGCAGAATTAAATTATTAATAGAAAATACAAAGAAAATATATAAAATATAGGAGAATATAAAATATTTAGGAGGCGGCTGCCCCAAGCATCCCTAAGTTCATCCCTGATTACATTACACGTATAGTTGAATTGCTACCCTACAAATAATACATATTGCCAACAAAAAAAATCCCACCAACACTGCTTAGATGTTGCCATGTCAAAATATATTTATGCCAAACTTTGAACACATGAATATATACACGCTCGTGACATGTATTTATTAAAATTTACCCACGCCTTAGGCTATGATTTTTTAACGATAAACAACACTATTGGTCACTAAACTATTCTTACTTTCTTGTTTTAGTCATCAAACTATTATTTGTGGTAAAATCATCACAAACGTTGCGTTTTTTCCCTATTTGGTCACCACGGTTAAAAAACTCATAGAAAAAATAATAATTTGGTGACCAAACATGAAAGAAGCAATATGTTGATGACCAAAACAGGAAAGAAGCAATAGATTGGTGACTAAAATAGGAAAAACATGTAATGTTAGTGTCGGTTTGGCTAAAAAATAATAGTTTTGTGACCAAAACAGGAAAGTGAAATTAGTTTAGTGAGCAATAGTATTGTTTACCCATTTTTTAATCCTAACTTGTACCAACGGATCGTATATTTTGGATCTAGCTTAGTGACGAAAATTTGTATCTGTAAGAAATTGTACCGACGAGTTTTTCACCGTTATTAGAGGACTGTATCGACGGATCCAAAATCCGGCAGAAGAATTATTTATACCGACAGGTTTTAATAGTCTATATAGTCCTCTGTCAATCAACGTGAGAAATTATATCATGGATCTTTCCCGTCACGTTTATAGGACCAACTAATAAAAATCACCAATTTTATTAATTTTTTCATGTCATCTTTTTATCAAGTAAATTTTCACTCATATTTATTGTAAATCAAAATTAAAAATAATTTTTACCAAGTGAAAGATTCACTTTATAAACAGATGACATGAAAAAAAATTAATGAAATAGATAATTTTTATTAGTTAGTCCCATGAATGATGTAGCGGAAAAACCTATGACATAATTTCTCCAATCAACGTACACATTTTTTACTGAAATATGGACAATTCGTTTAAACACAATGATTGTATTACAAAAAAAAATTATCTGATATGCCAAGCATAAATTTATGTCTGAAATGAAATGAAAATCATTGATAGGAGAATACTACTATACTAGGAAATGTTATTTTTATCATTTAAGTTGAGTTTGAACCAGTGGCAGATCCATAAATATTTTTGAAGGTGGGCACACATGAAATCTCAAGATTTCACAAATTATAAATATTAAAAAAATCTAAGGACTAACTCATAAACTTTAAGAAAATTGAAGTCAAATGTGTAAAGTTTTAAAAAAATTCAACTATTAAATGACTTTTTATTTTTTTTTAAAAAGCTATCAAATGAGTTTTCAAACATGCCTTACATGAATGCAAAAGTAGATAACAAACATGGGGTTGAGTATTCACCTACATGCCTGCATGTATTATTTTCAAACAAATTGATGGTTGATAACAAAAATGGGGTTGAGTATTCACTAAGTCATTTTCTAGGAGCAAGGTATCTAAGGTTGATGTTTCAATATCTTAAAGCTGTCAAAATTAGAAAATTAATGGTTGCTTAGTTAAATTATTGGACCATATGCCAAAGCTACATTCTATATAACCTAAAAATTATCATGTTGTTACTAATTAATTAAATATGCTTTAGAAGTCAAGGGATTAGGCATATATCAATGAGAAAAAAAAACCTTGTCCATGAATTCCCCAGCTAAGCGTGCACCATCAGCTGTCTTTTGAGCCATATCTTCAACCATTTCAAGGCCATCTTTAAGTCTGCCTTCCGGCAGATGGTTTCCGATATCATCCGCCACCTCCTCCACACCCTCCGTCACTTTTTCGACAATGTCTGTCACCGCTTCTACTTCGTCTATTACAGTTTCAACTTCATCTGTGCACATATATAAAACAATATAGCAGTTAACAGTGAGCAAAATTTGACTCGACTTGACTTGAAAAACTCGAATTTTTTGACTCGACTGGAAATTTTTTTAAATAAAGTTTGAGTTGTGAAATGAAAATTTGAATAACTCAAAATTTTTAGTAATTAGTGTATCAATTTTTAAGTTTGAGTCGAGTCACTCAATTCTGCTTGATATACATATATCACATATGAAAATAATATCAAGAAATGTATATGTGTATTGTATATGGATATAGAAAGCCATTTGAATTGGAATAATATGTACTATAACATTATAAATAATTACAATCAAATTTGTACATAAACTCGATAATTTGACTCGACTCGAATTGATAAAATTTCAAATAAAGTTTTAAGTCGTAAAATAAGACTTGTAAACTCGACTGACTCAAAATTTTTGACTCGACTCAATCGAACGTTCACCCCTAATAGCAATAATATATATAACTTATTATATATCCAAACCTTTCAGCTTCAACAATGGCCCCCATTTGCTCCTCCAGAAGGGTAGGACCACACTCACCAGAATTCCCAGAACCCAAAGTTGCCTGCTGGGAAAAAATGACTGTAAAATACATGATTTCTTTAGATTTTTTAATTGAAAAATAAATAAATAAAGGGGGAAATAATGTTAGACAAGACTAACCAGGAACCAGGACCAGGATTAGAAGGAAATGAAGGTCCTGGTCCAACACTGCAACAAACGACCTTGTTCTTGTCTCTGTCTGCATTTTGCAACCTAAGACCACTGCCCGGCGATTGCAGATTCTGATTCCTTGGAATATGATATTTTCCCTTGTGTTTTGGTATAAGTGCAGGCTGAAATTTGCAGGACGACTTCATTTGAACTTTGCATTGACAGATCGATGCTGGAATACTCAACATAGCTATTGTTATTACAGCTTTCCTTAATGTCTGTGAAATGAACTCAACGTTTAAGTAAGAACAGGAGAAAAATGAGGAAAAAAAATCCCAGTTGATGGAAAATACAGGCTTTTCTTGAAGAAGTTATAGCGTGTTTTAGGTGGAATAGGAAGTGCAAATATTATGAATTTTCTTGGAAGCCAATGAACCCTAATCCTTGTTTGCATGTTGACTTTTTATTATATATTTCAAATTTCGTAGAAGTTTCTTCCTAATTGAATTGAGCTGTCTACGTGTTGCAGCACGTTTCTTTTGATTGCCCAATGGAACAATTTTTTGGAAACCCTTAAATTATTTGAAAATGTCAAATATGATGTCTAAATTGTAAAAATGCTGCCTAATTAATAAAATTATCAGGTTTCATTGCTTGCAACTAACATCTTTCAAAAAGGTTAAACTACGCTTTTCATCACTCAATTTTGACCATGTTCTTGTTTTGGTTCAACTTTAAATTTTTTATTTAATCACTAAACTTTTGAATTCCTCTTTTTTTGTCACTCAAACGTTAAATAAAAAAATAACAGGGTGACGTGGACAGTTTTCTGATGGTGTGGACTGCTTTCTACTTACATAGAAGCCATGTGTCGTCCACCTCATTTTTTATTTCATCTTCTTCCCCCACAGATAAAACTTTAAGAGATTCATCCCTATGTCATGTCGAAATAGAATCTATGTTCTTCGACGTCTTCTCCGACCACTCCAAACACTGATGAACTCGTCCCATACCACTTTATCAGCTTAGGTTTTTCTAAAATCTCTTTAAAACTCGCAAAACTCGACCCAAAATCTAAAGGAAAATGACTATGATCTATAATCTTCATCGTCCGATCAACGTGTAATCAGGATATATAGCTCATCATCTCTTTCTTTACTCCTACTGTTAGGATATTGGAAGAAGATGCTCCAGCATCGGGAAATCAAAGGGAATCCAAACTAGGGGTTTTTTTCACACCAAAAAAATTGAAGAAAGTTTTTGTACCTTTTCACAATTTTTTAAAAGTTGATGCCTTTTTCATAACGCTGTTAATTTTTTAACGGCAAAATGATCAAAATGAGAGCATTTCAAAAGTTTAATGACTAAATTGAAACTTTTTTAGAGTTGAGTGACCAAAACATAAATACTTACATTAAAAGTTGATCGATGGAATTTATAGTTTATCCTTTAAAAAATGGTGATTCCCGGTTATAATTAATTTTAAATAAGATTATTACCCAATTACATTAGCATCTAGTTTTCATTCACTTGTTTGAAATGATTTCTTCTAACTTAATTACCATTTAAACATTAGTTAAAACCTAGAAAGTTTGTCTTAATGTCTAAGTATTAACTCAGTGTGAAATGGTTGAAAATAGAGTCGGCAAAATAGGTTCGAGCATGTATATTCATGAAGATTCAAGCTTGAATTGATCTGGATTTGAAAAATTCGAGTTTGAAAAAGTCTGAATCCATGAAAAAACAAGTCCGTAATATTCAAGTTTGAACCCAAATTGATTCAATCCAAGCTAAATCTGAATCAAAATTTGAAAAAAAAACATGACTTTATAACTAAACATGCATTAATATATATATATATAATTTTAAACAAAATAAATAAAGACTATTTATTTTATGAAAATGTATTTATAAATATTATACAATTATATTAAAATATATTATCAATAAAAGTAATTAATAATAAATCATTATATAGATCATACATTAATTTTTAATAGAGTTTGGTTAATTTTACAAATTTAATTATTTTTTATAGATTTGTGTTTGTAATACCCCGAAAATATTCTTTAAGTTAGTTAAGGATTTATATGAAGTTTGATCCAAATCTGAAAAGAATAAGGCCTAGTGACCAAAATGACACTTTAGTAAAAGTCTGGGGACTAAAGTGTAAAATATCAAGTAAGTGACTTTTATTCAGTATAAGGGTAAATCTGATCAAAATGAGAATTTTGATATCAGATTTGGAAATTAAGATGCAATAGAAAGTATCGAATTTGGATCTAATCCTTGTTTGCATGTTGCAGCTGTTACTCCTAAAGGCCGAGGTCGAGGTGGTGGACAACCTAGGACACTAGCACAGGGAGTTTCTGAAGCTACATCTAACAAGGAATTTTGGACCCCATCCCGAGTGTACAACATTCGCACTGATGAAGAGAAGTATTATCCAGACATCATCGCATGTACGTTCCAACTTTTGGGTGAGCCTGTATTTACTTTAATTGATCTCGGGTCTACTCACTCATATGTTAGTGCTAAGATAGTAGCACAAAAAAATTCCTATGGAGAATATTTCTAGTGGCGTGATTTCAAGTAATCCTCTTGGACATAGTGCAAGTGTGTCTCAAATAAGTAAGAACTATCCATTAGTGATTCAAGGAATCAAGTTCCCGGTAAACTTAATGGAACTTCCATTCCATGAATTCGATGTCATTCTCGGAATGGATTGATTTTCTGCATATAATGCAGATGTTAAGTGTAAGAAGAAGTGGTTAGTACTTCAGGGCCCAGATGGGTCTGAGATAATTGTAGTAGGAGAAAAAAATGACTGTTTGAGCTCAGTGATCTCTGCAGCAATGGCTCAGAGAATGTTGTATAATGGATGTGAGGCATGTTTAGTTTATGTAGTGGATACACAAGCCTCGCCTAGGAAAATTAAAGACATTTCTACTGTGATGGAGTTTTTAAATGTATTTCCGAACGAGTTGCCAGGATTACCTCAAGATAGAGAGGTACAGTTCGAAATTGATGTCTATCCGGGAACCCAACCAGTATTAATGGCACCTTATAGAATGGGGCCAATGGAGTTAAGAGAACAGAAAACTCAATTGCAAGAGCTGTTAGACCGGGGTTACATTCGATCGAGTGTATCACCATGGGGTGCTCCGGTATTATTCATAAAGAAGAATGATGGTTCCTTGCAGTTGTGTATAGATTATCGACAATTGAATAAAGTAACCATAAAGAACAAGTATTTGTTACCAAGGAATGATGATTTATTTGATCGGCTTAGAGGTGCAGCAGTGTTTTCCAAGATAGATCTTTGATCGGGTTATTATCAGCTTAAAGTTAAAGAAGAAGACATACCAAAATAGCATTCAGGGCTCGTTATGGACACTACGAGTTTTTGGTAATACCGTTTGGTTTAACGAATGCCCCCACTACGTCTATGGATTTGATGAATAGGGTGTTTCAACCCTATTTAGATCAGTTTGTGGTGGTTTTCATAGATGATATTCTTGTGTATTCAAAGATAAAAATTGATCATGATTATTATCTCAGAGTGGTATTGCAAACATTGAGGGACAAGAAACTTTATGCCAAGTTCTCTAAATGTGAATTTTGGATGCCAAAAATGACATTTTTGGGACATATGGTATCGACAGAAGGAATACGAGTTGATCCCAAGAAAGTACAAGCTATTATTGAATGGGAAGCACCGAAGAATGTCTTTGAAGTCAGAAGTTTCTTGGGATTAGATGGATATTACAGACGATTTGTACATAACTTTTCTATTATTGCTTTGCCACTTATTAGGTTATTACGAAAGGGTGTTCCGTTTGTTTGGATGGAAAAGTGCCAGGAAAGTTTTGGGAGATTAAAAACAGTATTGACTAAGGCACCAATTCTAGTTCAACCTAAGCTAGGAAAGGAGTATACCTTGTACAGTGATGCATCTCATTGTGGTTTAGATTGCGTGTTGATGCAGGAATGACGTGTTGTAGCCTATGCATCGAGGTAACTCAAAACTCATGAAGGAACTACCCAACCCATGATCTGGAGATGGCAGCCATAATTTTTTCTTTAAAGATCTACGACACTACTTATATGCAGAGAAATGCCATATCTATACTGATCATAAGAGCTTGAAGTATTTGATGACACAAAGAGATTTGAATGTGCAACAAAGAAGATGGGTCGAGTTCCTAAAGGACTATGACATAATTATTGGCTACCTTCCAGGTAAGGCCAATGCGGTAGCCGATGCACTTAGCCGAAAGACATTTTATGTCTTACGTACAATGAATGCGCAACTATCTCTAGGACATGATGGATCATTAGCATCAGAATTCCAATTGAAGCCAACATTTCTGGATCAAATTAAAGATTTGTAGTTTTTAGATGAAGAATATATCGAGAAAAAGAAACAAGTAGAATTAGGAGAAAAACAAGATTATAAGGTCAAGACAGATGGTTGCTTGTATTATCGAGGAAAAGTTTATATTCTTGACGATAGTAATTTAAAGAAAGAGATTTTGACAAAAGCTCATCACAGTCCGTTGACTATACACCATGGGAGTAATAAGATGTACCAAGATCTAAAGACTCGGTATTGGTGGCCGAGAATGAAACGAGCAATATCAGAATTCGTGAAAAAGTGCCTAACATGCCAGCAAGTTAATGCAGAACATCAAGTACCTTTTGGATTACTTCAACCTATCTCTATTCCCCAGTGGAAGTGGAAAAGTGTGACGATGGATTTTGTAATTGGGTCGCCAGTTACCCCAAGTAAAAAAGATTCGATCTGGGTTATTGTGGATCGTTTAACAAAGTCTGCCCACTTTACTCCAGTTCGAATGGATTACTCATTGGATAAGTATGCAAAGTTATATGTTAGGGAAATAGTCTGATTGCATGGAGTGCCAGTATCGATAGTATCAGATAGAGACCCAAGATTCACTTCAAGATTTTGGGGTGCATTGCATGAAGCTTTGGGTACCAGATTGAATTTTAGTACTGCATTCCATCCGCAGACAGATGTGCAATCTGAACGAACTATTTAGATTTTGGAAGATATGCTTCAAGCCAGTATTATTGAATTCACAGGATCATGGGAGAGATACCTGCCATTAGCTGAGTTCGCTTACAATAATAGCTATTAGACAAGTATCAAGATGACACCATTTGAAGCACTGTATGGATGAAAGTGTTGAACTCCTCTTAACTGGTTCGAGTTACAAGATCAGAATGTTCAAGATGATTCCAATACTGGTGGGATTGATTTGACTCGAGAAATGGAAGACAAAGTAAGAATTATCCAGAACAACATCAAAGCTGCCGCGGATCGACAAAAGTCGTACGTGGATAAAAAGAGAAAAGATGTAGAATATGAAGTTGGGGACAAAGTGTTCCTAAAGGTATCACCTTGGAAGAATGTGTTACGATTTGGGCGAAAGGAAAAACTTTGTCCCAAATTCATTGGGCCATATGAGATCTTGAAAATAGTGGGTCCAGTGGCTTATCAATTAACGCTACCTCCAGAGATGAGCAAGATTTATGACGTATTTCATGTATCCATGCTTCGGAGATACCGATCAGATCCTTCACATGTCATCACTCTTGAAGAAATTGAACTGTAACTGGATTTAACCTACGAAGAGGAACCAGTGAAAATTTTAGCGTATGAAGTCAAAAAAAATTAAGGAACAAGAAGATCCCATTAGTTAAAGTATTGTAGAGAAATCATAAGGTCGAAGAAGCCACGTGAGAAACTAAAAAAAGATGAAAGAACAGTATCCGCAACTTTTCAACCCAGGCAAGTTCAAAAATTCGAGGACGAATTTTTTTAAAGGGGGAGGAATTGTAATACCCCGAAAATATTCTTTAAGTTAGTTAAGGATTTATATGAAGTTTGATCCAGATCTGAAAAGAATAAGGCTTAGTGACCAAAATGATACTTTAGTAAAAGTTTTGGGACTAAAGTGTAAAATATCAAGTAAGTGACTTTTATTCAGTATAAGGGTAAATCTGATCAAAATGAGAATTTTGATATCAGATTTGGAAATTAAGATGCAATAGAAAGTATCGAATTTGGATCGAATAAAATTATTAAGCGTGCTCAGACCAAAGTAAAACCATGATGGGTGACCTCTGGGAATGTCCCATATCTGTGTTTTTGATTGATAAGTGACTCTGAAAAATTAGGAATAATTCGTATGAATATTTGTTAAAGGAATTTTAAGGAAAAATTTTATCTGATAGAGAATTCGGGTAATTATCGGTATTTTAAATCGAGTCAAAGTTTTGGTGTTTGACTCCATAAATATAGGAGATTTATTATGAAAATACTATTTAATTATGGAGTTTAGAGATATGAGATTTTTGGATTAGATTCGATAGTTCGATCAATGAAAAATCGTATTAGGCGATTATCGTGTAATTAGATCGAATAAAATAAAACTTTTATGCATTCTTTGGGAATGGTCGGCTATGAAGGAACCAAAGTTGGTTCAAATTTAATGGAGTGGTATTTTGAAGAATAATTGTAAAAATGAAATTAATTGAAGGGCAAATTAGTACTTTGAATTAAAATGAATTTAATATTTATTTTAATTAGACAAGGGGCAAAAATTAAGTTAAAAATCAAACAAAATTTTGCCCATTTTATCTTGCTATTGCCGTGGAGAAGAAAGAAAGGAGAAAATTTCACCTTCAAGCTAAATTTTGAAGGTTTAAAAGTAAGATTCAAGGTATGGTTATTTAGGAAAAATTTATCTATGTTCAATTCTCTACATTTTGATAATTATTTTATTTATGGTTATGAAGAGTAGTTCATGTTTTTGAAGAAAGAGAATTGGAGTTTCATGAACCATGTTAGGATTAAGACTTGATTTAAATAAATCAAATGTTGTAGGCATGAAAACAAGCTTGAATCTAGTTTAATTACATGTCAAGGTTATAAACCCTAACCCTAAGTTTTAGGAATTTGGTTAGGGAATTGAATCAAGAATGAAAATGAATAAATTATGAAACTAGAAGCCTTGTTTTGATGTTAGGATAATTAAATTCCCTATTAGATTTCAAGTGACCAATTCGACTAGAATTGAAAATATAGGGAAATTATTGTGAAATTTATTTTAGCATTAGAAGTGATGATATTATGATTAAATTAGCTTGATTTGGTAATCTAGGACCAAAATGAAAATATTTGGAACGAAAGGGACCATTTTGGTTTGATGAAGAAATGAAGGGGATGATTCTTCAATTGACAGAATTAGTGATTCAAGCATGATAGAGAGTTAAAAGGATTGAAATGACAAGAAAAGAAACGGTGAAGGACCATTTCGAAAATGGGAGATGTTTGTAAGGGACCAATTCGTTCAAAGCTTGGAAGTCAAGGAAAAATTTATAGAAATATTAGAAATGAATAATTAGTTCAAGTACAAATCTGGAAGTAATGACTAAAATGTCACTTTAACAAAGTTTAAAGTCAAAAAAGATATTAATTTAAAGTGAACAAGTAGTAATGGAATTGTTCTAATTTGAGCTTTAACAATTGTTTGATGTTCAAAATGGTCATTAAGGACCATAAGGCCTATTCGGCAAGTACAAAGAAAATTTGGAAAAAAAAATTAGAAACATTTTATATTCAAATAAGAAAGATCTGGAATTTGTATTATTAGTGTTAGATTTAAATCTAACAAATGTATGGTAATGTATGTTTTTAACTGGTCTTCTATAGTACCAAAAGAAACTGAAGGAGACCCAGGTACGAAGGGAAAAGAAAAAACAGTCGAACAAACTTAGTGAGGCTGTATTTTGTACTACTACAGGTGAATGCATTTATATGTCTATGTTATGTTGATAAAGTGAAGATTTGTGATAAGTCAACCCGAATTTGAAAATGATATTGCATGATTTTAAATTGTTTGGTTTAATGCATAGTACAGTAAAGGCAAGCAATATATGAATGGTTTGATGGAGCTAAGGTATGAACTTCCATTTTACATGAATGATGAGATGTGATTACTAAGTAATTGAATGCCTAAGTATTATCATGAGAGTCTGGTATAGTTGGATATCCATAGTGTCCCTAGCAGCTGCATCATGTTATGTTATGTTATGTTATGTTATGTATATATGTTTTGTGACTACTACGATGTCACATACATCTTGGGGACCCAAGCCCTTGGTGTGCACCCTGGGGATCCAAGCCCACATTGCTATGACATTGACGAGGTGCTTTTATGAGGAGTAAAAAGCATCCTCGAGTACGTACTCATATTCACATTATGTTAGACACTACGGTGTCTTATTATGTTGACTCGTGCACCTTAATCTCATTAATATACTTTGGGCTATTTTCAGGAATAATGTTATGTTCAAGATTTCTTGATGTTTTATATGATCTCATGATATTTATGTCAGTTTTGATAAATGTTATAAACTGTTTTGGAATTCGCTTGCCATTTTGCAGGAACTGTATGGTATACTCATGAATTTACTGTATTGCATTATTTCATGTTTTAATTAAGCAAATTTAATTGCCTCACTAAGTTGTACTTAGCGTGTGTTTTATTTTACACGTAGGTTCTCCAGGTTAGACAAGCACGGGGAGCTGATCTTTTTGGAGTCAAGTTACTCATGTAAGCTACAATACGTACATCTAGATGTTATTGGAATACTAGTGGGCATGTATAAACTATAAAAAGTAAATTGTTTTATAAGTACGTGTTAATAACTTAGATATATGTTAGTAAAGATGTATGTATGTTTTGCAAATATGAAACTTTTATTTTGGTAATATATTTTATTGGAGTTAAACATTGTTTAGCTTTTATCGCGTAGAAATTTTATAACTAAGAAAACGGTATAGATAGTACACCTAGTTTTCACCATGAGTTATATTTTTATTTCAATAACCCACTTATCAGTTTTATAAAACAATTCAGGTCAAAACTAGTTTCGACTAGATGACAAATTTGTAATTAGAATCCGAGGAAAGGCTAGACAACATACTAGTACTTGCAAGTATTTAAAAAAATTACATGAAAAGATTTATGTAAAGTAACTTAGTAGCATCTTTAATGTATATTCGATATATGAGTATACGTTAAGGGTGTTACAGTGTTGGGTTATGTTCACTTTTTAGTTATATTATATAATTTTGTTCTATTATAAAATAAAGACTTAATCTAATAAACTCTCAAATTATATTTTTTTAGTTAGATACCTATTTTTTTGGTTAATCTATATAACTAAACTATAACTCGTAGTTATTATGGTCCTAACCATTATGGATAGTAGAAAACCCTTCAATCAAATAAGACTAAGATGGTAACATATAATAAAGAATTAATTTAACAAAATTTAATTGAAGATTGAAGAAAAATAAATTAGTTAATTAGGATAATAGCCTCTGCACCTTTTCAACTCTCTTAACTCCTCACTCTTGCCCTACCCGCTACTCTAGGGATGGACCGAAAGGGCAATCTCACACTTCTAAAAAATTTAAATTTTCATATATTTATTTTATTTATATATTTTTGTATTTTTATTGTGATCTAAGTTTATGCTCTTTAAAAATTTGTAATTCTGTACTCTTGAATTTCTGATATAATTTTCTAATAGTTTATACTCCCTAACATAAAATTATGTGTTCGTCTTTGCGCTCCTTATGCCACTGTCGTCGACCAACCTTCTACGGCCAAGATTTTTACACTGAAATAAAACTCTCTTTCTCCCCTCTTTATTTCTCTATTGAGTTTCTAAAAAAGATCAACTCTCCCATATTCTCAAGATCTCCTTTAACAACTCGATTTCTAATTCTTCGATTTGAAATCAAAATGTCTGATTATAGTAAAACTGGATTATGTTGTTTTCTGTGTTATTTCGTGTTCATCAACCATTTAGATTGTCGAACGGAACTCTTTCATTTACGTATCAAAAATTCAGTGATGCGATATGTTTTTTAATGAGATATTATGTGTCAATGTCTGAATGACTGAAGGTGTTTTTTGTTTTACGGAGATGATGGTTGGTTCCAAAGTACAGGATCGTAGCTTGGTCTGGACAGGAAGGACATTTGTCCATGGCCCAGAAATCTAAATATTTGTTATTAGATATTCAATTTACAAGAAAATCAATTTAATTTTATCTACTCTTAAAATTCAACTTTTCTTTTTTCAATTTTCAGGCAAATAATTTATTTTTTCTATTCTTAAAATTTAATAATTTCAATACTTTTTATTAGGGTCCAATTTATAAGCAAATTAATTTATTTTTGTCTACTATTAAAATTCATTTTTTTCGATACTTGTTATTAGGGTTCAATTTACAAGAAAATTAATTTATTTTTGTCTACTCTCAAAATTTATTTTTTCAATACTTGTTATAAGAGCACTATTTTACAAAAAAAATCATTTTTGTCTAGTCTTAATTTTACTTGTTATTAGAGTCTCAATTTTTAGATTCACTCTTAGGTCACCAAAATCTCATAAACGAACCTGTGAAAGTAGCTACAAAAATTATAGTTTAAGTACATGTTCGACCAAAAAAATAGTTTATGTACCTAACTAAAAAAATAATACTATAGCTTAAGGGTTTATGATTGAATTAAACCTAGAAAAAACATCTATATAAATTGTATTATCAGTATGTAAAAGTAAAAATTAAATTATTATAAATGAAATAAAAATATTTCTAATTTATAACGCTTCAAATTTATTTAAAGTCGAATTTGATCCTATCCAAATCTGAAATAATCTGAGCTGAAAAAAATTGAATCCAAAAAAGTTCAACCCAAGAGAACCCGCATACCTGCCCATTTGTCACGTCTAGGCTCTAATTACGAATTCAATCCAATTAGGTCTAACACCCTTTTCAGATTCTAAGCCCAAACAGTTTCAACAGATCTGTTTTCCGTTGCAAGGATTAATTATGAATTCGTCACTCACTCTTAAATGTTTATGTTTTGGCCCCAACCTCCAGCTCTGGCTTTGTCCCTAATTATTTGCATACACAAATTTCTATTTATCTAAATGAAAATAACTTGATTTTGATTAATTTTTAAATATATAAAATTGAATCAAAGCAATATCAATCGAGTTCTATTCAATCAACTACAACTTTAATATTCTATGAAGTTATTAGATTTAATATTGTTTGAAGTCAAAATTTATATAATTACATCGATACTAAACGTCATTGTATATAATTACATCATAGTAAAGTTTATATTATTAGATATTTATTAAATTATAGGTTAAATTAACTAAATCATCACTGAACTTTACTCTCAAACCTATTTTGGTCACTGAAGTTTCAAAACGTTTAATTTACTCACTGAAGTTTGGACATTGAACGTTTTTGGTCAGTCATTCTTTAACTTTTTAACGACGTCCATTTACCGGTGAATGAAGAAACTTTTCCAAGATCTAAACGGAGGAAAATTTTATCGGCACGAGAGAAGCAACATAATGAGAAACGATCTCCATTTAACGGCGGAGGAAGGAGATCAACGAAAGAGAAATCAAAAGATTTTTGGCCGATTCGTGAACTTCAGAGCACTTTTCAGCAAAATGGAGGTTGAATCGGACTCATAGGGCCGAGACGAAGTGACTAGTGAAATTTGAGACCGAAAGACCACCATCTATGATCGTTTGGGGTTTAATAGTGACCAAAAACGTTTAATGTCTAAACTTTAGTGACAAAAAACATTCAAAGACTAAACTTTAGTGAGTAAATTGAACGTTTTGAAACTCCAATGACCAAAATAGGTTTAAGAGTAAAGTTTAGTGATGATTTACATAATTTACCCTAAATTATATTTAGTTTAAAAATTTATACATTTTAATAAAATAGGATTAGAATCCAAAGAGTGGCTCCAATGAAAAAGAGAATGATGTTCATCCTACTCGGGTTCGAGCAACTTTGTCTGCAAGGTACGTTGCATAACGCAAATTGTTAAGAAAAATATGAACAAATACTACATTGTAGTCACCTTAAGACTATTAAAAAATAAAATAGGTTTAAAAGTTATATGTATTTAGGGACGGAGTCATTTAGTAGATGTGAGGTGTTGTTGCTCTTTTCAAAAAAAATTGATATAATAATATCTTAGGTATTTTTAATTTAAATATCAGTGAAATAAAGTCTTAACTTTTCTAAATGTTTGATTCTATCTGTATTCTCTCCCTTTATCAAAATATTTCAATTAGATTTAAATGCTAAAATCCCAAGCAGATTATTTGGATTTTCTTTGAAAGGAGGCCTTAGTAAAAGAATAAAAGAAAAGTTTGCAAAATTTATGAAATACAAATTCAACAACCTTTTTAGAGAGGGTATATGGACAATTATATATACAATCATAATCAATACCTCTCATAATTATAATTAGAATCAAATTAAACTGAAAATTAGAATATATATATATATATTCAAACCTAAATACAATAAATCTACATAAAACTCAAATAAAATGAAGCGATTTATACATAATAAAACTCGAATATAAAACTTCAAAATTATGGACAAATTCTCTCTCCCATTTAGTAGAAATTTGGGTAGCTTGTTAGACTCCAAATTTTGGAATCTTACATCTTCACATGATTTCTCTTTGGAAACATCATTATGTCAAGTGTCAACTGTAAACTCATCTTGTGCTTAACAAATCTGTTTAAATTATAAAAATTACCCCAAACATGTACACAATAAGCAACGAGATTATTGATGGTTTGATTTTTTCAAAGGGTGTTCACGAGAATTGTTCAATCCACTGATTAAGGTGCTGCCGTTTGGTTTTTGACTCGTCAGATACAGCCCACTGGCCTTTTTGTTCTATATTGGACAATGACAAATAATTACGGGGAGCCTTGCGGTGGTAGCCGGTGAAGACCGGAAAGGGTTTTCAACGGCACCGTTGTAAGGCTCCGTTAGTTATGACATTCAGTCGGATGATATATGATTCTTATCGATTGTTGTCAGCTTAGTAGGATTGTTATTGCAATTTTAAAAAGACGTATTTGTAGAACTCAACGAGTAGTTTCAGTGAAAAAGAGAATAATATTCTTTTTAAGAGACTCTGGTTTGAACTGCTTTATTTGTATGGTATGTGTGCATTATGTCACGCCTGAGAAGATGCGGGATCATTAATCCCACATCGGAAAGGAAAATGGAGGTCTTGGGATATAAATACGGTGGCGCTACACATCCTATTAGACATGTCTTTTGGGAAGAGGGTAATGACCCCGTGACAAGTGGTATCAGAGCGACCCTTTGATTGCTTAATTTTACGCCGAGCGCCCATGAGTGGGGTAGGCATGGTGGACAACTGTGACAAGGTGGCCCATCACGAGAGCGGAAGCTCGTGACGAGGGCGTCACGAGGTTGAGTGGGGGAGAATATCACGCCTGAGAAGAGGCGAGGTCATTAATCCCACATTGGAAAGGAAAATGGAGGTCTTGGGATATAAATACGGTGGCGCTGCACATCCTATTAGACATGTCTTTTGGGAAGAGGGAAATGGCCCCGTGACACTTATCAAATAGTTAAAAAAAGGTATAAACAAATATTATCTTATAATTACCCTAAGACCACTAAAAAAGAGGGCATAAGTTTAAACATGCTTAAACACTTAAACATCTTCTTAATATAAAAGTTTGAAATGGTAATATAGTTTTTGATCAAGAATGTATGCCTCCTGATTTACTTTTAAAAAAGTGATATTCAGTTAAAGATGTATTTAAAGATTCGGTTTTGAAATGAACTTATTGAGTGACTTGTGGTGAAGAATGCGATTAAAAAATTTTGATTCAATTTGAGTTTATAAAATTATGATTAGAGTCAAGTCGACTAAAAAATTCAGGTTTTCTAGTCGAGCTTTATTAACCCCTAATTAAAATGATAAAAAATGATTTTGAGGATGGAAATATAATTTTTTTTTAGATTGAAACTAAATTATAATTTTTGCATTAATTTATAATTTTACAATTTTTTATAAGGATTGAATCATAACTTTTTTTCATTATAGGGGTAAAATATAATTTGACCATGAATTAACTTATTTTATAATTTCTAGAGGCATATACACAATTTTACAATGTAGAGTTTGAATCGTTCTTGAGATTTTGGTGACTTAAGGGCAAACATAAAAATTATGTCCCTAATAATAAGTATTGAAAAAATTTAAATTTTAAGTGCAAATCTATAATAACAAGTATTAAAAAAATTGGTCTCTAATAACAAGTATCGAAAAATAAATAAATTTTAAGGGTATGTACCTAATAACAAATACTTGAAAAAATTGCACCCTAATAACAAATATTGAAAAAATGGATTCCTAATAGTAGGCCCATAATAACAGATATTGGAAAAATTTGAGCCCCTAATAACAAGTATCGAAAAAAAACTGAATTCTAAGAGTAGACTTATAATAACAAGTATTGAAAAATTAGACTCCTAATAACAAGTATTGAAAAATAAGGGTAAACTACACGGGAGACCACCGATCTTTGGGGTTGGTGTCGAGATTACCACCGATCTTTCAATTTTGTCAAAATGACCACTCAACTATTGATATGGTTTCAATATAGCCACCATCCGTTAAAACCTAACGGAGAGGCTGACGTGGTAGTTAACAGAAACTTGTATAATTACACATTTAGTCCCCGCGATTTTCACATTTAATCAATTTAGTCCTAGTTTCAATTTAATAAAATAAATTAATTATTCAATTAGGTGGTGACACGTGTCACAACCTTATTGGAGGACTTTATCTACTTTTATTTAATTAAATCACCACCTTATTGGAGAGAAAAATCAAAGCATTGCATAAATATAGTCAAAAAGAATTGAACCCACAATCCCTTGGATGTAGGGGGAAAGCCTCTGCCACTGGGCTAAACGCATATTTATGACATAAAACACAAAATTTAATATATGAGTTATATGATTGTTAATGCCATGAAAAAAGAATTAAATGTGATTTTAGGGGATTCGAACATGACACACTTATGATGCATAAAAACATTTAACCCAAAATTTTATAAACCATAAACCCTAAAAATTTTATAAACCCTAAAAACTATAGTTAGTGCATGATTTAAAAAATCTCTAAACCCTAAACCCTAAAAATATAGTTAACACGCAATTTAAAAAAATTATAAACCCTAAAAATTTTATAAACCATAAACCCTAAAAATTATTAATTAAGTTAAAAATCATAAATCATGCACTAACTATAATTTTTAGGGTTTATGATTTAGGGTTCATAAAATTTTTAGGGTTTAGGGTTTATAATTTTTTAAATCACGCACTAACTATAATTTTTAGGGTTTAGTATTTAGGGTTTAGAGATTTTTTAAATTATGCACTAACTATAATTTTTATGGTATATGGTTTAGGTCTATAAAAAGTTAAATCATGCGCTAACTATAATTTTTAGGGTTTATAGTTTACATATTTTTAGGGTTTAGGAGTTTAGGGTTTATAAATTTGTGCATGTACTAACTATAATTTTTAGGGTTTAGAGTTTAGAGATTTTTAAATCATGCATTTAACTATAATTTTTAGGGTTTAGAGTTTACATATTTTTAGGGTTTAGGGTTTATAAAATTTGTAGGTTCTAGAGTGTATAATTTTTAGGGTTTAGAATTTTAGATTTTTTAGGGTTTATAAATTTTTTAGGGTTTATGGTTTATAAAATTTTTAGGGTTTAGAATTTTTTTAAATTGTGCATTAACTATATTTTTTAGGGTTTAGAGTTTTTTTAAATCATGCACTAACTATAGTTTTTAGGGTTTATAGTTTATAAAATTTTTAGGGTTTAGGGTTCATAATTTTTTAGGTTTTAGGGTCTATAAATTTTTTAATGTTTAGGGTTTATACAATTTTGGGTTAGATGCTCGAATCCCCTAAAATCACATTTAATTCTTTTTTCATGGCATTAACAATCATATAACTCATATATTAAATTTTGTGTTTCATGTCATAAATATGTGCCTAGCCTAGTGGCATAGGCTATCCCCTTACACATAGGGAATATGGGTTTGATTCCCCCAAATACATTTGTTCAATGCTTTTATTTTTCTCTCCAATCAGGAGGTGGCTATTTAATTAAATAAAAATAGATAAAGTCCTCCAATAAGGTAGTGACACGTGTTACCACCTAATTGAATAATTAATTTATTTTATTAAATTAAAATTAGGACTAAATTGATTAAATGTGAAAATTACGGGGACTAAATGTGTAATTATACAAGTTTCTGTTAACTGTCGTGTCAGTCTCGCCGTTAGGTTTTAACGGCTGGTGGCTATATTGGAATCATATCAATAGTTGAGTGGTCATTTTCACAAAATTGAAAGATCAGTGGTCATTTCGACACCAACCCCAAAAATCGGTGATCTCCCGTGTAGTTTACCCAAAAAATAATTGAATTCTAATAACAAGTATTAAAAAATATTAGAGCCCTAATAACAAGTATTGAAAAAAAATGAATTATATGAGTAAGCTCATAATAATAAATATTGAAAAAATTAGATTCTTAATAACAAATATTTAAAAAAATTAAACTATCATTAAAATCTTAATTATGGACCTAAGTCGCACTAATACCTAGAATAAACGATTTTCAACGTTTCTTTATATTTAATTAAGAGAGGTGGGTCCCACTAATATATAATTAAAATTCAAACAACTCTTAATTTATTTCAAATTGTGGACGGTGGATGTTGAGCAGGCGATGGGCCCTAAACAGATGCCTTATTGCCTTGGCTCAAGACGGACTTGTATAAGCGTCAAAAATACTTTTTAGATCCTTTTAATCTCAAAATAAAATTAATTAATCCTTAACTCTTTTATTTTTAATTTTAAATGGACGGTTTAACAATTAAACTCAATTTATTTTTTACTCTTGGTGTTTGTTCCAGAAACGTAGTTATCATGTCAAAAGAAAAGCAACCGGAAGATCTGGGAATATCCCTGTTTTCAAGTGTCTTATTTTATGACCAACTTTTTAACCCAAAACGCCACCGTAACGGTGTAATTCGATGCCTCCAAATTACAAGAAAGATACGACACCTGCAACAATCGATGGCAAAGAAACCATTTTTGGAGCCAGAAAATTATGCCCCGGTTCAGCTAAACAGCAGCTTCTTCTTGGATTCTTCGCAGTATTTGATTAACAGCGCCGGCAATTTCATCCACCGTGTTCAAACGGCAACCTTCCTCCACCTTTACACTCATCGAATACAAAGCCATTTCGTTCACCGTCGTCACGTTGAGGTGGAGAACGGCCAGCCGTAGGCCTTGTAATCCGGCAACCAGCTTCAGAATCTGCTTGGGTCGTTTCTTCGAGAGTATCTTCACATTTGCATGTGTCTCCACCATAGTCACTTCTATTTGGACTGCGGATCGTTGCTGCACTGACTTGCACGAGTCGAGAACTGTGGAAAGGTGAAAAACTCGGCAAACGGTGATGCATAACAACCATCGTGTACCGGTTGTTTGTGAGCTTCCATGGACTGCAACTGCTGCTCTAATTCCTTAACGAAATCGATGGCTCTGCCGATTATCGACGCTTGATCGCCCTGAAAAAAAAAGTTTCTTCATTAGGGCTTACTTAATTCATCTCTAAACACGATTAAGTGTTGTAAAGAGAGATTTAAATAAATAAATAAACTAACCCTTTGAACATAAGAAGATATACTCGTTCATCTGTTTCCGACGATTACGTTCAACAGTAATATGTGTCATTCTCTGATTCTCTAGCTCTTCGTTGTTCTTGCTGCTCCTCGTTCGCCGACGTTTCCGTCGGTTATTTGTCGCCGATGCTGGAGGTTCCGGTGGTACTCTAGCTGCCGGGAGAGACTGATCAACGGTGCAAGCTTCGGGGAAAGAATAAGCATGTTGCATGATTGAATTAGTAGATGAAGAGCCCCAATTTGTACTGTTGTCAAAAATTCCCAGAAAAGCTTTATCTTCTTTCTGGAGACAGAAGCCATAGCTCCCGCCGCCACCCACGGTGGGGAAATCGTCGAAAACGTAACTAGAAAATGAGTCTTGCGGGTAAACAACAGCCTTCAACGCCATTCCTGAAACTAAACAGAGCCAAAAGCACAAGACAAAGTAAAAACGAACATGTTATAATTATATGAAGCGGCTACGCTTTCAAAAGGCTGAAACAAAGTCTCTGTTTTTATCATACGTAGTAATCCGCCATGAAGAAAGGAAGAAAGGTGTTGGAGTTTTAAAGAGGAGTAATCCTCCTAATGAAAACAAAAAAACAAAACAGCAAGCTGCACGTGAGATTACATTGAAGACCAGTCGTTGAACCAGAGAAAGATTCTCTTGTGGCACTTCGAGAAAGACAGAACACCAATGCTTTTCAGGATTGTCCTCAAAAACCAAAACAACAATATATTAATTATTTTCACCAAAAAAATAATATATTAATTATATAAAATTACATTATTTGTGGAGTCTAAATCCTCTATTCTTTTCCATGCAATTTTTATACAAAACATTAAAAAGTTAGTTTTAAGGTTAGAATTTAGAAAATTAGAAATAGAGTAAATTTTTAAGGTTTAAGATTTAGGATTAGAGCTTAAAATTTAATATTTTATTGTTGGGGCATTGAAAAGGGGACAAAAATTTTCTACCCCTTTTCGGTACCCCTTTCTATGTCCCAATACTAAAAGTTAAATTATAAACCATAATTCTAAATTTTAAATCCTAGATCATAAACCTTGAACATAAAAAATACACTCTCTCCCTAATTCATTAAACCCTAACCTTAAATTTTAATCCTAAACCTTTTTTTAATATGGAGCATACATAGGACACCGTAAAAGGGTTGAAGATTTTTATTCATAGAAAGGGGCACTAAAAAAGAAAGAAAATTTTTGTTCTTATTTGTGTACCTATAACGTTACCATATATTAAAATTTAGCTTTTAAGTTTGATTTCATGACTACTCGACATCACTTCATTTGGAAAATAGTTAAAACGTTATTTTAAATATAAAAATATTATCATAAAACTGGAACTTAATCTAAATCATTGTATTGTGAGCAAACATATTTGGTTGGTTGGTCAAGCTATTCATTTTTGTTCTCTCATATTTCCTTAGGTCATGAGTTATAGATCTACTAGGAACACCCCTTACTTCCCCTGGAGTCTCCCCTTCCTCTCCCCTCTAGGTAGGATTAAGATTAGAATTAGGATTTGTCAAAAAAATATTGTATTGTAATTTAATCTAAATTAATGAAACCCATTAAGTGGACCTAGCGGTAAATAATGGTATTGTTTCTCTTAGGTGATCCAAATTCGAGCAACATAGTATGCAAGTGTGCAAGAGATATCTGAATTTAAAATCGAACTAAGATACTACCCTATAATTGAAATCCAATCAAGTATTGATTTTTTCATCTTAAAACATGTTATACTTCCTATATTATAGGGGGGGAAATTGCCCCTTTTAGTCAAAAAATTTTTGCCGCTTTTTGTATCCCTATATATGCCCCAAAGTTAAAAAAAAACTAAACACTAACCCTAATTTTTAAATTCTTAATTTTAAAAAATATATTCTACATCCTAACCCTAAACCTTAATCCTAAACTCATTTTTTTTAACTTTGAGGCATATGTTAGGGGTGTGAAAAATAAACCGTAATAATTATCCATAACCATTAACCGACATAATCGTTCATTTTATAGGTTAATTAACCTAATCGTTAATGTTAAACGGTTTCAATTAATCGAACCGTTAAAAATGTTGGTTAATGGTTAACCTGTAGATACTTTTTTAACTATGTATGAAGTTTGTGTTTATAATCTCTCTATTTAAGTTTTTTTTTTAAATTTTAATATAATATCTATTGGAGAGACATATTCATTATTCTAAAAAGAAATAATGAACCTTTGAAAAGAAAATTATATAGGTTACAGGTTAACCTGTAATCGAACCGTTAAGAAACGGTTAATCACTATAACGATTAACTGTTTAAAAATTTAATGATTAATCATTTTTAACAGTTAGATTACATTTAATAACCGCTATAACAGTTAACCAATTGTTTACATTAAACAATACGATTAACCTACCATACATACCCTAGCATATACAGGGACTACAAAAAGAAACATAAGATTTCTATTCATATTATAAAAACCTATATTTTCTCGTATTTTATTAAAATATATAATTATATCGATTCTTAATATACTAACAATTATATTAAAAATATATAGTATTAAGTAATTTATGATACGGGTATCGAATGAATAACTTTTCCTATCAACCAAACAAAAGAGAGGCCTCTACTGAGATGTGACTGAGTTTTCATTAGGTAATAATGTGGACGTTTAAATTGAGAAAGATTTACAGGGAAAAAAAAAAGAGAGGGAAAGCTGATGATAACCCAGAGGAGATTCTGATTGGTGTCTGCAAAACATGTCACTCCATGTGACCATGCATGAATGCATATAAATCATTCACAAAATTCTTGTATTTATATAGTTTTTATATGTTTTCTCATTATTTATAAGGGTAAACTACATCAGTAGTCACCGAACTATAGTTTCTTTCCTATTTTGGTCACCGAACTATTTTTTTGGCAAAAATATCACTAACGTTATGTTCCTTCCTATTTTGGTCACCGAACTATTTTTTTTGACAAAAACATCACTAACGTTATGTTTCCTTCCTATTTTGGTCACCGACTATTAAAAACTTAACGGTTTTGCTGACGTGGAATTTTATTTTATTTTTTAATTTTCCATGTCATTTATTCTCTCATCGTAAGCAATATATGTTATTTTATAATATTTTTATTCAAATTAACAGGATGGTGACATGTGTCACTGCCTATTAGTGGAATAAAATGAATGAAAAATCAAGCCCCTTATGCAGCCAGAGAGATTCGACTAATAGGCAGTTACACGTGTCACCATCCTATTAGGCAGTTACACGTGTCACCATCTCTCTCGCTGCATAAGGGGCTTGATTTTCATTCCTTTTATTCCACTAATAGGCAGTGATACGTGTCACCATCTTGTTAGTTTGAATAAAAATATTATAAAATAACATATATTGTTTACGAGGAGAGAGAAGAAATGACATGAAAAATTAAAGAAAATTCCTAACTGACGGTGACCAAAATAGGAAGGAAACATAACGTTAGTGATGTTTTTGCCAAAAACATAGTCCGGTGACCAAAATAAGAAAGAAACCATAGTTCGGTGACTACTAGTGTAGTTTACCCTATTTATAATTATACTTAAACGCATTTCTTAAAAAATGTCGACGAATTAAAACTCAATATGATATTGTCAAAGTTATTTCAGACATTTTCGAAACCCTAAACGAAAATTTAAAAATGTGCCCTTATATAATAAAAGTATATTTTATTACTTTGAACAATTAATTTAATATTATATTAATAGACTATAAAAACATGATCAAACTTTATTAAACACATTATTTTTATTATTTTGCTAAGAAAACATTTTAAGTACAATTAAAATAATAAGGTACAATCACTAACTTACAAGATTATCACTTAAAAAAATTAATGAAGATGCGAGTAAAAAATAAAGGCTATTAACTGATGCTCGTATTGCTCTCCTTATGATTCGGTACTGGATATCACCTTTGTTTTCCCCCCAAGAGTTATGAAGTCATTCTTTTTTTTTTTCTTTAGCGTTACTCTTATATCTCATTTTTTAAAAGTTTAATTTTGTTTTTAAGATATTTCAAACTAATTTTTTAATAAAATACACTTTATATTTTTTTATTAATTTTTTTATTCTCTTACATATTTATTTAAAAGTTTAAACAAAAACCGATATGATGGAGTCAGAAAAACTTATGAAGACACCAAAACTCTTTCATGTAATATTTTTTTTGGTTATCCTCTCGGTTCCTTAGAATTTCGTTCTGATTAATTTAAACCGACTACATCGCACATCTAGTTTTGGTGAGCGAATCTTTCAGCCATGGGCAGAGTTGTATGAAAAGATTAAGGTGCATTTGACCACACTTAAAAGTACTTACTATATGAAAATATTAGAATTATATCAATGTTTTTCAAAGGAAATATTAAAATTGACCTCACTTAATTTGTTGGGATATGGGGTCAACAATACTTATCGGAGTAGTATAGAAATTTCCATAACCCATACCTCACTCTGACATCACTATATGAAAATCCTGGCTCCGTTACTGCTCTCAGCGGGAATTTTCTGCATACACAAAGTTTCAAGCTCGAGACCTACTTAAACGATACCTGCAAATTGTTTAAAATGAGAATGAGATATAATACTTTTATCCTGTGGCTTCAATAATTACATGTGAACGGAATCAAATGCCTAAAAATTTACTGTTAAACAATTAACTTAAAACATTTTAAGTATTTCAAGAAGACATTAATTCCCTAGGGTTTCCTTGTTTCTCTCATTTTGTTGGATTCTCCTTCCCTAGAAAAGTGTTAACACCATAACAATATTATATTGTTTTAATGCCGAATTTTTTATTTTTTTTCCTACTAATTTCAAGTATTCCAATAAAAGATATCTCGCTTTTGTCATCTAAAGCTTTTAGAGTCTAGAAAGTTGTTTATCTTGACGACTTTTTTTTATCTCTATTATAATATAACTTTTGCTTGAGTTGGCGTGATAAGTTATTTAAATAGGATAGAGTGAGTGTTAATTTAGTTGGGAAAAAATGACATTTTGAATGACAACTAATCTTATTATAAGGATTTTTTTTATATTTTTTCATATTTTTTTATTAAAGCGTATGACTTAAATTTTGTATTGTTTCGATCCAAAAAGTTCACAGTACGACCTGCTTAGTGAATAAGTAATATTGAAAGAGAAGAAGTGTGGGTTTGTGGTAGATGCAGGGACGAAACTCCCACAGTGAACTTTTGTAATCAAATAACTAATTATATAAATAGATATTACGATTTAGAGTTTTACGTGTGGCGTTTAGAGTGAACGGATTAGAGAGCACAATCAGTGAGCTGCATGTTAACAATCATGTTGTATTATTTTGACATTAAAGTGAACTTTTTCTTTTCTACCCGTAATTTTCTCATTAAGAGTTTTCTATGTAAATATTGATATTATTATTTTATTGTGCGATCGTTACACTTTTTGTTGTCATATAACACTTTTAAATAAAATTACTTAAAAACATTGCAGTGTGACAAAATAATTTTGACATAAATATATCTTACATCGTAAATATGGTAAAATGCGATAAAATATATTAATATCTAAAATAAATAAAATATGTAATGATACGTTAACTCATTTGTAAGGGTTAGGATCCAATGTCATGAGAAATTCTAGAAACTTGATACATTGAAGAACTGAGAGAAACGATATTATCAGATAGGCTTTGCACACTCAACAACAGCCGTACATCATCTTGTGCCGAAACGACTGAAAATAAGATTTGGACAAGGGCTTAGTTAATCCATCAACAGCTTCTTCTTCAGCTGGAACGTAGTAACTTGGATTCGCTCTTGAGCTATTTTTTCTCGTACAAAATGAATGTCTAACTCCATGTGCTTAGTCCAGGCATGAAGGACAAGGTATTTTAATATTTTCTTTACAGCCACAAGATGACCCTCACAAGGCTTATGCATGAACTGTGCGATTTTGTTTACGCTAAACGAGATATCTGGTCGAGTGTGACAGATATATGGTAATGCTCCAACAATGCTTCTGTACTCAAGCGGGTCTACCAGAGGATGTTAGAACCAAATCATAATAGATATAAAATCTAAACCCATGATCTATCATGTCAAATCATCAAGAACAATAAACTGAAAGCGGAAGCGTACCTGAATTAATCGATAGATGAAAACCTTGAATCCTTTGATGGAGATCGCCTAGAAGTTGGTTGTGATCTTCCAAGAAGATAGGTTAGCCCTTGCCGTAAAAACTCTCTGACGGGGACAAGAGTAATACAAGTTAACCGATTTCTTGGGGACCACTACCTCTTTATATAGTTGATTATTAAATCAACTATTAAATATTTATAACTCTGCCCCTTATTGAATTATAAATATATCTTACGGTATCTACACTTTTATTTCCATGACACTTTAATACCTATGACACACCTAACATAATTGGTCACTTGATTTTGTGTCATACTTTATAATAGCATCATACATTTTACATATGTGCCCACATTTGCGGATTTTAATCCAATAATCTCCCACTTGGGCAACATATGTTTCCTGATAAATGTACAACCTTATGAGCTCAAAAATTTGGTCCATCAACTATATCCATATAGGATCAAAGCAGCCTTTGTCATATCAATCATGACTAGACCCATCAATGGTCACGTATACAAATATAGTCAAATGACATAGATCAATCATGGATGCGTAGCATGAAAAATTACATGAAATGTGAACCGAACATGTCTATTTCCAACTGGTCCTCCTAAACTTTAGTGAGATCAAACTTTACTGAATTTAGAGTGTGCATAAACCAAAAGAAATTTATTTATGTAGAAAATAAACTTAAAATATCCTTAGATTGAAGTAACCAAAATTTTTCTAAAACGAATGAGCATTTTTTTAAATTACAGACTCCCACTAAAATCGAATATCCTTAAATAACATTACACCCATATGAGTAGTGTGCTTATGAAAGATCTAGGGTGATAATTTCTTAATAAGCGCACAATTATGGAGTTTGTACCAGCATGCTCTATAGACACAACCACTCTGAATTTTCTTTAACAACTAGGAACTTAATATTTATGTGTTTCAAATTTGAAGTGTTCCTATTGTTTATGGAATAAATGAATGCATATTTATTGTCACAAAATAACCGAAGTGGTCTTTCTATTCAATCCATAATTAGCAGCCCATGTGACAAAATTCGTTTGCATCAATATTCTAATAGAATCGAAGTCTGTAAACCTGATAATCTCTAACTTACTAGAACTCCGATATGTGAGCATGTAATTTTGTTCTCTAAAGATATCCTCTAACCCTACTGGCTTCTATCCAATAGTCCATACTAGATTTTCTTAAATATTTGTCTAACATTCCAACAATGTACGCAATATCCAAACACATACATGCTTGAACATAAATTAGATTCTCAATAGCTTATGCATAAGGAATCATTTGTAT